>CM076986.1:19084667-19219667 GCA_039105355.1 Benthosema pterotum
AGGTTCGCCTTTCCTTCTGGCCACACGGGTTCCGGGGGAACAGCTCTCACTGCACACTGACCGAGGAGGCTGTGGAGGAGAGGAATGATGACTGATTTCAGTCTTTAATTACATTATTCACATCATGAGGTCAACAACACAAGTCATTTCAGAAGCTGGCATGACCTTTCGGGATGCAAAGTTCCAGAAAATTCGGTCTACATCCAGGATGAGTTCTTCTCTGGATCCTGACTTCTTGATCACACCTACGTTTTGGAACTCTGGGCTCCCGTCGGGGAGTGACACCCAGTTCAAGATGTCATAGATTGGTGAAGCGTCACCATTCTCATCAAACGAAACACTGTCACCAAATGATGTGGTGAAGTTAACCTTTTCCAGGTAATACACAAGCTAAAATGGTGTCAAAATCAAAGAGGAGAGAGTGTAACTTTAAAAAATATAGGCTACTGCATACGTTATACAGTTACATTGACTAATTGTCTTAGGCCTTATAGTTATTACTTATAGTGGGCATGTGTGCATGTGGTGAGGGCACAGCTTTCTGGACATTTAAAGTACAGTAAGAAAATCTCTTTAGGACAAATGTGAGTATTTTATTTAATTTATTTAAGAAATTTATTTAATGATTCTTTTTCATTTTATTCTTTTTCATTTTATTACCGGTAGTATTTATCATCTTAATTGATTTGCTTTTATTCATCACATTTTATGATGTCAAAGCATTTTCAACATAATAAAAAGAATACCAGCACTCACGTTGTATTCGATAAGATTCTTGTTTAGTCCAACATTCAAGTCCAACTACTCTAATTTTCTTCATAGCCTACATTTATTAATTGCCAGAATATGTATTTGCCTTCCATGTAACATTTTTTTCCTCAGATTCAGAGCAACTAGTTACCGATTTAAAAAAAAATCAAAAGGCAAACATCAATCAATGCAAACTGTGAATAAAGGTCCCACCTGCCATGGCTCCAATGTCTTCAAAGTAGCACATCTGTGCTCAGGGAAAGGCCCTCTACCTGGCACACATTGCAACATGTCATGGAGGGCGTGGGCCAGAGCATACACAGCCTTGTGCACATTATAATCTGCTCTGAGGTCAGACACATCCACAAGCCTAGTGTCTACTGTCCCCAGGTCTTCTTGTCCAGTACATACCTTTCCACCAGCGTCCACCCAGCCCGAGGGAAGGGGTGCAAATTTGCACTGAAATGTGTGCTCCCAAAACGTCCTCACCTGCAAGAAACAACAATTAAATGCATATTAACTCACGGTTTTAACGGTTGTGACCTTTTTCGACCATTTTAGAAAAAGGTCGGTGCAGGTGGAAAAAGGGTCAGGGGTCTAGGTTAACTTTACAGGTTTCCCACGAGAAAAATCGTGATGGAATATTCTGTCCCCTGCTTCCCACGCGAAAACGCGTGTTGTACTTTTTTAATCTATAAGCATAGATTAACTTGCAGACTATCATGCCATGTAGTCACTTAGGGGTTAATGTCACTAAAATAGCCGAAAAAACACTGGCGCATGTGATGTGGTATCAGCCCGCCCGATAGAGAACCATTAGTTTGGTTGTTGTTGTTGTTGTGCCATGTGGCGACAGAACAATGCTAAAGGAACTCACCGCTCTTCTCCTTCGTTGCATGCATTGGGCGCACGTGCGTGCGTGTGTGTGAGTGTGTGTGTGTCGCGACGTTTTCTCTCTCTCTTCTCCTCTCTTCTGTGTGTGTGTGTGTGTGTGTGTGTGTGTGGAGGGGGGGGGGGGGGGTCTGGGATCGTGTTTCTGTTCAGTCAAAAGCAAACGATGATGGATAGGTCAGCTTTTTCATGCATGCTACCTTTAGATGGTGCCATCTCCACACTGGAACATGTCAGAAAGTTTTTTTCTTTTTTTTTTTTAATTGTAGCCAACCACCTGATCTTTAAAATGGTATAGGCATATGGGTATCTACTTGAAGCAGAAAAAAGTTATATGAAAGATAAAACTTTAAACCTGATTATTTCATAACTAGTCCTGGAGGAAACGCCAGTGTGAAAAACGGGGCCCTTTTGTACAATTTATATATAAAAAAAGAAAACATATTATCGAGTTGGGCTATTTTTTCCCTTAAAGTGGACACCTCAAGCTGTCTTTGGATATCATTGGTTTGCACAAATTCATAACAGAGGATTTTCTATAAATCATTTCGTTACTATTGAGCCCAATGGGAACAAGACTAGCTTTTTGCCTGATCAGTTGAGGAGTTAAGTTTAGGCATAGGTTTCACTGAGGTTAAGTTTAGGGCTAAAGTTAGTTGCAGTGTTGAAGTGGCGGCAGTTTGTAAACCGTTGCTAAAAAGTCTTCCAAATCCTACAGAAAAACCCTTTTCATGTAAAGGACCCCTGGGATGATATGAATTTGGCCAAAGACCCCATCTGAAAATATGTTGTTCAAGGTACCCCACAGAAGTAAAGACTTTTAGTTGTGTGGGCATTTTCATGATTTCTTCAACAATAGCAGATCTACAAGCTCTGTCTACATCCAGGATGAGTTCTTCTCTGGATCCTTCTTCTTGGCCACACCTATGTTTTGAAACTCTGTGCTCTCGTTCGGGAGCTCGGAGCTCTACAAGATTGTCGATCTGCTAAGACTATAACACGATACTTAAATGGCAAAAGTGGTTACTATTTAGAATGGCTTAATAATCACAGATCTGATGTTGTTAGTAAAATCGCAACTCAATTACAACATTAAACAAAATACTCACTATGTGATCTTCGTGGCCGTTGCCAGGACGCACTTCATACAAGAAGTCCTTGAGACCTGGTATCTCTCCACGCCGGATGGCAAAACCCAGGGTGCCTCTCAGGTACGGCAGGTAGTGAGGACGCTGGAGGTAGACGTTATTCCACCAGGCTGCTGTGGCAGGTAACAACCACTGGAGACCTGTCACGTTCTGCTTTACCACCTAGTGATTGTGTTGGAAACACATTTAATTAAAAAATAAAAGCATGTGCAACTAATCTATAGAATATACGGTATTAACTTTTTGAATTATATCAAGGGAAAAGTGAACAATTCCACGGTATTCACGCTTTGGTTGATGTACACCAGTAGTTGAATTGCCAGGAAGGACTTTGCTTCTTTAAAGGACAACCTTGTTAATAAATAAGACTCATATATAAGTATGAGTCTTAATTATTTAAAATGCCATACCAGAATAGTCTCAAAATAATACAGATTACTATCAGTTATCATCAGCAAAAAATAAAATGTAAAATGTAATAACTCTAGGCTTGTTTCCATTGTTATCCTATATACTGTATATCTGAATTGTTCAGAAATGCACATCATAGTGTGGGATGTCCTCGTGACCCAGTGCGTTGGGTTCCCACAACACCAGTCTGCTGGCTGGCATCTCTTGATGTCTTTGGCGTGTCCTGCAACTCACATTCTCCTGGCTGCGATCTTGTCACATTTGTAATTTCCCGGGATCTCGTACGATTATAGTAAATAACAAAGAAATCACCATAACATTTTTTTAAAATTAATACATCTGTCACGTTCCCCAATAACAACCTACCTAAATTAAAATTAACATAACACAAACCTCCTCCAAGACATTCACCATGTAGACCAAATAGGCAAATGCTACGACCACACGAGCCGTGGATGCCTTCATGGCAGCGACAATCCTCTGCAGTTTGTCCAGGTCCTTGTTCCAGGGTAGAGCCTCAGAATAAGCCACACAGCCCAGGCCAGACTTGTCCAGGTCAGACTGGAATAACAGGGCGGCGTCGCGGCCGGCTTCATCATCACTAAACAGCAGGCCTACCCAAGTCCATCCAAACCGCCTCATAAGCTGGAGCATGGCTCGTACCTGAAAACAATGGAGCGAGAAGCTATGAGGACAAGAAATTGGCCGTCCCTTACCTTGGCTTTCAGTTAGGTGACGTTGTCTTTCTTGTGCCTTTGATAGTTACATGTGAAGACAGACAGGAAAGAGGGACAGACATGCAGCAAAGGTCGTCATGAACGGGACTCGAACATGCAAAATGCTGTCAGGCGAGAGCCTATATTATGACGCATGCGCCTGGACCATTAGGCCAGCGGGCGCCCATGACATTGTCTTTCTGCATGTCAAGGAAATCAGCAAGGCTACCTTTGTCATATTTTACAACTTACAATGTAGGCATTTAGCAGATGATCTTTCTTACTCCAGAGTGACTTACATTATGGAATGAACTAAAGAAAGCAAGGCAATACATCATATAATATACATATACAAACGTATTGTCCCGAATATAAGACGACTCGTTTATAAGACGACCCTCATTTTTCAAGACCCATTTACAGAAAAAAGAACATTGAATGTCAAATAGTATAGCCCCTGAATATAAGACGACCCCATTTTTGGGATATTTCCATTGGGAAAAAAACATAGTCTTATATTCAGGCCAATAATATACATATACAAACAGATTAGTTAATCCGAATCATACATAAACTAAGAACATAACAGTAAAGAATATATAAGCTAATTACGTGTTTACAAATGCTATCAAGTGCTGTTTATATGAAATGCTATAAGTCTACAATCACTGCTATGTAAATCTACATAAAAAACTACAGCACCTAAGATACATAAATTGAGAATTTTCATATGCCTATAGGAGGTTTTCTAGGGACAATTTACAAATACCTAATGCAATTATTTTAACAGAAGAAATCACTCTAGTAGTTTCATAAAAATCACAATGCTAAAACTTGAAACCGTTTCAAACACGGTTGTCATTCCAGTCTTTGATATCTGCCTAAAACCTTTGGAATTCTCTTCAGAGCATACTTTTTAATGATATTTTAATGATAAATCAATCGTCAAGTGTGTGAAAGATGAACTGTGTGTGACGTACACATACATGTATTGTCTGTCGAAGTTAGTTACCTGGAAAGCATTGCTTGGTATTGTTCTAAAGAAGGATGGGAAGTGAGTCATGTCACTCAGACAGGAGCAAGCAGCATAGTAACTTATCTGGAAAAGGCACGCAACACTGTAATATCTGCATTATTATTATTATTATTATTATTATTATTATTATTATAATCAATATTGTTGTTATGTTTTGCATTTAGTTTGTATTTCCCCTGCTTTTGTGCGTTCTGCGCTATCTACTCCTACTGAGGTTGGTAAAAAAAAATATGAAATGAAACACCACATTATTTATTATATTTTAGATTGTGTAAATATCCTAATCACTGAGGAGAGACTTACCATGGGCACTCTGTACAAGCCTAACATTCTAGAGATGGCAACAGAACTTTTTGAGTCAGACGGACCCACAATTCCCAGCACTGGAGGGGACCCGGCACAGCTCTCATGCAGCGTGAACTGTTCCTCTCTCCCGCTGACCAATGACAGGGCTGTACGGAATGTGACACTGAGCGTGATGCAGGTGTCATAGATACTGTATCCCAGAGTCACATTGGGTAGCAGGCTGGGTGTTCTGTTGATCTCGTCAATGGCAAAAGCCATTATCTGGGACAGTCTGAACCCTTCGGCCGCGAAACTAACAGACACAATTTCAGAACTGTAACATTGAATATCGCATCAGGCAGAAACAGTGTGTTGAAAGAAACACTATATAGTGTTTCTTTCAACACATATATACACACACATATATTTTTTAAATGAATGTAAAGGTAACTGCAGTGTATTGTGTTGCCTACAAAGGACTTTCACTTAGAACTCTTGTCCTGAAGGTCTGCGTTCTCTTGCTTGCCATTTTGTATTTGTGATACTCACCCATAGCAAGCAGACTCCTGTTGCTGGGAGGTAAAAGACAGATTGGGGAAGATGGAGGAAAAGTGGAATGGAAACAAGCCACCCAGAACAATGTCACCGGCCTTGTAAAATGTGCTGAGGTCGAACTGTGTCTGTAACTCACATGAAGAGGAAGACAAGGAAGACAAAGGAGGGAAGGACAATAACAATATCATGGTCAGGTACATGTATGAAAGTAGGTGTATGTCTTCAGAAGCCCACATGACTGCCCTCCTCTGTCACAACACCACCCACCCGTCTGAACCCATAGTGGCAAGTTTTATACGCAGAGCTGTGCCATCCCTGTGCCACTACGTAATCTGTCACAACACCCATGTGCAGGGCATGGCTCAACATGCATATCCCAAATAATTGCATTTGATGACAATAATGTGTCAATGGCACTTAGTAGGCCACACTACCAAACAGTGCAAGTGTGATACTAACTGTAGGTATCATACTGCTCTGTATGCCAGATTCCCAGAGTCACATCGGATAGCATACGCAGGGGATTCTCAGTTTATCTCCTTAGTAGTAAAAGCCATATAACTGAGGCAGACTGGCCAATATACCTTTTGATATGGTTTGATATTTTGGTGTCAGAGTTCAATAACTGAATCGCAACACTAGAATATCAAACCATCTGAACTAATTGTTCAGACAAACCCAGGTTTGGAAGACAAGGCAACGATGCGACTCAAACGGTGAGCTTAATTTCTAGTGCCTGTTATTGCTGTAGGCCTCTCGACAACATCATGCAGTACGTTTTCTTTTTCAGGATTTTATGTATTTTTTTGATATAAAAATACAACAAAGTGAAAGTTGTACCTTTTTTGGCAGGCACTGTTGGATATGGCAATATAATGAACTCCGATGTGGTCTAAAGGTGAGAAGAAAAAAAAAAACTTTTTAAAAGGGCTTTAAAGAGGATCTTTCATGTTGGGCCTATTTGGGGCCATAGCAAAATGTAAAATCTCCCTGTAGGCCCTGTACTGAAGGTTCTGAAAACACCACACGCATGTCAGTTATTCATCTTAAATGGTGCTATAAGAATATAACTATGTTTAACTATGTTTTAGTGACACTGCCAGGTCAAACCAATTGTGATATATTAGATTGTTTTAATATTTATTGAATATATATTTTGAACATTATTATTATTTGGTGTATAGTTGGTTGCCGAGTCAGGAATGGATTACGACACTGTACAAATACAAACCTATAGCTACAGCTGTTGTAAACATGGCACACCTGCATGCTTGCTTGTTAATTAATGTTTTGAAGTTAGCATTAGACTGAATCGTCTCGCTGGACCTTAGAACTTAATCATCCAACAGTGCACCTGTTGTTCCACCAGTAATTCATCACCTGTGGGTCAGATGTCATCATTGCAGGGAAACACACACACAGACTCCTGGGTATAGTTTGTTGTTATCAGACGACCGTGGATGTCTGCGTACCATAAGCGCCGCTACGTAAAAGTGATGATTATGAACTGTAGAAATACGGTACACAGTTAGACGTCAAGGCCTGGGATTCACATTCAGAATACCAACATGGAAAGAAAATATATGTAGGCTTACATATGTTTCAATATATCCCAGACCCAGATATATAAAATTGGCCCCCTACATACAGGACAGTATATGGACCTGACTGTGGCATACCGGTATATATGGATATGACACATACAGTGAGATTTTCGTTACATGCTAAACCCCTTATGCCATATCCCTTATTTCATTTTCACTATTTTGAAAAACTTTTTTGGACTATTTCAACATGTCAATCTATTAACTCGTTGTGAGCTAGTAGACTGGCCATTTGAACTACTGAGAAATGTTTTTTTAGTTTATAATAGTATAATAGTATAGTTTAAAAAGGCAAAGAAGTTAAGGGATAAGGGGTATAGCGGTAACGAAAATGGAGCCCATACAGTATATGTCCTATATATTCACATATACTTTATGTACCTGATTATTGCAAATATGCAACATATATGATGAATATATCATGCAGATATTGCTATATATGTACATATACATATATTTCTTTCCGTGTGGGTATCGGCTGCTTGTGACAAATTATTACCTGATGAAATTCTGCAAAACCTCACGCCACCATATATGCCTGTCAGTCCGTCACACCTCATGAAACACTGTACAGCAATACATGGAAAAGACTTTAGAAAAGACTCTAGACAGGTCATCCCGTCAACTAGAGTTAACAGTAATTCTTGTTAGTATGGAAATGTTAGCTCCTTGTGTAATGCAACTACACATTGCATGTGTTGCTTTTTGTATTCTCAAACAGGACTATTACAATTATACAGTCCGTTGAATGATATGACTTGTACACATAATTCATAGGAGAGCAACATAATGTATATGTAGTTATTGAATACACCCCAAAACACAATTAATCTGGGCAACTAAACCCATTTTTACCAAATTATCCCTGTATACAATACATTAACAAAACATAACCTTGTTCACAAATTGAACCTTGGTAAAATGTTTGTGTTACACACATCAATACAACAGATTGTACTGTCTGACTGTCATAATGACTATTAACTGGACACAAATGCATACATACATAGACAGAAATAACATCACTAGTTCGGTTTACACAGAATAACAAACATACAGTCTGTCAAATAGTATTTGTCTGGCACTTTGTATGACATGTCACCATCACAGTGAGTTGGTGGTGACATGCCTGCACTAAACGTAGTCCAGGACACTATGTTCATCCACATGAGTTTTTAGGATGAAGACGGGGATTTGTAAAACTATATATTTTTGGAAACCTTATAGCCTAAGGAATCAGAAAATGTTTGATTCCATTTTTTTCGAGGTTGTTATAGCAGCCATCTTGGATCTTTAAAAATGGCTGCTCTCAAAAACGAATTTCTCAATATCTGGCCTCCCAGATGGCCTAAAATCAGGGTTGCAGTGGTTAAATCTACATTTTTGGGCACAAGGAATGCAGTGGAGTCGATTACATTGTAAATGAAATATGCATGAGTGTGTATTTTCCATTTTAATCATGTTTTATGTTGTAATTGTAAAACAACACAATATGGAAAAATAAAAAACAGAAAATACACACTATGCATCAAATTACATTCTTCATGTCAAGGTAATATAAAGGTCCCTAAAATATCTTGATGAATGCTGGTTTTAGTCACAGCTCAACTCTTAGGTTAGCTGTGAAAAACCCTATGGTGCCAAAAACATCTCAGATGAATCCAGGTATGTCTGAAAAGTTTCTTCATCAGTTATGTTAATCTTGGGCCTATTGTAGAAAATCAAACTCTGCTGATTCAGACTCAGCTTGTTGGACTCACAGTTGGAGTAGGAGTGGGTGGGATTTGTTAATTACCCAATGTGGTGCACCTTGCATGGCCCAGGTATAGTAGGGGGAATTATTAGGGGGGTGTCTCTCACCATCCCAGAAGGGGTGCCCAACATTTTAGATTCACTAAAGTCTAATTTGGGGGTAAAATCCAAAATGGCCACCAGAAATGACCTATTTTTTTTTTTCCTAAACGTGATAAATTTTAACTGATTGTGGCAAGTATAACCTTTACATAGTAATTAGATTAATTTTAAAGGATTTGGCAAAATACAGCCAATTAAAAATCTCTTAAATGTTTTTAAATGACTTTAAATGCCAAAAAATGCCTTAAAAGCACTCGTATTCAGATGAACTTCCACTTTATACCTGTGATACATTGTCAATGCTAAAATTACAGTGTTTAAAAAAAAACTTTTATAAGACCCTGTGAATGATTACCAATCACTAAGATTTTGTAAAAATCTTCATATGGCCAGAGATCAAGCCTTCCAATTCTGGTAGCCCCCTACCCAGGGGGCAAAGGGGGTGTGCTGAATTTGCCATAAGATCAACGGTTTTCCACCAGAAATAATATCTATGACCCAGTAGGGTTACAACCTGGTTATTATTTTTTTTGCTGGAAATCCAATATGGTCACTTCAGTTTAGGCCCATTGGATATAATGGGGGCAAACAGGACAAATTTTAAACTAAGGCATATTTTCACGAATCATCACATGTTGATTAATGATATGAATAAGAACATTTTTGTATTGCAAGTTTCCATGAAATCCAATATTCAATATTAGCCCCCATAAAATAGGTTTTGCTTGAACTTCTGAACCAGATGATCTAGAAACGCAAACTTGTTGTCTATTTCTTAGTTTCTGAGCATGAGAGTCTTAATGGAATACCTATTTTTTTATTATTAGGTGTGTCTGGACCCTTATTGTGTATACTTACAATATGGTGGCTACCCAAAATAGTGGTTCATGACTTCTACAATAATTGTTGACTTGAGTTTGTTGAATTGAGTTTGCATATTGTTAAAATTGTTGCAAATGTCAAATCCTATTACCCAGGGGGCAAACTGCATCTTTGGTGCGAACACCGCCGCTGTACGATAACAGTTTAAATGTAGTTGCAAAAGCATTACCCAGTCGAGTCGAGTCGACTGCAGAGCCCTTGGCTGTTGTGGCGTGCCTCCTCGTCCTCCCCAACACCAACACCGCATGTATAGGAATTGAATTGTATAGGCTATCACTATCAGCTGCGTTGCTGGTGTAGCAGTGGAAATATGACAGTGGGGTAACACCAAGAATGGTCGCCTGTAACGTTAGGGGGTGGTCGGAGTTTCCTCATGTTAAGTCTATGGGGAAAATGTAATTCAACGATTCATCAACAATTGGTTAATTTGAAAAAAGGCCTTTGTCAGTCTCTTCTAATATCATGGTCAATGTCCGTGTGAAAACTCAGTCAGTGAGGAGTTATCGCGGTTTCAGACAGACATTTAGACAGACATTTCCATAATTATAGGATGTCTGCCACAATACTGGCCAACAGCCTATAAGTGATGGGTATTTCCACAAAACTTGACAGGTTGGTCAATAATTAATTCACTTTTTTGCTGTATGGAAAGTCTCGGTGAAGGGAATGCAGTCACCTGTATACTTACAGTATACATTAATGAACAAGGCAATATCATACCATTCTCTATTCTGTCTGACTTTCCATCATGAAATTACACCATGAGAAAGTTCAATTTCCCTTGACAGCCAAACTTTCCCAGAATTTACCATAGGCCCTCTTAAGGTAGACAAACTCCATAGAGACCCTTGTTCTGCTTTCTGCCCTTTCTTGATGGCAAAGATCATGTGATCAAGTACCTCTGCCTGTGTGAAAACCACATTTATCCCAATAAACCCTAAAAGGATCCAGGGACAACATTCTCAGCTACGTGGCTGATGAGCTGGGTTATGTTGATTCTTACGAAAATCTTTCTTATGTTGTTCAGGTGGGCTATACCATGATGGTTATCGCAGGATGCCCTCTCCCCTCTCCTCTTGTAAACATGCACTATATGCATCCTTCTTGGAACCCTTCTTTTCCTCCTGGTACAGATGCCGCCATTCTTATAGATGTTTCAAAGTCAAAGTCGTCAGATTAGTCACTCACGTTACTGCAGTGAAATTAGTTCTCCGCTTTTGGCCCATCTCTTGGAGCGGTGAGCTGCAGCGCCGCGCTCGGGAATCATTAGTTGATTTGACCCCCAATCCATCCCTTGATGCTGAGTGCCAAGCACTCAGCATCAAGGGAGGCATTGGGTCCTATTTTTACAGTCTTTGGTATGACCCAGCCGGGAATTGAACCCCGGCCTCCCAGTTTCAGGGCGGACACCCCTCACGGGTGAGGGGGTCAGCCAGTTCAGCTTTGAATGGCTACCCAAAATAGTGGTTCATGACTTCTACAATAATTGTTGACTTGAGTTTGTTGAATTGAGTTTGCATATTGTTAAAATTGTTGCAAATGTCAAATCCTATTACCCAGGGGGCAAACTGCATCTTTGGTGCGAACACCGCCGCTGTACGGTAACAGTTTAAATGTAGTTGCAAAAGCATTACCCAGTCGAGTCGAGTCGACTGCAGAGCCCTTGGCTGTTGTGGCGTGCCTCCTCGTCCTCCCCAACACCAACACCGCATGTATAGGAATTGAATTGTATAGGCTATCACTATCAGCTGCGTTGCTGGTGTAGCAGTGGAAATATGACAGTGGGGTAACACCAAGAATGGTCGCCTGTAACGTTAGGGGGCGGTCGGAGTTTCCCCATGTTAAGTCTATGGGGAAAATGTAATTCAACGATTCATCAACAATTGGTTAATTTGAAAAAAGGCCTTTGTCAGTCTCTTCTAATATCATGGTCAATGTCCGTGTGAAAACTCAGTCAGTGAGGAGTTATCGCGGTTTCAGACAGACATTTAGACAGACATTTCCATAATTATAGGATGTCTGCCACAATACTGGCCAACAGCCTATAAGTGATGGGTATTTCCACAAAACTTGACAGGTTGGTCAATAATTAATTCACTTTTTTGCTGTATGGAAAGTCTCGGTGAAGGGAATGCAGTCACCTGTATACTTACAGTATACATTAATGAACAAGGCAATATCATACCATTCTCTATTCTGTCTGACTTTCCATCATGAAATTACACCATGAGAAAGTTCAATTTCCCTTGACAGCCAAACTTTCCCAGAATTTACCATAGGCCCTCTTAAGGTAGACAAACTCCATAGAGACCCTTGTTCTGCTTTCTGCCCTTTCTTGATGGCAAAGATCATGTGATCAAGTACCTCTGCCTGTGTGAAAACCACATTTATCCCAATAAACCCTAAAAGGATCCAGGGACAACATTCTCAGCTACGTGGCTGATGAGCTGGGTCATGTTGATTCTTACGAAAATCTTTCTTGTTATGTTCAGGTGGGCTATACCATGATGGTTATCGCAGGATGCCCTCTCCCCTCTCCTCTTGTAAACATGCACTATATGCATCCTTCTTGGAACCCTTCTTTTCCTCCTGGTACAGATGCCGCCATTCTTATAGATGTTTCAAAGTCAAAGTCGTCAGATTAGTCACTCACGTTACTGCAGTGAAATTAGTTCTCCGCTTTTGGCCCATCTCTTGGAGCGGTGAGCTGCAGCGCCGCGCTCGGGAATCATTAGTTGATTTGACCCCCAATCCATCCCTTGATGCTGAGTGCCAAGCACTCAGCATCAAGGGAGTTGAGCCAGCATCAAGGGAGTTGAGCCAGTGGTTTTAGGCGCATGAAGATCATGCAGGCCTGAATGGAAAGACCCAAAGTCCTTCATGTCATCAGCCATCTGAAGCTCTTATGCAATCTTTACCCACAGGTTGTTTTCCATCTGCCATGTCCTCCACAGCAGCTTTTGCTTGTCTTGTTGGTATTGCTGCTTCTTCTGGCTGAAAGCGCAATAATCAAGATGTTGGTGGGAGTCTTGATTAGGATGTGGATCTCAGGTTCATTCTCGTCAATCTCTCTGCTTCCTTTTGACAAAACCGAGCAGCAGCAGTGTAGACATTCTTTCTCTGTTCTTCCATTTTCCCATTCTCTGGATCTGGGTCAAAGCTCTGCAGTTATTGATTAAAGGTATAGTAGTAAGTGATTTCACTTATAATATTGTTTGTGTTTTCTTTTCTTTTTTTTTGCTAATCCCCTCTACTATATTGTGGTGACTGACCATATAAGGAGTCCCTCTGCCCAGTGAGACCCTGGGGTCATAAAACCCTAGTTTCAGTTTGGGCTTTGGGATAAAAGCCTTTCGTCCAATCAGGATGAGAGGGGCCTTCCTCCAATCAGGATTGAGTGGGGACAGGCCTTGGTGTATAGGCCTATAGTTGGCCTGTTGCACTCCTCCTCACTGTAGAGTGTGTGCATGTGCACATCCTTCTACTGGGGGGACCGGAAGGTTTTCCAAATCATCGAAATCACTTACTATACCTTTAAGTTTTTGTCTTTTGAGAGATTTGAGAAATGTTTATGAGATATTGTATTATGTGTCCAGATTACCAGAATAATACCATTTAGTCATGTATAAATGCAAAATTCCTAACCATACATCCCTGATTTGGAATGAAAACCATTTCCATTGTTTTCCTTGCCCCAAAAAATGTAGATTTAACCACTATAATCATGATTTTAGGTCATCTTGGAGGCAAGATATTGAGAAATTCGTTTTTAAAAGTAGCCATTTTTAAAGATCCAAGATGGCCGCTATAATGACCTTGAAAAAAATGGAATCAAACATTTTCTGATTCAGTAGGCTGTAAGGTTTCCAAAAATATATAGTTTTACAAATCCCCGTCTTCATCCTAAAAAATGACATAAGGAACTGGACTAAAACGTAGTTCACACTCCTCCAGGCTGCATGAACGGCGCACGCCATACCACACACACACACACACACACACACACACACACACACACACACACACACACACACACACACACACACACACACACACATACTAAGCACGCTTAATGCTTAGGGCCCACTGCAGTCTGCCCCTTAAAGTTAAGTTAGCATTAGCTGGAAGCTAAACTGCCACCACCAAACAAAACATGGCGGCAGTACATATCAACATATTGTGGTCAAATATGGCCTTCCTTCCCACTATAACCATATGCCCATCTCTCATATACGTGTCCAAATGTGTCCAAATAAACCCACTTCTTATATCTCACCTGCAAAAGACAGTGTACACCCACACAAGCAAGACAGCAAAAAACAACAACAACAAAAAACGCTCTTTTCCAGCTGGTAGGCTGGTCGGACGTCCATGTGAGAGATTACGTTGTCTTTCAGAGCTCCACTGCAAGGCAGAATCATAGAAGCAGTGTGACCTCAGAGCTTAATACTGTGCAAAATCAGTGAGCTTGTAAATCTTTTTTTTCTCAGTCTTGAGCTAAAATGTTACTTTGTGATGGAACCACCGCTGAGCTCCCAAGACAGATTTTGCTAACATGTTTAGCTTGTATTTTTTTTTTCTGGATGAAAGATTGTTTAAACAGTTACTATAGGCGTAGGGTTTACCTAATCACCGGAACGGACCAAAACCAACCAGAACGGACCGGAACGGACCAAAACCAACCGGAACGGACCGGAACGGACCAAAACCTAGACCAAAACGGACCGGAACGGACCGAAACGGACCATTTTTTAAAGCCATATACATTCAGAACACTATCCCGGACCGGAACCTACTAGGAGCGGGTCGAAACTGACATGAATGGACCGAAACGGACCCCGATTTAGCCAGACACACATTCAAAACACTTGTAGAAGTCACCTGTAGGCCTATGCTATATGTGTTGGCTATAAGCCTATCAAATTGATTAGAACACCACATTCTTCAATAATCTACTAAAAGTTGTTAATATTTACCTTTGGTTTGAGGGTAGAGGGAATCCCTTTGTCATCGTGATGTCATAGGATAATCCCTGTCACGGGCTGTCATTTAAATCCAAGGTGTCTTTTTTTTTGTCAAGCGGCCAAAGCCTTTGCAATAGGCCGTACGTCACTGCACAATTAAATTGCCTCTCACAGAAATGGTAGTAGCCTAAAGCACAGAGAGACAAACAAATCAACTGTGTCGGTTTGTGGTTAGAATGGAAATTATCTCAGAGGAACCCTCTCGCCCCCCATCATGTCGATGATACAACGTTCCACTAGCACTCAAACCGAAGTCCTCCATCCCTCCTATTCAACACATGAACAATGATGACCAGCCCCAGTGTCTTGTCTTGCTTTGTCAAGTTGTCTGTCTGTGAGAATGAGCCACTAAAGACAATTTTCTGTTTCATGTGTTACAGACAATAAAGCATCTTATCTTCTTATCATGCACAATAATTCGGCAATTGATGAGTTTTTAATCCCATCGACCCAAACGGAATCTTTATTTGTACAAGGCTACTGTTGAAGTTCGTTGTGTCGATGGTTACAACTGTAGCACTTGGTAAAATTCCGCTGGGCTGCGAAAAGTAGTTCCAATCTGCGACAATTGATTGCATATCAGCAGCTTACAAAATTATTATTTTTTTCAATCGTTATTCTATCAAAACAGACATTTCATCGATGGTCTGCAGTGTTGGGACATGTGCACTACGTAACTTAATATATTACATAATATATTACCAAAAACTTGTAATATAAATATATTACTTAACAAAAACAAGCTAATATATTATACTTTTCTTTTTGCATCACTGCATTACTTTCAATATTACTTTCTGCCAATCTGTCTCGTAGAAAATGTTCTTGTGAAATTATCTTGACTGCAGAAGTTAAATAATTACTTATTTTCAATAATTTGTCATCAAATTATTTAATCAGTAGTGATGTTTTTTCAAGTTGATTTGTCCAGATAGTATAGCCAAGTGTGCTTGCTTTATTTTAGCTATGCCACTGGCCAATGCAATATTTGATTAATAGTGACACTAAATATTTCATTATATATTTTGTAAAAAGTGTTTTTAAAGTAATATGTAATAGTAATATTAATATATTACACTTGCTCAGACAGTAATATTGTAATATAATATATTGCTTTAAAATGAAGGCAATAATTAATAAGTAATATATAAACAAGGTAAAGTAATATTCCCAACACTGATGGTCTGGCATAATAATTGATATCATTCTTGTGCTTTGTGCATTGGTGGGCCCAGACCACATTTTTTGGAGATGCGATCAAGCTCATGCACTTGCGCGAGCCTAGCTTTATCCACCTTTGGACTTGCTTGAAATAAGACTCCGTTGTCAAAATCCGTGTCACCGTGTGATATGAAATTATTGAATTATCATCTAATTATAGCCTATGAATAACTTAATTATTAACAGCGCATAGGCTACCTAAAGCAAAAATGGACACTAATTGTCGAAGAGGAAAATAAATTGTGTTGAAGAGAAAGTGGAAGTGTCGGGATCACCCATATCCTCTAGAAAGAATTGGTGCGCCCTCGTTTGGCCCTACTTTCAGAAAGGTTACATAAGCGGCACCTGCGATTGTAGCCAGTATCCTCGTGGTGAAACAAACCGCTATCTTCGTACAGCATAGGCTAGCCTACTAAACTATAGAGAAAACGTTTTAAATAGCGAACAGAATGTTCTAGTTAGCAAATGGTCAGGTGCAAAGAATGATGCTGACATTGGTGTAGAACTTCGGTGGCTTCACAATGAAGAGCTCAAGGAATGCATCTAAAACCGCCTGCTGCAACTCCTGTGGTGCCAGGTGGGACACAGAAGAGTGCATCGAGTGTTCGGCTTGCGAAAAATGGTATCACCGTTCGTGTGTTCCACTAAGCCCTGACCTCTACAAACAATGGTCGAACCCATTGTTGCTCTTCCTATGCCGCGCCTGTGCGTTCAGAGATGGCCGGTATGATGCTGCAGCAGCACTTCAACGGTTAGTAAATAAATAAATAAATAAATAAATAAATAAACAAACAAACAAACAAACAAACAAACAAACAAACAAACAAACAAACAAATAAATAAATAAATAAAGCAAGCATGCCATTTTATGTTTATATACATATAAAGGCTATGTATGTGTTTTTAGGATGATTGGACTGACGATGCCATACCAGAAAATGTTTTTTATTTTATTTTTAGTACAAGGTGAACATAGAATCACTTTGAGCAGTGGCAGTGCCATCTGATATTGGCTTGTTAAATGCATGCTGAAATGTGTGTGCTTTCCGTGTGGCTGTGATTGGCCCTAGACCCTTGTGCACGAGCTCGTTTGCGAAGATTTCCCGCCACAAACTAGGCCGCAGCTGGGTCAGTCAGTCCAGAGTGACTAAGAGGATAGGCCTATTGGCAACATTGACTGATACAAAGAGTAGTACTGCCCTCTGGGGTGGACAGAAGCACACGTTTAAGTTCTGTAATAGGCCTACTGTCAGGGTTTCCCCCATGTAGGCCTACATTTCACTGTGGCGGGCCACCGCACCTTGGAAAAATTTGAAGCCCTGTGTTATTGTGTAATTCCTTATTATTATTTCATATTTCCAAACAACAAGTTGTTGAACATTGGTTCAGCCCTCCATATAGCCTAGCTGATGCCATCTAGCAGAGTCAAGGTGAAGAATGTTAGTAAACCTCCCGCCCTAAGGCATCATCAGGTCCTGCCACAGCACCTTCAAGAAAATCCTGGGGGAAACCCTGACTATTAATAGACATTTTATTGGCAAAACTCACTGTCCCTTTGGTCATGCTTGTAAATATTGGTTTGTCATTTATTAATATTCATGAAAAGATCAAATTTAGCAATAGGTAGCACAGTACAATGAGCTCCACAGTTGCAATACCTACACAGTGCACCTTTAACAACTTCTGTATTGGACTGTATGTCATTGGAACTTTTTAAAATTAATTAATTATTATTATTAAAATGTATTATTTACTCTATAATCTCTGGTACATCGTCCTAGTTTCTGAGGATTCACTGACCAAGTCTTATGTCTATTTTAGAGAAAAGAGTATGTTTAAGTAAAATGTATATGCATGATAAGACTAGGAAAAAAACAATACAATATATAATATATATGATACAACAAACAATAGTATGACATATATTTATTTTATAACAGTTTATAATACTTAAAGTGTAAAATTATCATTCCTCTGTTGCAGGCTTAGGGTAAAGTACCCATGCTTTCAATCGGAGCGTCTGCTGCTAAGGACATATGGCGTAACACCACCTCCGCTAACCACTGACACCATGCCAGGGGTCCGAGACACCACATCAGCTAAGATCCTGCAGCTGCTGGCACCTGCCACCCTGGAAGACCACTCTCCGCGGTCAGTGGTTGGCGACGGCAACTGCTTCTACAGAGCCTTGTCTCTGGGGCTGTATGGGACGCAGGACCACCATATCCTGTTGCGGCTCTTGACCGCACTTGAGATTCAAGAGAACCCCACATTTTATGACAGCAGTCGACCAGATTATGTTGATCTGCTGAAAGATGACCGTCTTAATAGAGACAATATTCGACACCTACTACGCAGCACCGTCACTATCAATATGTATGCCGGAATACAGCACGCACTGGCTGCAAGTGCCGCAGTGGGTCATGCTATTGCCTCATTTTATCCCCCCTCAACAGTTCACAACTATCACAACTCAGCCTACACAAGAAAGTTATATGGCCGTGGTGTCCCAAGATCCAAGGAGGTAAAATGCACCGTCATGTGGACCATGATAGTCCCAATCTACTCAGCCTCCAAATTTACACCAAATCATTTTGTTGTTCTAGCACCATTGGCGCATAATGCTAGGCCAACAACAACAGTGGACCTCACGACTGATGTTGGGAAGGGACCCCCGCAGATGCCCTCTTCACAGCCAAGCACCCTCAAAGCACCCTCAAAGGCTACTGGCGCCACAGGCACCAAGGACAAAGGTCCCAAAACCACACAGCCATCTGGCCCCAAGTCCAAGGGATCTAAGGGGGCCCCCAGACCACCTAAGCCAATCAGCCCACAGTATTCCTGGGAGAACAGCTCGCAGTCAGCCCATCAGAGAAGCCAGCCAGCCTCCCCAGTGTCCACCCCACAGTCTGCCCATCAGAGAAGCCAGCCAGCATCCCCACTGTCCACCCCACAGTCAGCCCATTGGAGAAGCCAGCCAGCCTCTCCAGTGTCCACCCCACAGTCTACCCATCAGAGAAGCCAGCCAGCATCCCCACTGTCCACCCCACAGTCAGCCCATTGGAGAAGCCAGCCAGCCTCTCCAGTGTCCACCCCACAGTCAGCGCATTGGAGAAGCCAGCCAGCCTCTCCAGTGTCCAACCCACAGTCAGCGCATGGGGGGAGCAAGCACTCATCCCCAAACCACTCCCCAAGTCCAACAGAAGACAGCGGTCCATGCACAGCCATAGGTGGGGAACAACTTCCTCTCTCCAAGAATGGCCTGGACTTTATGCCATTAGAAATGGCTATATCCATCTTGAAGAGTAACATTGCATCTGTACCCATGGTACCCCGAGGCATCAAAGACAATGTGTACTTCGTCATTGATAATGAATTGAACATTGAGCGAAGAGCAGAGGGGAAGCATTCTGTCTTCTGGGATGACTGTGGGGTGTGGGACTGCAAGACAGGAACTAGCCCCAAGCACTTTTACATCAAAAACCAGCATAATCACTATAACCGAATTTATCTGAAAAAGGGGGTTTATTGCCTTGAGAAACAGGTGAGCAAGCGTGTGTCTTACATTCCCATTGAGCCGCAACCTGATCCCTCGGATGTGCTCATTGTGCACAGGAGCTATGCATCGAACAAACGGTCAGCCCTGTACAAAAGGAAAGTCACATGGTTGGGCAACAGTGGCCTCCGTAAAATTGCTCTTGTGGAGTACAAGGGCCAGTTTGAGGGTCGTTTGCCTCACGGCAATGCAGGCAGCAGTAGGCCCTTTATTCGCACAGATGAGACTGTTTTTGACGAAATTAGGGAGGAACTTGGGAAAAGCAAAAAGCCACGCCAAGTCTACAATGACATGATTCTTAAAAACCCCTGCACACAGGTCCCTCGCAACACAAAACAAGTACAAAACATTAAGTACAGACAAAACCGGAAAGAGCGTGGAGAAGTCCCGATGAGAGGGCTGGCGGACAATATGTTTGAGCTGCACAAACTTGTACACTCCCATGAATTTGTTCAATATATTGGGACCAATAAAAAGCATGTTCCTGCAGTGGTGTTATACACCGATGAGCAAATTCGAGACCTCCGGAGATTCTGCTGTGCGGATCCCAACTACATAACCTCAATATTGGGGGTGGACAAGACATACAATTTGGGAGAACTACATGTTACGCCTACAGTGTTCAAAAACCTTTCGGTGGTGAGGGTGAGCACTCAGGACCATCCTATATTCGTCGGCCCAATTCTCCTGCATGCCAATAGTGATTTTTTGACCTATGCCGTTTTTTTCGACCACCTGGCGTGTTTATTGCACAGAGAAGACTGTCAGCCTCTGTGTGGGTCAGATGATGAAAAGGCCATGAGGCATGCCATCAGGAAGGCCTTTCCAGAAAGAAATCACACCCTCTGCACTCTCCACCTGAAACGGAATCTACAAGATTATATGAGGGACAAAGTGGGACTCAATTCCAGGACCAGGAAGGAGATTGCAGAGGGTGTATTTGGAGAAAAGGGGGTCCTTAGAGCTGACACGGAAGCTGTCTTTCAGCTAAAATGTCAGGAGGTGTCAGCACAGTGTAATAAGATAAGCGCAACCCTGGGCAAGTACTTTCACTCCACACTCCTCCCAAAACTGGAGGCATACTACAGATCATCCCTGGACGCTGATTTCCCCACTGATCACCTGTGGACAAATAACAACTCGGAGAGCATGAACAATACATTCAAAATGTTGACGGACAGAACCTCACAGCCACTCGTTAACCTGGTGAATAAGCTGCATGTGGAAGTTAAAAGTCAGTATAAGAAAGTGGAACTGGCCTTCACTCAGACTGGCGACTTCAAGCTGACAGAGCAGTTTAAGAAATTTGAGCTGGCTCCAGAAAGGTGGGTGGAGAAGACGAATGAGCAGCGGGAAGCCTTTAAGAAAAGGTTCCAATCCCAGAAGGCATTGAAAGACAGACAGATGCTGGCATCTTCTGGCGGTGACTTTCTGACGATGAACTCAGCATCGAAAGGAAGAAAGCCTGGCCAGAGGAAGCCACGAAGAAGGACAGACAGAACTTGACCACATAACATTTCTGTGAAGGCTGAACTTTCCAATTATTTTTTAACTTATACTTTTAACCTTTTTTGACCGATGACTGATGATGGAAGGTCTTGAGCAAAGACAACAGCCAGGCCTGTTAGTCCCCTATTTTTTGCTCATTCATTCAGATGTGAGTACAACCATCAAACTAAGAGACTGTCAGTATGAAGACAGAGGAAGACATTTATAAAGACAGACAAAGATCTGCTCAAAGACAAGATGAACATTTTGTTTTCAGAAGCCCAGCCCTTGCACATCTGGTTGTTTCTCATGAAACTAATGACTGGTTTCATCTTGCACTTTCTCATTTTATTTCTCCTCTGTCTCCCTCTTTCCTTTTTTCTCCTTTGTGCTTTAACTGTTGAAGAATCAACAAATTATTTTAGTGTCAGAAGCAACAGAGGTATGTTCCCTAAGAGTTCAGGTTTACAATGTTCGGATTCGGAATATAGCATACTTGAAAGCATGCACTTTACAGCATGCACTTTAAAAAAAATGTTGTAGTTAACCGTAGGTCTACCCTATACCAAAATTGCACTGGTCTGTAGATCTGTGTGTGTGTGTTTACATTGTTGATAAATCAACAAATTATGTCATAGCCTCTAAAGCAACAGAGGTATGTTCTCTAATTGTTAAGGTTTACAGTGTTCAGAATATAGCATAGCCTACTTGAAAGCATGCACTTTTTTTTTTTTTTTTTTTAATCAATGCACTGGTCTGTAAATCTTTGTTAATTACGGCATTGAAAAAATAAACAATATTTTGGTGATTGCATGTTGTCATTTTTCAAAGTACTTGTAGAAAAAGGAATACTTTTCACTGTTCTCAGATCAGATGTTTATATTCAATTAAAATGTGTTTAATGTGCAATTACAATTCATTTCACACCTGATGGTAGACATAGGGTGACATAGGGACTAATATATTTTTAAAATTATGCCAGACCATCGATGAAATGTCATTGATCGAATACTGATTGGATAGCTTTGTTGATGAACTATTTTTCTCAGCAACAGCAGCGGAATTTTATCAAGTGCTAGTTGTCAAAACAGACAAACTTCGTAGACTATCTAACAACTATCCACGCTGCCGCGATGGCATAGGCTATAAAACAACAGTGTTGGGAATATTTACCTTGTTAATATATTACGTATTAATTATTACCTTCATTTTCAAGCAATATATTATATTACAATATTACAGTCTGAGCAAGTGTAATATATTAATATTACATATTACTTAAAAAAATACAAAATATATAATTAAATATTTAGTATCACTACTAATCAAATATTGCGTAGGCCAATGGCATACCTACAATAAAGCAAGTGCACTTGGATATCTGGCCAATTCCATATGAAATCAACTTGAAAAAACATCACTCCTGAAAACAGTAATGCAGTAATGCAGAAAGAAAAGTATAATATATTAGATGATTTTTGTTCAGTAATATATTTATATTACAAGTTACTGCATTTTGATAATGTATTATGTAATATATTAAGTTACGTAGTGCATATGTCCCAACACTGTAAAACAACGAACTCATAAATAATTGTGCATAATGTCATTTGTAACCACAAGAGAGTTTGTAGACCGCTTGTGCCATAACCCTCATTGTAAAGCAGCGCTGCTTCCCACCGGAGGATCCTGAACGACACCGAACCAAAGATAATGTGGATATGAACTGTCAAACCAAAACTGTCGCTGTTGTTATACCAAGCACCGACATCTCAGACTAATCTGGCAGAGTTGATTTGTTTGTCTCTCTGTGCTTTAGGCTACTACCATTTCTGTGAGAGGCAATTTAATTGTGCAGTGACGTACGGCCTATTGCAAAGGCTTTGGCCGCTTGACAAAAAAAAAAGACACCTTGGATTTAAATGACAGCCCGTGACAGGGATTATCCTATGACATCACGATGACAAAGGGATTCCCTCTACCCTCAAACCAAAGGTAAATATTAACAACTTTTAGTAGATTATTGAAGAATGTGGTGTTCTAATCAATTTGATAGGCTTATAGCCAACACATATAGCATAGGCCTACAGGTGACTTCTACAAGTGTTTTGAATGTGTGTCTGGCTAAATCGGGGTCCGTTTCGGTCCATTCATGTCAGTTTCGACCCGCTCCTAGTAGGTTCCGGTCCGGGATAGTGTTCTGAATGTATATGGCTTTAAAAAATGGTCCGTTTCGGTCCGTTCCGGTCCGTTTTGGTCTAGGTTTTGGTCCGTTCCGGTCCGTTCCGGTTGGTTTTGGTCCGTTCCGGTTGGTTTTGGTCCGTTCCGGTGATTAGGTAGACCCCTATAGGCGTAATGTTCACCTGCTATCCCAGTTAATAATAGCCTATTGTCTTTGGTGTATTATGGTACCAAGTGTGCCCTTTCAGTTGATAACAATAAAATACAATGTCCATCCATAGCAAACGCTGCTGAAACAAAACCGTGAAAAGACAACATTGCCATCTAGTGGACTACTTAAAACGTCTGAGATAAACATTGGGAAATAAAACGATATAAAATGAAATTAACAAAGTGAGCTGGGCTGGGACTCGCTGTGTTGTCCCAGTCATCGTTTGTTATAATATACTCACTTATAATTGACATAGATAGAGAGATATTTTACAAAACAAAACACTTTTTGCCACTACTACCTATGCTGTATGTATTAATGCATGGGCTGTTTTGTCAAGAAGAAAAAGTATGGAATAAAAAACATACGAATGGAGATCTGATAGAGATAGAGCAGTAAGCACACTAGCGAGCACGAAAGCCTCCTGTGTGTTACTGCAATATCGAGCACATGGCTAATTTGCATACCGTATACTCCCGGGTTCTCCACCTATGATAAATAAAGAGGATGTTTAGGTTCATAGAGTAATAAAAGGTTAGGTTACTTGAGGGCGTTGAGGCGATGATCAGAAACATCAGGTGCCATGGGGTGATCGGTGTGTCCCTCCCCCGCCACACCAGTGGGCGCTGGGCGTGCTCACTTCGTGGCTACGACAATGAGGGGTCAGGAGACTCGAGGGCTCGAACGTTGTTCATGCGTTTGCGTTGTATGTGGCCAAAAAGGGGAAAGCTTTCTTTTTAGCGAAAGTTATGAACGAAACAACGACAGCAAGCGAGGCTACCTCCGGGTCAGGTGACGACTCTCGAGTCACGAGTGTCGTGTGATTGTGTGTGTACAGTACAGTAGGCTAGATAGACAATTGTAGTAGTAGTAGTGGTGGTGGTGGTGGTGGTGGTGGTAAACGTGCTGGGAGCAGAGAAGTGCAACAATAATTCGCAACAAAAATCGCCTCAAAACACGGTGCTATTATGTTCGCAATCAAATCATGGATGAAGATTTATTTCCGCATCTTCGGGATATTAATAAGCCACTTATACAGTCCACATGTGGAAGGTAAGTTTGCGCTGCTGCCAGTGTACAATCTCAACAGACATCACGAGACACATCGTAACGAGCTGTTTACTACAATCAATGCAGTTTAAACTTTAAAGAGACAGGATGGTTGTTGTTGTCATTCATTCGTCCATTGTCGACGGTGCTTGGATAAAAGTAAAGGGAAAGGGTTAGCGTCGGTTTAGGAAAACCGATGCGAAAATCCGAACAACGCAACAGCGTGCAAGCTACACACACACACACATACACGCGCGCGCACGCACACACACACACACACACACACACACACACACACACACACACACACACACACACACACAGACACAGACACAGACACAGACACAGACACAGCACGGACTACTGTAGTCGAAGAGCATTGCAAGGAGTGCATCGCGTGTGTTGAATAGCGATATGGAGCACTGCTACATTGTGGAAGTGGAACGGAAATTGGCAGAATATTCTGGACTTGTTCCTGGCTGTTGGCAAATCCTTTACTTAGTAGGCTAATAGTTAGAATACAAGATATAGGCCAGTAATTTTAGCTCATGTTTTACCTAAAATTGGAATAAATTGTAACATGGGATTTTTCTTCACAGATCATTTCTTTGAGGTCTCCAGAACAACATATTAAAAGTCCCGAAAAATCCCAGTTGCGCAAATATGTTTAATTTCATAAAGTAATAGAATACATATGCTCCAATGGAGTGATAGCCCCGCCCCCTCCTATACAAACCCATTATAACTTAAAACTCCATTTTAACCATGATGGATTATTCAAAAACAACCCATCTTTTTTCTGGTGACTGATATTGTCCTCCTAATACGTGAGAGGACCGTGGAATTTCATTCACAGGTTTCAGTTATTTTTAAAATATTGTTTTGGAAAATGTAGCTGCCTCCATATCTGGCTATGCCCACCCAAATGAATATTAAAAAAATAAATAAATGAAACCTGTAAATGAAATTCCACTGCCCTCTCACATATTAGGAGGACTATATCAGTCACCAGAAAAAGGTGAGGGCAGTGGAATTTCATTTACAGGTTTCATTTATTTATTTTTTTAATATTCATTTGGATGGGCATAGCCAGATATGGAGGCAGCTACATTTTCCAAAACAATATTTTAAAAATAACTGAAACTTGTGAATGAAATTCCATGGTCCTCTCACGTATTAGGAGGACAATATCAGTCACCAGAAAAAAGATGGGTTGTTTTTGAATAATCCATCATGGTTAAAATGGAGTTTTAAGTTATAATGGGTTTGTATAGGAAGGGGGCGGGGCCATCACTCCATTGGAGCCTATGTATTCTATTACTTTATGAAATTAAACATATTTGCGCAACTGGGATTTTTCGGGACTTTTAATATGTTGTTCTGGAGACCTCAAAGAAATGATCTGTGAAGAAAAATCCCATGTTACAATTTATTCCACTTGAAAATCTATTTTGCCTGGACTAATAAGCATTACGTAGATTTTAGTTGTTACTGTACAATATTTTAAAACAATTGTCATTCCTGCACTAAACGTAGTTCACACTCCTCCAGGCTGCATGAACAGCGCAATACCACACCTAATGTTGTCATAACAGTGTTATGAGCAGCTGTGTTACTTCCGAAGCGTGCGTGACGTGTGACCAAAACACACACACCCACACACACACTCACGCGGCCATTCAGTTTTCACAACTCGCAAACCTCGATAACAAAACCGTGTCACCGCTTGATCAACATTAAAGTCGATGCATCCAGTTTACTGTAGGCGTTTGTTAATCAAACATAACACATAACACAGTGTCTGGTGGAATCATGACAAACTAATTAAATTAAAGAGATGTTAATTGCAAGGTACATGCATAAAAACAAACCCCATAAACACACTAAGTGTGACCATTATGTAAATAAATAGAATAGTCATTCAATATCCTATGAGTTCTACCATAGGTTATTTCGGTGATCACTCGCGACTCGCGAGCATGTTCACGTGCACACGACATAGACATACAGTATCTTATCTAGTTAAAAGGAATCTCCTGTCTGTGCTATTGTGCTCGTGGGACTTTTCCATTAGCCTACTACGACAAGTAGCCTACTACTGAGAAAACATTATAAAACTTATCCGCCCCTCCACCCTGGCTCTGATACGGTATGAACTCGAGCGACCCCCCCTGCTGCCCCTCATCAGCCCAGAGGGGATTTACGGAAGGGATGCTGCTCAGTGCTCACTGTTTGTTTTACCCCTCCTCACACATGCGCCTCTCTAGGGCTGGAAAGTCCCATGCCTCTCAGACAGCGCAATGATGCAATATTGCACAAACGGATGTTTGGGTCATTGTCATAACCTTGAAGCCAAAAGGTGCCAAAGATATGCAAAGTAAAAATATTAATAGTGCAATGAATTTGTACAAATACAAAGTTACAAGTACAATTTCAGAATTCAAAATGGCAAAAAGGTATTGGCATCAAGATGTACTTAATGTACCAAAAGTAGAAAGTACCCAGTCCCATTTCAATATTTATATTTGTGCATACAATTGTTTTCAAATTGTATAAACATATTGTGATTCTAATCAAAATCTACAAAGTAAAGAAGGTTAATTTGCCTCTTGATGGAGTAGAAGTAAACTTAATGGAAATTGAAACTTCTTAAATAATGTACAAATATTTCAAAATTGTAGACTAGTTAAGTACAGCACTTGCGTAAATGTACCAGTACCAAACTTCTAAATAAGTGTACTATAGCCAGTCTACGGTTGGGTTGACTACAAACATTTTGAGTGGTGCAAACGCTTCAAGGCCTGGCTTTCTCCCTTTGTCCATCCACCACCACACTCAGTTCACACAAATGGTGTGATTATCCATAAAATACTGGATATAGCCAGCCTACGAGACTATAACCGCACAGCTCCATGACATGCAGATTAGATATAAAAGTACAGAGAGCACCCCTGAACAAAATAGGTACGGAAAAAAGGCACTCCTGGCCTGAGCTTCCCTACCATATGGTTTTGTCACGTAATCACAGTAACACTACATTAAAGGTAGGGGAAGTGATTTGAAATTCATGGTGTAGTACCAGCCTGGTGCACTAGGGGCCCCCAAAAGTAGCTACACTATGTGAACCTGCTGCTCTCTCCTGATTGGAGGAGAATTGTGGTGACCTGGGGAACTTCTATTAGCTCCTCTGCTAACGTGGGGGAGGGGGAAACTCCATATGTGGTTTCCACACCTTATAATAGAGCATTTTAACAGAAAAATTTTTTTTTTTGGGTGAAATCTGACAAAAGTGAAATCACTTCCCTACCTTTAAAATGACTTTGTTTCTCTTGTCTTAAAGGAGATCACCAGGTGATCTGCCCCTCTCAGGCCATCCTGGCCAGAGTAGGAGAGAACGTGACCCTTCCATGCCACATCGAGCCGTCTCACAGCGCCGAAAAGATGACAGTGGACGACAAGATGACGGTGGTCGAATGGTCAAGAGCCGACCTTCAGCCAAAGTATGTGCACGTCCGCCAACAGGGCCGTGAGGTTTCCCACTCTAAGCTGAACGCGCTGTACCAACAGAGGACGTCCCTGTTTCCAGAGGTGGTTCCTCGTGGTAACATCTCACTGAAGCTGTCTGGGGTGCGTCTCTCGGACGAGGGGACGTTCAAGTGCTTTGTTCCAACCCTGGGAAGCAGCAGTACGATCCAGCTACGAGTTGGTAAGTCTTGGTCTTCAAAACCATGATGTCTTTAAACTGTTCTTAGTTGCATCTTTAATATGAGCCTGGATATTGTCTGCAATTTGGGATATTGTACTATAATCAGTAAATTATCAGAATCTGATCTGGAGCCAAAAACATAATCAGGACATCTCTAGTCTTGACTTTTGGGACATCCCTTGTTTTTGCAAGAATTCTCAAATTGGACTTGAGATGAAATGTTTACCCATAGCTTTCCCGGATATAAACAGTTAACTGTATTGGTTTATTGATTGTTTTTATCTGTTTCCGCAGGGGTTGTTTCTCAACCAGTGATCTTGACTAAGGACGACAACTCTATGTTGACTTGTGATTCCGGGTGCTGGTATCCACAGCCTGAGGTGTCTTGGCATGACAGCGGTGGAAACCTCCTCGATGCTGAACCCTCCTCAGTGACATTTGCTGGTAATCCCAGCAAATGTTACACTGTCCAGAGAAACATGATGGTGAGGGGAGCTGGGCGCATGACCTGCAGAGTTCACCTACCACACATCAACCACACTATCGAGACCCACCGTTTCATTACAGGTATGGACTCCCCTAGATGTCACTATTGACTTCTGACCAACAGAATGATTTGTTTAGAAAACGTTCACAAATTGTGCTACAACGTCCTTAAGCAATGGTTACTATCATAACAGCGGGAAGAGCAACACTGCATCGAAAACCTGATATTTTCGTCTATTTTGGCCTTTTCACAGTCCTACATGAAATTAGTATCAGATGATGTTACTGTAAATTTTACTTTTTATTTCAGGAAAGAGGTTTGAAAAATGCAATCCTCCATGAGGGGCAAAAACAATCCTCAACCGCAATGGCCGTCGTGGTGGTTTTATAATGGTCGACTGCTATGCAAAATGGTTGTGACCGTTATGCAAAACGGTCGGCTATTATGCAAAACAGCTGCGACTGTTATGCAAAGTGGTCAACTGTTATGCAACACAGTCGCTAATGTTATGCAAAACAGTCACAACGGTTATAAAACCGTTGCGGCGGCCGTCATGGTCGAGGTATTGCTTTCACTGGATCTCCAATCATTTCATAGAACTAGTGTAAAAGTCGAGGTACTGGTATCATAATCATTAAACAGTACCCAGCCCCATACATGTGATTAACTTAATGAGTTGATGGTTTATTCAGAGTTTTATATAACTGCCATTCCTTATGTAATTTCAGATCATAACTTCACTCCACCCACTGTCACTGCTTATTCCACTCAACTCACCAGTGATGGTGTCGGTGTCATTGGCAAGGTTGTCCTTGGCATTGTCCTTGGCGTTATGGTTTTCAGTGTTTTGGCAGTGTGCATTATGGTGCATTGGTCCTACTTTCGTAAAAAGGCTTGTAAGTATGTTTTTTGTTTTGTTAATTAATCATAGTTATCTCACTTTCAACCTGGGGGGGAAGTAGGATAGCAGTGATGAGACAGCAGTGTCTCATGGGCAACATAGCACAGTATTAAGAGACTTTTGGGTAATCTACCAGATGATTTCAAACCAGAGTTCATACCCACCCCTGCAGAAACACCAGACAGCACTCTTTTCTTTCCAATCTACAAGCTTTCAGTTTGTTGTGTGCTTGCTAACACTGATTTGGCTGTACTTTTAGATCTGGTATTTCCAGAGCTCAACGCCAGATACAACCAAGCATAAAATTACTTCTCTTTTGGCTCTACTGTATCTCTCCTTTATTAGTCCCGTTTCAGTCAAGTTTTATTTGTTGACAAATCTGTCAACATATTTTGGTGAGCTGTTCAAGTAAGATGAACTGAGAAGTTGTTTGTCATACCGCTCAGCATGTCATGGTCCTACAATACAGAGGGACTTAGCCGTGGTGACTTTCGTTCATTGTGCTGTAAAGACAACATTCACTGCATTTTACTTTACTAGTTTTGAACATAATTGTAGGCCCCCCACTTGAAGACATGCACATGCTTTATGAGTATTTTAAAGAGCATTTACAGGAAGTTTAATGTGTTCACTTTTTCCTCTGTTACAGCAAATCAAAGTGAAGTTAGGAGTGGTGCCGTGGAAACCGAACCAATGTTAAAGCTGCCTCCAAACCCTATTGGTGATGCAACCCCTGTTTAGGCTGGATCCCACCCTGCTTTTTCTGGGATCCAGGACTGCCGGCAGGGACTGCCAGGAGAAACTACACTGTGTCAATTTAATAAGGTCTAGAGTACGAACAGAAATCAGTAGAGTGAGCGATGCGCAGTGCAACTGTAATCCGAAATTAGGTGGACTCAGATCCAGGTATTTTTTCCCTTCTTTTCCCTGGACAAAAATGTCTGGGTTTCCAGCCCCCAGCACTCAGTCTTTTTGTATTTGGACAAAAATGATCTTTTAATACAGTATTAAAAGATTCCCACAGCTCCCATGGCGCTTGCATACCACAGTTTAGGAAACCCTGGCATAGAGGAAAGACGAAGCCATCTCATACTCAGGGATTAAAGTTCTCACTCCTGAAAACTGATTTCAGTCCTGGGGAATATGGTCACCCTACTGTACATTGTATATAGTACAATTAGTAGCATTATTTTCAAACCCACTGTACTACTTTTATACTGTTATGAACTTTTAAATAAATGTTTACATTCATGATGAATGCGTATGTATTTTATTTTTAAGGTTATTTCAACTATACAATAATTACACACTAATGTGTAATTATTGTTAATTATTAATGTATATCCTGCGTTTCTCAAAAGGTTGTACATTTTGCATTGACCTCTGCCTCCCTCTAGTGTCTTGTGAGTACTGAAAGTGTCCAGTACTACCTTGAGCAAAACATACTTCCCCAGCATATGGGAAGAATAATTTTACTGGATTGTTTCAGGAAAAGGGGTTCTTTTTATTTATTTATTTTATTTTCCCCCAACCAGAGATCTCTTAGGTTAGGAGAATCCAGCTCACTAGCAATGGCTCCACTATGATAACTATGATAGAGGTGGCACATTGCTTCGTCGTGATTGTATGTAGCCTATTAAAATGTAGCTATAAAGATTTGCATTAATAGTTATTATCCCATAGATCTCAATCTGGGGGTCTCAACGCCTCAAGACATGGCCAAAGCCGCATGGCTGCATGCCTGTGGGCATTATGTCAAAGCCCGCCGTGAGGCAAGACGAGGTTGTGTTTACTGGGACATCGAGCACATGGCTAATTTGCATGGCCTATAACTTCCGGGTTACCCACAGGTCAGGAGCACGCGCCCCGGCCGTGGCCCAGAGCCCTCTAGAGGGAGAGTTGCGACATTGAAGGGGTACGCAGTCACGTGGTTTTAGTCACGTGCTCAGTGGTCGCCGAGAACATAACAGTGACAAACCATGGAGTCTGAAAGACGAGAGTGGCGCAAATAAGAGCTATTTTACATATGTATGCAAAATGACAGTCGATTTAAATTATTTCACAGTAACAACTATAGTCTCTGCAATTTGTATGATGTGCCATTGTTTAAAAAAAACGAAAATAAAGGGATTTTAAGTCATTAAAGCTGGGCTGTTGTCTGAGTCCAATGCATCTCTGCCTATTTCCCCATAGAACAGAGTAACAGTCTCGCGGGAATACCGCGAGAGTGACGTTTACGGAAGTGTCACTTTGTGAATGAGGTGCGATTTCTCATGCCAATAAAGCTCATTTGAAGTGAATTGCTATTGGGAAAACTACTATTCTGCTCTTTAAGGCATCAATATAATGCAAACAAAGTATACGAAAATATCCTGCGACATGTCCTCTCTCATTTGTATGCACTGATTATTTTCTACAAAGGTATAGTCATTAATACAATAATAAAAAAAATCTTTGTTCATGCCGTTTTTATGACAACATTAGAGAGTGTCACTATTCCCCTTCCCAGCAGCACTAGCGGCCGCCATTGGATTGGCCCCATGAAGTGAACGGAGTTGTCAGAACTCTGTCTCTAGATGGCGCAGCCGTGGCTCTGAGCTTCGCTGAGATTCATGTTGGTTTACGTTTAGCAGAGGCCGTCAATCAATTAATAAACCATATGAGTTTCCAACACTATTATTACATCTATAATTTCCAAAGTGGACAGATAACTGTGAGTTTTCATGTCAAGGCCCATTATTTATTCTGCATTTTATCCACGGACCACCTTTTGGTGACATTTAGCCCCCCAGATATCAAATAATATCATTGTACATTTTCTATGCAGATGAACAATAACGGTTGAGAGAGCTAAAATGGGCTCAAATGTGTCGTGGCACTTCTGTGTACCATTAAGGTATTTATAATCGTAAACTAATTAAAGACCACCCTGTTGCTAAAGACGTGCACTGACATCACAGCAGCGCCCGCCCCGTAGCCTAACCCCGTTACCTCCAGCTGTGGGCTGTGTGTGCCCCCCCTCGGATCAGGTGCTTGCATACGAGCTGCTGCATCATTTTTGAGAAATCAAACGGTTAGGTTACTTGAGGGCGTTGAGGCTATGAGATCAGAAACATCAGATGGCTGAGGTGCCATGGTGGTGTGATCGGTGTCCCTCCTCCACCACACCATAGTGGGCCACTGGGCGTGATCACTCCGCGGCACTGTGGCAGAGCCATCTAGTAGAAGAGTTGCGACATTGAGGGGCCAGAAGACTGAGCGCTCGAGCGTTGTTCATGTAGCCTGAAAGAGGGACAAACTGGAGCAATCTGACAACTGTTTTGTGCTGTTGTAACAATATTAAGGGCTATTAATACCAAATTTAATATCATTAACTGGGCTGTTGCCTGAGTCATGCATTAGACCTACTTGTGCATACTCTACAACAGGGGTTTTCAACAGGTGGTCCGGGGACCACCAGTGGTCCCTGAGAGGATTCCAGGTGGTCCCCAGGCTAAATGATGGAAAGTTGGTTAACCAGATGTAACTCCTGAGAATGTAAAAATGAAACCAAATGGACCCTTGCGGGTCCATTTGGTTTCATTTTCACACTCTCAAGAGTTAAAATATTCTTCATCTGAATTAGCACCACTTAATTAAGAAGTCTACACTGTTTTGTTTCCCAGATACAGCCTGGAATTGTGGACAAAACCAAAAGAATTCTTTAGTTTTAGGTCTTTAGGGTGAAAATGTAATCAAATGGTGGTCCGTGGCTCAAATGCTGAATAAATGGTGGTCCCTGGAGTCAAAAAGGTTGAAAACCCCTGCTCTTACAAGTCTACATAGAAGAGGCGCCCGCCATTGGACTGGCCCCATGAAGTGAACTGAGTTTGCGTTTTTTTTTTTCCTTTTAGCGAAAGTTTAGCATAGAAAGTTATGAACGAATGCACGCGAGGTTACCTCCGGTCAGGTGACGAGTCACAAGATGTGTGTAGCCTACAGTGTGTGTACAGCATGAACGGGTAGATAGACTACAGTAGTAGTAGTAGTTGTAAACGTGCTGGTGGCAGAGAATAAGGGATCGCAACAACAGGTCGCAAAAAACACGGTTCTAACTTCTATACCATGTTTTCAATCAAATCGTGGATGAGGATTTATTTCCGCATCTTCTGGATATTGATAAACTACTTCTACAGTCCACATGTGGAAGGTAAGTTTGCGCTGCAGCCAGTGTACAATCATGTCAACAGACGTCACGTCACATCGAGATTACAGTTTAAATGTTAAAGAGACAGACAGGGAGGATGGTGCCGTGGTTGTGTCCACGCACTTTATAAGTCCTGTAAGGCTTTGCCTGTTACTGAATCGAGTTGTGCAGGAATTGTACTGTGAATCTCCGGTTAATAAAAAAAAATCTACGAATCTACGGTTAATAAAAAAAAATGTCATCTATTCATCCATTGCCAGCGGCGATTGGAGAAAGAAAGGGCAACTTAGCAGTGTTTTTGGAAAACCGTTGCTAAAAAGTCAATATTCTACAGTTCTGTTGACGAAAGAGTACAAAGACTTTATTTTAGCTCGAATTTTAGTACGTCTCCTAGTTATTGCATTACGGAGATTTAGTATTGGCCTACAATAATCGTCCACACTCCAGGCTGCATGAACAGTGCGCGGCGCGCCATACCACCCCTCAATGTTGTCATAACAGAGTTATGAGCTAGCAGCAGTTGTGTTAAGGCCTATTCAGAGTTGGATTTTCGGTGGCCACCGCGACCACCGCGACCACCGTTTCCTACAATATGACGTCATACCACCGCTACCACCGCACCTCCCAGCCCTCCTCTCGGATTTTACTAACCACCGCACCGCGGTGGTTCCAGTACTTGTTTTTAACGGCTGCCAGCTGTGGCTGTGCCTAGCGGTGGTCGCGGTGGTGACAGACTATATAATAGCGCGCGGTGCGGTGCTCTGAGCGGTGGTCGCGGTGGCCACCGAAATTCCAGACTCTGAAAGAGCCTTTAAAGGTAGGGGAAGTGATTTGAAATTCATGGTGTAGTACCAGCCTGGTGCACTAGGGGCCCCCAAAAGTAGCTACACTATGTGAACCTGCTGCTCTCTCCTGATTGGAGGAGAATTGTGGTGACCTGGGGAACTTTTATTAGCTCCTCTGCTAACGTGGGGGAGGGGGAAACTCCATATGTGGTTTCCACACCTTATAATAGAGCATTTTAACAGAATTTTTTTTTTTTTTTGGGTGATATCTGACAAAAGTGAAATCACTTCCCCTACCTTTAAAGAGAGGTAATTGCAAGGTAGGCTACATGCATAAGAACATAACCCGTAAACACTAAGAGTGACCATTATATGCAAGTAAATAGAATAACATTTGATATTATATCCAATATATTGGGGCTTAAGTTCAACCATAGGTTATTTCGGTGATCACTCGCGAGCATGTTCACGTGCACACGACATGGTCAAAAGGAATCCCCTCTATGCTATTGTGCTCGTGGGACTTTTCCATTACTACGACAGTCGTAGTAAGACTAGTAGTAGCCTACTGAGAAGAGAAAGCATTAAAACTTCGCCTCCCATGATCCAGAGCCTGGCTCTGATACGGTCGGAACTCGAGCGCCACCACGCCCCCTCTGCTGCTGCCCCTCATCAGCCCAGAGGGGATTTACGGTGAGTGAGTGACCTTGAACGCTATCGGAAGGGATGCTGCTCAGTGCTCACTGTTTGTTTTACCCCTGCTCTGCTCACACATGCGCCTCTCTCTAGCTGGGAAGTCCCGTCATGGCTGACAGCCAGCGCAATGATGCAATATTGCACAAACGAAACGGATGTTTGTATCATGATCCTATGTCCTATTGGATCCTATATCTTCAGTCATAATTTAAATCCAAAAGGTGTCAAAAGTATGCAAAGTAAAATTTGCAATACTGAAATGAATCCGTACAAATACAAAGGTACAAGTCCAATTTCAGAATTCAAAATGGTAAAAAAGGTATTGGCATCAAGATGTACATCTTGATGCATTTTGTATGTACTAGTACATACAAAATATTGTATGTACTATGTACATACAATATTTTTTCAATTGTAAAACAATTGTATAGACTATTTTTATACAATTGTTTTACAATTGTATAAAAATGTTGTATTCTAATCAAAATCTACAAAGTAATCTGTAACTAAATTAGTAAATTCAATATGCAGTCCTAGTGGAGTAGAAGTAAACCTAATGGAAATTGGAACTTCTCAAGTAATGTACAAATACCTCAAAATTGTAGGCTAGTACAGCACTTGAGTAAATATCTCGCTACCGAACATCTAAAGTACCATATGTGTACTATGTCCAGTCTAGTACAAGCATTTTCAGTGGTGCAACCAGACCTGGCTTTGTCCATCCACCTGTACACCTGTCCTTATGTTTACCCTACCAACAGGGGCGCTGTTTCACCAGTATACACACAGTACCATTCACTTCACACAGGTGGTGTGGTTGTCCATAAAATACTGGATATAGCCAGCCTACAAGCACACAGCTCCATGATATACAGTGGATTAGATATGATAGATATGATCGATAGATTAGATATGATAGATAGATAGAAGTACAGAGAGCAAAAAAAAAGGGAGAAAAAAGCACCCCTGGCCTGAGATTCCCTCCCCTATGACTTTGATTTTGTCACATAATCACTATTATTTGTGTTGTATGTTGTTAAGTATTAGCCTACACTAAAAAGATTTTGTTTGTCTTGTCTTGAAGGAGATTACCAGGTAATCTGCCCCTCTCAGGCCATCCTGGCCAGAGTAGGAGAGAACGTGACCCTTCCATGCCACATCGAGCCGTCTCACAGCACTGACCAGATGATGGTGAACGACAAGATGACGGTGGTCGAGTGGTCAAGAGCCGACCTGCAGCCAAAGTATGTGCATGTCCGCCAACAGGGCCGTGAGGTTTCCCACTCTAAGCTGAACGCGCTGTACCAACAGAGGACGTCCCTGTTTCCAGAGGAGGTTCCTCGTGGTAACATCTCACTGAAGCTGTCAGGGGTGCGTCTCTCAGACGAGGGGACGTTCCAGTGCTATGTTCCAACCTTGGGCAGCAGCAGTACGATCCGGCTACAAGTTGGTAAGTCTTAGTTTTCAAAACTATGAGACTATAAACTGTTTTAGGGGCATCCTTAATATTAGCCTGGATATTGTCTGTGATTTGGGATAATATAATCAAAATTAAATCATAATATTGAATTCATAATATTTAAATCATAAGATCATAACATGATCTTATCCCTAGTTTTGGCTTTTGGGACATCCCTTGTTTTTGTTTTTGCAAGAATTCTCAAATTGGACTTGTTAACTGTTTACCCATTAACACGTGAGGCCAATTCTACACACCTTCTGAATCAGTGGTTCTCACACTTTTTCAAAAATAGCTTTCCCGGATATAAACAGTTAACTGTATTGGTTTGATTGTTTTTATCTGTTTCCGCAGGGGTCGTTTCTCAGCCAGTGATCTTAACTAACAACGACAACTCTACATTGACTTGTGATTCTGGGCGCTGGTATCCACAGCCTGAGGTGTCTTGGCTGGACAGTGAGGGAAACCTCCTCCCTGCTGAACCCTCCTCAGTGACAGGTGATGTTGATCCTAGCAAAGGTTACACTGTCCAGAGGAACATGACGGTGAGGGGAGCAGGGCGTCACACCTGCAGAGTTCACCTACCACACATCAACCACACTGCCGAGGCCCACCATTTCATTGCAGGTAATCCACGCTGCCATTGTGCAAGGTGTCACACTCACTACAGTCAAGTTTGCCTTCAACTTTAACATTAGTAATTACATCGATCAGAATATAGTCAGTCCGTCAGTGAATCGAGAAGTCTGGCTGGGTTGTCCAGGGTCCAGCAAAAAAAGCCTCCCATCAGTTCTTCATGCACTGAAACTATTGTTGATGGTGTACCATTTTTGCTAAACATGAATTAGATTTAGTTTTGAATTAATGTGAATTCGGTAAAAGTGAGTCCTATTGGTATCTGGAACAGAGTTGTATGTAACTGAATTTCCTTCTGGAATTTCAGATAATTTCCCTCTACATACTGGCAATGTTAACTCAACCCCACCCACCAGTGATGCTCACTTCATGATCGTCCTGATTGTCATTGTCACTGTCATTGGGATTGTCAAAGTTTTGTTTTTGGCGGGTTACATTGTCTATCGCAACCGGCGTAACAGGGCTGGTAAGTATACATTTTTAAAATTATATTGAATTGTCCCTAGGCCTGAATAACACATGGAAGACAGTTTTCTCCTTGGGGGAGTAGGAGAGGGGTGGTGACTGAGATTCATTTTATTCCCTATGAAAGATTTGGAAATATTTATATAAAGATAAAGATTTGAAAATAAGAGGATGCCTTATGTCATTGTATTATGTCACATTATTATAATTTAGATGATTTCTATAACTTCATGATCAGTATCACTGCAGTTCATTGTGGGGTAAAGAATTTAATCTTTGAAGAATTTATAATTTACAAGTATTCATGTGGTGAATGTTGTCCTCTGTTACAGCAAATGTACTGTAGCTGAAGTGAATGTCAACAGAGAGAAACAATGTTACCATAGAGGAAAGAAGAAGAACTCATCCTCATGTGCACTGTCACAACGGTTAGATCATATTTTTATCATCAGAAACAGTGTCTTCCATGTTTATTAGTTGCTGTAAAATGCTAATTATCAGTGATGGTGTTCACTATAAGTTTTGTTCTGTATGATACGCATGCTTCACCTGCAAGTATCGTACAGTATCCTTCCTGCTATCGGGAGCAGTGTTTCCCATAATGGGATGAAAAAGAAGGTAGTTTTTGCCTACCTATGTTGTGTCTTATTGGAGGCAGTGTTCTTTAATTATCAGGAACAGTGTTTCTCAAAATGCTGTATATACCAATGCCAGTCTACATGCTTATAGCACCTTCAAATAGACCAGCCATTTTTAGCCTTCATCTCTTTCTCTACATAAATCGAAATATCAAAAATCAGTGAATCAGGAAGTCAGGCATGGCTGTCTTCATACGTTGAAACTATTGTTACATATTACACTATGTATGTTTATGGGTGATTGTTGCACAAGCATTTTATCTGCAGAGTCCTCTAGGGGCCCTAACCCACAATCTTCAACAGCCATCTGTGCCATTTCACCATCATGTTCTATAGTTACAGTATTTGCAGGGAAATCTTTCTTTAAGGGAATTTAATCGAATACTAATTTATTTATATACTATACTACTTTTGTACAATCTATAGTGGCAGTTTCGAAATGGCTTGAATGAGAACTTGTGAAAGGGTGATGGTATCAGGATGGAATTGACGATGTCACAAGGAAGAAGTAACTGTACAGTCATATATATATATATGTATTGCCTTTAAATGTATATTGTGAATGTTTCTCATTCAAAACCAGCATTATTTTCAGAAAACACTACTTTTGTACCCTTATATAACTTTTAAATATATTTTTACATTGAAGATCATTTTTTAAGGTTGGCAAAGAGGCTACAGATTAGAAGACAGTGCCGGCACATGTAAACTTCCACCATCTGGCTGGTGGATGGAAAACAAAGATGCATTTTGCTGCGTGTGGAGCTGTCTAATAAGAGAAGCCAGACAACAGCTTATTTTTTCCATGCATTGAAGTTTATATGATCTGGCCATACCCAGAGTGTCCAAGTGGTCTAGCAAGACCCAGATGGTGGGATGGTCTAGTGTCTTCTGTGAGTCATATAGAGCCCAATTAGCTTAGATTACCACAAAAACAGTCAGTTGGAAATATTATTTGTGGCTTGTATTATATTGATTTCCTTTTGTGTTCCTACTAAGGACAGTGAATGAAGCTGACCTGGTGAATGGAGGTGAATGATGAGAGAATGGGGAAATGGGTGTAGTGCTGATTGGTGGAATGGCTATGAATGTAACACTCCGCCTGTGGTCCTGCCCTGGCCGGGATTGGCTGGGCTTCGGTCTCCTCATCTATAACGTTTTCATCATAACCTGTATCTAAAGCGGAGGAAATCATTTCCTTGAAGATCACACTTAGTGTGACCCACTTTGTGTTATCAAAATGCACCCTGAGGATCAAGAAGTCAGTTGAGCGAATATGATGGGCATCGGGCACCAGGATTCTGATCCACCATGCTCATCACGCCTCTCATAGAGAGAGGATAAACATGTGTTCTCATATTGTGTGCCATAAATGTCACCACTCCAGTACCCCATCTTAGGGCAGAATGGTACACCGGGTCAAGGTGCTTTATTGCATTGAGTGGCAATCCTATAAATAATATCCCCATAGTCTAAAGCTGAAAGAAGTGGATTTTATAACTAGATGAGATTGTTAATATGAAATTGAAATGACAATTTATCATCAAGCCAGATGCAGAGACCCTTTCAATAGTAGAGCGATGATATGAGATTAATGCAAACTTTCCATAGCTGTTTGTTTTAGGCCTAGTGAATACCATGAACCTTGATTTGCTGGCTTCCAGCACAAACTTAAGCTCAACCAGGGCATCTTGGAGTGCATTTCAGTACTGTGGGGACTAGCAGCTTGACAGTAGCAGAGATTCAAGCTCTCTGGTCCTCCAGCCCTTGTAGCCTTTTTGTTTTTCATTTGTTTGCTTACTTTGTTTGTTTGTTCAAGCCTTGTTGTTATTTTGTCTGTGTCAATTTTGTAAAATATTGAAAATATTGTGTAATTACTTCCTACTTGTAGGAATATTTGATAGTTATTTGTTAGGTTGTTTTCATTTTACTATTTATTGTATTTTTATGTCATTTTGCTTTGGGTTTAACTTATAAGGGAATTATTTATTTTCTAGATTTTAATTTCTTTTTTTTTCTTCTTTTTTTTCTTTTTTTTTTGCTGAAACCAACATGCTGAATAATTCTGCACTTTATTATATTATGTCTATATCTTTGCTGGGAAAAACAGAAAAGAATAAAACAACCTTTTTTTCAAAAGCTGTTGTCATTATGCTATTTCCCTCGCCCTAACAATTTGGGAAGAAAACTAATTACTATATTGGACTGTTCGAGGAAAAGGGGTGTTTTTTGTTGTTGATGTTTCTGTTGTTGACATGCACTGACATCACCTCAGCTGTGGGCTGTGTGTCCCCCCTCTGGTCAGGTGCTTGCTGCTTGCATACGAGCTGCTGCATTATTTTTGAGAAATCAAATGGTTAGCAGGTTACTTGAGTTGAGGGCGTTGATGAGGTGCTGAGATCAGAAACATCTGTTCTGATGCAATGAGATACCATGGGGGCATCGGTGTCCCAGCTGTCCCTCCTTCACCACACCATAGCGGGCGACTGGGCGTGCTCAAACTGCTCACTCCGTCCGAGGCAGAGCCATCTAGTAGAAGAGTTGCGACATTTAGGGGTCAGGAGACTGAACGCTCGAGCGTTGTTCATGCAGCCTGAAAGAGGGACAAACTGGAGTTGTAAATACATTGTTTTCAAAGAGTGCGGCACAAATAAGAGGTATTTTAGGCAGGTGTGTGCGATGCAACCTGACATCTGTTTGTGTGCAGAGTAGGCTAAAGTAGGCTAAAGGCTCTGTTCGAACTACTTGTGCCCACTTGTACTTGTCTTCATTGGACTGGCCCCATGAAGTGAACCGAGTTTGCGTTATCTGAGACCGAAAGGGGAAAGCTTTTGGCTAAAGTTATCAATAGAAATTTATGAAACGAAAGCATGCATGACTCGCGAGCTCCGTTCTATGAACAAATTTTAGACTTCCTGTTTGCGAGTGAGCAAATATAAGAGTTCCGGTCGATTTCAAAGTAAAATGCGTGCCCGGTGCGTCACTTAATGTGGTCCCCGGACACTAAGGTTCCTATCTACTCCTATGGTTCCTATGCCTACCCCCACAACATTGTTACCGATCTAAGATGCAATTATTCCCCTTAATCAGAGTAAAAGGCGCGATGTATGTGTTATAAACGACACTTAAAAAGAGAGGCGCCTAGTTTTACTAGAAAACTCATATGTGGTCAAAAATGTTTTCCCGATTTAAAATGGCAAATGATATTAATTTAATAATAGTATCTAGTAGTGTTAATTCCTCTCCTGTGCTCCCCTCTTAAACCAAAGAGGGCGCTGTTTCTCGTTGCTAAACTATATCTTATTTATAGGCAATTATTATAGTGATTTGTATAGATATTAGATACTGGTGTTGGTATTCAATACAATCTTATGTCACAACAACATTCTTTGTATGTGGCTAAATAACATGCAAATGCAAAATATACAACACAATGGCATAGAAATTCATAGAATTGATTTGAATAATAAGGGTAGGGATGTGGTAGTGTTTTTTGGCATGCCATTGACACGTGTGTGAAACATTAATGGCTCTACTAAATGTGTTGCTTAAAATGTAAAAATGAGTGTGATTCTTCGTGACTGAATAAGGAAGAAATAGCCATTAGGTCATAAAACAATCTTTATTTTTCCCTATCATGTCAGAACAAAGTTGCAGTACACACTGCTACAAAACACTGCTACAAAACTGATAACAGCTTGGAGTACAATTCAAGTACAACTACATCAAATCTGAAAAAGCTGATTGGATACACTAGTTAAGCATACACGTGTTATGCCAACTTGTTCATTTCATCAAGGCAAATACATACAATTACATACATACAGTAAAGTCAGAAGCAGTGTTGGTCAATATTACTTAGGAAAGTAACTTCTTTACTTTACTCGTTACCCCTTAGACAAAGTAATATCATTACTTTACTTATTACTGGAATCGAAAAGTAATATATTACATATTACGTTATTACTTTCCCAAGTTCTCAACTCCTACATTTGAAAAAATAGAAATGTACAACATAATCTGTTTAGCAAGATCTTTTTAGAACTGAATCCAATTTATTGGAATAATAGTAGTCTCTTTGCCACAATTGTTTTCAAAGACAGTTGAGGTCTTGTATTTAAAAATAAATACAAAATAAAGCAGCAAGCGATTTGTAGTGTACATAACTGCGCAGGCTGCAGTATGTGGACTGGATCTACAATCTACTGCACATCTGTTGTTACAGTACCTGTCGATAGCTTGTAAATCTGTTCTATTTTTTGCATGCAACAACAAGCTCATTTTAAAAAGTAACTTGGCGTTACTTGCAAAGTAATGCATTACTTATTACCCATTTTTGCAGAGTAATCTCGTTACTTTACTTTTGGGAGCAAAAGTAATAATATTTTAATAGTAAAATCATGGATCTAAGAAACTTGTGAAAATATGAAATGTTTCCCTAACAGGTCATGTCTGCCATCAACTGCACTTGTAGTATTGTTGTTAAGTGCAAAATATAAAAAACATACATCGAAGATACAATATTATGCAGGAGAAGAAATCAATGATTAAAATACAAATATACATGGAGTACAGACACACAGTACACATTGTTGCAAGCATAACCTGCCACAGACTACTGAAAACAGTAACCAATTACATTAAGTTGTTATTATTGTGTTACCCCTTATATTACAGTAGGATATCTAAGGACCTAATAGTAGTAATGTTTGACCGTATTCTTCTTTTTCATTTACTTTGTACCGATTCAAACCTCAACAATTGTGCCAGACAAAACTAAGCTAAAAAACCGAGGTACAAGGACAGAAATATGCAATAGCATATGTAGCTTGGCATATAGTGACCCCCGAGGTCGAAAATCAGGCCATTTTCGGAGATTTGTCCGAATAAACTAAGGGCTGGAGAAAAATCCCTTCTGTGTATCATCTAGTGTGACACATCCAGGCATTCAGGAAGGCCTCCTCTACAACACCATACCCTCAGCTAAGCTGCACACGTTTAAAATAAAAAATGGCGTGGCATATAGTGACCCCCGAGGTCGAAAATCAGGCCATTTTCAGAGATTTGTCCGAATAAACTAAGGGCTGGAGAAAAATCCCTTCTGTGTATCATCTAGTGTGACACATCCAGGCATTCAGGAAGGCCTCCTCTACAACACCATACCCTCAGCTAAGCTGCACACGTTTAAAATAAAAAATGGCGTGGCATATAGTGACCCCCGAGGTCGAAAATCAGGCCATTTTCGGAGATTTGTCCGAATAAACTAAGGGCTGGAGAAAAATCCCTTCTATGTATCATCTAGTGTGACACATCCAGGCATTCAGGAAGGCCTCCTCTACAACACCATACCCTCAGCTAAGCTGCACACGTTTAAAATAAAAAATGGCGTGGCATATAGTGACCCCCGAGGTCGAAAATCAGGCCATTTTCGGAGATTTGTCCGAATAAACTAAGGGCTGGAGAAAGATCCCTTCTATGTATCATCTAGTGTGACACATCCAGGCATTCAAGAAGGCCTCCTCTACAACACCATACCCTCAGCTAAGCTGCACACGTTTAAAATAAAAAATGGCGTGGCATATAGTGACCCCCGAGGTCGAAAATCAGGCCATTTTCGGAGATTTGTCCGAATAAACTAAGGGCTGGAGAAAAATCCCTTCTGTGTATCATCTAGTGTGACACATCCAGGCATTCAGGAAGGCCTCCTCTACAACACCATACTAGAGTTCTCAACGGGCCTAATTTTTTAAGCCCGGCCCGACTGAGCCCTATTTGGCTCAGCCCGAAGCCCGGCCCGACCTTATTAATTACCGCAATTTTAGGCCCGAAGCCCGACAAAAGGCCCGACTTTTTTTTTTTTTTTTTTTTTTTTTTTTTTAATAGGCCTAATGTATCCTACTTGTACAATAGATGGCGCTAGTGGTTATAATGAGGTGACAGACGAGCGAGTCTGTTTAAAAAATCGACTTTACCTTAAGAATTGGCTTTGTTTACCCTATTTATAGGTCTAATCTCCGAAACGGCACCTTTCTGATTTAAGCGCTATGGGCTACTCTGCTTGAGGTCAGGGCCTGATTTAGTCAGCCTATGGGGGGCTGAAGGAATGGCAGGGGGCGTCTCCAAAGTTTTTCACATTGGATTTACGTTTGGGTGAGCTCTGCCCCCCTCTAGAAGTCTATATCCGACCCTGCTTGAGGAGCTGAGCTGCGCTGCGTGCCTCGCCTGCATCTTAATGAGATGAGGCTGAGCTGCGGCTTCGTGCCTTTTAACGTTTGCTATTGTTTCCTTTGTTTATTTTTCAACACAATATTAGGCTACTACTAACACATCGTCTCTCACCTCATGACGGCAACTGGTCAGGCAGGAACGCGTTGTCGGCAGAGCACTTCAATCCTGTCATCATCATCATCATCATCATCATCATTTTGTAATAAATAAACTTTAAAGGATTTGAGTTTGAATGTTTGTTTCGTTCCTACCATTACCAATACTATTAAGCTATGATGAGTCACAAAGCAAACAATATAGCCTAGTTTAAAATCCACAATCAAACACTTTATTAAAAAAGAATAACAGGCAGCAGTGCACTTATCATAATACTAATCAAACGAAATATTAAACACGCAGTCACACACAAATATAAAGATAGAACTGAACAAACTAAAATAACAGAAACCGAGTTTCTTCTTAAAAACAGCAGCAAGAAAAAAAAATACAGAAACCGTGTTTCTGTCCTGTAGTGCAGTGGTTTTCAACAGGTGGTCCGGGGACCACCAGTGGTCCCTGAGAGGGTTCCAGGTGGTCCCAAGCTATAAGTTGGTTAACCAGATGTAACTCTTGAGAACGTAAAAATGAAACCAAATGGACCCTCGCGGATCCATTTGGTTTCATTTTTACACTCTGAAGAGTTAAAATATTCATCTGAATTAGCCCAAGTCTGCACAACTAGAAGACAAAAGCAAAATAAATCTTTAGTTTTGGGGTCTGTGGGGCTAAAATGTCCTCAAGTGGTGGTCCGTGGCTCAAATTCTGAAAAAATGGTGGTCCCTTGCGTCAAAAAGGTTGAAAACCCCTGCTGTAGTGCAATAACAATACCTATAATAGGCTAAGTACGATCAACTTGCTGTTAACAGCAGCAATAAAGCGAATGCAATGCATTGCAATTGCAAATAAAGTGGCCGATCTGCTTATTGCACAAAACATTTCAAACTGTAACGTTTTTAATAGGCTAAATACGAATATACTAAGAAAACTACACAACACAAAACACTTCAAACTTTTAAATAAAAAATAAGGATATGTAATAGGAATATGCACAGAAATGAAAAAGAAAAGACATGTAGCCTACAGTGTATGCCTATTTGTTTCCATGCAGAAACAGCAGCGCGTCAACCGTTTCAGGGGCAAGTCGCGTTCGCCTTTCCTCAATAGTGCGACCTGCTGCACTAAACACTCTCTCGCTGCTGCTGCTGCTCGCTGGAATACACAGAATCTGTCTTGCCAACCGAGACAGTTTGGGGTAGTTTTTGCTGTTGTCTTTCCACCAGCCAAGCACATCCTTGTCGTTGCTCATGGTTGGCCTCTGCCTGACGTAGCTTTCCACCTCATCGTCTTCCTCTTCGTCAGAAAACACATTCTCCCACGCATCAAATGCTCGACGCGTGCGCTTAGGACTGGGAGGAACGGGCGCCGCGGCAGCCACTGGCCCTGGCCCATCATCATCATCATCATCATCATCACCCGCATCCCTCCCCTCCTCCTCCTCCTCCTCCTCTCCCACCTCCTCCTCTATAACGACTGCGTCTGCGGGCGCTGCTGCTTCTGCTGCGTCTGCTGCTGGCTGGAGGGCCAAACGCAACTTCACAAAGTTCTGCACCGTGTCTCTTTCTCTCCTGTCCAGCATGCGCAGCTGATTATATTTAGGCCACAGAAAGGTTGCAGCCTTGTGGAGGTCGTGCAGGATGATCTTCTTCTCCAACCACTCTGCATGGCGCTTACGCACGAAAGCCTGCTGTGCTGTGTCTTCTGCCTTTGGTCGACAGTGGTGTTTTAAGGTTTCAGACCACAGGCAAACGAGCTGGAGAGTGGGGTATTTGTCTCCTTCCAGTTCGAGTTGCGCGTCACGAAAGGGTTTTAGGAACTCAACAAGAAATGCCAGCACGTCGGGGGCGACTCTCTCCACTCTCTCCTTATCCTTTATCTTGTCGTGGAGCTCTGTATAAATGTCCAAGATAGATTTCAAGGACATATAAACAGAGCTGAATCTCGTGTCCACCATCTGCAGCAGGGTCTTGGACGTTTGCGTCGCTGACTGCTTGGTGAATCTATAATAATAATAATAATAATAAAATAAATACAAGTGAAATCAGAGCACGGCCCCATCACGCAACTTTGCTTTTATATTACAAATAATTATAACCGTCATGGCAAAAAATATTTGCAATTTCTAGCCTACTTAATTATATGTTAATATATATATATATATATATATATATATTATATATATATATATATATATATATATATATATATATATATATATATATATATATATATATATATATATATATTCAAATGAGCTTTATTGGCATGAGAAAACAGTTTATTATATCAATGCTTTACCTGACAAGGGCTTTGGCTGCGGTTATGGTTTCTGCTATGGCGGGGGCATTGTCCTTCATGTCGTCGTCGATCTCCAGGCCATGCTTTAATACGGTGTTTATTACATGGTCCTGGCAGTCCAGTCTGACGTAGGGTTCCAGGGCTTTGACAATGTTTGTGCCCTGGTCCGTGACCCAAACGATTTTGCTCAGGGACAGTGGATCAAACCCAAATGTATTCACCAGGATACTAACGAGCTCTCTCCTGATGTTTTCGCCCGTCTTCTTCTCCTCCAGTGGAAACATCATCGTGGACAGATTCTTTCCAACTAGAGTAAAATCGTCTGCCACATAATGGCATGTGATGGTCATGTAGTGCAGTTTCTTGAAATCGTCTGTCCACATGTCGGTCGTCATTGCCACTGCGCCTCCCTTTTTGATGTGGTTCTTCACCTGTTCTACCAAGGCTGCCCTTTTCTCACCAGCCATTCTTTTGCAGTGCACTTGGATGGTGTTTGGGCAGGGGATAACGGCTCTTGCGGGCACTTTGCCGTGAGTAGCTCCGACATTGATGAGCTCCTGCGCTAATTCAATAAAGCCTTCTCCTTCCACAATATAGAACGGCCTGATGTCCTTTGCGCAAAATGCGACACATTTTGTTGTCACTGCCTGCTTGACTCGCAGAGGCACACTTTCTGCACTTTTGGTGAAATGTACCTCCAGTGACTGCTGCTGTGATGTCCCTGCGGCTGGCGCCCCAGGGCAAACCTTTTCTGCATGGCGACCCATCGTTGATGTCCCGAGCTTCTTGATCTCGTATGCGAGTACTGCCTTGCAATTAATGCACTGTACATAATCTAACGGATTGCCTTCTGCGTCAACAACCAATCTGAACGTCTGCCATGCTTTGGCCTTCGCTCCCTTCTTTTCAACCACACGGTATTCTCCTTTTAAGATTTTCTTTTTAATCACATCCATCTTCTTAATCGTACTCCTTCACTCTCGTTTATTTTTTAGGCTGACCTGTTGTTAACCTAGGCTGACACGCCCCCGGCCATCGCATACCCTGACACGTGTCTGATTTATGGCCCTGTTAGGAACCGATCTCCATGTACCAAAGGTGTTAGATCGTGATGCATTGTAGACTTCAGATGACTTATAGATCTAATGGATATTGTGTGCGCAACACCAGCCCGCAATTAAGTATAGTTCAGCAGCCTGCCAGCTGTGCAGGCCAGTGGCGACTCTGTGTCTAGCGCAGAGTAGGCTACAGGCACTTTCACAAACTGCGCTCTGGCTCCACTCCTCACATTATGGTATGAACGAAATCGAAATGCCATGATTCAGCAGCAAACTCGTCATAATAAAATAAACAGACTACTAATTATTCTTAATGTTGTTATTATTTATTTATATTTTTTAATAAAAAAAAAAATAAAAAAAAATATATATATATATATTTTTTTTTCCCACAGAGCCCGAGGCCCGGCCCGGCCCGACTAATTGGCATATTTTTTCGGCCCGACCCGGCCCGAAAATGTCGGGCCGGGCCGGGTTTTCTCGGGTTCGGGTAGAAAATGAGAACTCTACACCATACCCTCAGTTAAGCTGCACACGTTTAAAATAAAAAATGGCGTGGCATATAGTGACCCCCGAGGTCGAAAATCAGGCCATTTTCGGAGATTTGTCCGAATAAACTAAGGGCTGGAGAAAGATCCCTTCTATGTATCATCTAGTGTGACACATCCAGGCATTCAAGAAGGCCTCCTCTACAACACCATACCCTCAGCTAAGCTGCACACGTTTAAAATAAAAAATGGCGTGGCATATAGTGACCCCCGAGGTCGAAAATCAGGCCATTTTCGGAGATTTGTCCGAATAAACTAAGGGCTGGAGAAAAATCCCTTCTGTGTATCATCTAGTGTGACACATCCAGGCATTCAGGAAGGCCTCCTCTACAACACCATACCCTCAGCTAAGCTGCACACGTTTAAAATAAAAAAATGGCGTGGCATATAGTGACCCCCGAGGTCGAAAATCAGGCCATTTTCGGAGATTTGTCCGAATAAACTAAGGGCTGGAGAAAAATCCCTTCTGTGTATCATCTAGTGTGACACATCCAGGCATTCAGGAAGGCCTCCTCTACAACACCATACCCTCAGCTAAGCTGCACACGTTTAAAATAAAAAATGGCGTGGCATATAGTGACCCCCGAGGTCGAAAATCTTCCTCTTAGACCTAGGACTAAGGTTGCTATGTAAACCTAGCGGTCATGTCTGTGTGTATGCATCACATGCTATATTTGGCCATGCCTGCCAGCCACATATATGGAGAATTCCATGGGAGTAGTGTTGCCACACGTCCCAGATTTTCCTGATTGTCCCGGATTTTCATGGTCTGTCCAGGAAAAAATAAAATAAATGCTGGACACTTGAATGTCCTGGATTTTTATACATGGTCAAATGTATTTTTTTTCCTTTTTTTTTTTACATGGCCAAAACTAGAGACCGCAACCGCACTCACAGTCTCAGATCATTATGATAGTCCTATTAAATTGTAGCGTGTCTGTACGTAACAGTGTTGCCAACTTGGCACATTTGTCGCTATATTTACCTCTTTTCCAGACCCCCCTACCGCCAAAATTAGTGGAAAAACTCCTGAATCTAAATCTGTTTATCTAAAGATAATTGAGATGAGAAAAATGAAAACTAGACTGCTCCAGAAAGAGTTGGAAATGAATGGTTAAGTAGCCTAATTGTTAATCTGATATGTAGAATAATAATAAAATGAGAGCAGTAACATTTCAGTGTAAAAGTGTGATATTTTTCTGGGTTAGATGTTTAAAGAGCTTAGCTGAATGGCCTGATTTTCGACCTCGGGGGTCACTATATGCCACGCCATTTTTTATTTTAAACGTGTGCAGCTTAGCTGAGGGTATGGTGTTGTAGAGGAGGCCTTCCTGAATGCCTGGATGTGTCACACTAGATGATACACAGAAGGGATTTTTCTCCAGCCCTTAGTTTATTCGGACAAATCTCTGAAAATGGCCTGATTTTCGACCTCGGGGGTCACTATATGCCACGCCATTTTTTATTTTAAACGTGTGCAGCTTAGCTGAGGGTATGGTGTTGTAGAGGAGGCCTTCCTGAATGCCTGGATGTGTCACACTAGATGATACACAGAAGGGATTTTTCTCCAGCCCTTAGTTTATTCGGACAAATCTCCGAAAATGGCCTGATTTTCGACCTCGGGGGTCACTATATGCCACGCCATTTTTTATTTTAAACGTGTGCAGCTTAGTTGAGGGTATGGTGTTGTAGAGGAGGCCTTCCTGAATGCCTGGATGTGTCACACTAGATGATACACAGAAGGGATTTTTCTCCAGCCCTTAGTTTATTCGGACAAATCTCTGAAAATGGCCTGATTTTCGACCTCGGGGGTCACTATATGCCACGCCATTTTTTATTTTAAACGTGTGCAGCTTAGCTGAGGGTATGGTGTTGTAGAGGAGGCCTTCCTGAATGCCTGGATGTGTCACACTAGATGATACACAGAAGGGATTTTTCTCCAGCCCTTAGTTTATTCGGACAAATCTCTGAAAATGGCCTGATTTTCGACCTCGGGGGTCACTATATGCCACGCCATTTTTTATTTTAAACGTGTGCAGCTTAGCTGAGGGTATGGTGTTGTAGAGGAGGCCTTCCTGAATGCCTGGATGTGTCACACTAGATGATACACAGAAGGGATTTTTCTCCAGCCCTTAGTTTATTCGGACAAATCTCTGAAAATGGCCTGATTTTCGACCTCGGGGGTCACTATATGCCACGCCATTTTTTATTTTAAACGTGTGCAGCTTAGCTGAGGGTATGGTGTTGTAGAGGAGGCCTTCCTGAATGCCTGGATGTGTCACACTAGATGATACACAGAAGGGATTTTTCTCCAGCCCTTAGTTTATTCGGACAAATCTCCGAAAATGGCCTGATTTTCGACCTCGGGGGTCACTATATGCCACGCCATTTTTTATTTTAAACGTGTGCAGCTTAGCTGAGGGTATGGTGTTGTAGAGGAGGCCTTCCTGAATGCCTGGATGTGTCACACTAGATGATACACAGAAGGGATTTTTTTCCAGAGGGTAAAATGTCAGTTTTTAAATACTAAAAAGGGTAAAATGTCCAATAATAGCATTTATTCATTGAGATTTAACATTCTTACGTTATTTATGTATTTATATAATGTTTTATGTTATTATGAACATAATGTGTATGTTATAGCATTATTTAAATGCTCAAATAGATCGTTTTTCAATAAAATAAAAACTAAAATGGGTAGTCTTATTTTGAAGAGATTTGCGCCACGGCCTTATATTTGCTCACGTTAAATTTGTTCATGGAACGCTGCATGACTCGCGTACAGTAAGCCTAGTAGTAGTGTGTAAACATGCTGGGGGCAGAGAAGTGATCAGCGTCTGACGTGATCATTGATCATTGAATCGTTTTAGAATCAGTTCGCAACCAAAACAAAACACGGTCACTCACGGTGCTATTATGTTTTCAATCGAATCATTGCTGAGGATTTCTGAGCATTCAATATCAAGATGTATCTTCCTGATATTGATGAGCAGCCTCTACAGCCCACACGCTCAAGGTAAGCTCACTTGCGCTTTTATTTGTATACAGTACAGCCGACTTACTGACCGCAGCAGCAGCAGGTGCTGCATGGGGTTTAAACTTTAAAGAGAGTCGTGGAGGAATGTGTCCACTCACAGACCGTTGATGATTCATAATAATCATCATGAGTCATATGATTACTTAATGATGAATTAATGATGAATTGTGATAACTAATAATGTAACTAATAGTTAACTAATGGTAAACTAATGATTAACTAAGGTGTTAGTTAAGGTATAGTAGGCCTAAGTGATCTGGGTGGTTTGGAAAAATCCTCTTATTGTATTGAGTTGTGCTTGAATTGTACTGTAAATCCCCAAGCTGTCAATAAAAATGTCATCCATTCATTCTTGATTGAAAAAAAAAAGAAAAAAAGCAAGGTGCTCTGCAGAGTTTGCAGACTGGAAAATCTCACTGTTCAATGCTCAATCAATGAGTCAATGTTGTCATAACAGATTTATCAGAGCCTTCTGGTGGGCTCTGAGATTTATGAGCTAGCAGCTGTGGAGTGGAGCCGTTACTTCCGAAGCTGCGTCACTGTGTACTCGAAAGCACACGCGCCCACGTGGCCATTCAGAGTTATCACAACTTGCTACCAAAGCCTGTGTCATCGCTGGTTGCACAGGGTTGCTTGAAATTCAAATGAGCAATCGACATTATCCCTAGAAGGCCCAGGTAATATTTCTATTTGGGGAAAAAACAGTTTTCAACCTTGGGCTACTACTAGTTTGTACTAGCATGATTTATTAAAAAAAAGGGTAATATTTGTTTGCAAAATATTGTATTTACCGGCATGCAAATTATTATAGGCTAATTATTAAAATAATTATAATACATTTAAAAATATTTTGGTATATATTCTAATACAATGAATGTACATTCTAATGATTACAAAAACATATTTATTGCAGGCATTTTACTTACTTTTATTACCGGTAAAGGCTAAAGGTCAAAGGTTAAATTTCACCAAAAATTTCACGATCCAGAAAGTCCAGAATATTTTTATTTGGCTTAATTACAGCCTCTGTGGGGGTATTTCTATAATGAACATCAATCATGATATTTATGTGAAATATATATATATATATTTTTTTTTAATTAATTAAGGGGTAAATGTTACTAAAACATTGGGCCCAATAGGGTTAAGCATCCAGTCTAAAGCAGGTGTTTGTCAGTCAGTTGGATATATGGATTTTATCATAAAATCATATCATATGGATTCATGCTAAAATAATTAAATTACATGATAAGATGTTTTCAAGGTAAATGCATGAAAAAACAAATGACCATGCACCTTTATGCAAGTAAATAGAATAACATTTGATGTACAAGTTCTAGCAGTAGTCAAACGTTATTTCGGTGATCACTCACAAGCGTGTCCACGTGCGCACGGCATAGCTTTACTAGTTAAAAGAAATCCCCTGTCTATGCTATAATGCTCATGGATCTTTTTTTCCCCTATAGCCTACAAAACTTATCCAACCCCCCCCCCCCCCCCCCCCCCCCTCAGAGATTTCAGTTGCATTGAGTGAGTTTGAACGCTTGTGGAATGAATGCTGCAATCAGGGCTGACTGTTCATGTTCACCCTGCTGCACACATGCCATGCGCCTCTCTCTAGCTGGGAAGTCCCATGGCTCCTATATCTATGTGGCTGACAGCTAGTACAATGCTGCACTTGCACAAACGGACATTTGTGTCATTCGCAAAGGTCAAAAGTTAAGTATGCAAAGTTATAACTACCAATACTGCAATGACGCATACAGCTACAAAGTTGCAAGTTATATGTCAGAAGTCAAAATGTTAAAAAAGTAATGGCATCAAGATGTACTTAAAGGTAGGGTAAGTGATTTGAAATTCATCAGTACCAGCCTGGTGCACTAGGGCCCCCCAAGAGTAGCTACACTATGTGAACCTGCTGCTCGATCCTGATTGGAGGAGTATTCACCCTCCACCTGGGGAACTTTTATTAGCTCCTCTGCTAACGTGGGGGAGGGGGAAACTCCATATACGGTCTGCACACCTTATAATAGAGCATTTTAACAGAAAAAATCACTTCCCCTACCTTTAACATACTGAAAGTAGATACTACTCACAGTCCCATTTCAATTTCGGGTTAAATAAATGTAGTTGAGTAAAGTTGAGTAAAGTGAAAGCTTAATATGAATGTTAATCATTCAAGAGGAAACTAAATAAAAAGGTGCGTTCTGTGCGATATCCTCACTGCTACGAGTTCAGTTCAGTCTAATTTGAGGTAAATTCCTTGTCAAGACTTTTTTTCCTTCTTCTATCTATAATGTAACGATAACGGTTACATTATAGATAGAAGAGCAAACACGGCTGGTGTGATCAGTGAGTCAGGTGAGTAGGTAAAACGTTCTTAATATATCCACTCCAGAAGAGAGGCTGGTCGGGTCGAGTAATGGCAATTCGCAATTGTATGTTACAGAGCTCCAATGCAAGGCAAACCCATAGAAGCAGTGGAGCTCTGGACCAGAGAAACTACTACTAGCCTACAAAACTTATCCAACCTCTGTTCCCCCAGACTCCATGATATACTGTACTGTATGCCATCCACCAGCCCAGAGGGGGTTTGTGTTCTCCCTGCTCACACATGCCATGCGTCTCTCTCTTGCTGGAAAGTCCCATGGCTGACAGCCAGCGCAATCATGACTTGCACAAATGGATGTTTGCGTCATGCGCAAAGGTGATGAAAGTATGCAAAGTATAATTACCAATGCTGCAATGATGCCAACAGTTTAAAAAGTTACAAGTACAATTTCAGAAATCAAAATGTTAAAAAGGTAAGGCATCAAGATGTACTCAACAATGCTGTTTCACCAGTACAAAGTACTGGATATATCCAGCCTACAAGTCTGTGCACAGCTCCATGACATGCAGTGGATTACAGTAGATACAGGGAGTACCCCTGAACAAAATAGGAACAGAAAAAAATAGCACCTCTGGCCTAGCCTGATTGTCAGACTCTGAGCCATGGAGCTGAGTGGGCGGGGCCTGTGGGCTGAACCCAGGCTACCTCTGGCCTGCGCTTCCCTTTGCCACATAATCACTATTATTTGTATCATCTATTGTTATAAAAATTATTCACCTCTGCTACTTACACCACTGTATAACACTAGACTAAACACGTTTGTTTGTCATGTCTTAAAGGAGATCACCAGGTGATCTGCCCCTCTCAGGCCATCCTGGCCAGAGTAGGAGAGAACGTGACCCTTCCATGCCACATCGAGCCGTCTCACAGCGCCGAAAAGATGACAGTGGACGACAAGATGACGGTGGTCGAATGGTCAAGAGCCGACCTTCAGCCAAAGTATGTGCACGTCCGCCAACAGGGCCGTGAGGTTTCCCACTCTCTAAACACGCTGTACCAACAGAGGACGTCCCTGTTTCCAGAGGAGGTTCCTCGTGGTAACATCTCACTGAGGCTGTTCAGGGTGAGTCTCTCAGACGAGGGGACGTTCAAGTGCTTTGTTCCAACCCTGGGCAGAAGCAGTACGATCCAGCTACGAGTTGGTAAGTCTTAGTCTTCAAAACCATGATGACTTTAAACTGTTCTTAGGGGCATCCTTAATATTAGCCTGGATATTGTCTGTGATTTGGGATATTGTACTATAATCAAAATTAAATGATCAGAATCTTATCTGGAGCTAAAAAACACGATCAGGACATCCCTAGCTTTGGCTTTTGGGACACCGCTTGTTTTTGTTGCAGGAATTCTCAAATTGGACTTATGAACTGTTTAAGACATGAGGCCAATTCTACAAATACCTTCTGAATCAATAGTTGTCACACTTTTCAAAGATTTTTCAAAAACACCATTCCCAGTTCTGAACAATTAACTGTGTTGCTTCAATGATTTTTCTCTGTTTTCACAGGGGTTGTTTCTCAGCCAGTGATCTTAACTAACAACGACAACTCTATGTTGACTTGTGATGCCGGTTGCTGGTATCCACAGCCTGAGGTGACTTGGCTGGACAGCGAGGGAAACCTCCTGCCTGCTGAACCCTCCTCAGTGGCATTTGATGGTGATCCCAGTGACTGTTACATTGTCCAGAGGAACATGACGGTGAGAGGAGCAGGGCGTCACACCTGCAGAGTTCACCTACCACACATCAACCACACTGCCGAGGCCCACCATTTCATTGCAGGTAATGCACGCTGCCATTGTGCAAGGTGTTCTTGTTCACACTCACTACAGTCAAGTCTGTCAGTGAATCAGACGTCAGGCTGGGCTGTCCAGAGCCCAGCAAAAAGTCCTCAATCAGTTCTTCATGTGCTGAAATTATTGTTGATGGTGATATCTTTGCTAAACTTGAATTAGGAAAGCTTTGAATTAATGAAGTGAATCCTAGAGTTGTATGTACCTGAACCCCTCCTGTAATTTCAGATAATGTCCCTCAACCCACTGGCAATGTTAACTCCACTCAACCCACCAGTATTGCTGACATCATGCTTTCCCCACTTGTCATTGGCACTGTAATTGGCATTGGCAGTGTTTTGGGAGTTGGTTATATGTATCGCATCTGGCAACAGGGCTGGTAAGTATACATTTTTTAAACCATATTGATTGAACTGTCCCTAGTCCTGAGTCACACATGGAAGACAAGTTTCAGATTGGGGGAGTAGGAGAGCACTGGTGAGACAGCTTCAATTCATTACCAATGAAAGATTTGAAGATTTTTCATCAGAAGCGGGTGGGGGCGGGGTAATGCAGTATTATTTCACATTAGGGCATTTTAATTTAGATTATTTCTATACCTTCAGAGCCATGATCAGTATCACTGCATTTCATTGTGGGGTAAAGAATGTAATCTTTGAAGAATTTACAGGAAGTATTTTTGTGGGCAATGTTGTCCTCTGTTACAGCAAATGAAGCCGAAGCAAATGTCTACGAAGAGAACAGTCCAATGTTACAAGGAAAAAAGAAGAACTCATCCTCATATGCACTAGGACAACGGTTAGGTCATGTTTTTATATTTTTATTTTTTATATTTAAGACAGTTGTACTGTAAAGTTGTTATTTAATGTTAGTTAAGTTTTGTTCTGTACAATACACAAGTATTGTACAGTAACAGTATCCTTCCTGTTATCGGGAGCAGTGTCTCCCATAATGGGATGAAAAAGAAGGTAGTTTTTGCCTACCTGTGTTTTGTCTTATTGGAGGCAATTATCGGGAACAGTGTTTCTCATGTTGTACCAATGCCAGTCTACATGCTTATGCCTTGAAAGAAAGGGAAGCCAGCCAACAGCTTATTTTTTCCACGCATCTGGCCCAGAGTAAGTGCCCTCCTGAGACTGAGGGATGGGGCTGACAGAGTCCAATGGTTTCTACTAGACTATAGATCATATAACGGTGTATATCCTGCATTAAACAACCTCTTATGAGGTTGTAAATTGTTTCTTTATTGACCTCTGGCTCCCTCTAGTGTCATTTCTGAGTCATAGCCCAATTAGCTCTTTTTTTAAACAATGAGTTGGAAATGTTATCATTTGTGGCTTGTATTATATTGTTTTCATTTTGTGTTCCTACGGAGGACGGTGAATGAAGCTGACCTGGTGAATGGAGGTGAATGATGAGAGAATGGAGAAATGGGTGTATTGCTGATTAGTGGACTGTCTATGAATGTAAGTGGCTGATTGAACACTCAGCCTGTGGTCCTGCTCTGTCTGGGATTGGCTGGGCTTCGGTCTCCTCATCTATAATGTTTTCATCATAAAAATCATTTCCTTGAAGAGCACAGACAGAATGTTGCTTTCCCCACTTTGTGTTATCATAAGTAACCCTGAGGGTCAAGAAGTCAGTTGAGCAAATGTGATAGGCATCAGGCACCAGGACATTGACATAAATATCCAAAAATGAAAGAATGGGTTGAACTGAGAACTCCACTTTTTAACAAGTATTGGGATAGAGTTAATTAAAGGCCAGTTGAACAGAAATACAATAATAAGGGATGGGACTGGTGGTGCCAGAAAAGTTACAAAACACTGACCTGCCTAAAACCCCCAAACTCTAACCTACCGGAGAATCAAACAAAAATCTTCCTAATCTATGTCAAAACAAATGAATTTACATGTTACACCAGGTTACACCTCTACCTGGTGTGATTAACAGGGGAGTTACCCATGTTGCAAAAACATACAGGGTACCATGTCCCATCATTTAAAGGGCTTAAGAGGGAAGCATGTGAACTTAAATGGTCTGTTTACATGTAGGTTTACAAAAGAAAATACTTTCAACAATACTTTTACTTTAGCAAACTATGATGGAGTAGGACTTTAGCAAATATTGACTGTTTAGGACTTTCTCAGACTATTACTGGTTTGGACTTTCACAGACTTATGACTGGTTTACTTTAGGATACTGATTGCTTGGAGCTACTATCACCACAGCTGGAGAGAATCTCAATCTCTCTGGTCCTCTCGCCCTTGTAGTATTTTTGTTTTTCAATTGTTAATTTGTTTGTTAATTTAATTTGTTTGTTTGTTCAAGCCTTTGTATCTTTTTTCTGTGTCCATTTCCAACTTGTTGGTGTATTTGTTAGTTTTTTGTTACGTCCTTTTCCTATTTATTTATTGTATTTCTATTTCATTTTACGTGGTATGCGGTCAGGCTTAGGCCTGACTCAGGGAGGAGGACGCCCCTGCCATGCAGAGTCCAGTGCTGAACATGGAGAGCATGGTACGGAGGGGGGTGTACCTGGGACGCCAGGCACACTGCTGAGCCTTCTGGAGGAGAGCCAGCGAAATCCAAAAGCGACCTCGCCCGCGGGCGCCCGGTTTCAAAAGCGGGCGCCCGCTTTCACAAAAACGGGCGCCCGGTTTCACAAAAACGGGCGCCCGTTTCACAAAAACGGGCGCCCGTTTTCAAAAGCGGGCGCCCGTTTTCAAAAGCGGGCGCCCGTTTTCACAAACTAGGCTATGCCTAAACCTAACTCTAACAGTAAGCGCCCAGATGCAGAATTACTAGAATTACTACATCTAAATCTGACCAAGAATGACTTCCAATTTAACAATAAATTTTACCTTCAAACAAAGGGTACAGCTATGGGAAAACGGTTTGCTCCTTCCTATGCAAACATCTACATGGCTCTATGGGAGGAAACAGCTCTAAAAAAGTGTAGACTTAGACCCACACAATATTTCAGGTTCCTTGATGACATTTTTGGAACATGGACTCATTCAGAACAAGAGTTCCAAGAATTCATTAACATTTTAAACACACACCATAGATCCATTACAATCAAATACGCTACAAGCACAGAAAAAATTGATTTCCTAGATGTTACAGTATTCAAAGGACCAAACTTTAGTACAAGCGGGAAACTAGATCTTAAGGTTTACTTTAAAGAAACAGACACACATGCACTTTTACATAAAACATCCTTCCACCCACCACACACATACAAAGGTATAGTGAAATCACAACTGCTAAGGTTCAGTCGCATCTGTACACAACAAAGCGATTTTAAATTAGCATGTAAAACTCGATTTAATGCCCTAAAACAACGGGGGTACACAAGGACCTTTCTAAGAAAAACCTTTGACACCTTTCGAGAGGTGAAAGAGAGGGATGAAAGACCCCAAATTGCTCTAGTAACCACATATTCAACATTAAGCAAAATAGCTAGCATGAGGATCAAAAGAAACTTTGCAAGAAGGGCAGAAGACCCACTAGGGGGGTACAAAGTAATACCTGCCTACAGAAAAAATAAAAACTTAAAAGACTACCTAGTCCACAGCAAACTCAAAGGAGCAAACAGAACCCTCCCTAAAAGCCCAGATTACTTTAAACCCAAACCACTAGTGAAGAATAGAGCAACGAAAATCATGATAGGGATAAAACAAAACATTACAGCGTCCACAAAAAACTGTGTCTACCTAGTCACATGCAACAAATGCAAGTTACAATATGTAGGGGAAACCAGAAACACAATAGCAGATAGACTTAACCAACATAGATATAACATAAAAAATGCCAAAGAGATGTCCCTAATAGTGGAACACTTTATGGGACATGGAATTGGGGCAATGGAAGTGTGTGGATTAGAATCCAATCAAACATGGACAGAGGGAGAGAGGAAGTTTGCAGAAAAACAATGGATCTTAAAACTTAACACAACATTTCCACAGGGCCTAAACCACTATGAAAGATAATTAAGATTGTTTATGTCAGACCTACAGACTCCTTCAACAAAGATGGCGGATGCAAACATTCTCTGTATTGTACTCATACATAATGTTGTAAGATACAAAACATTGAAGTCTTTTACCACAAACCTAAACTTAACCTCAGTAAACCTATGCCTAAACCTAACCTAACCCTAACCATAACCTTTTGAAAAGGGCGCCCGTTTGTGAAAACGGGCGCCCGCTTTTGAAAACGGGCGCCCGTTTTTGTGAAACCGGGCGCCCATTTTTGTGAAAGCGGGCGCCCGCTTTTGAAAACGGGCGCCCGCGGGCGAGGTCGCTTTTGGATTTCGCCCCTGCTGTTCTGGAGACGTAGTGCGCCTATCAACAAAACACCGGTGAAGGAGGGTGCCCACGTGAAGACCCCAGTGAAGCTTTCACCCCCACCCCCCATGTCAAAAAAGGGGAAAGGGAGGGGTAAAAGCAGAGGGGGGCACACCTGGGATGCCAGGTGTCACCGTTGAGCCCTCTGGAGGTGTTGTGGGCTAAGCCTTACATCAACAAATAAAGTCGATGAAGCAGGCATGACCTCAATGAAAGTCCTGTTCTCATGTTAACCCCTCCACTCTGACCTTCAACAACGCAAACCTACCATAGGGATTGAAACATCTAGTTCTATTAGCTTTACTACTTATTTATTTTTGCTAAAACTAACATGCTGAATTATTCTGCACTTTATTGTGTTATGTCTTTCTCTCTGCTGGAAAAAAGAAAAGAATAAAACAACCAGCTTTTTGAACCTGCTTTCCTCCTTATTTTATTTCCCTCATCCAACAATATTGAAAGAAAACTAATTGACTAGTGGACTGCTCTTGTTGATGTTATTCTTTCTTTCATTCTTTCCTTTTTGGTTTTTGTTTAGAACAGTAATCACTGGAAATAGCAATTGCTCCCCTGTGATAACTAGAGGTGGCACATTGCTCCTCAAACATAATTATTAATATGTAGCTATGATATAAACAATAACACTATGAAGACACTATGCCCACTAGAGAAAGATGCAACTTGGGAACCTCATAATACCCTTTGTAACTGGTGCATACTGTATAGCGCCTTTATCCAAGGCACTTTACATAGTGCAATATAGCCATTCGCTCATTCACACAGGAGAGGGAACCACACAACACTACAAACTGTAGACAGGAAGAGCTGGGATTCGAACCACTGATCCATGGATCACTGGACCTGCTCTACCTTCTGAGCCACAGTCGACCCGTAGTCAACTTGTCACCCGTTTTAACTATCTTTCTGTGTCCTTTTTGTGCCCATACTGTATACCATTCTGTCTGTATCTGAAGAGTGCTACAAAGTGACTGTGGAAAAATGCACTTTTTCCACCGTGCATGTGGGGCAGTGTTCGCTTCCTACGCGTAAGTAAAAGGCGCAGTGTCTTACTTGCGCGTGGGAAGCGTTTGTGCAAGTAAGACGCATGTAAAATAGTTAAAAAGTATATACTTTTTATATACTTTTCAAATCAGGTGTTGCGACCTCTCAAGACATGGCCAAAGCCACAGAACCAATGTTAAAACATTGGGCGCGATACAAGAGGGTGTGTGTGTGTGTGTGTGTGTGTGTGTGTGTGTGTGTGTGTGTGTGCGTGCATGTGTGTGCGTGCATGTGTGTGTGTGTGAGAGAGAGACAGAGAGAGTGGAGTGCATGTGTGCCTATAGCTGCAAGTGTTTTTTACCTATACAAGCATTTCACTTTTGGTTGCATTTCAGTGTGTGTGTGTGTGTGTGTGTGTGTGTGTGTGTGTGTGTGTGTGTGTGTGTGTGTGTGTGTGTGTGTGTGTGTGCGCGCGCGCGCATGTGCACGCACGCACGCTCGCACGTGCACACAAACACTACACAGGCTACATGCCTGCATGCTGTGTGCAATATGTAAACCACATACTGTACTGTGGTAGTTTCAGTCAGCTTTGTCGGCATGGCTTTTACATCAACTTGCATGATATCAGGTGAGTAGGCTATTTTTATTTGAATGTACTCATTTTAGATCACTTGAGGCTTCACTTTTTTCTCAGAGAATGCTCTTCATTCTTCTCAAACACTTTGTTTTACACCAATTTAATTTAGTCAAGAGAGAATAAATCCCAATAATTATTGTTTGTGCTTTAGTGACATTTGCTGTGTTTTATCTGGAAATCTGTTTATACCTGGATAAACAACCAGTTCTGTGGTTAAATCCTGGAGTTATATTCTCATAGATCACATCTCACAGCTAAAATCCCCTTCCTTCCCTGTTGTGAATAAACCAAATGCAGGACGAGGATGACCCACCATGAGTTTTAAAGCTTGGCACAGTCAAGGGTTGGTTAACGAAGATAGGAGACGTAATTGAAGGCCGGATTCAATAGTCATTTTCTCATTTGCATCAGTGATATAATCTAATAATATGCATTGATTGGTATTGTTTACTATGAGCTCCTGTCCTTGAGGGAATGAAAAGCCACTTTATAATACATTCACCACCACACCAAATTTGCTTAGCTTGTACACATCACACACACCGCACGCACACGTGCACGTACGCACACACACAGCAACAAGAGAGAAAATAAGTAAATGGGTGATTATGAGAAACAGCCCAGGAAGTCTGACAGGAAAGTACAAAAGAAACCACCTCCACACACACACGCACGCACACACACACACACACACAGTGAACTTAGCCTACTTGAAAGTGTTTAATAAGGAAGTGCCCACTGGTGTGTTATTGGTTTGCCTTATTGTCACATTTCCTTTGTGGGCGGTAAAGGCAAAGAATTATATCATCAAATGGGCTATATAATAATGCACTTTCAAAGTGAAAGATTACTAAAAAAAAAAAAAAAAAAAGACAAAACAAAACAATAAATAAATTAACTGAAGTATAAAAGAAAAAAAACTATTGAACTGAACTGAATGCTGGGCTGGTGTAGTAGAGGGGGGACGCGGGGGGACGGCGTCCCCCCACTTCTCTAAAATATTTTTGGGGCAAAAGGAAAAAAAACATTAGCATGGTGAAATACATCTTAATGACATCATCAAGATGTGTTTCACCATGTTAATGAGTTTCCTTTTTTCTGAGAGTGTACAAATGGAACCAAATGGACCCTAGCGGGTCCATTTGGTTCACATTGGTTCACATTCCCTTTAAGAGGCGTCCCCCCACTTCTAAAAGTACCACTACAACACTGAATAAGCCAGGATTTGAAAAAACAAAGTAACACATTGATTTATATGCATGGGCATATACTTTAATAGTTCTTGTGACACTCTTATTCAAGAATATGTATCTTTATACAGGGAAAATCTGTCCACAGACGGACAGACAGATGGACTTTCAGTTACCGTAGCAGCACCAGACTTAGTGTGAAACAGGTTAGTGCTTTCATATTTATGTTAAGAGTGTCCTGTTAATAAAAGCCTAAAAACAAATTTTAGCAAACAAAATGTCATTCAAAGTTATTCAAAGTAGAAGAGGTTGTGTCTCTTTAGGCCTATGTTATGGCAGCGTCAGAGATGCACATTATACTGTACTGTATATAATTATAATCTCCGCTATGTGTCTCCCTCTCCCCCACCCCTGTCTCTCTCCCCCAAAGTTCTGCATCTTCTCGTCTGCTGCAGACCTGCTCAAACAGACGGTGAGACATTCAGTCAGTGGTCTTGTTCTAACATAACATTATACATTCTACACTAATCCACAGGTATGCAGTATATCTACAGTATATGTATATGTCTGCAATTGTTGTGTTGGTGCAATGCATCCGCTGTTCAGCAACCTGAACAGACTGCACCCGATGCAGGTGGTGGTAGCAGGGCTGTTGGTGTTGCCTTTTGTGAAGTTCTGGCACTTCAGCACCACCAATCATTTTTGCTGCCATATATCTATCTTCACAGCCTCTCAGAACCCGGTCCAGAGAGTTTTTGGTGAACTATTGTAATACCAGACTGGCAGTTGTTGTCATTTACAATGACAGATTGCAGAAAGATGTGCTCAGAGCAGACACAGTTTTAGGTATCTCTGTCTCTCATCTCTGTTTAATTTGATGATTTATGTCTTCTTCTTCTGCTTCCAGTATCTCTGAGAATCCGTCCTGACAGATCTCAGTTCTTTCAATATGAGTCTGTGTCGCTGAGCTGTGAAGAAGAAGGGAACTCCATGTTGGCATGGTCTGTGAAACGGAAAACCAGTGAGAAAGGAAACGGAACCTGCAACTATGAATGGGGAAGCGCTGAAGGTATTATAGCAGGGATGGACAGAGGGAGGGAGGGAAGGATAGGTGGATGGAGGAAAGGACAGTAAGTGATTTCACTTTGTTCAAATATTGGTATTTTTTCCTTCATTTTTTGGCTAATCCTCCCTACAGAGTGTGGTGACCATATAAGGAGTTCCTCCCCGTCCCCACTGTGCCCCTGGGGTAAAACAACAACAACCCTAGTTTCAGTTTTGGCTTTGGGAGAACAGCCTTTCGTCTCGATGAGAGAGTCAGTGGCGTTTCTAAGCAATTTGGAGCCCTATGCAAGCTTTTCCCTCCTGTAAAATGGCACCCCCCAAGGGATAAAATTATAAACTATTTCTAAACTAAATAACTAAATAACATTAACATAACAATAATATTCTATGTGTTTTAAATGTTCAATTCTATTTATAAAGGAGAAGTATAATGTATTTATCCATATTAGGGTTATTAGCCTGGGATCCTTTTAAAGCACATGGTGGTCGCCCTCTCCTAGCCCTCCTCCCCTCATGGTCGTCCCCCTCCCCTCATGGCGCCCTAGGCAACTGGCTAGTCCGCCTAATGGCATAGACGCCCCTGGAGAGAGGCCTTCCTCCAATCGAGTAGGGGTAGGCCTTGCTGTATGCTGTTGGCCTGCTGTACTTCCCACATGTGTGCACATCTTGTTACAGGGGGGACCAGAGGGTTTTCCAAATGACCCAAATCACAGAATAACTGAAATCTATCTTCCATTTCATTGTGATTTCTTGCAGGAGTGTCCTGTGTCATGGTCCTGTATTGTTGGGACAGTGGACTTTATTGGTGTCAATCAGAGTCAGGAGAACTCAGCCGATCCATCAACATTATGATCTCTGGTATAATCAATGATATACAACACCATTCAATATATGAACAATACTGTATATTGCAGGGGTAGACCGGAATGTTGTGTTCAGAAATATAGGTTATTTTTCATTCAAGAGATTTCTAGTTCATATACTATTCAAATGATCAATAATTTAATCAAATAAATACAAGGACCATAATTACCGTCTTGGCAGTAAGGCCTAAAAAAGCATATCACACTTCATTCTGATAAACTCTATATGATCAATTATATTCTACAGAATCACAGCTGCAGCGGCAATTATAAATATTAATTTCTTTCACCTTTGGTTCTATAGTGTATGATCATAACTAAACCTGCTGTCCGTTGTAGATGGAGATGTGATCCTGGAGAGTCCTGCACTTCCTGTGACAGAGGAAAGTGAGGTTACTCTGCGCTGCTGGTCCAAAGACAAAACAACTGGTAAACTCCCAGCTGATTTCTATAAAAATGGATCCCTTGTCAAGGCCGGGTCTACAGGACTGATCATCCACAGAGTTTACAAGTCTGACGGGGGATTCTACAAGTGTCACATCCCTGGGTTTGGAGAGTCACCAGAGAGCTGGATGGATGTGCGAGGTGAGAAAGCTGTGCAATAATGGCAAATACATACATCAATTACAAAAATAAGAGTTAAAATTTCCGTTCTATTGGCACATATTAGGCTGGGCTACCTGGTCTGATACACCGCCCACATGGATCAAAGTGGTTTCTGGTCCCTGTCCATATTTAGAGTTCCACACCTTCACAAGCAAAGCTAGAAATAAATAAACCCAGTCTGATTTTCACTGTTATTTCTGCCGTACTGTTGGTCAAAATGTAAAACTGCCTGAAAAGAATTAGTGCATCTTGTCATACTTTGAGAGAGTCTTAGTTGCCAAAATCTGTGATCTTTTCTAGGGAAAATATCTCAATCAGCTCCAGACGGTCCTGCATCCTTCCTGCCCCCATATTTCTACCCTCTGCTGTGGTCTGGCATCTCCATCATTCTGCTGATTCTGGGCCTGTGCATCTGGAAGAAATGCAGATGTACGTCTCTGATGCTCACATACAACCTTTCAGAGAAAATTTTAAGAGCTTAAAAGTTCACAGTCAGATCTTCAATTCCAGAGATTTTTTTTATACTGTGCAACTTACAATTCGATACAGTATGTGTGTAGCCTATAAAATATGCAATTATAATTTAGGGTTCTAAATATATAAAATAATGAATGAATCAGACGATCAATCTCAATCTGCAGGCTGTAGGAGAGACAGACACAGACACAGTGTGCGTGTGAAGCAGAGAACTAAACACAGCAAGAGAAGAGGTAAGTAAACCACATGAATTATATCTGTATTATAATAATCACTGAAAAGTGTCCAGGAAACATTCTGAATACTATGACATAGCAAGCTAAAGTTTCAAAGATTGATGGTACTTTTTTCTCTATTGACAGATGCATATGCAAGGTAAGTATTGCACCGTGTCTGTTCATCAACATGTCAGCAGTAACAGTACCTGTGTTTTGTTAGATTTAGATTAGATTTCTATTATACAATACTGTATATGTTTTAGTTTCAGAGCGGTTCAGTCTCAGGGCTCATCTGCAGATCGGAAGACTAATCAAAGTGAGGCTGTTGAAGACCCGTACTGCTCACTGCACCATGGTCAGTTTTACAAACAATCATGTTGGTTAAGCACATTACGACAAGTTCTTCTGACAACTAAATCTAATTTGAGTAACTTGAAATAACAAAAAATATGAAATAACAAAAATAGCAACATAATGCTTATTGTGCATTTACTTTTAGGCAACACAGACGTCTATGGCGTAATCAGGCACTCTGTCCCAGCAGCACCCTCCCGCAGGATCTAAAACCAGTAAACATAAGACGTTTCCAAAATCAGATGGTGCCCACTTATAGAAGATCATTTTGTAGGATTTGTGTACCAATTTGCCTCTAATGGCTGCAATTGGGATGATTAAAATACACAGAGCTGCAGCATGGTCAGTCTGAAAACAGAGCATACAACACCAGTGACACACGATAAACTCTGGATGTCAGTATTGAGCTTTGTCTTGCCCCCAGAATCATCATGGTCTTTGCAAAAAGAAAGTGAAACTAATGGGTGTGGGTTGGTGTGTGAGAATGGGCTGCACCAACACCCTAAACAATCTGTCCATCTCACTCTGCACCGCCTGCATATAAATTAAAATTACTTTGAGTTTCAACTGTATAGTACATTGTGTTGTTCCACTTTTTGCTTTATTGGCAATGTAAACATCAATGTAAACATGTTTTATCATGCCAATACAGCCCTCTGAATTGAATTAATGAATGGGCTGCTCTGGGCTTTATGGCGACGTTTGGGACTGAAGTATCAAACAGGTCAAGGTCAAAATTTAGTTTAGATTGTGAGTATTATGTAGTATGTTGTTGCCTTATATCTCAGTACATGAGTAAATAGATGACTCACGTGACAAGACAGCAACTTAAATGTAGTTAGAATGATTTGAAATTCATGGTGTAGTACCAGCCTGGTGCACTCGGGGCCCCCAAAAGTAGCTACACTATGTGAACCTGCTGCTCTCTCCTGATTGGAGGAGAATTGTGGTGACCTGGGGAACTTTTATTAGCTCCTCTGCTAACGTGGGGGAGGGGGAAACTCCATATGTGGTTTCCACACCTTATAATAGAGCATTTTAACAGAAAAAATATATTTTTTGGGTGATATCTGACAAAAGTGAAATCACTTCCCCTACCTTTAAGAATGCACTTAGAATGACCTAACCTCATCCTTGTGCCCTCCACTCTGTTATTTCCTGCCACGGTCTGACATGTTCCACTGTATTAGCTACATTCTGTGAAATCCACCCCGACAGCTACTTCTGTGAAGTTCAACTTCAACTGAGGTATTGCAATGTTTGCAGCACTAACACCCCTTAAACAGGATGCTAGGGTCAATGCACCCACTTGAAGCTGGAGCCCGCCACAGCAACATCGAGACTACCTGTTTCCTGCACCTGACGAACTGGGAGGAGAGAATATAGGCCAAGACAATGCAAACTGTCTTTACATGATGTACTTCATTTACTTTCCCTTATTTGGCAACTCTCAGAATTCGCCACATGTGCCACACGACTGGTCCTGAGCTCTGTAACGTATACTACTGCAAATGTAATAAACCTTTGAAGAGACCTTGACAAGCCTCTTGTGGACTGTCACTCTGTTCTCTGTGTACATGTAAATTTTTGTTGTCGCTAGCTGATGAGTTAGTAAACCTTTTTATTCTTGGGCTTTGTGCATCCTCTCACATCATCGGGTGTTGTCCAGACAGACAAGTTCAGATTTCCCATCACTCAGTAAGAGTTTCAAGAAATGTTGTGTGGCAAATCTCAGGATCTGCACCTGATGAATATAATAGTGATGTTCTTGTATATCTGTAAAAAAAACATCTGTACTCTAAATAAGTGATGTGAACGACCAGCCTCTGCCCCAGCTGTGCCCGTGCCCTGGTGAGTGACGTTTCCCATGTGAGTGTTATACTCACATCTTCCCAGCTCCTCTCCTCCTTGTGTTGTTAATCATGTTTTTGTGTCCTTTTTTGATGTTGAGTTTGTGCATTTCAGTCCAAAACACTACATGACCTGAGCCCTGATTGGAAATATAACAAATGTAGCCCACTGTCATCCTATATCGGCTGACACAGACACTTGTGTTTCTTGTATTAAAGCCTACTGTGCCAATCACAAGTTTCACAAGATTCAATACAAAAAAACAAAACAAAATCTTTTCTGGAGGTTCCCTGTACAAAACCTTTTCAGATAGGTCATGGGTGGAGAGAGATGTGTCTCTCTGCAGCTCCGTGCCCAGGAACATAATTTACGTGCAAAAGTTGGCAACTACCAACTTCACGTTGGCATCACATGTTTTGAGGTCTGCATGCCAACATTCTGCCACTCTGTTGCATGCTTTAGACTTGTCACTTCTTCATTCCACAACATCTGATTTGCACGCAAGATAGAACATCCTGCATGGTGAGCTGTGTCTTTTTTGCAAATGCAATCCATATGAAAGCAAGATGGTATGAAAGCCCATGTGTTTTTGGGATACATGCATGCACAGATAGGCTGTAAGGTTATGATGTTAAATGATACACACCAAATTGCACTACATGAGTACAGTACATGTGATTTAGTGGCACACCTTTTCTGCTGTTGATAAAGAAGTCGGACTACAATGTAAACAAAGTCCCCGGCATCCCGGGACTTTACTTTCGTTTTCTTTGTATGGCATAGGTACCTTGTGCAAACATTTGTTTAATTTAATAGACTATGGAATCAAACAAACCTCATTCAGCTGATGATTTGATTTGTGGGAATGTTTACCTTAATTGTTGTTCTTGCCTGACTGGTTGACAATGGTAGTCTCTGCAATTCATGTGCTAGTTACTTTATTTATGCAATCAGCACCAAACAAATGCATGTAAACTTTCTTTTATTTTTTCCATTGTTTGTCCCCACAGAAATGCTCAGTGTTATCCATCAGTGGTCTAAATGTAAACCATCCTAAAGAAAATGTCAATAACTTCAGTAGAGTCTTATGTGGACTCTGGGGACCAAAATGGATTCTCGACTTTGCCGGAAGCATATTAGAGGGGAAGTCCTCTTGCATAGGAAGTTTCCCATTAACAAGGTAATTTCTCCAGATCTTCTGATGATGTGGTCACACGAGTATCAGGTGCTGCAACTTAAGTAACGACAGGAAAGAACACGTCAGTGATCATACATGGGAACTTTGTGAAACATACATGTAATCGTACTGAGGGACATTTTGATGATGCATTCATATGGAATCAGGCAAGTGGTAGAGTGTAAACGGTTAAACCTGCTGGACGGCATGGAGCAGTGAGTCAATGGATTAAATATTTTACCATTACTGATGCCTTCGGCTGTTACAGTTGCCAGTTCTGTCCGGTTCTGTCTGGTTCTGTCCGGACTGCCAATGAAGAGTCTGTATGGGCCCGGTGTCTGACGACCTTGAGTGAGTTATTGGTTTAAACATTTTCATAATGGATACAGGATACAGATACAGTGTGAGGAAAGTACAGGGAAGTGTGAGGAAAGTACAGGGAAACAAGCACAAACTAAGACTTGTTTACATACCTCATCCTGAAGAGTTGTAGGGAAACATTTCTGTTCCTCAAACAGCGACGTCCTATCACTTTAAGACAGATCCTTAATGTCCAGAACCTCTCGATCGTCTCGTCAGAGGTGGACGTGGTTCCTCGTGTTCTGACTGGACGTCGGGCCTGCTGGCTTCGTCTACTCCACTGTCATGCAGACGACAATACATCAGATTTATTATTCTTTCTGAGAAATACAAGTGACTGCACCATGTATATCAACCATGTTAATCAGAATCAGAATGTTTGAATCATTATAATACTGATGCTAGATAAAACCAGGCTTGTTTCCATTCCATGCCAGCTTGGAAAGTCAACAATGGTGGGCATTGTAAACAAAGTGTAAATGCAAATTTGAAACTGAAAACTGAAGGAGAGGAGGAGTTATACAAAGTGCATTGATCATCATGAGGACAAATTCAGATGAGCTGTTTCTGAGAGCAATTTCCATTAAAGCTCCTAGATGATATGAAAGCCTGATTGTTCAAACTTGGTTATTTGAATTAATTTTATTTCCCCTAATCCCCTAATATTTATAGTTACACTGGTAATTAGTAATGGAAGAAGGCAACAGATTATAATGTTACTGATGTTTAAATGTATTGTAATATAGGATCCACAAAGGTGTTTATAGTTACCAGTACGTGTAGGAGGCATCCATGTGACCAGATAAATTAGACTGCAGAATATTAAACGATGATAAATGCATGACAATGGTGTGTGGTCCATAGCAGCCTTCGGACAAGTAATTTAGTATAACTGTAGAACACTAAACCCAAAACATCACGTCACACCATCACTAAAGTCAATGTAAATATATTCCATAAAATATCATACCTCTCACCCAGGGTTTAGTGTTCTATTTTTTTTCTCTCTTCTTTCACGTAGATTTCCAAAAACATGAAAACAACCAATAAAAAAGAACAAAAACCATAACATCCGCCAAAAAACAACAAAAAAAGCAAAAACTAAAAGCAAAAGCATACACGTCATCATCATTTCACAGTCCACAGACCATACTACGACTCCAGGTCTTCCCCTTTGTGTTAGTTCTCAACTTCCATTTCCCTCTTTTGTTCTAGTGTTAAATACTGTAAATAAATAAACATGAATTTGAACCTGTGCAGTGGCTGCAGCCTATTATTGGAAATTGGACCTGTTGTTTTTATGGACAGACCAATGAGAGTGGGAGGATACTGTGTGTGTGTCTTATACATAGGTGGATCTAGAAATGAAAGGCCCTTGTGTGCTGATTGATTTGTTATGTTGGAGTATGCCATGGGAATGACCAGCCTTCTTCCTTTTGATGGATTAATATACACCCTGGTTTTAAACAGGTATTTGTTGGAGAGCTCAAGAGATAATGAACTTGGAGCGCTGACAGACACTGACAGTAAACCTGTCTTTTCAAAGTTGCTTTGCAGGTTGATCCTTGTCTGTGGTACATGTAAGGGCGGGCCTTATTTACAGTAAGACCTTGATTGTCATTGCTAACCCCTTATCCCTTAACTTTTTGCCTTTTTTTAACTATTTAAAAAAACATTTTTCAATTGTTAAAATGGACAGTCTACAAGCTACAGTGTGTCAATAGATTGGTATATCGAACTATTCCTAAAGTTTGTCAAAATAGTAAAAAAAAAAAGAAAAAAAAAAGTGAAGAGAGATAAGAGGTTTAGCGTGTGACGAAAATGGAGCCCTAAGACTTTTGGTTAAAAAAAAAAAAAGATGCAATTACTGGAGAAGAGGGGGGAAAAGGAATATTTAAAGTAATAAGTTAGTAGTTGTTTTTGGCAGGCAGTAATAAGTAGAAATGGGAGATTAAATGATTTAGAACTTTTGGAAGTACTACTACTTTGAAACTATGTATGAGATATCGAAAATAAGCACAATAATGCTAATGTGTTTACACTTACAGCATGGTCGGTCTGGATCTGTGCTGATGCGTATATCGGCAGATTTCACTCATTCCAGGCACACATGCATTACAACTAGAATCCCACAGACAATGAAGACAAATTGAACTTTGGAACCTGTAGGCATTGGGATGTATTAGGTTTTAATATATCCATATGGGTAGGTTCATTATCAGCTCAGGTTATTACAATTATAACTTTGAACATAATCCTTACTTGGGTAAATAGCTGCCTGACTGTTGATCAGAGTTTCATTTCACACGTCTCCAGGCAACAACAAATGTCGAAAGGCTGTATGCATACAGGACCTGTTTTTACATGTTATTACCTTGAACCTAGCCTGGCCTAACCTGAAATGATTTTGACCTGGTGGGCGGGTGCCGTCTGTTTTTAGACGGCAGATGAGCTGATCTGATTTGATCTCACCAACGTGTTGTCATCTCCGGCCCCTCCCCCACCTCTCCACTGCAGTGCTACATCACATCATTTGGAGCGACGGCCACCCCGAATGTTTGATTAGGCCACCATGGCTAACAAACTAGTCCAGGCTTTTCGTTTTCGCGCAACACAGGCGAAAATGAAAGCCTGGGTGTCGAGGCTACCTTGAACCTTATAATGGAATGAACAGCAGGGCTTCATTAAACATCTCTAGCTTTTGGAAGTTTCAGTCTAGAAGATGTACAGGTGCACCCCAAAACATGGATGTTCTGGGGGTTCCTTTCACAAAACCTTTTCAGATGTGTGCCATGGGTGTCTATCTCCGTGCCCAGAAACATCCTTTACTTTACTTTTGCAAAACTTGACAACCACCAACTAAAAGGCATCACATGCTTAGAGGTCTGCCAGCATACTTTGATGCACTCTGTAGCATGCTGTTTGAACCATAGATTAATCACTTCTTCATTCCACAACAGCTGATCTGCACACAACACCTTCATGAGAGCTGTGCGGATATTCATTCTCATGCAGTATGTTCAGTATTTTGTGCAAATGTCCACAAAACTTAATTGCAGTCGTTAAGATCGTCCGAAAGCCCATCAAATGCATGCACATAGGTTATTCTGATCTTAAATGATACACACCAAATTGCACTACATGGCTGGATGTGATGTCTGACGGTACCTTGTGCAATGTGCAAACATTTCTGTCTAATAGAGTCTGCAGTCAATCAAACAAAGCTCACAGATTTGAGCCGATGATTTGATTTGTAGGAATGTTTGTGTTCTTGCTGTTCTTGCCTGACGGGTTATACAGTCACTTCAATGGTAGTCTCTGCAGTCTGCACTTTCTGTGCAGAATCTATCTACTTTATTCATGCAATCATAGCGCCAAACAAAGGCATATAAACTATTTGAAAGCCTGAGAAAGTAAGCCGATTACTAATGTTTCTTACTAGAGCATACAGAGAGGCAGCCTAAAGCCATATACTTCTTAAATTCAAATAAAAATCTTTTAGTTGGAATATTAAGAATTAGCTTTACATGGAAATGTTACCTCATAAAACTTCAAAAGGAGAACTTTAAAATGAAAAAAAAAAAATGAAAATAATAATAATAATAATAACAATTGTATTTTGCGTGCACGGCAGGGAGTTCCCCATATTAGAGCTTGGGCTTGTGCACAAATTTCTTGCGAAAAACTTGTCAAGTGCATTTCACCAAGCAACTATGGCAAGTGCACAAAATTTCACGTACAGGAGTCATGTATGACTCCTGTAAGTGCACACGGCTGTGCTGACTGTTTTTTGTCAACGGGGGCAGCAGAGATCAATGTGTGCACTTGCATAGTTTGTGTCCACAAGCAATAGTTTTACATGCACATGTCTAGTTCATAGCACAGTTACGGCCTGATACAGTCAAACAACACATTTTACAGATCTAATGTGTGCACTTGCAAAGTTCATGTCCACAAGCAATAGTTATCCATGGACATTTCTAATTCATAGTTACTTCCTGGTACAGCCAAACAACACCTTTTACAGATGTAATTGGCCCATCCGCATGTTTTGGAGATCTAATTGGTAAATCCACAGCATTTACAGATCTAATTGACGCTTCTGCATGTTTTGTAGATCTAATTGGTCAATCCACACCTTTTACAGGTACTAATTGGCCCATCCACTTGTTTTGGAGATCTAATTTGCCCTTCTGCATATTTTGCAGATCTAATTAGTCAATCCACACCTTTTACAGATCTAATTGTCCCATCCGCGTATTTTGCAGATCAAATTGGTCAATCCAAATCTTTTACATATTTAATCTTAAACAGATCCATCCCACTATAGTCCAGTAGTACCCCCCTCCTCCAGTCCGTTGTCACGCCTGCGGGCCCAGGCAAGACTCGGGTGCACCAGTCTGTACCGTATTAGACTCCATCAGACTCCAACACACTAGTTAAGGTCTAGAAGACTAGACTCTATCAGGGTGCACAGGGCAGTACTCTATCATTGTTAGAGTCATATTTGGAACTGAAAATGTCTGTGTGTGTGTGTATAGAAGGGTGTGTCTTGTTTACACTGTGTGTGCTGCCTAGGGTGTAAATGAGCCAATTGAGGTTCAGCCTATAAGAGTGTGTAGCCACTTAACCAGCTTACTGAGGCTGGCTTGCAGCAGCTGTATGTCAGGCTCTAATTAGTCAGTTCAGTGCTGGAAGCTTGAGTGGGAGCAGAAACAGTTTTTTGACCCACAGAAAGAAAATAGTAACCACAGAAAGAGGATAGTAACCAGACAAAATAGTAACTTATGAAAGAACCTTGAAAATATTTGACTACTTTGGACTACTTTGAACACCTTTTATTTGAATGTTTGTTGTTTTTTCTGTTTTTGTACGCCTGACTTTTTTTTGCTAGTAAACAGTTGAAACCTTCATTCTTTGTGGACCTGGATTACTGTTTTTGGAGTCAAGCTTACTGCTTCAGGCTTTTGAACTCACAATCATGGTATAGAAATGTCCATTTGTCGTGGACACAAAACATAGCGTTTAGTTGCAATTGTGTGAATACATACAGGGCTGACAACAGCCCAGCTTTCTCTTACAGCATAGTACACCCCCTGGCCTTGTCAATTCTACTAGAGTCCAGCAAAGCCCCCCCAAGGGCATCTTAACCAGATCCATCCCACTATAGTCCAGTAGTACCCCCTCCTCCAATCCGTTCTACATCTGGCGGGCCCAGGCAAGACTCGGGTGCACGAGGCTGTACCGTATTAGACTCCAACACACTATTTAAGCTCTAGAAGGCTATGCTATAGGCTCTATCAGGGTGCACATGGCAGTACTCTATCATGGTCTAGAAATGTCCATTCGTCGTGCACACAAAACTATTGTCTATGCACACAGCGTTTAGTTGCAATTGTGTGAATACATACAGGGCTGACAACAGCCCAGCAAACCCCAACATACTCTATTAACACAGTGAACATCTAGTCCAGTCCTTCTTGGTGTGATCCATTCTCTTACAGCATAGTACACCCCCTGGCCTTGTCAATTCTACCACCAGGCAGGACTAGGCCAGACTTGGGTGCCCTAGACCGCAATGCATTATGCCCTAAAAGACTCAAACAGGTTGTTTTCAGCTGTAGCAGCTGTGCCAGGCTCCCACAGGCTTTAGTATGTTGTAAAAGGCAATTCTGTATCGTGGACTAGAAATACCCAATAAAACTATTGGCCATGCACACAGAACTGCTGCCCGTGCACACAACGTTTAGTAGCAATGGTGTGGGTACGTACACGGCTGAAAACAGCCTAATTGAGCCCACTAGAGTCCAGCAAATCCCACCACCAAGGGATTCTTAACCAGATCCATCCCACTATAGTCCAGTAGCTGTAGGAGGCTGTGCCAGGCTCCAACATGCTCTACTAGGCTGTGCAAGACAAATCTGCATGACCAAACTATTGGTCGTGCACACGGAACTACTGCCCGTGCACACACCGTTTAGTTGCAATGGTGTGGGTACGTACACGGCTGACAACAGCCTAATAGAGCCCATTAGAGTCCAGCAAAGCCCCCCAAGGGCATCTTAACCAGATCCATCTCACTATAGTCCAGTAGTACCCTCTCCTCCAGTCCGTTCTCACACCTGGCGGGGCCAGGCAATACTCGGGTGCACCAGGCTGTACCGTATTGGACTTCAGACTCCAACACACTAACTCAGCTCTAAAAGGCTATGCTATATGCTCTGTCAGGGTGCACAAGGCAGAACTCTATCATGGTCTAGAAATGTCCATTTAAAACTACTCGTCATGCACACGAAACTATTGTCTATGTACACAGTGTTTAGTTGCAATTGTGTGAATACATACAGGGCTGACAACAGCCCAGCACACCCCAACATACTCTATTAACACAGTGAACACCTAGTCCAGCCCTTCCTGGTGTGATCTATCCTCTTACAGCATAGTACACCCCCTGGTCCTGTCAGTTCTACCACCAGGCAGGACAAGGCCAGACTTGCATGCCCTAGAACGCAATGCATTATGCCCTAAAAGACTCAAAACGGGTTGTTTTCAGCTGTAGCAGGCTGTACCAGGCTCCAACAGGCTCTACTAGGCTGTAAAAGGCAATTCTGTAGGGTGGACTAGAAATACTCAATAAAACTATTGGTCGTGGACACAGAACTACTGCCCGTGCACACTCCGTTTAGTAGCAATGGTGTGGGTACGTACACAGCTGAGAACAGCCTAATAGAGGCCACTAGAGTCCAGCAAAGCCCCCCACCAAGAGAATCTTAACCAGTCCCACTATAGTCCAGCTGCTATAGGAGGCTGTGCAAGGCTCCAACAGGCTCTACTAGGCGGTACAAGGCAAATCTGCACGACCAAACTATTGGTCGTGCACTTGGAACTACTGCCCGTGCACACAGCGTTTAGTTGCAATGGTGTAAGTACATAAAGGCAAGTACATACTGACAACAACCTAATAGAGCCCACTATAGTCCAGCAAGCCCCCCCCCCCCCCCCCCCCCCCCCCCAAAGGCATCTTAACCAGATCCATCCCTTTATAGTCCAGTAGTACCCCTCCTCCAGTCTGTTCTCACACCTGGCAGGACCAGGCAAGACTCCGGTGCACCAGGCTGTACCGTATTAGACTCCATCAGACTCCAACACACTAGCTCAGCTCTAGAAGGCTATGCTATATGCTCTGTTAGGGTGCACAAGGCAGAACTCTATCATGGTCTAGAAATGTCCATTTAAAACTGCTCGTCGTGCACACGAAACTATTGTCTATGCACACAGTGTTTAGTTGCAATTGTGTGAATACATACAGGGCTGACAGCAGCCCAGCACACCCCAACACACTCTATTAACACAGTGAACACCAACTCCAGCCCTTCCTGGTGTGTTCCATTCTCTTACAGCATAGTACAATCCCTGGCCTTGTCATTTCTACCACCAGGCAGGACTAGGCCAGACTTAGGTGCCCTATACCGCAATGCACTGTACTATAGTGGGATAGATCTGGTTAAGATTCCCTTGGTAGGGGGCTTTGCAGGACTCTAGTGGGCTCTATTAGGCTGTTGTCATCTGTGCACATACCCACACCAGTGCTACTAAACATTGTGTGCACGGGCAGTAGTTCCGTGTGCACGACCAATAGTTTTATTGAGTATTTCTAGTCCACTATACAGAATTGCCTTTTATAGCATAGTAAAGCCTGTTGGAGCCTGAAACAGCCTGCTACATCTGAAAACAACATGTTTGAGTCTTTTAGGGCATAATGCATTGCGGTCTAGGGCACCCAAGTCTGCCTGGTGGTAGAATTGACAAGGGCAGGGGGTGTACTATGCTGTAAGAGAATGGAACATACCAGGAAGGGCTGGAGTAGGTGTACTCACACAATTGCAACTAAAGACTGTGTGCATAGACAATAGTTTCGTGTGCACGACGAGTGGTTTTAAATTGACATTTCTAGACCATGATAGAGTTCTGCCTTGTGCACCCTGACAGAGCATATAGCATAGCCTTCTAGAGCTGAGCTAGTGTGTTGGAGTCTGATGGAGTCTAATACGGTAAACAGGTACAGCCTGTGCACCTGAGTCTTGCCTGGCCCGCCAGGTGTGAGAACGGACTGGAGGAGGGTGTACTACTGGACTACAGTGGGATGAATCTGGTTAAGATGCCCTTAGGGGGCTCTGTTGGACATACTGGGCTCTATTAGGCTGTTGTCAGACCTGTATGTACTTACACCATTGCAACTAAACGATGTGTGCACGGGCAGCAGTTCCGTGTGCACGACCAATAGTTTTATTAAGTAATTCTAGTCCACCATACAGAATTGCCTTTTATAGCATAGTAAAGCCTGTTGGAGCCTGGCACAGCCTGCTACATCTGAAAACAACATGTTTGAGTCTTTTAGGGCATAATGCATTGCGGTCTAGGGCACCCAAGTCTGGCCTAGTCCTGCCAGGTGGTAGAATTGACAAGGCCAGAGGGTGTACTATGCTGTAAGAGGATGGATCACACCAGGAAAGGCTGGGCTAGGTATTCACCATGTTAATAGAGTATGTTGGGGTGTGCTGAGCTGTTGTCAGCCCTGTATGTACTCACACAATTGCAACTAAACACTGTGTGCATAGACAATAGTTTCGTGTGCATGACGAGTAGTTTTAAATTGACATTTGTAGACAATGATAGAGTTCTGCCTTGTGCACCCTGACAGAGCCTATAGCATAGCCTTCTAGAGCTGAGCTAGTGTGTTGGAGTCTGATGGAGTCTAATACGGTACACAGGTACAGCCTGGTGCACTCGAGTCTTGCCTGGGCCCACCAGGTGTCCACGGACTAGAAGAGAGTGTACTACTGGACTATAATGGGATGGATCTGATTAAGATGCCCTTGGGGGCTTTGCTGGACATACTGGGCTCTATTAGGCTGTTGTCAGACCTGTATGTACTTACACCATTGCAACTAAACGATGTGTGCACGGGCAACATTTCTGTGTGCACGACCATTTATTGAGTATTTCTAGAACAGATGTAGGGCACCCAAGTCTGGCCTAGTCCTGCCTAGTGGTAGAATTGACAAGGCCAGGGGGTGTACTCTGCTATATGAAAATGGATCACACCAGGAAGGGCTGTACTAGTTGTTCACTGCGTTAATAGAGTATCTTGGGGTGTGCTGAGCTGTTGTCAGCCCTGTATGTACTCACACAATTGCAACTAAACACTGTGTGCATAGACACTAGTTTCGTGTGCACGACGAGTAGTTTCAAATGGACATTTCTAGACCATGGTAGAGTTCTGCCTTGTGCACCCTGACAGAGCCTATAGCTTTCTAGAGCTGAGCTAGTGTGTTGGAGTCTGATGGAGTCTAATACGGTACACAGGTACAGCCTGGTGCACTCGAGTCTTGCCTGGGCCCACCAGGTGTCCACGGACTAGAAGAGAGTGTACTACTGGACTATAATGGGATGGATCTGGTTAAGATGCCCTTGGGGGGCTTTGCTGGACATACTGGGCTCTATTAGGCTGTTGTCAGACCTGTATGTACTTACACCATTGCAACTAAACGATGTGTGCACGGGCAACATTTCTGTGTGCACGACCATTTATTGAGTATTTCTAGAACAGGTGTAGGGCACCCAAGTCTGGCCTAGTCCTGCCTAGTGGTAGAATTGACAAGGCCAGGGGGTGAGAAAATGGATCACACCAGGAAGGGCTGTACTAGTTGTTCACTGCGTTAATAGAGTATGTTGGGGTGTGCTGAGCTGTTGTCAGCCCTGTATGTACTCACACAATTGCAACTAAACACTGTGTGCATAGACACTAGTTTCGTGTGCACGACGAGTAGTTTCAAATGGACATTTCTAGACCATGGTAGAGTTCTGCCTTGTGCACCCTGACAGAGCCTATAGCATAGCCTCCTAAAGCTGAGCTAGTGTGTTGGAGTCTGATGGAGTCTAATATGGTACACAGGTACAGCCTGTGCACCCGAGTCTTGCCTGGGCCCGCCAGGTGTGAGAACATATTAGATCTGTGCCTATTAGATCTGTGATGTATGGATTGACCAATTAGATCTCCAAAACATGCAGAAGGGCCATTTAGATCTTTAAAGTGTGTGGATTGTCCAAATAGATCTGCAAAATACATTTTATATCGGGTAGAGCTGGCTATGTAGTGTTGTTCAAAACTATTGGAAGTGCACACGTGCACTTCCAATAGTTTTGGAAATAGCCTGCCACCCTGTGGAAGTATGCTTGAACTGCAGAAAATGACCCTAAATACAAACAAATGAATAAAATGGAATAAAAACTAATCTGTGGGATTGATGGGCGAACTAGTGGATGCCACACGCAGAGGGGGACACAGAAGAAATTTAGAATCCAACCGGTGATTTTTCACGGCCCCACAGTCTGCACCATGGGGCGCGGAAGTTTGGTGTGTGCACCAGCAGGAGTTGATACGTGTTGTGGACGCAAAATACAATAGGGGTAATAATAATAATAATTTATCTAGAAAAATACTCAATACCCCAAAAGATAACTGTAGACAGACAATGAAAGAATTCCAGTCAGAGAGTTGTGTAGTTGTATTCTGGTGAGAGGCGGGAATCCACGGAAAAGCCATCATAGCAATGACATCAAAGTCTCTCTCCATATTTTACAAAATGAACACAGTATTTAAGACACAGTGAGCTGTTGTCCTGGGTACCTGTGACGAGACCTCAGAATTCACAAAAAATGCATGTATCAAAGATGCTGTAATGTAATTCTGGATAAAAAACTGGATACATCGAGAAGGCCAAGAAGCATGACCTAAACTACTTGTCTTCTACCACACATTCTGAAAACAAGTATCACTTCTCTGGCAACACTAATCTCATACAATGACAATCTCATGCATAGTAACAAGAACATAGCAACAGTGTAGCTAGAGTATTTGTGGTCACAAACAGCTAGGAAACAAACAGATAATCTAAATAGCAGACCTACAAATTCATAGTGCAGCACAAAGTACAGTGTAACATCAAGGTGACATACCATATGTAAAATCTTAATAACTTCAAAATTCCCCAAAATATCCAACAATGGTTAGTTGTGGTCTAAATGTAAAGCAGCCTAATTCGTGTAATTTCTAGAACATAGCATTTTAATTGCAGTTGTCTTGCGTGGACTCTTTGAGAGCCATAATAAATTGGGTATTTTCCACTTTCCAGGAAGCATTTAAGAGGGACAGTCCTCCTGCCATGGGAAGTTTCAACAGGGTAATTTCTCCTGATCTTCCGATGATGCGACCGATGATGTGGTCATAGAACTACCAGGTACTGCAGGTAGCAGTACCTGGAAGGAACTGCTACCTGTTAACAGGAAGGAACATGTTAATGATCATGCATGGAAAGGAAACTACTGTATATGTGAAACAGACATAATCGTTTCAGGAGATAATTGTGGGACATTTTTATGCTGCATTCACCTGGAATCAAGCCAGCCGGTAGACCGCGAAAAGGAAAACCTGCTGAACAGCACCGAGCGGGAAATAGATTTTAACCTTCATGGTGTCGGCAGTTACGGTGGCCAGTTCTGTCTGCCGGTCCTGCTCCGGTCCATTAAATTGAAATCTGGTTTGCCATCTACTACTTGCCTGATCCCATGTGAACGCAGCATTATTAAAGAGACCTTTCTCTCTAACATACCTTTTTTAAAAGAACTTCTCTTCATTAAATAGGTCATCACTGCTGAAAGTGGAAGAATTCCACCTACAAGTCCCCCAACTACACAGATGACTAAAATAGGATTGGACGTCTTTTTAGAGTCAAAGAGAGGCAGGTCCTGGAAGTTGTCTCCTAAAAGACAACACAATCAACACATGCATTAGCACCGTCAAATTCCCAGCCAAACAACATTGTGGTTCCCAAACTTTGCATTTTGCCGAAAATCCTCACCTTGACTTTGTCTTCCAGGTTGTGTTCGAACTGCATTCATCTGTATCAACTTCTCCACTTGTCCACTTCCAGTCAATTTCTGCGTTGAGTTACCTACAGTCATCATAATAGAATTTTACTTGTGTAATTATGAAGTATTTAGGATTTGTATCTATAGAGCCTGATGTTGGTTGAATGTCTAAGCCAAATGCAAAGTGAAAGTGTCCCATATGTTCATCATGGGACACTTTGGGGATTGGGATTCAGACCAAACCATAACACTCGTCTCACTAAAGTGATTCATCAACAATAGAAATCATTTACCAACAACAGAAGTGATTCACCAACATGGATTGTCTTACAATAAATAGAAGTGACTCACCAACAACAAGCTGCACGGCAGCTTCCTTCATGTGACTCCTAAGTCTGGGAATGAAGAGTCTGTATCGGCCGGTGTCTGAAGACCTTGATTGATCGATTGATTAATTAAACATTTTATTAACAGTTTTCATAATGGATGCAGTTCAAGGAAAGTACAGGTCATGGCTAAGAGGACAAAGAAACCAGAAAAAAGCATTAAAACTTGTTTACATACCTCACCCTGAAGAGTTTTAGGGAAACGTTTCCGTTCTTCAGCTCATCCTCAAACAGTGACGTCCTTCCACTGTAAGACTGATCCTTCATGTCCAGAACCTCTCGGCCGTCTCGTCGGAGGTGGACATGGTTCCTCGTGTTCTGACTGGACGACGGGCCTGCAGGCTTCGTCCACTCCACCGTCATGCGGACGACGCTGGACGGAGGCTCCAGGCGGCAGGGAAAGAGGATATCTTGTCCGGGAGTCGCAAAGATGGTTTTCGAGGGACACACAACGCGAGTCTCAGCTGTGGGAAACACAAATGCATGATTCGTTTTTGTTCTTGCACTCAGCTTATGTTGCAGTTTATCTGCTTCTGTGCAACGTGACTGATGAAGAATTCCAAACATCTGGGCCTAGAATGCTGTCGCTCTGGGCACAAATCTGGCATAACTCCGACACCACATGCGCTAATTCCTTCATTCAAGTCACACACATACAGTTTAATCTACAAGGTATATTATTCTTGTTCAATCAGATTATTCTTCCTCCTAAAGATTAGTGCAAGTGACCGTGTCATGTCTATCAACACAAGCATGTCAATGAAACAAACATCAATGCAAAAAACTATCAAACTTTGTGATAATAGCTCTACTGTCATCGGCTTTTACATTACAAAGGCAGCAAATCAATTCTATTCTGTTCTGTCGTATCGCATCACATTGTGCGTACACACAGGGAGACTTTACTTTTCGTGTCCCATCATCCCATGAAGTACGGTCATCCAGTGATCAGACCACGATCACCACCACAGGTGTTTTCACCGTGAATTAAAACATGTAGGCTATATGCATGAAGCATAGGTTTGGTTTGATCATTTGATCATGAGAAATACAAATTAAAAATATAGCTGCAAGCAGCAATAAAACGTGACCAAGCAAGCAGCAATAAGGAGTCAGAACAATATGCAGAAGAAGGAACATATTTTTGAGAAATTATCTGAGGGGGGTGCTTTTGCCCCGGGTCCATACAATAGTGAATGAATAAATGAAATGTAAAATTCCTACAGTAGCCTACATGTCAACATGGCCTCCTACAACAAAACTGATAAAAGCTTGGAGAATTACAGTACAATTCAAGTACAACTAGAAGAAATTGTGAAATAAATGTGATTGGACACTAGTTAACAACAGTTGTTTAATGGCCACTTTGTTCAAGAAGTTAATCTAACATAATCTGGCACAATGTTTTAACCACTACACTGTTACATGAAATGATCAAGGCTTGTACAATGCAACGCTTTCGTTGGGTAGGTTACTACTGGAAATCTAGAATGTCGAGGTATGACCTGGCCGGAATCGAACCCCAGTCTCCCAGTCTCAGGGCAGACACTAACCACAAGGCCACTGAGTTGGTGCCATTACCATAACATTGAGTTTTATCATCTCAATCACAAAGTGACATTTCCGTGAATGTCACTTTCATGATATGCGAGTGTAACTCAGTGCTATTGAGAAGTAGGCAGAAATGCATTGGACTCAAAGTAAAAGCCCAGCTTGAATCCTTTTATGTTAGGTCTTTTTAAGTAATAGCAAATCATACACATTGCAGAGACTTTAATTGTTACTGTAAAATAATTCAAACCGGCTGTCATTTTACATCTCATCTTACTCACTTCAAACAATGTGTTTCAGACACTAGACTATGATTTGTCACCGTTAGGCTCACTGTGACCACTGATCACGTGACTAACCCAATGTAACTGTGTACCCCATCATTGGCGCAACTCCGTCTCTAAATGGCTCTGGTGCGTTGCATTAAAATTGGATTTTAGATCATGCAACAGCATGCAGCAGTGGATAAACAAAACACAAGACAAATCAGTTTATAAAGAAAACTGAAGCAATAGGACATGTGGGTGTGACAATCTGCCACATTCTGATGTGAAACTCTACTTACAATATAAAAGTATACTGGTTTACGGCAGTATGTTTTTATGAAGTGTATCCTTTAAACAAACAACTACCCTTAATCAATGATTATCTATGATAAAAATGCTTCAAAACAAGAGCCTCCACATCAATGTTAACAATTAATGTGATTCATAAGAAGACTCCTCACAAAGCAGCAATTTTCATTGGCTTATAAAAACGTCATTTTTTGATGAAAACAAATTTGCTTCGGAACTTTTGTCCGGATGGGGCCAAAGTTCTCATGTAGCAGGTGTCATGCAAATTGATCAAAAATCCAGGCAGAGAATCAGGCATGAGCATTTTTCAAACTGCTTAAAATGGCAGACACTCTGGGGGTGGAGCTTACCGGTCAAAGTTACAGATGTGTTCCACATGAATCAAGGAACATGTAGAAACAAGTCCCATGATTTTTGGCCAAACGAGGCCCGAGTTATGGTTGTTCAAATGTTTCAGTTTCAAAGAATTGTTATAGCGCCCCCATTTGAGCAATTGGAGTAAGACTGGTTTTGCTGCTATTTGGCATCCCCCTCTACAAAACTGTAAAATATCAGAAGCAGATTACGCTGCATGTGTAGATTAGGGGCATTAGAATCATTTTCACAAACAAGCAATTTTCATTGGCTCGTAAAAACATATTTTTTTCACTTAAAACAAAATTCACACCTATTTTCATATTTGTATGGCTTCAAAGTTCATGTGTAGGTCGTTGTTATGCATTTTGATCAAAGATTGTAGGAGAAGAGACATTTTAACTGTTTTACATATAATTCAAGATGGCGGTTCATCTAAAGGTCAAGAGGTCAAAAGTCAGAATACAAAAGTTGTTCGGCATAAGCAGACGCATAAGGGAATATAAGTTACATTTCTGAGAGTCAAGCAGTTCATGAGTTATAAGTGTTTAAAGTTTGCAATTTCAGTTGAGTGCTGTAGCGCCACCATTTGACCAGTGGTCACAGGCTTCGCATCATCACCGTTTGGCATCACCCTCTACCAGATTACCAATTTTCGCGAAAACCGACTGCACGGTTCAGCCAGAACAGCTATTTTTGGCGGAAGAAGAAGAAGGAGAAAAGCAGCAATATCAATTAAGTGACCAAGTCACTGCTTGGTCACTTAAATAAAAATCTTCCCTCGCAGTGGTCTTGATCTACTGTAGGTCTTAGACCCTCTAGGACTTGGTCTTTGTCTCGATCTCGACCCCTTTAGGTGTTGGTCTCGGGCCAGTCTCGTGGTAGTCTTGTCTCAACCCCCCTAGGTCTTGGTCTCGCTTTAGGTGGTCTTGACTATACAACACTAGTAAATAGTATAAATAAAGGTGTTTACTTACCAGTAAGTGCAGGTGGCAAGCATGAGAGCAGATAAATTAGACTGCAGCATATGGAAAGATGAGAAGAACAGTACGATGATGGATAGTGGTCCATAACAGCCTCCGGATAAGTAAAGCAGTTAACCCTAGAACACTAAACCCAAAACAACTGTCACACCACCACTAAAGCCAATGTAATTATTTCATTAAAAATATATATTTCTTACCCAGGGTTTAGTGTTCTAGGGTTAAATAAATGTTGTTTATAAACGTTAGTTTGAGGCTGTGCAGAGCCTGCAGCCTATTGAAACTCCATTACATTTCTCTCTTTGAAAATACTGCGCTGCTCTAAAATATGAATTATGTGGACACAGCAACAATGTGGGAGGATCATGTTAGCCTACCACTCCTGTGATAGGCTGCGTCTTTCAAAAAGAGACAAAAGGGGAATGTACTGTGCAGGTGGTGCTTCCCATAACCTGTATTGTGTGTGCACTGTGTGTGCAATGCAAACACAATATAGGTCGTTATCTTGGAGTTCTTCCAGGAACAACTGACCAGCGTTCTTCCTTATTCCTACCTTACACTGGTATTACAGGGGGATTTGTTAGAAGTTGGAGCACTGCCAGACACTGACACTCAAAGATCACTTAGATATTAGAGTAAGTAAGTAACTAAAGTAATATATTAGTTTCTGTAATATTATTTTTCCAGTAGTAATATATATATATATATATATATATATATATATATATATATATATATATATATATATATATATATATATATATATATATATATATATATATATATATATATATATAGTAATATTATTATTTCACATTTTTAGTAATATACTGTATATATTTCGTTTACCCTTTTCCCCAAAAAATAATATAACACTATTTTAACAAGCAATGATGGAAATTGATTTTGAGTGTTTATTTATAAAATTGTAGACGGGTTAGGGTTGAGTTCTTTGCACTCTGTTTGATCAGGTCCAGAACTAAACACTGTTAATGTTAGGTTTAGGAATAGCTTTTACTGAGGTTAAATATTTCGGGCTAGGGTTAGGTTTGTAGCGACTGGTGAGGAACAGTCGCGACCCAGTTCAAATATGATTATTTTGGGGTAGTCACAGCCTGAAAAGATCGAGAGCACACTGAGCACTCTTATCTAGAGCAACTGAATGGTTGTATTGTTGTATGCTGTACGGTTGTGTAATAATTAAACACTAGATGTGAAAAGCAGGGTGTTTATGAAAAAAAAATCATAATTAGTGCTCAGTGAACTCACCCTGGACAAATAAAAGTTCAATAAATTGCTTCATGAATGCGTTCAAAGTTCAAGGTTTGTGTTGTCACATGCGTATATGACACAGCTGTCATAACAATGCCTGCAGTATGATTCAGTGTACTTGCAGCTTCCTTATAATTGGTATTGGTAATATCAAAGATTTACTTGAAGTAGTTAGGAAATCTCTCTAATTAACAATTAACTGTAATTTATTGATGCACACAAATGGTTAATGGTTAGATTTTACAATTATTCTGACAACAGTGGAGGAATAGTCACAAAGGTATTAGCCTTACACTGTACATGTTTACACCATTACTGCTGCACTGCCATCATCACATACCAGTCTGGTAGGCATGTTTGATAAGTGCACAGGTGACTGCGATTGTGTGCTACTTCTGTTGCAAATGTGTTTTTGTACAATATACATCTATGCCTCATTGTATTTATATTTGTTCATGATCGATATTCACTGGTGGCTCGATTCACTCCGATCTTTGTTACACAATGAACCTCTGCCCCAAATAATGCAAGGGGGCCTCAAGGGCCTCTTATAGTGCCACCATCAGGCTGATTTTGGCAAAACACATTTCTGTAAACATTTTATCTATACATGTACATCACACAAATTCATATACAATATCTCCAAATTCAGTCAAGTCGTCTTCCATCCTGACTGGCTAAGATTGGCTTCCAAAGCACTACGTGTGTGACATACGTACATACGTACATAGCTACGTAATGGAGCGGGTAGGCACTGCTCAAAAACACCTTTGATGTGATGAGACAAAGTCAAACACAGTGAAAGGCATCTTTCCTGACGATTTGCACCACCAGAGGCATATAGTATAGGGTGCAAAGTTACGCAAACTCTTGATGCTGAGCAAAAATGTTTACTCAGCATCATTGGTTTACATGCTGTAGGCGTATCATCATATGACCCTGGCCCAGATGGGAAGTGGTTTGTCTGTCATGGATCAGGGTCGGTCAGTCAGTCAGTCAGTCAGTCAGTCAGTCAGTCAGTCAGTCAGTCAGTCAGTCAGTCAGTCAGTCAGTCACAATGGATGTTATGACACTTTCTCTTCTGGTCTGTAAGTACAACTTATTTATCTAGTTTATATTGTGTATTAGTGTTTGAGGAGAGAGAAACAGAGGAAAAAGGAAGAAATAGAACAAAGTGTGTGCAGTATAGAGTGTGTATGCATGTCTGTACGAATGCATGGTATAGTACATCTGTAGCACTTGTAGAATCCCCACTACTCTTCTATACCTTCCTAACTCTCTCTCTCTCTTTCTCAGCCTCAGTGAGAGTCAGTCCTGACAGAACTCAGTTCTTTGAATACGAGTCGTTTTCTCTGAGCTGTGAGGAGGAACAGAGGACGTCTGGGTGGACTGTGAGAAGGAACACAACAAGCACTGGCGTTGTTTCAGAGTGTGGACTGGCCTGGGGTGGATTAGTGGACTCTGTCTGTACCATTGAAGATGTCTATGTGCTAGACAGCGGAACATACTGGTGTCAGTCAGCAGGCGGAGAGAGGGGCAGTGCCATCAACATCACTGTGACAGGTGGGTCAGTTGTTGTGCATGACCATAATGATGCCAATTCCAGGAGGGTCGAAATCATTTTGAAACCTCGGACTAGGTCGTAACCGATGCTTATATGGTCACTAGCGGGCGATTGTACGTTGTAAATCAGTCTGTAAACCTTTTCCATTTGCCCTGGCCTTTTTCTATAAAGCTCTGCCTTTTTCTAAAAAGTTCAGGATTTAGAAAAAGGTTTCGAGGAAAGGAACTCCCCCCTCCATCAACCTTTTTTCTAAATTGGTCGCAACATTCCTAAAATGGATTTACGGAAATTAACTTTAGGGCTAAGGTTAGGTTTAGGATTAGTTGCGAGAGATGAAAAAAAGGTTGTGACCGTTTTAAGCATCGTTCACAACCTAGGTCGAGGTCGCAAAATGATCTGTCTCACTAATTTCCTTATTATTTCTCAAGTTTTCTTATTTTGTTCTGAATTTACTAGAAAGAGCTGTTATCCTCGATAGCCCTGCACTTCCTGTGACAGAGGGAAGTAATGTCACACTCCGCTGCTTATACCAGAACAACACAACTACAGAACCATCCTCTGGCCATCCAGCTGATTTCTATAAAGACGGATCCCTCATCGGGACTGATTCTACAGGACAGTTGACCATCCGCAGTGTTTACAAGTCTGACAGAGGATTCTACAAGTGTCACATCTCTGAGTTTGGAGAGTCACCAGAGAGCTGGATGGATGTGAGAGGTGAGACGTCAGTCTTCTTGAATAAGGTCGGAAATTTCCACTGATGTGTGTCATTTGACACACATCAGTGGAATCAAGATATAACTGATAGATTGTTGTGACTGATCAGACAGCCCACACTATTTGACCTTGTTTAAAGCTAGATCTTATCTTTGATCTGATCTGATCTATGCTCTGCATAGATCTGACCTCATTCAGTGGTTTTCTGTTCTTTAGAAGCTCCCCAAAAGGCAGGCTTCCTGCACAGGTATGTCCTACCGGCTGTGTTGGGGACTGGCCTCTTTCTGGTCCTCTTGCTGATGCTGGTGCTGCTGGTGTATGTCAGGAAGAGACACAGAGGTGAGATCGAGACTCAAATTGTACTGAACATGATTTCTCCCCACTCAGGGGTCCGTGGTTCGCCATGTACGCATTGTTGTGAACACCCGTGTAGTCCATTGTAGGAAAAGACAGACCGGCATCATAGTGTTGCTAAACAATGCCTCTGTCACAAACAGCAACGATCCTTTACAACAATGCTCCATAGACACTACATTAGATGTTCTATGATGCATAACTAAAACTATGTGTGCTGTCTGTGGTGGTTGATCATGCATCCTATTTTGGGATGTGCATTGTGACTTTCTCTCACACCATCCAGCTTCCAGGACCACCCATGTCTGTCACATGGTTTAATTATTCATGTTATATCTTTGTTTAAATTGTTTATTACTGCTGCGTAGATCTGTAGGTCCTCAGCATACTACTGCATAGTACTGAAAATCTATCATAGACTGTCCTGTGTTCTATAGGTAACTCAGAATGCCAGCCTTCATTTGTGACATATGCTGAAATCACAATCACACAGGGGAGACATGCTAACAGAGAGAGAGGTACAGAATATGATGTACGCATGCGCCCACCCACCCACCCGCGTGCGCACGCGTGCACACACACACGCACGCACGCACACACACTTAATTTTGTTGGTATGGTATGAATTATGATATAAAATTGTGTGTGTGTGTGTGTGTGTGTGTGTGTGTGTGTGTGTGTGTGTGTGTGTGTGTGTGTGTGTGTGTGTGTGTGTGTGTGTGTGTGTGTGTGTGTGTGTGTGTGCGCGCGGTGCAGGTTTGTCTACTCTCCGGGAAACTGTGTATTCTTCAATAAAACAAGGTGCCACCTGAAGCCAACGCCATATTATTGAGATGTTGCATTCAAAGGCAGTTCATATCAATTCACTTTACTTCAGGCCCATTCATTATATTGTCGAAATGTTTGAAATGGTTGAAAGGATCTTTTAAGAATATATTTAATCACATAACTGTTTACAGTCAGGCACGGCAAAGATTTTTTTCATAATGGGGTGGATTTAGAGTTGCTTTTGTGTCACTAAATGGCCCAGTGTTCACCTAAGTAGTATATTAACAAAAGTAATCCATACTCCTAGTATCCGGATAGTCCATGTGATCTGAGTATTAAAATGATACAAGATAGTGTCCAATAAATATTGGACACAAAAAGGCAATACCGGTACATTGAATGAGAGGAAAAAAGAAAGATGTCCACCTCACCCACACTTTAGAGTCTTCATTTGCTGGTTCCCCTTTATTTGTTTGTTTGATTGATAGTCACCAAACAAATGTCTTGTTTCAAAGCTTCAAAACTTGGCCGACCAAAGGTTACACCGTCCCAGATGCCAGGCTCTATAGTCACTCAATACATTATCTTGTTTAAGTCAGTTTTGAATTAACTTTGAAAGGCTTATAAAGACAAAAGAACATCAACAACAGGTCCTCCACAGCCACATGGAACCAGCTCGGTGCCCAACTTCCTGGTCCTTTTATAGTGTCATGGATGCCTGGAAGCCGAGCTGTGACATCACGTCCTGCTTTTCTGAAAGGGTGTTAAAGTGACCTTTAGTCTGGTAGGAAGGTAGGGGTCCCATGCACCCGAAACATATATATTTTTCCAACCTACTTTTAAATGGAGCTTAAATACAAGCGAAGTTCAGAATCAGGACCACACCTCCAACGCAGCTACCTCCCATCAAGCCACCTTCTATCAGGTCGCATCCAATCAGGTCTCTCCTCTACCCATATATTAAGCGCAATCAACGCACAGTTCTCCCCGTGTTCTCGCTTCGTCATCCCTCCCTCCCGCCCTAATTCTCGATTCTCATCCTACACTCTCTAACCTCTTCCTTTACAGGTCCCTAGGGGGGTCCGTTGTGCATCGAAGCACGGCGGATCTCCGAAGCCTCCCCACCTCGGCTGTAATCGTTATCACGACGAGCTGGTCATGCGGATGACGCGTCGTGCATCGTCTTCGCTTCTGTTCATCACGTGTCGTTAATCGTGTCTTGCATTCTTCCTTTCATTAATAAAATCTGTTAATTGTCCTCATTGGTGGTGTGATCCTTGATAGTGAATAATCCTTAAGGTGTCCAGTGAATGAATGTTGATGTTACCTGTGTTAAATATTGTCCTACCAATGCTTTATTTGGTCCATCCAGGTCCGTCCTGGCTGTGAAAAATAAAAACTTTAAATCAACATAGCTCCTAAACTATATCTCTTTACAACAGAACCTATTCAGACCATTTTATGTTTATGTCTTTTCATGATGAATTGATTAATATTTGCCATAGTTCCCTCATTTGCATAAAACCCAAAATAAACAAAAATATTTTAATATCTCGCCTAAACTGCAGCACAATAACATCACCCCATGCATGCATCCTATTGATATACATTATATTTTCGAACATTTGCATTTTTACAATCTTTTAAGATATGCTAAAAAATGTTGCCTAAATGTTATGTTACCTAAGCGCATTATGTCACTATACAATTTTTACCCATGTATTGTGTCCATCCTGTATTTTCAGCTGTGAAAAATACAAAGTTAAATCAACATAGCTCCTGAACGACATGCACATCAAACTGAAACAATTCAGCCCATTTTATGTTTTTCTTTGCAAGATGAATTGATTCACATGAAGGTCCATGGTTCCAACATGTGAAAACCCTAATAAACACAAAAAAGTACAAATTTGCCTAAACTGCATCAAATAACAGTGTAACAGTGTAACATATTTAATCTATTGCGTTTTTACAACCTTCAAGATAGTTTTGTCAGCAGCGCTTATTATATTTGCAGTCATTGTAGAGTTACAGTATGTTGCATCTGGAATAAAGTGCATTGCACCAGTCAAGTCTAAAGGAAATACTGTAATAGGCATGGTTGACCTTTTCTATGTCTATAGCCTACAAGCATTGAAGTTGTGTCGAGGCATGCATTGTTCCATGTCTGGACCAACCCATTTGTTTACGGTTTTAGTTGACTGACCTTATGAGCAAGTGTTGACATTGTATTGCATCATTTTGCAATTCAAATAATCAATATCGAATCATTTTGCAATGCCAATGATGGACTGTATCAATACGTTGCATACAAATACAATACGTGCATTGTATTTCACAATTTTATTTAGAAGAAAAAAAACATTGCTTGTATGTATGTAGCCTATGCCTGTCTTATGTACAGCGTTATACCGTGGACCGAACACAAGTTATTAATCAATACAGAGAATAGGTTTTATATGCAATTGCAAACATTCACTTTTGTGCATTATATGTTTTCCAGAATGAAAATCTGGGAAGGTACAAATGGACCCCAATAAGCACCGCTACCCAATATCCACGTGCAGCAATGGACACATGAGGTTATGGTAGTATAACCAAAACCCCATTCAGGAGTAAATTAATCTGAAACTATGGTATGTGTTTAGAAATACAGTATATATTGGATCTTACCTACAGTCACAGTGACCTCTGGTGGGAAGATGTGAAACTTACAGTTCCTATTTTTCAAGAATCGACTCACTGAATGAAAACGTAGGAATGACATTAAGCAATACAGACCCTCAGTCAAATCAATTCTGTAAAATGAACTTCAGCAGCAAATAACTCCATTGTGGGCATACAGTAGCCTGGAACCACATTCATTTAGTCTTTTTCCGTTGGCAACATAAACATTCAACATAATTGAACAACAGGCATACTTGTGTCACCCATGGCCGGAGTGGCGGGATGTCAGAACATTCATCTTAAGGAGGTTTGTGTCAGCCATATCCAAATATGGGATGTATGTTTCATGATACAAATGATAACGAACCCTGATGTGATGTTTCTCTTCTATAGTTGCTGAGTTCATTGATCCAAGCATCTGAAGGTGCTTCACCATCAGTAAGTTGTATATGCTACAGATGTAAACAACATTATCTGATAAAACCGTGGTTCTTAAAGTGGTGTTAAAGCAGCTTAAAGGAACACTTCACCATCATAGATTGATGCCCAGTGTTTTGGTGTGGAATTGAAAAGGTCAGGATGTGGTTTTCAAGTAGGACCCAATTGCAAGGAAGTCCATGGGATCTGAACTGATGTTTTTTATTATTATTATTATTATTATTATTATTATTATTAACAAGGCTTTACAGAACTGAGCAACACATGACAATAATCCCACAAAGAACATGACCAAAAAAGGTACAATATAACATGACACAGGTGAACAGAAATCAAATCAACACTACGATTGGCTGGAGAACACAAGTGAAATCAGGAACCAAAAATCAGCCAGTACAACTATAAGGCAGGTAACAACTACAAAGCAAGACAGGAAACACTAAAGCATAACTTCAAAATAAGATCTAAGGACACCATGTTACTACTTCACAAAAGGAATCGAGAACAACAAAAACAGCATTTGGAAGGCAGATCCTGACAGTTCATAATATTCTATGACGTGCATGTCAGCTTTGCTCCATAACCTCCCTCAATGCATACAATACAAATAGTACCCATGTCCTAAATGCAAAGGTAAAAGCAGGACAGAACAGGACACATTTGATGTGATGTGATGTCAAACACACTGAGAGACATCTCTCCTGACGGTTTGCACGTTTGTTGTCTTTGAAGTTGGCAAAAATGTTTGCTGAGCATCATTGGTTTACATGCTGTAGGCGTATGACCCTGGCCCAGATGGGAAGTGGTTTGTCTGTCATGATTAGGGTCTGTCATGTCAGTCAGTCAGACAGACACAGTGGATGTGTTATGACACTTTCTCTTCTGGTCTGTAAGTACAACTTAACTAGTTTATATTGTGTATTAGTGTTTGAAGAGAGAGAAACAGGGCAAAAGGAAGACAAAGAACGAAGATGGAGTGTGTGTAGGGTAGACTGTCTGTAATGCATGGGATAGATACATCTGTAGTCTCCCCACTACTCTTCTCCCTTCCTAACTCTCTCTCTCTCCTTTCTCAGCCTCTTTGAGAGTCACTCCTGACAGAGCTCAGTTCTTTCAATACGAGTCGTTTTCTCTGAGTTGTGAGGAGGATCAGAGGACGTCTGGGTGGATTCTGAGAAGGAGGTCAATCAGCAGACGGAGAGAGGGGCAGTGCCGTCAACATCACTATAACAGGTGGGTCAGTTGTTTTGCACTGCCATAATGATGCCAATTCCAGGAGGGTCAAAATTATTTTGCAAGTTGCAAACGATACTTATAGCAAGTAATCTATTGTAAACCGTTTTTCACCTTAGGGGATGAACTCACCCCTCCCCCTGTCCTTTTCTAAATCGGTCGCGACATTCCTAAACGGTTGCGACAGTTTTACAATCAGTCGGGATTTAGGTTGTGTTTAGGCATAGGTTTTACTGAGGTAAAGTTTAGAGCTAAGTTTAGAGTTAGGTTTAGTTACAAGCAATGAAAAGGTTTAAGCATCGTTTAAGCATCGTTGTCGACCTAGGTCGAGGTCGCAAAATGATCTTGCTGTCTATCGCCAATTTCCTTCTTAAAATGGTGTTTTCTTATCGTTTTCTTCTGATTTTATAGAAAGAGCGGTTATCCTCGATAGCCCTGCACTTCCTGTGACAGAGGGAAGTAATGTCACACTCCGCTGCTTATACCAGAACAACACAACTACAGAACCATCCTCTGGCCATCCAGCTGATTTCTATAAAGACGGATCCCTCATCGGGACTGAGTCTACAGGACAGTTGACCATCCGCAGTGTTTACAAGTCTGACAGAGGATTCTACAAGTGTCACATCTCTGAGTTTGGAGAGTCACCAGAGAGCTGGATGGATGTGAGAGGTGAGTCATATTACAAGTGAACAAGCTTGTGTTCACATGGGGATTCTCACCACATTGTTGGGTAATTAACTAACTAATTTATTTATTCTACACCTCAGGGAATGTCATCCATCCAGATGACCAATCCATCCCTCTCCACTGTGTGATTCGTGCTGCTGTCTGCCTCCCCATTGTGTTTGTCCTGTTGGTGGTCATCGTCTTCTACAACAGAAAGTACAAAGCTCTGAAAAAGAAGAACATGATCCAGCAAGCAAGACAGACATCTCTCTGAGTGAAGTGGTGTGTCAGTTTACTATTAGTCATACAGCAAATATATTTTTAAAAATGCAGATGTGCAAGCTCAGTCAAAACATCTTGCATTCTTTTGTTCCTGTAGCTCTGCAACTCCTAACCGCTTGAATCAATAAATGAATCTATCAATGCACTTGCAGATCTGATCTTTTCCCATTTTGGGCGGTGGGTGGGGGTACACAATACATAATAATTCACTTTTTTGCTCTTATGAGGGATACATGAATAATGGTTTGTATGGTTCATGTACTGCATATTTTGCATATCTTATCAAGAGACACAGTGACCTCTGGTGGGAACATGTAAAATGTACAGGTACTTCTTATCAAGTATCAATACAAGAAATGAAAAGGCGAAACTAACATAGAGCATCTATTTCTGTTTTTTAAATCATTATTATTTCTTTTATAATTATTTTGTAATTGGTTTAAAAAAGAAGAAAAAAGAAAGAAAATGACACACATTTACACATTCAAATCAAATAACTCTTGTCATTTATATTTTTGAAAATCTAAAATATCATAAAAAATGATTTACACTATCAAAATAGTGTAAATAGCAGATTTTAAAGGTCGAGCCTGGCCTGTAGTTGGGCTGCACATGCGTGGGTTTTTCCACTGGAGTTGAAGTAGATGCAGCGCTGTAACTGATCTGCTCATTCTGCTCAACTATCACAGGAAGTTGTTTTCACATTCAGACCCCAGAGCAGCTTTCTACAGTGTCTGCTCATTCAACTGTCAACATGGAGGCTGCAGCGTTCTGCACTGTAGTGTGTGAGTAAATTATAAATATGTACTGTTAATTAATATACTACTCCCAACCAAATAAAGTAATGAAAGTAAACTATGTTTAAAATGCAGTTACATGAGGTTTCAGCACAAGTTCATGTTTGTTTCTTTGTCTTTGTTCTCCCCTCATCTCTCTCCTCTTCAGCAACCATCCTGAACATCACTCCACGCAGATCTCAGATGTTTCACTATGAATCCCTCTTTCTGAGCTGTGAAGACCACGTTAACTAACTACACAATAAAGAGGAATATGCCACACAATGGCTTTTCTCTGTGTTCAGACTGGGGAAGAGAAATCGCATCCCACTGTGTCATCGAAGACCTGTACGCTGAAGATACAGGAGTGTACAGGTGTGAATCTGGACAGGGAACATGCAGTGATGCTGTCAACATCACTGTGACTGGTAGGGTCCACTTCAAAACCACATACGCAACAATATAAAGCACCATAAAAGAGTGGATGGAATTATTTTGTGCTTCCAAGTGTCCTCCAACTGCAGGTTTTAGAATGAGATACAATGTGCATACATGTTTAAAGATATACAGTACATCCAAACAAGTAAGTGCATTGACATGTTGAGGGTTTTAACCTGAAATGTAGGACTTAACACTTAAAAACCTTTATGTATAAATACCTTTATGTGCCAGTGGTTTTTAACGGGTGGTCCGGGGGCCACCAGTGGTCCCTGAGAGGGTTCCAGGTGGTCCCCAGCTAAGTTGGTTAACCAGATGTAACTCTTGAGAACGTAAAAATGAAACCAAATGGACCCTGGCGGTTTACACTCTCAAGAGTTAGAATATTCATCATCATGTTGATCTGTAGTTTTGACTGTTTTGTCTCCACAAATCCTGTCTGGAAAATATTTTTTTAGTTTTGGGGACTGTGGTGCTTAATGTCCTCAAATGGTGGTCTGTGGCTAAAATGCTGAGTAATTGGTGGGACCTGGTATGAAAAAGGTTGAAAACCCCTGGCAAAGGCTATAGCCAGGGGTGGACTGACAGTCTGGCATACAGGGCATTTTCCCGGTGGGCCGACCCCCCCGGGGGCCGTTAATGTCGTGTTTTAATTAAAAAAAAAAAAAATCTGCACAAAACCGGCCCACGAATCAGTGCTGGCGGCCCTCTGTCCTCTTCAAATGAAACTGCCTATTGCAGGGTTTTTATAGTTAACTAAAACTAACTAACTAACATTATAAGGGTCTTCAGAGGGCCGCTCTGAGACAAAATTGCCCGGTACGTTTTGAGCTCCCAGTCCACCCCTGGCTATACCCTTGTGCTTTTCTAGTTTAGAACTAATGTTTCACTTTCACACACTTACACACTGCACAGTATAGTACTAATGCACAGAACACATATTGCATGGAATTGAAGGTGACAATATCTAAATGCCTTACCCAAATATTCATTATAATACTGACTGTTTCTGAGGGAGGGAGCAATTCATTTATTGACATTGGTTGCTGGTAAATTTGTCCCTGCCACTGTATAACAAAAGCTACAAGCTTAAGCAACTTTTTATTCTTATATTACGGTTTGCTTTTCAGTGGAGAGAGATGAGGTTGAGATCCAACACTGTTTGTGTTTGTTTAGAAGGTGATGTGATCCTGGGGAGTCCTGTACATCCTGTGACAGAGGGAAGTGAGGTCACTCTACGCTGCTGGACCCAAGACAAAGCAACTGGCATGCCATTTTCTGACCTCCCAGCTGATTTCTACAAAGATGGATCCCTCATCGGGACTGAGTCCACAGGACAGATGACCATCAACAGTGTTTACAAGTCTGACAGAGGATTCTACAAGTGTCACATATCTGACCTTGGAGAGTCACCAAAGAGCTGGATGGATGTGAGAGGTGAGTTGTACAATTACGTGTGAACGAACTTGTGTTCACATGGGGTATTGAGTTTGTCTTTTTCTGAATTAATTTACTAACCAATGTTTTTTTTTTAATTATACACCTCAGAGAACAAGTCAACAAACGTGTCTTTTGTGTGGGTGGATTAACTAACTCATGTATTTATTTACACTTCAGAGAATGGATTTATTTACACTTCAGAGAATGGATTTACTGCCAACGACCAATCCATTCCTCTTTGCCTCCCCGCTACGTTTGTCCTGGTGGTGGTCATCATCTTCTAAAAAAGAAAACGAAGAACGTGATCCAGGCTATGTAGTCAACAAACCTGTACAAACAACAAAAATGTAAAAAGTTGCAGATGCGCATGCTCAAAATATATGCCGGAAACTACGGTAGGCCTACCTGTGTAACTGTTGCATGATATCATGATACATAATATCACTTTTAATTTCAGTAATCAAAGTATAAAATATCAAAATTGTAAACGGCAACATTGACTTTACAGCATACTGTTTTGGAATTCAAATAATCAATAATGAATCATTTTGCAATTGAAATGATGTATTGTATCAATAGGTTCTTGTGCATTATATATGAATTATAGGCTACAAAGACAAACATCTCCTGCTACAGACAGAGAGTTTTAACTCAGCACAAAAAGGAATTTACCAATAATTGCACCTGTCCAAATTATTATTATGGTGGTATGGGAGATATACAGTATATGATACTTGGTAAAAAAAAAGGTTGAAAACCCCTGCCCTATGGCATTTACTAGCTGAACACAATAGTGGTATAATATAGATGGATCTGTCATTGGGACTGAGTCTACAGGACAGTTGACCATCCACAGTGTTTACAATTCTGACAGTATACAAGTGTCACATCTCTGACCTTGGAGAGTCACCAGAGAGCTGGATGGATGTGAGAGGTGAGTTGTTCAATTACGTGTGAACAAATTTGTGTTCACATGGGATTAATTTACTAACCAATTAATTTATTATACACCTCAGAGAATGGATTTAAAGTCATCCCATCTGACAACCAATCCATCTCTCTTCACTGTGTGATTCGTGCTGCTGTCTGCCTCCCCATTGTGTTTGTCCTGGTGGTGGTCATGGTCTTCTACAACAGAAAGTACAAAGCTCTGAAGAGGAAGAACATGATCCAGCAAGCAGGTCCAGACAGACACCTCTCTGAGTGTCAGTTGTAGTCATATGACATCTATCTAAAAAAAAATCAAAGCTTTTGTTCCAGTAACTGCAACTCCTAACTGCTGTGCTGTGTTTGGGTTCAATAAAATAATCCTTGAACGCATGTTTAATTGTAAATAAATGAATTGAATACATTTGTTTTTTGTCTTTTAATATTTGTTTTGGTTTTTTTATGTCGTTATTGATAGTTAACAGTAAGGGGGGTGGGGAGTGACATGCAGCAGAGGCCGTTGGGCTCAGAAGTCGAGCTCACAGCGTGCTGTAAGGCCGGCTTAGCAGCCTACTATATAACCACCTGGGCCAGTACATTGTTCTAGAGAAAATATTCTATTATCAATTCATATCTGCTGTACTATGAATGCATTTCCTACAGTATTTTCTCAGTATAACCCTCTCGGTGGTTTCCGGGGTTAGGGTTCACAAACTGAGACCGCCACACACAAGCATGCGTGCACATTATGCACAAACACACAATACCACGCATGCAGACCACTACAATAAATGTCATACTAATTGTATAGTAGTTACTGAAAATCATGAATACAAGCTGATCTACAATAGCAGATATAACCAAAGAATAAAGAATTTGCTTGTGGTGAAAAAGTTGATGTCAACTTTCATCAACTGAATGAGATATAGGATATAGAAACATAAGATAGAAACATACAGACATATTTAGACCTCTCTCAGCAATTGCTAAATATTTAAATAATTTGTTTGTCTCTGTCACCCTTTCTCTCACATGTGTGCACACATGCACGGACTCACACGCTCTCGCATGCAAGCATGCATGTACACATGCTGAGACAGAGGTTATCCACAGACACCCTGTGGGTATAGGTGACAATGACAGGAAGGTTTTCGGTTGTCACTACTAGGCGGAGTTTCTCTGACAAAGTTCTGCTGATGATATTGTTAATAGACAGATAGATGGACTGCCTGACAGAGACTGACATGGGTTCCATATACCTGTGCATGTTATTATGTAAGTTTATTATGTACATACCGGTTTGTGCGTGTGTGTGTATGTGTGTGTGTGCGCGCGCGTGTGTGTGTGTGTGTGTGTGTGTGTGTGTGTGTGTGTGTGTGTGTGTGTGTGTGTGTGTGTGTGCGTGTGTGTGTGTGTGTGTGTGTGTGTGTGTGTGTGTGTGTAGGTGTGTGTGTGTAGGTGTGTGGATGTGTGGATAAGGTTGGCTAAAGCCATGCTGAATGAACTGTTTGCAAAAAATGTGAAAGCAGGCTTACTTATATTACTGAGTGACATGCTTATTGCACCATGAAGACATTATGCCAACACTATGAATGGAACCTTAATCGTACCTTTAATATGTGCACTATGTCCTTGCATCCTGTCCTTTACTACATTTTTAAAATGTGTGTCCATACTGCTAATGTATGTGCATGTGTACATACTGATGTACAATAAAATCCTGTGACAATGCATGGACAGTGAGGGGTGTTGGTTTCATGAAGACGATGACAACAAACCTCAATGTGTTGTTTCTTCAATATAGTGTTGAATTCATTCATCCAAACATCTGAAGGCGTTTCATTAAGCAGTAAGTTTGCTTCAGTTATTCACATTATCTGATATACAGTGGTTCTCAAAATTGGGTCTTTTAATATTAAATGTAACACATTGCACAACAGGTGTCCCCCCCCCCCCCCCCCCCTCTCTCTCTCTCTCTCTCTCTCTCTCTCTCTCTCTCTCTCTCTCTCTCTCTCTCTCTCTCTCTCTCTCTCTCTCTCTCTCTCTCTCCAGGTGGAAATTTAGCTTTGTTAAGGGCCAGAATAAGTCTCTCTCTAATCCTCTCTCTTGTCTCTGATCCTCTCCAGGTTCATCTGCTTCATCTATTCTGACTGTCAGTCCCAGCAAGTCTCAGTTCTTCCGATATGAGCCCATCAGTTTCTACTGTGAGACACCAGAACAAGACTCTACTGGGTGGACAGTGATGAGGAATGCATATGGAAAGACTAGAAAATGTGGTGATGGGTGGGGGAAACCAGATGGGTCTTATTGCAAACTCTCTGGTGCGTTCACATCAGACAGTGGAGTTTATTGGTGTGAGTCTGAACAGAGAAACAGCAGCAATACTGTAAACATCACAGTGACTGGTAAGTAATCATCAACTGTGTTTTAATTTAAGCCTTTCTGTTTGATCTGGTGTTTGATAATTTTATCGGATTGTTTGATGCAGTGCTTGTGTGCTGTGTGGAAGGGCTGCATCGAAATTGCTTTATTAAATGACATTTAACAGAAAATGATACAATTCTGTTCAGATGGTGCTGTGATCCTGGAAAGTCCTGCACTTTCTGTGATGGAGGGTAGTGAGGTCACACTGCGATGCTGGCCTCAGAATCTACGAAAGCCTCCTTCAAACCTTCCAGCTTATTTCTATAAAGATGGTATCCTCACCAGCTACACAGCTACAGAGAACATGACCATCCACAGTGTTAACAAGTCTGATGCAGGATTCTATAAGTGTGACATCTTAGGCCATGGAGAGTCACCAGAGAGCTGGATGGATGTGAGAGGTGAGCCATACTCTTTCACACATAAACAAACTTGCATGTACTCTGTGATTCTCACAGTGCAGTAGAGTTGAGTTTGTCTTTTTTTAATGAACTAACCAACACATGTATTTATTTTATTTCAGTGAATGAACCAGAAGATGATCATCCCTCCTCTACTGGTCCCACCCGTTCCATTCCTCTCCACTTTGCGATTCGTGCCACTGTCTGCTTCCTTATTGTCTTTTTCCTGGTGGTGGTCATGGTCTTCTACAACAGAAAGTACAAAGCTCTGAAAAAGATCAGGATCCAGCGAACAAGTCCAGGCAGACACCTCTCTGAGTGAAGTGGTGTGTCAATTTAGAATACAATTATTTTGTCATCATTAACATTACATTTGGCCATGATGAAATTGAAGTCTATGTCACTTCTTGGTGAAGAGTGTATAGGGGTGTGTCTATAGGCTCCATCTATGGACTAAACACTGTGTTTAGTGTGTAGTGACATGAATGGGACAGCTTTACTATTTTTTTTAATTGAAAGCAAATTCACAAGTTTCAAATGAACATGATTTATTTTCAAGTCTACATTTAATAAAACAACAAAAATAATTTAGACACTGTTTTTATGAATTGACATTTCGGAGGTAGAGGTTGGGACAGTGCGCCTCCCAATAGAAAGTGACATGTTGCATTTTGTTTTAGCTCAAAAAATGTTGTGGTTAAAAAGATATTGTCTGACTACTTTATTCTTTTGTATATACAGTACATTATTATGTAAGGGATAACACCCGACGAACCGGTGATTTTTTCCTATTAACTGACCGAGGCGCAGCCGAGGTCAGTTAGTTAGGAAACAAATCAGTGGTTTTCAACCAGTGGTCCGAGGACCACCAGTGGTCCTTGAGAGGGTGACGACAACGGCATGTAAACAACCAAATACGTAGCTAACCAAATGGACCCGCTAACGGCATGCTGGAACTAAATGCAGAAGGCAGCGCGGATTGATATGAACACAGCTGTTTGCACTTTGGGGAACTTGTTTATGCAGCGGTCAATAATAGCGCAGAGCGGTGATTATAGTGTAATATTTGACCGCTCACATGACCAGAACGCTGGCTTCTGATTGGAGCATTCATTCAAGCCATGTAATAAACAGATTTATAATCTAAAAACGTTTTCCTTACTTGCTGTATTTGTACAGCACAGGTGTACTTTGCATATTTGACAGTACACCTCCCTCTGTTCCTATAAAGGCCGATGATGATAAGGTGACCACTAAAGCGATGGTTAGTAAAAACAGAGAGATGTGTTTGGATGAGCGCAGGGTTGCCCCTGCTGTGGGACATCATGTCGTAGTTCTTGGTGGTCACCTTATCAACTAAAGCTGGATTATGAATAGGCCTTAACTACAGTATGCAAGTGAAAATTAACTGCTGTGCTTAACTGATGTTCAGAATCAATAAAGAATAAAGAATAAAATAATTGTACATTTGTTCTATTATCACTCCCTGGTCTACATACAGACACATTTCCTCTTTCATCAACAGACACTGTATCCAGAACACAGAGATCACCTTATTTCAGAGATGGAGATAAAGAGGAAAATGAGATAAACAGCTTGAGAGCCTAAAGTCAGACATTTTTTAAATAATCACATAATCAAACATTAATATTTAGAGAAGTCTCTCTCTCACACACATGAGAGACAGATGGCTTCCCGCAAACCACAGACTCCTCCAGAAGGAGGAGTTTCTCTGACAAAGTTCTGCTGATGGTGCTGTTAACAGACAGACAGATGGATTGACAGACACAGACATGGATTCCATATCCCTCTGCACCTTATTATGTAAGTTCATTGTGTGTGTGTGTGTGTGTGTGTGTGTGTGTGTGTGTGTGTGTGTGTGTGTGCGTGCGTGCGTGCGTGCGTGCGTGCGTGCGTGTGTGTATGTATTTTAGTAGTATATAATGTATCTTGTATTGAAACAAGAAAAGGTGCCCTTCTGGGCACAGGTTTGCACCAGGAGGACAGGAGTAGGATATACCGATTTGGCTAAATTTTATGGAGTAATATTAGGATTAGGATGTGTTGTTGTTGTTTTGTTGATGAAGATTATTTTTGTTCAAAAAATCACACCCGTGTGAAAGAAAGTGCTGCGTGTGTGGTGGTCTTCACCAGCTGTGTGCGTGCTAAGCGGAACGATTCTCAAGATATCTGCGTGTCTGCATGCTAACCGGCACGGTTTTTGCTGCTCATTGCTGCTTGTTTCTCTGTTATTGCTAACCGGCACGGTTTTTGCTTGTTTCTCTCTTATGTGGCAACTTGCTTGTTTCTCTCTTATGTGGCAACATGCAGAGCAAACCATGCCGGTTAGCACGCAGACACGCAGATATGTTGAGGTCGTGCCGGTTAGCACGCACACAGCTGGTGAATCGTCTAAGGAAGTGCTTGCTACGCAGCACTTAAAAATGTGTTTTTCAAAAATCCACCTGTTAGTGGCAACAGGCCAATTAGAAATGGGTGGGAATTATAACTTAGCCTAGTAGGAAAGTTTGTGAAATATCACATATACAGTATTCCATTTTATTTCCACTTTGGAAGCTAATGTGACTATGTGAGCCAATGGAATATGAAATATGGGACAGATCCCTCTTAAGGACATGACTATAGATGCTGTGTAAATATCTGCATGATTGTGGACAGAATATTGAAGAGAATAAAGTGTTATAATTACAAGCTAAATTGTTAGACCATGCGCTATACTGTATATCTAATGTTGTAATGGTACTTTTAGAAGTGGGGGGGATGCCTGTAACCTTTATATAGGGTTTACAATGTTTGCTTAATTGTAACCACTAGGACCTTACCCGTTGTGAATATATGAACACCAAATGATCTACAGTGTGGTTAATGTGATTTAGCCTAATGTCAATACCAATAATGTAAGTAGTTTGATGAAGTACTGCTGTAGTTGTGAATACTTGATCATGGGAAAAGGGGAAGCAGTCATAGCAAAGCAAGGTACATTTTAATGCAACATATTTTTGTAGCATTAAAGTAGGTGTTTGTGTGAACCCCCCCCCCCCCCCCCCCCCCGCGATCAAAAAGACTAATAATCTACATTCTGTAGTCGTGTAGACTTGGGCTAATTCAGATGTTTTACACTGTCAAAGAGTTACATCTGGTTAAGCAAATTTCCATCATGTAGCCTGAGGACCTCCTGGAATCCTCTCAGGGACCACGCGGATCACTGGTTGAGAACCACTGTTTTAATTAGAGATGCCCGATATTGACTTTTTTACCGATATCCGATATCCCGATATTATCCAACTTCTAATTCCCGATACCGATATCAACCGATATCAACCGATATCAACCGATACCGATATATGCGGCCTCCAGTGGTGGAAAAATAACAGAAACTATTACTATACAAATATTTAATATAAATAAACATTTAGTATAAATACGAATTCATGTTATAGCCTAGAAATACTCCATACAACTATAAATTCAACATGTAGCCTACTTGAGCAAAGTACAAAAGTAATGGTATAAACATGACCGTAGCGCTGAGTCTACATCTCTGTAAATAGTCATAATTTCCAGTTTGTAAATACCGATACCGATATTTTCCGATATGAAATTTGAAAGCTTTTATCGGCCGATAATATCGGAGGGCCGATAATATCTGCCATCTCTAGTTTTAAGGCATTATGCACGTCTCTACTATTCAGCGATTCGTTGTAGTCGTTGCGCTCGCGTCTCACTCGTGTCCCCGCAATGATATTCCATGTTGAGCTCTTTCTCCCGGCGACAGAGCAGAGAGAGAGACGGGGGAATAAGTGGACTTTCCCCCGGCCACAGAGCTCTTTCCCCCGGCGACAGAGCAGAGAGAGAGACGGGGGAATGAGTGGACTTTACCCCGGCCCGGCCACAGAGCTCTTTCCCCCGGCTACAGAGCAGAGAGAGACGGGGGAATGAGTGGACTTTACCCCGGCCACAGAGCTCTTTCCCCCGGCGACAGAGCAGAGAGAGAGACGGGGGAATGAGTGGACTTTCCCCCGGCGACGCAAGAGTTGTGTTACCCTCCGTTATCATCATTTTAGGGCTGCTGCTGCTGGCCACTTGAACGTGCGAGTGAAAAGCGTCATGAAAACAAACACTACTGTCTTGCAGTTAGAACGTGCGTATAGTGTCCGCCTCGCTTCCTTACGTCCCAAAGTTTAGCGGCTGTTGCAGCTTGGGATAACATTGAGGAAATGAGCCCGTGTGCACTGCGCATGCCACAGTATAGCCAGCGAAATTGTATGAGTCACCATTTGCTCCGGTGCTGGTGTAGCAGTGGAAATATGGCAGTGGGGTAACACGATAACGGTGGCCGTGAATTGTTTAACGTTAGGGGGCCCCGTTGGACTTTCCCATATAAACCTAATGGGGATATTTTCGTGCACAAATAAATTCATTATAAATCAACGATGTGTTAATTTGGCCAAAGGGCTTCGTTAATCTCTTCCTAATGTTATGTTCAATGAGCATGTGAAAACTCAGAATGATTGCTGTAGTCAGTGACGACTTATGCCTGTTTCAGACAGACATTCAGACAGACATTTTGCTTAATTATTATAGTGATATAGAAGTCAATGATAAGTCAAAAAAACTTGTCAAACTCTTTGCCCAAGGAATACTTTAGCTGTGAGAAGTGGGGCTGCCCCCCCCCCCCCCCCCCCCCCCCCCAACCCGCTACATCCCTGTATAAATTTTAATAACATTTTGGCGCATTTAGACAAATTAGTGTAAAATATCCCTTTTTTTACATGTCACAATGTATGTAAATAAATGTAACTGAAAAAGAGTGAGTTGAATTAAGGTCTTTCCAAAACCTTGTTATTTCAAAACAAAAACAAATAATAATAATAAATAAATAAATAAATAAATAAATAAATAAACAAATAAATAAATAAATAAATAAATAAATAAATAAATAAATAAATAAATAAATAAATAAATAAATAAATAAATAATACAAAAACACTTGTTTCACAATACTGGACAATAATATTTGTAGGAGGTCATGGTGACTGTGGCAGCATTGCCCAACAACACTCACTCACCCATGACGATAGCAGAGTTAAGGTCTTACATAACAAACAAAGAAAAAACACAAACTGATCCAAACAAATGATCTTCTACAGCATCATCATTTCGATGAGAAGTCATGGGTGACAGTATTGCCCAACTCACAACATAAAAGTTAGTTATGTTACCAGTAGTTACGAGTGAAGTTCTGCGATGTTCTATTCCTTAAGTTTCCAACTTAAGAGAGTTTGAGAGGGATGTTTGTTTATTTGATGACAAATGATAACAAACCTCATTGTGATGTTTCTCTACTATAGTGTTGAATTCATTCATCCAAACATCTGAAGGTGCTTCACCAAGCAGTAAGTTTATATACTAGTTATTATCATATTATCTGATACAACAGTCATTCTCAACATGTCTACAACATGGGGATATACACGGCATATATATTTTATTGAGTTCTGTTTTAATATAGCACATGCACAGCAGGTGCACAGTATTCCCAGTACTCTCTCTCAGAAGTGAAAAATGTATAATATTCTATGATGTGTGCATGTTACTTCATGACCTCCCACAATTCATAAGATCATTAGCAAACAGTTACATGACCTAAATACAGGGGTAGCAACTTCCAAGTACAAATGTCACACCAAGCGCGCATCACTGTCTAAATTAAATCCCAATGCAAACACAAATGATTTTACAGTATATTAGAGTCACAGGTTTTACTCACTTTTTGAATGAAATCACCAGAATGATTGTTATGGCCTCATATCCAACAAATATGCTGCTAGATCCTACTGTTTTAGAAGGGTATGATCTTTCAGACCAATATCATTCATCTGAACAGGACAGCTATTGACGTATGATGATTTGATAAAGAGCAGAATGCCATGTCACCTGCATTAGGTCTCTGACTGTGTCTTTATTTGGCTTTTTTAGCCTCTGTCTGACCCTCTCTCTCTTCCTCTGGTCCTCTCCAGGTTCATCTGCTTCATCTATTCTGACTGTCAGTCCCAGCAGGTCTCAGTTTTATTTTGAGCCCATCAGTTTCTACTGTGAGACAACACAAGGAGATTCTACTGCATGGACAGTGATGAGGAATGGAAAGAAAAAGAAATGTGGTGATGACTGGGGTAAACCAGAAGGGTCTTTTTGCAAACTCTCTGGTGCGTTCAAATCAGACAGTGGAGTTTATTGGTGTGAGTCTGAACAGAGAAACAGCAGCAATACTGTAAACATCACAGTAACTGGTAAGTAATCATCAACCACCTGAGTTTTAATTTAAGAATTTCTATTTTATCGATACAATTTAACAGATTATTTGTATACTCAATGCACTGTAGGGAAACACAGTATCAAAATTGCTTTATTAAATGACATTTAACAGAAGATGATACAATTCTGTTCAGACGGTGATGTGATCCTGGAGAGTCCTCTACTTCCTGTGATGGAAGGAAGTGAGGTCACACTGCGATGCTGCCATAAGCAACAGAATCTACCAAAGCCTCCTTCAAACCTTCCAGCTGATTTTTATAAAGATGGAACGCTCATCAGCAGCACCTCTACCGAGAACATGCTCATCCACAGTGTTAAAATGTCTGATGCAGGATTCTACAAGTGTGTCATCTCAGGCCTTGGAGAGTCACCAGAGAGCTGGATGGATGTGAGAGATGTGAGAGGTACACACATTATTTGTTTACTTGAAATTCCATCATATTTGTCTTTTGATACTTCATGTAGCCTATTACATTTGCATTTTCAATTGTATGTCCTTTTGTACAAATTTGAAATTTCAGAGAATATATTTTCTGACACCACTCCCAATCATTCTCCATCTCCATCCTCCACTGATCCTGTCCAAGAGCAGCTCATCTACATTCTCATTGGAACTGCAGTTTCCTCACTGTTTGTGTTTCTGTTGACACTGGTTAGTGTGCTTTGCTACAGGAAACACAAAGGTAATGTAGGACCAAAGTACCCATGGTGTATGTTCAGATGAGAGAACACGGTTTCACACAAAAAATAATGTAAAGCAAGGTCATGGTGTTTCGTTTTTATTTGAAATATGCATTTTTATTGTGATACCGAAAATATTAACTTAAAGTACTATTGACTCCTGTTTTTAATTCCCTTGATCCAGGCTGAGCAGGGTTAATCATTAAACCGTTAAAATTAACATGCTCTGAAAAGGATTTCAAGTGGGCCAGGAAACAGGAAAGGTTGTGAAACAGGCAGTGCCTTAAAGCATTTGTTAACTCTTATTTATTACTTATTGCATTTCAGCGTCTGGAACAACAGCAACTACTGATGATTCTGACCCGCAGGCAGTCATATATTCTGTAGTGACATTGAAAACAAACAACAGAAGAGGTAGGGTTGAGCAACAAGCCTCCATTGTGGCCTTGTTAATTCCAGTTCTGTTGTGAGTGACTTTACTTTATTTGTTTGTGGATTTGTATTTGTTTGTGGCAGTTCATGCTCTATTTCTATTTGTTTTATACCGGTATATTATGTTCTTCTTTCCTCATTCCATAGTTGTAGGTGGTGCGGTCACTAGCCCGCATGCAGACCCAGTCTACAGCCAGGTCAGGACAGGTCAGTTCAGTGTTATGTTAAAGTACACACAGACGCATAAAAACACAACAAATAAACAAACAAACAAATAAACAAACAAAACCAAAATACTTTATTTCATGGTTTTCAACATGTTCAGTTGTTCACTATTTGCTGGTTAGCAACATATATAAGAAACACACCTACTATTTCATGTTAGACATGAGTGCCAGGTATTTGAATGTATTTTATTTGTCAGCATTTTTAGTGTTAATAACTGCTAATCTGTGTGTGCTTTCTTACAGGATGATGAGAGCAAAGACTCTTGGACAAAAAAGGAATTAAACTTGCGTCAGACTGCACCTTTCATTTTTGTTTATGTGCTTTCTGACAATAGCTTCAGTTAGTGGAATGGGATTTTAGTAAAAACATAAACAAAATGGAATCAGAATCCCATTCTAGAATCAGATTATCGAATGTCATTCTAAAGTCTAACATTCTGTTGTATACAGTATTTGCCTGCAAAGCCAAAAGTGTATATGCACAAGTAAGTAATTTGCTGAAAGACTACTTGTTCCATATCTAGTCATGTTCTGTTTATGTGAATGGCATATAGCACACATTGTATGTATGTTGTGTACTTGTAGATACATGCTCATGGCATATACTTGAGTGGTGCACTTGTCAGTGTCACAAGCCACATTTCCATAAAACCTTTGCGAAAATAGGAAGAGTATGTTAAGTAAGTCTATATGTATGTAAAAAAGAAGAGCGAATTGTCCACTGGTTCCATTAACTGATGAAATGCGACTCATGGGATTCTAGGGGAAAATGAAATAGGTTCATGAAACAAGCAATAGGTGGCACAGTTTTGCAAGTAACGTGATACGTATGGTTATTTTACATATATTTTTACTTTTGAAGTTATTTTAGGCTTTACACACGGACTGCCTGCTTTATTCCTATTGAACTATAGGTCCGTTGTGCTGTGCAGAGGCTGTTCTGGCTCTGCTGTAGCCTCGACACCCAGGCTTTCATTTTCGTTCGCCTTGCGCGAAAACGGAAAGCCTGGACTAACGCACGTTGGAAAGTGGCCTTCAAGTGGGAGTGAAAATTCCGGGGTGGGCGTCGCTCTAAATGATGTGACGTAGAACAGCAGTGGACGGGCGGGGGAGGGGCCGGGGATGACGACACGTTAGTGAGATCAAATCAGAGCGCAGCACTTCCGCCGTGTGGATCCCACGACACCCCCGCCCCCCCAAGGCCAAAATCATTGAGGGCTAGACCAGGCTAGCTCTGCTGTAGCAAAAACAATAATTAATACCGTATATCCTACAATCAATACATAATCTACACAACTCACTGTTTTCCTGAACCGGAACGCCTGTGCGACTCGGTACTCTACTGATTTGGTGTATGCCTACTTTGTGATATTGTAGACTACACCATGTCATCTGCAGCGCGAAACGTGCGAGGGGAAAAGGTTTGAACTTTATTAACAGAATAATATCTATAATATCAGAACTCTTCAAATGCGCTATCATGCGTGTCCAGTGCTTTCCAATAGAAAGTCTTTTCGCAAGCTGTTTCCATACCTCATTTGCGCATTAGACTCTTTCGATACGCTCCAAAATACGGCACCTTTCAGCGAGAAAGTATTTTTGCGCAAAATGGAAACTTATTCGCATTTTGAAGTGTTTCCATTCAACATTCTCTTCGCAAGAGCCGTTTTTGCGCAAAAATAGGGCTTATGGAAACGTGGCTACAGACTTGAGCATGAGAGGAAGTTCAGAAAGGAAACCTTTTTGAAGGTGCTGCCGGCCCTTTAAAAGGCCGCCTCAGCATCACGTTCACATGATTCACTTCATCCAATCACACGCCCACACAGGCTATATAAACTGGATGTTTCCTGTTGCTTGCCGTTTGCTGCTCTACTTTCTTAATCATTTGCTGCTCACCCTCCTCCACCCCAGCTACCACACCTGTAGATTTGGATCTGCTGTTTGGGTACAGGAGATTAGGAGTCCTTATGGTCAGGTCTGTTGTACTTGATCTGAGTACTCAAAAAGCAGATCAAGCAGCAATTAATCCGCCAAACTATAATAAATGTATCGCTCATTTTATATTCAATAAATATATATTAGAAACTTCTTGAGTTAATTGTCCTCAGTGAATTACAGTACACACAATCTATAGGCTTCGCCTACGTTAGTGGTTCTTAACCAGTGGCCTCGTGGGCGTTCCAGAAGGCCCCCTGCTATGTTTTCATTTTACGTTCTCAAGAGATTCTTAGACATCTACAATCTATAAGCTGATCTACAATACAGAACTGTGATGCATTGTGAAGATTTATTTTTTTTAAATACAATGACCCCAAAATGCAATGAAGTGCAATATATTTAAATCATGAAGTCACATGCCCAGCTGTATTGCTCTGCAGTTCCCTTTCTAAAAGTGAGTTGCACATTTCTTACGTTACCCTCTTTTCTTAAAAGCATAAAAGCACAAACAATAAAAATATCCAACAGTCTGTGGAGGTGAAAAGGTTGCAACTAGGCCTACTAGATGTCTTTCATCGACAGACAATGCATTCAGAATACAAAGATCACTTATGCACTTCCTCTTCAGAGATTGAGAGACAGATACAAATTAAGATAATAATAGTTCAAATAAAATTCAAATATAAATGCAAACATTACGGCAAATGTAAAAGACAAAGCAATAGATTCAAATCTGGACAATAGAATTAACAGAAGAAACAGAAGAAAGTATTTGAAAATAAAATAAATTCAGTTAAAAGCAAGGTGAGGTCTCTCACAGTCTCTTAAAGCTATCAGTTGAGGTTGCAGTCTGATATGACGGGGAAGAGAGTTCATATCCTAGGTACATACCAAAGGCAGCTTCACCATGTTTTGCCTGATTCGAGGAGGGCATAGTTATCTGGATAGAAATAGAGAGATAAAAGATGATGTAGATAAACCGATGAGAATTAGATAAACAGGTCGAGAATGAGATGCAGAGCCTACCTAGTCAGACCTTTTCAATAATCACACACACACACACACACACACACACACACACACACACACACACACACACACACACACACACACACACACACACACACACACACACACACACACACACACACACACACACACACACACACACACACACACACACACACACACACACACAGGGAGACAGAAGTTACAAGCAGACATCAGAGACTTAGGCCTACGTGACACAGACAGGGGAGTTTTCTGATCTCATTCCTCCAGAAGGAGGAGTTTCTCTGACAAAATTCTGCTGATTGTGCTGTTAACAGACAGACGACAGACAGACACAGACATGGATTCCAGTACCCTGTGCATCTTATTATGTAAGTTTATTATACACGTGCATGCTTGTGCATGCGCATGCATGATTGTGTGCATGTTTACAATAGGTAATGAATGTGTATTTTAGTTTTATATAGTATGACTGTATCTTAATCTGAAATTAAATAGTACTACATACCATCTCAGAGCTGTCTGACGGTTAGTTAACACTGACATAGCAAGGGTTGTCATGATCGGGACTTGAACCTGTGATACTCTTGTCAGCCTGGATTAGCAGCCCAGGCCCACAGCCTGGCCTGGGCCTAGGTGATGTCTCTGCTATGTTGTTAAAGTCACATATAAAGTAGCAGAGAGAGACGCTGTTAAACCATAGGGTACTACTAAGTGACATGTTGCACCATGAAGAAATTATGCCATGATTTTGTGAATGGAACATTTAACAGTTCCTTAATATATGTGTTCTTGCATGCATGCTCTGTTTTACGTGGACATAAATTGTTAAAATGTCAAATGAGGTTAAATCATGATGGCAGATGATAACAAACCTCATTGTTTCTCTTGTCTCTACTATAGTGTTGTATTCATTCGTCCAAACACCTGGAGGTGCTTCAGTAAGCCGTAAGTTTATATGCTACAGTTATTATCATATTTGCTTCTCAACATCTCTACAAAATTGTCTCTATAGGGATACCTCCATTAGGCAGCTGCAGGCTGCCAGGCACAGAGACTTTGGAGGTGGAAGGGTTGCAGAGACACGAGATAGCCAATCAGAAGTCGTGACGTTGCAAAGAGACCAGATAGCCATTCAGATAGCCATTACAAAAACCATCCCATGGTTCAGAGGTTGAGAATAATTCTGCAGAAATAATAATTAATTGACAAAGCATCAATCAAGCATTGTTTTTATTGAGGTAGTTTGTAGTAATGTAGTAATGTGTGGTAATGTAGCACATGCACAGTAGGCGCAAGTATACTCTCTCTCGGTTATCACTCACACTCACACAAGTGAAAAATGATTATAACATTCTGTGTGCACGTTGCTTTATAATAACCTACCACAATTCATAGGATCATAACTATGCAGACAAACAGGACCTATGACCTAAATACAAAGGTATTGGTACACCACTGTCTAAATTAAATCCCAGTGCAAACCCAAAATATGTTACATTAGTCACAGGTTTTACTCACTTTATGAATGAAATCCCCAGATCAGAAGAATTGCCATGGGTTCATATCTGACACATATCCTTCTGGATCCTATTGGTTTAGAAGGTTTTGATCTACATACAGTCCCCACCAATCAGGCGGCTTTACTGTACATAGTTAACCCAGTGGATGATGGGAACTGAAAACTTGATACATACATTGATGATCACACCGATCTGTTTTAATTGACCAAAAATGATTCTCATATCATTTTGATATCTGATTAATTGAGATTAGTTAATTACAAAACTTTTAGATTTTTTTTAATCGAGCCCCACCCCTAGGAACAATGTTATCTTTTGAAAGAGAAGAGAATAATTTACACATTCACTCTTTAGATAAAGCATTACTAATCCATCTAACAGGAGAGGAAAGTTCATTTGGTGACTGAGGCACATAAAAAGGCTGTGAGCGTTTATAAGAAAGGTCACAGCGGATGCTGACATGGTTGTGACCGTTTTTAAACAGTCTCAACGTTTTTCCTCCTGACCTGACCTTTTTCTAAATCGGTCAACATTCCTAAAACGGAATGTTATGACAAAATGATCGCGCTGTCTCTCCCATCTAGTGTAAACTCAACAACTATACCTTTGGCCATTTGATTTAATTCAATGCATGTTTAAGGTGTTTTTGAAGTCAAAATAAATGCACTAATAAACCACGTAAAAGCGGTAACTTCTCCGTGGGCCTATACACATTCAAACATCATACTAGACATCCCATGAGTGTAAATTAGCATTCTCACTTCACTCTCAGGGAATGACTAATATGATTTGTTAAGTAAAGGGTCAGAATGTGATGTCACATGAATTATGTCTCTCTCTCTCCTTTTTTGGCGTTTAAACCTCTGTCTAACACCCCTCTCTCCTCTTTCTCTTGTCCTCTCCAGGTTCATCTGCTTCATCTATTCTAACTGTCAGTCCTAACAGGTCTCAGTTCTTTGAATTTGAGCCCATCAGTTTCTACTGTGAGCCACCAGAACAAGACTCTCCTGTGTGGACAGTGATGAGGAATACAAAGGGAAAGCCTGGAAAATGTCATGACTGGGGGAAACCAGATGGGTCTTCTTGTAAACTCTCTGGTGGGATAAAATCTGCAGATAGTGGAGTTTATTGGTGTGAGTCTGAACAGAGAACCAGCAGCAATACTGTAAACATCACAGTGACTGGTAAGTAATCATCAACTGTGTTTTAATTTAACCCTTTATATGTTTGATCTGGTGTTTCATAGTTTTACCACATTGTTTGAGGCAGTGCACTGTGGGGAAATGTATTAAAATCGATTCATTAAATGGCATTAAGATTAAATTACACAATTCTGTTCAGACAGTGCTGTGGTCCTGGAGAGCCCTGTACGTCCTGTGATGGAGGGAAGTGAGGTCATGCTGCGATGCTGGAATAAGCATCAGAAACACCAAAAGCCTTCAAACCTTCCAGCTTATTTCTATAAAGATGGAACCCTCATCAGCAACACAGCTACAGAGAACATGACCATCCACAGTGTTAACAAGTCTGATGCAGGATTCTACAAGTGTGCAATCCCAGGCCGTGGAGAGTCACCAGAGAGCTGGATGGATGTGAGAGGTGAGTCAGGAACAAAATATAGGCCTATTACAAGTTTCCATTTGGTAGTGGTTTATTTTCTATTCCATCATATTTGTGTATGTGTCTTTGTGTATTTCATGTAGGCTATTACATGTATTTTGCATTTTCATTTGTCTTTGTCATTTTGTACATAATTAAGAGAATAGATTTTCTGGCACCACTCCAGTGACTCCAGCCAACCAGTCCTCCACTGATCCCGTCCAAGGCGTCCAAGACCAGCTCATCTATATTCTGATTGGAACAGCTATTTCCTCCCTGTTTGTGTTTGTTCTGATACTGGTTAGCGTGATCTGTTACAGGAAACACAAAGGTAATGTAGGACCAAAGTAAACTATACCCATAGGTGTATGTTCAGACTGAGAGATGGAGATGTAGAGAAATACAGACATAACATTTAAAAACAAAACATTTTGACCTAAAAAAAACAGCACATGACAAACATTAGAGATGAAAATGTAAGCTTCTGTATTGAAATCCATGAAGTGTTAAAAGTGTTAGACCTCGAAAAGATATTGTCCAGGTGGAATGTTCCTCCTGTGCTCATGAGGCATTTTGTGCAAAACGTACTAATCTGAGACAATCAGGATAGAATTTTAAAAGGAATGATGATCATGTCATCAATACAGTCCATCTGTCTATATTACTGTATTGTCCCGAATTTCCTTTGGATTTTCTTGTCACAGCTCAACGCCTTATCCCTAAGCTTATTTGTTAATTTTTACTATTTTGAAAAACATTTTTGAATAGTTCAAATGGCCAATGTAGATTGGTCCGTTGAACTATTCAAAAATGTTTTTCACAATAGTAAAAAAAAAAAAAAAAAAAAAAGGCAAAGAAGTTGGGGATAAGGGGTTTAGCAAGTGATGAAAATGGAGCCCATAGTCTTATATTCAGGCCAATAGGGTATTTATAATGTACAGTACATGTTTCAGGCAAGTGGGCAAAGATACAAACCATGCAGGCAGTGACTCAGTCAGTGCATTTGTTAACTTGAACTTATTGTGTTTCAGTGTCTGGAACAACAGTAACTACTGCTGATCCAGACCCCCAGGGAGTCATATATGCTGAAGTGACTGTGAAAACAAAGAAAAGAAAAGGTAGGAGCAACAAACAAGCTAAACCATCAGTTACAAAAAATAGAAAGTCTACGTGCAAGCCAGTCAGATAAATGTACGCTACGAATGTTGACTTCTTGGGACTGTGATGGGGCATATTGACTAGCAGGGGATATTAATTATTGGTATACATAACTGGAATGAGTCTAAGCCAGCTGAAGCAGACTGCAACACTCAGCACGGCAACCTATTGCATGGCGACTCAGAAGGGTATCGTGACGAGTTAAATGTTTTGACAAGTTACATGGAAAAATAGCTTGCTACACATAAGCTGTGTATGTAACACAAATACATTCATATTAAATGATGTTCGAGAGACCCGAAACCCCAATGAGCTTGGGATACATCACTGAAGACACGTCCCAGGTTGCATCCATTCGATGTATTAAAAAACCGATCAACCTATTTATAGTGACTCATAGGAATAGACTACGTGACAACCAGGGAAAGACTTGGTGACCACCGGAGAGACGGGTGGCAGCCGGAATATAGACGGCACCCGGGTTAGCAGTATGGGCTAGCGCCCCAGCCTGTGTCGTCCGTGAGGAAGACGCCCAAAAACCCTTGGTTAGTCCTTTAGGAGGGCCGTTTGTCCACCGCTCATGGAGTCTCTTCCACTTCCGATGCTGGGAGTCTGGTGCAACGCACAGGTCCTGTGCCTCCTGGTGAGAGCAGGATTGGGCCTGGTGAGACGTAGGAGAGGCACGGACAGGTGTCAAACCACAGAGCCTAGTCCCTCCAAGCATCAGAACCTCCCAGTTTTGGCGGAGTATTTCAGGGGCGGTGGATTGGACGGCCTTGGCCTTTCCCTTGTGGGACTGATCAGGGGCAGCTACTGGGACGTGAGTCGGGGCGTCATGAACCCCGGCTGGGTCACCTGAGTGAGGGGTATGATGTTCGAGAGACCCGAAACCCCAATGAGCTTGGGATACATCACTGAAGACACGTCCCAGGTTGCATCCATTCGATGTATTAAAAAACCGATCAACCTATTTATAGTGACTCATAGGAATAGACTACGTGACAACCAGGGAAAGACTTGGTGACCACCGGAGAGACGGGTGGCAGCCGGAATATAGACGGCACCCGGGTTAGCAGTATGGGCTAGCGCCCCAGCCTGTGTCGTCCGTGAGGAAGACGCCCAAAAACCCTTGGTTAGTCCTTTAGGAGGGCCGTTTGTCCACCGCTCATGGAGTCTCTTCCACTTCCGATGCTGGGAGTCTGGTGCAACGCACAGGTCCTGTGCCTCCTGGTGAGAGCAGGATTGGGCCTGGTGAGACGTAGGAGAGGCACGGACAGGTGTCAAACCACAGAGCCTAGTCCCTCCAAGCATCAGAACCTCCCAGTTTTGGCGGAGTATTTCAGGGGCGGTGGATTGGACGGCCTTGGCCTTTCCCTTGTGGGACTGATCAGGGGCAGCTACTGGGACGTGAGTCGGGGCGTCATGAACCCCGGCTGGGTCACCTGAGTGAGGGGTATGATGTTCGAGAGACCCGAAACCCCAATGAGCTTGGGATACATCACTGAAGACACGTCCCAGGTTGCATCCATTCGATGTATTAAAAAACCGACAGTATATAATTGTTTATCTCTGTACTACTATACATAATGGTGTACAATTGTAAATAACATGCTATGATATATCATGCCTAGATACTTCAAAATCTGATGGTAAAAAGTTAACATAACCTCCAAACAATAACATTATATTTACAGCATTTATGAGTATGGAATGAGCGGTGTCCTTTTACTTGGTTACTAATTACATTATCTCTTCTGTTGACATTTTTCATTCAGAGAAACCAAGTCCTGGATTAGATTCAACGTATGCAAATCAAACAGGTGAGAAACGTGTATTGAACCCAATAGACAGAAAGACAGACATATATTTGATTGATTGATTGGTATGTGTAGCTTTGTATCCGATGTTGAAACCAGCTGTCTTCCATTGATAAAGAATGGTAGCCTGTATCGCTATAGCTGCCTCTGTGAACACGGCATTATAAGGCGATGCCGTTTCTTTTTCTCACAGTATCTTTTGAGCCTTTTTGCTCTGATGTGTTGTCATGAAGCAGTTAGCTGCACTGAGAGTCTATACCCGATGCAGGAACTTCACTGATTTACTTATTAATTATGCCGTTCGGCAGGTCGTCTGGTCTACTTTTTATTAGTTTTAGATCTGTGACCAAAATAAATCAATAGTAAATACATATCATTAGTTATCTCTGCACTAATACTATATATATTGGTGAACAATTGTAAATAATATGCATATTATACAGCATATATACCTATTGCCTACATACTTCAAAGACAAAAATCTGATGGTAAAAACATAATCAACATTACATAATCATTACAGTATGTATATGACTATGGAATGAGCAATGTCCTTTTACTTGGTCTAGCTATTTTATCCTGTTAAATGCCTTGTGTTACTAATTATATTATTATGGTCTCTTTTTTTGGCGTTTTTTATTCAGAGATACCCAGTCCTGGATTAGATTCAATGTATGTGAATCCATCAGGTGAGAAACCTGTATTGAACCTATTAGACAGCTATAGGACAGACAGACAAGACAGACGGATGATTGATTGATAGCAATGAGGAAATGTTCTGTACATCATCGCTATATAAAGTCTATACCCCATGCAGTCTACATATGTCTTTGTTCATGTCTTTCTCTCTTCTGTTGTGTCTTAACTTATTCACTTGTTTGTTTATGCCAGTTTGTGTCTTATATATATTGTCTTTGCTCATACCATAGTTGTAGATGGGGAGGTCACTGCTCCGCACGCAGACACCATCTACAGTCTGGCAGGTCACTGTACTGATCGATACACAGACCCAGTCTACAGCCTGACAGGTTAGTCCAGTGTTTCAGTATGGAACATTTTCTGTGCACAGAACACACAAAACAACATAGTATAGTTCATGTAGGTTTGCAATGGTCTGACAGGTCTGGTCACTCAAGGTCACACATAAACACAGACTATAGCCTAAACCCTAAAGGCTCATTCAGAGTTCAGAATTTTGGTGGCCACCGCGAGCACCGCTCATAGCACCGCGACCGCCGCTATTCCAAAGTCCACTACCAGCACCGCCGCTCCCCACTCCCCTTTTCTCTTTGTTGTTGTTCATTCCCCCCTCTGTTTCTCTCTCTACTTCTACCTGCCTCAAGTATAATAATTTCTGCTGGCTGCTTTTATGTTTATCTCCTATTCTATTTATGTCATTGTCTCTAATCTATCAATGAATTCCCCCCTTCCGTCCTTCTCCTCCTGCCCGTCGTGTTGTGGTGTGTTTTCTGTTTTTTTTAACCAGCCGTTAAAAACAAGCAACCGCTGCGGTGCGGTGCGGTGGTTAGTAAAATCCGAGAGGAGGGCTGGAAAGTGCGGTGGTTGCGGTGGTATGACGTCATATTGTAGGCAACGGTGGTCGCGGTGGTCGCGGTGGGCACCGAAAATCCATCTCTGAATAGGCCTTTAGCCTCAGCTATACTTGGTTGCAGGCTGGTGTCACGCTCACTGCTCAGTAAATAGCAGATCCACAAGGGAGCTTGTGGATCAGCTAATTACAGATTGCAAAACTAGTAAGAAAGGCTACTCTCATCCCACATCATCATCAGATACTTTCTCTCTCCTCCTCCTCTCTCTCAGCCTCTCTCATAACAAGGTTTTGTGTCAATATGAGAATCACACATAGTGTCTCATGTGAGAGACAAGTGTGAGATAACTGTTTGTGTATCTGTTTGTGCTTTCTTACAGGATAATGAGAGGGAAGATTCTTGAACAAAAGAGGATTAAGACCTTTTATTTGTGACTATGTGCTTAAAACACAATGATATTCACTTTTCACGTTGGCTGCTGCCCGTAGCTTCAGTTAGTGGAATGGGATTTTAGTAAAAACTGTAACATTCTGTTGTGTTTGCCTGCAAAGCCAGAATAAGCGCAAGTTTATTGGAATGTGTTGTAATTTGCTGCAGCCTACAAGGCAATATAGCCATAGGGTGAAGTACAGACTATTTTGTTCCATATCTAGTCATCCACTGTTGTTGAATGACATACCACTGTACAGCACAGTGTCGAAGACACACGACAATGGCATATACTGCACAGTACTAGCCTTCACCTAAGTCGATGGTCAACCAGAGGTCCAACAATATGCAACAACAACAAAATAGTGTTGAAGTGTGGTTGAACAAATAATGGACCTTGACATGAAAAGGGTTAGAAAAACACTGGCCTACGTGTTATCACTCACGTGTGAATTAGAGATACGGTGTGAGGGCTCATAGAATGCACAAAGGTGGGCTTTGACAGGGGTGTAGTTGCTCGTGTTTAGCAGGGTGGGAACCGCCAACGTCTGTTTAGCTACGTGGGTCGTGGTTTAACCACTGCCTCAAAGGCCTGTGTCATTCTGTGACCATGTTTATGGGAAGTGATGCGTTGGTCTACTCTACGTCTCTCGGAAACTAACTGCCGCGATACATTATACATGTATAGCAGCAGTATGAATGGTAGAAGTACTATTACTGTGGCTATGATGCAGCATGAGAACTGTTGCACTAACTAAGGTTGGTTTAATGTACTTTCCCAAACAGTGTGTCGAGATAGGTGGGTTGCAGAATTATTTTCGCTTCTCATGTAAACACCGCCTTATTTTTTTTGTCCCTTACATTTTGTTTCCCATTATTGTTTTAAAAATATTGTATATATGTGTTTAAAAACATTAAGAAATAATTAATAATCCAGTAGGCTAAAAACTTTTAAGAAGTAGCAAAAGCAGCAGATCTCTACAAGGCCTTCACTCTACGAGAGCTTGTGGATCAGCTACTTTCACTAGCGTGGGTGCCGGCCAGACATGAAATCTAAAAATGCTTGGGAAACACTGGTGAATTGGAACATATTGCAGCTGTGGTAAAACATCATTCAAGCCCGGTTTCATGTGTTGCATACAGAAAAAAAGAGATAATACAATATATCGCCTAACAACGCATTGCGATGTGAATCGGAGATAAGATCTAAAACATAGAAAGCGAGAGGTAAACAGGGAGAGCGCTTGGCTCCAGCTTTAGAACGTTGATGGTAGCATTGTCTCAGTCCAAACCATTGGTGGTTAATAATTACTGTACATATGATTTACTTAATGCATTAAGTACATTTTTGGAGTATTACTTTTTATTTTTTGCCAGATCATGACTTTCACTCTGATACATTTCAAACAGAAATAGGCTATTTGTAATATTGACTTAAACTACGATAAGTGGGGCCCAAACTTTGGGTACTAGAGTCCCTAACTCCCTTCTGTTTGAATTAGTCCCTAGCAAGGCTTACAGTTTATGCTTATGCTTAATTAAATGCTCTTGTGAATTATCCACTATAAGACTTATTTAAGAGTGAAAATACCTGATCTACATATGCTCAACTGTTGACATAGATATCCTCTTTTTATTACTATTTCTGAAAGTGACTTTTGGGGGAAGCAGACAAGACATACACAAGTGATGCATCAATATTAAAAGTAAAATGTTTGTTTTTAGGTTAATTTTGTATACATGAGTATTATTTATTTGTATATGTTGTATGTTGTTCACCGCTTCTTCAAGTCATCATCTGTTGTCTCTGTTATCCGTGAGTCTTCATGAGTCTCTCCAGGAAAAACATGCATAAAGTCACACGTTGGTTTGTGTGGTTGTCACTTGTGACCCCGCAAAGCCAAAAGACCCCTGTTGGGGAAGAAGCCAATTCAGGTGACTCTGTGAGACTGTCCCACATGTGAAAACACAAGGTTTTCAGACAGTAGAATGTACAATTCGTAGTTTCTATTCATAGTTTGGCCTAATAATGCAGAGCGATTTCCAGTTTAAGCATGGTCAATGGACAGTGTAATGCCTCAATAAACTAGAATCATAAGTAAACCAAGCTTCTTCCCAAACTTTTTCATGGCAAAGGGCTCCAAAAATGATACTCATTAGACTGTACGGACCCCATTGAAATGCCCCCATTGAAAAAGATATTAGTAAGATATAAGTCATTTACAACCATTTTCAGTGTGCCTGGATTGACCTGAATTGGTCTACGGACTTGCTTTTAAAAAGGTAATAGAGACACACACACACACACACACACACACACACACACACACACACACACACACACACACACACACACACACACACACACACACACACACACACACACACACAAACTAGTTACTGCAGAACACAGCCGCCAGGATTCTAACACATACTAACCGCAGATCCCACATCACACCAGCAGTTGTTTCACTTCATTGGTTGCCCGTCAAAGCCAGGAATAATTTTAAGATTCTCTTAACATGTTAGGCTTTACCTGGTCTGGCTCCACTTGGTATCTCTGAACATCTGGTTATTCTGTTCAATAGAACTTAAAGCCAAAGCAGATCAGGCGTTCACAGTGGGTGCTCCCACCCTGTGGAATGCCTTACCCCTTGTATTAAAAAATGCAGTCTCTGTTGACAGCTTTAAAAAAATGTTAAAGATGTTCTTATTTCATAAGCATTTTATTATATAACATGTTTTACTTGTCATGTTTTGCTTTTGTTTGGTTTCTAAGTTGTTGTCCATTGTACATCACTCTGTTTTGAAAGGCGCTTTATAAATAAAATTAACTTACTTAATTACTACAACTGGCACAATACCCATACAGCTCAGTCATTACAGACCCTAAAGCTCTGTGAACACATATTCAGTATTCAAGCAGTTGCAGAGGAGAAACAAGCAGCTTAGTTCTGAAAGTAGAACGACACCAGATATCTCACATAGGCTCACCCACAGTGACATTGAAACAAACAACCTCGACATACTTTTCTACTGTGGTTATGGCTCTGCACTGTTCACATACAGTACAGCACATCGGAAAAAAGGACACAACAGGCTCTGCTCTGCAGTTCTATCACACAACCAAAACAGGTCAAGTAAAAAACTTGTTTGAACACAGGGCTTTGTGTGTGTGTGTGTGTGTGTGTGTGTGTGTGTGTGTGTGTGTGTGTGTGTGTGTGTGTGTGTGTGTGTGTGTGTGTGTGTGTGTGTGTGTGCGACACACACACACACACACACACACACACACACACACACACACACACACACACACACACACACACACACACAAAGCCCTGTGTTCAAACAAGTTGAAATGCAAGGTGAAATACTTGCAGTACAAAGTATAAACATTTGTCCATCCACAAAGAGGAGGGATTTCCTACATTACCCATAATGCATTCTATGGCCTTCTGGGCATCTGTTCATTGGTGCGTCTGCCTTGATGGATCGTTCCTCTAATACCACTTGCTGATTAAAGTCTGAATATCATTAAATTCTACACTACTATGGGTCATCATTTTGTACTACTACAGGATTTACCACTGGAAGAATATGCCCATAGACCTAGTTTGAGTAACGTCATATTAGAGAGGTCAGACATGTAGAATGTTTGTAGATCGATCTGCTATTCTCAATGTAGGACAATGATGAATGAGTTTTTAAATCCCTGGTACAAAGTCAGATTCTTTTCAGATGCACTGCACTGCACTATGTAGACACTATCATACCCATCATACAGGTCTCCCTCTCTGTACATGCACTATTTAAAGTAGGGATGAACCGACATGGCAATTCCTGGTTGATACCTAATGTTTAAAAATAATACTGTGATCAGTTAATGTCAGTTTTATTTTGCAACGTTGAGCAAGAGCAGCAAATTTAGGCCGATACCGGTACTTGGCCGTGCATGCCTAATTTAGAGTGTGGTTGATTATGCAAATGTACAGAATGCAGATACATGTGTGCACAATGAAGGGGAAGTAGATGCACAAACATAACTTGACATTCAAGGCAAGTGCACTGTGTGGTTTGACCTGTGGCTTCTTGATGTGAAGATGCAAAAAGCAAAGCCTTAGATGTAGGATGTAGCTGTTCCTCCTCCTAAATGCCCCACTGTGCTACATGCACAAGTAGATGGAACAGAATAGAGTATGTTTTTGTTGTCACATCACACACAGTTTTACAAGTGTATAAGCAGTAGGTGGGCTATGTGTATAATATTACATTTAAAAGCAGTTCTAGATTTGTTTCGCTCATTCTCCCCTCGCACCACCATACTTTACAGACACACTCACTTTTACAGACTACAGACTAACAGACTCTGTAACCATTTTATTTGTTTTTTACTTTTGTACGATGCCATTTACTTTCTCCTTTCTCCCCTGCATGAAAACTAAATCGAGCCAGTGTATTGTATCTTAATTCAGAATGATTTACAGTAAAGAACAACACATTTGGCTCACAATTATTACACTCATTGTTTAATCAATTTGTATTGTCTTCTGTAAATAATGCAGTTTAAAGCATGATAGCATAATGCAGACTAGATAGCAAAGCTGTGGCCAAGTATTTCAAATGGATTGCCTCAGAGTATATACTGTACCTGTGTCTGTGGAGCCAAACACGATGCTACAGCCATAGCAGCTGCAATAGGTCTGGTGTCCTTTTCCCCAGGTGCAACAGTGCCCCCATATACAAACGTTCACTACTACATAACGTGTGTATAACCAAAGACATAATATTCTTGTGTGTTTATTTAATTTCCTCTGATAGGAAGCTAATCTTATTAGTTTGGTACCTTGTTTTTTTGCTTGCTCCTGTGCTCCTTCAAAACAAAAAACAAAAACAGGCATCATTTAGTTTAATCCATTGACACTGGCCTGCCTGCAGAGGGCAGCATTATGCTGTATAAGAGCCATTGGGCAGTGGTTCTCAAACATGTTATTATCAAGGCACAATGTCTAAGAGAATGTCCTTTAGAAAGAATCAAATATTCTACCAAAGAGAATATAACTGCATTCCAAAGAGAAATTGGATCCTTTCTTGTTCGGTGCTAGCCGAGCCAGCCTGCAATTTCCATGGCTGATATGCATCATGTGACTACTTTCAATGCTAAAAACTAGGGGGGGAAAAGTCATCAACACTGACAACACAGCATAGAAAACACAATAGTACAGTACAGTACATGTCATGTCAAATAGGCTACTATCTCAAAGGAGAAAAGCAGGGATTTAGGCTATATGATTCATATATTTGATATGGATCAGTGCAAACATGGGCACTGGTATCACTTTTTGGTGGCATGAGGTTTGAGGTTTGGATGAATAAGAATGTGCCGCCCTATGTTTGTTTTAGAAACAGTGCATGCCAGATTTCTCTAGAGATATGGCTATGGGTGGCACTCACGTGCACCACTATGAGTCATACAAAACGAAATCAAACATCAGAGCGCTGGGATACGTCCAATATGTCCACACCGCCATCCATGTTTCGGTTAGATATGAGGGCGTATAGAGGGCACTAGGGTCATTCTAAAGCAGATTGTTGAGTCATTGTTTGAAAAACCTGTGATTACTAGACTACAGATATAACCAGTGTTGGGACATGTGCACTACGTAACTTAATATATTACATAATATATTACCAAAATGCAGTAACTTGTAATATAAATATATTACCTAACTAAAACAATCTAATGTATTATACTTTTCTTTCTGCATTACTGCATTACTTTCAATATTACTTTCTGTCAATCTGTCTCATTGAAAATGTTCTTGTGAAATTATCTTGACAACTGCAGAAGTGAAATAATTACTTATTTTCTATCATTTGTCATCAAATTTATTCAGGAGTGATGTCTTTTCAAGTTGATTTCATATGGATTTGGCGATATAGCCAAGTGGGCTTACTGTATTGTAGGTATGCCACTCGCCTACGCAATATTTGAATAATAGTGATAATAATTTAATTATATATTTTGTAAAAGTTTTTTAAGTAATATGTAATAGTAATATTAATATATTACACTTGCTCAGACAGTAATATTGTAATATAATATATTGCTTTAAAATGAAGGTAATAATTAATAAGTAATACATTAACAAGGTAAAGTAATATTCCCAACACTGGAGAGTTCTACCCTCTGTTAGTGTTACTCATGTTCAGTGTTGGGACATGTGCACTACGTAACTTAATATATTACATAATATATTACCAAAATGCAGTAACTTGTAATATAAATATATTACCTAACTAAAACAATCTAATGTATTATACTTTTCTTTCTGCATTACTGCATTACTTTCAATATTACTTTCTGTCAATCTGTCTCATTGAAAATGTTCTTGTGAAATTATCTTGACAACTGCAGAAGTGAAATAATTACTTATTTTCTATCATTTGTCATCAAATTTATTCAGGAGTGATGTCTTTTCAAGTTGATTTCATATGGATTTGGCGATATAGCCAAGTGGGCTTACTGTATTGTAGGTATGCCACTCGCCTACGCAATATTTGAATAATAGTGATAATAATTTAATTATATATTTTGTAAAAGTTTTTTAAGTAATATGTAATAGTAATATTAATATATTACACTTGCTCAGACAGTAATATTGTAATATAATATATTGCTTTAAAATGAAGGTAATAATTAATAAGTAATACATTAACAAGGTAAAGTAATATTCCCAACACTGCTCATGTTTGCACATATAGGCCTAACCTTTATGTATTGAATTTAATTTGCACACCTTTCACACTTTATATTTTCACACAGCACATTGGCACTCCAATGATGTGCAATTTTAAATGTCAGCTAGTACTATTCATTATTGTGAAGAGTTATTGTTGCCCATGTGGAAAAAAATGAACTCTTGAAAGTGGCACCTTTCATACAATCCTCATATAAGCGAATACAGTTAATTTAATAATAATAAGTTAAGTTAATAGGATCCATTATAACAAGGACCTTCGTTTAAAGTGTTACCTTTTTGTGAAGTGAAAAATATATAAAACATATATAATGTTGTTATTTATAAGAATTATGACATTCAAAAATATATAAGATCCATAGCATTTTTTGTTAAGTGAAATTTTGTAATTTATAAGAATTACATATGACACACAAAACAGAAAGATCCACAGTGGCTTGTATGAAAGTGCCACTTTCAAGAGTCTTTTTTCTAAAGTGTGTATTTTTCCATATGGGTGAGTTTCATTGTAATGCTTAACAGTGCCTGCATGTGTGTGTCAGTAGATTGGGCAGGACCAAAGTGAGGATGGGAAGTCTGGGTACTGATATTATGATATATTATGTTGTAGGCCTATAGTGTGAAAAGATCCGTTGTTTTGGCCTAGTTCTTACTAGTTTTATATTTTTATGTTGGCTAACTGTAAGCCTGACTAAATGTACAGTATACATGTAGTGATTGAACATTATCTATATTTAGTGTTTTTGGAGAATAGATTATGTTGAACTTTGAACCTGCGCAGTGACGTCACCAACCCTGTTCCACTAGTGGATTCCTCATTCATTTTCCTCATAGACTTTTCGAAAATGGTTAATAAAAACACGATTGCGCCCTTGCGCCGCGACCAATGCCAACTCGGGTCGTGACAAATCATGACAACAAACACAAAATCATCATATAATATATCATTAGCAAGAAGTAGAAAACGGCATGATACCAGACTTTTTGTTTCGTTTTTCATCTTAGAAATTATTTGATTGTCCCAAAAGTTTGTGTGTGCCATCATGATTCGTCACGACCCGAGTTGGCTTTGTCCGCGTTGTAATCGTCTTTATATAAATTATTTTCTAAAAGTCTATGAGAAAAATGAATGGGGAAAAGACTTCTGGAACAGGGGCGGTGACGGTACTGCGCAGGTCTATAGAATGCCCCTGTACTGCTTCCACCCGCTAAAACCACAGTACCGTAAAAAGCCAAATGTAGTATGTATGGATTCATGTACACTGAAATAAAAATGTATCTTTTATTATGCACAGCAAGTAGGCCTATGCTACAGTTAATTGCATAAACATTGAATTCCACAATTACATTTCTAATCTTGTTACATGTCTTCAGAACAGCATACTGCTGTGGCAAGCAGTTTACGGTTTCATTATCTGGAATCGATAGTGAAATGATTGCCGTTGCTCGGTAACACTTGCCCTGTGGTGTTCCTTTAGGACAGGGGTTTTCAACCTTTTTCATACCAGGGACCACCATTTATTCACAATTTGAGCCACCACCATTTGATGACATTTTATCCCCAAAGACCCCAAAAACTAAAGATTTCTTTTGCTTTTGTCCACAATTCCAGGCTGGATTTGGGAAACCAAACAGTCAAACATACAGATCGAAATGACCATTAATCTTCTACATTCTCTAGTTGTGTAGACTTGGGGCTAATTCACATGATGAATATTTTAACTCTTGAGAGTGTAAACATGAAACCAAATGGACCCGCAAGGGTCCATTTGGTTTCATTTTCACATTCTCAAGAGTTACACCTGGTTAACCAACTTTCCATCATTTAGCCTGGGGACCACCTGGAACCTTCTTAGGGACCACTGGTGGTCCCCGGACCACCTGTTGAAAACCCCTGCTTTAGGTTGTTGGAATAGACCGATTGGACTGTCACATCTAGGGCAAGAGATATACGTAGACACACAGATAGAGAGAGAGAGAGCTTAGTTATTGTAAAAATAACAGCAGGACCTAAACATTCATGACTAATCTGGGTAACCACACACATTCACATACACATTCACAATTGTACTGCCACAACCACCATTATCCCACGCTATACTGTACATATACTGTACACAAAATGACAACAACAGCCTTAAAACTGACATAACGTTATCGTCAGGCAGCAGCCTTATGTCCATATTCAAATCTTTTGTTTTTTCATATCTTAATGCTGTGTCGCGGGATTCCTGATACATGTGATACTTCCATCTCTCTCCCCATTTCCTGTCAGCCTACTGTCTGTCCATCTTTAAAAGAACATAAAATAAAGGTGGAAGCACACCCAAAAAACTAATCTTGAGAAGTAGGTTTTGGACATATAACAGATTTTCTGTGACAGGGTTTTCCCCTGACAGAGACAATTTGCAAGATGCGCATCTTACTCGCACGTGGAAAGCGGGTGCAGTTTGCATGCCCAAATATGTGTCAAATTGTGGAGTTCAGATTCAGTCAATATGGAGTGTGTGACACACGCATGCACACATGTACACACACACAGACAGACATTTTGGCCTGGCTTAAATAGTCTCACTCTCTATGAGTGAGACATCATATGTCTTACGTCTGGTGATTGCGTGGAATGCTCACCTCCAGGACCATGTGAGACCCTGCTGTTCGCCTGCGTTCCTGTCCCCCCGGAGACACCCTTCCCATGTGCCCCTCCCGCGCCCCGGCCCCCTCAGCCCTGTCCATCTGAATGAAGAGTGAATACACAGGAGAGGCCAGCGCCCAGCCTCCTGGATGGAAACAAAGAAGAAGATATGGTCAGGTGGAACTCAACTGGTTGTTGACTCAGTAAGCACTAAGCAGCACTGAAAGAAGAGTCATTGGAAAGGAAGAATCCCTGGAAATAGTCAGACATGATCTTGCTTGAGATCTAGTTTAGTCAATTGTAATTCTTATAAAAAATACCTAATGATCAACAATCTGACAAAGGACAAGAAGGAGAGCGGAAGTGTAAATGTCATGTCATGACTCAACTTTAATAGAAATAGAAAACACGTGCTCACGCGTGTGCGTGCACACCCACCCACACACACGTGTGTCTTTACCTGTCGGGTTGGTGGTCTCTGCCGGAGCTCTGAGGTCAACTTCACCTCGACCTTCAACATAACCACTGAGATTAAAATACCATTTTGAGCAGATTTCATGCAAGACTGCAGGAAAACACAAAAACAAACAATAGGGCAGGTGGCTGAAATCATGACATTCATGACATATCCGTTGGGGTTAGTATAATTCATATTTTAGTAACAGTCTGAGTAAAACTAGAAGCTACACTGTGAAAGTCTTACCTCTGCTTTTACGACAGATACGTGACCACAAAAACAGCATGGCAAGCAAGAGCCCGACACCGGCCAACGCAGGAAGTACAGTCTGCACACCCTTGGCATGTGGCTCCTCTGCATTCACACTCACAGATTTCACACCTCCCGAGAGGTGAGAGAAAAACAGTGTTGCTTGAAAACAAACATACACTAGAAACATTCTTCAGCACCATTTGAGGTGAAAATATAATTAAATGATATATAAAGGTTATATTCTGTACAGTATATCTATAGTGCTTGTTCAGTATAGGGTCTCTCTCCAGCTAGGAGCAGATTTTCAGGGAGGTGCCAAAGTTCCAGAGTTCAACTGGTATCCCAATTTGAAAATGCATTTTCTTTTTAAAAAAAGAGCTGGGGAGACATGGAGACTTGAAGAGTCAATTATCAATTAGTACAGTAAGTAGGGTAAGGCCTACTATCAGAAAATAAGCTTTGGAACATAAATGCATCTCATGCTTTCTCACCTTTCACTTCCATCCAGCTCTCTAGTGACTCTCCAAAGTCAGAGATGTAACACTTGTAGAATCCACTGTAAGAGTTGTTAACACTGTTGATGGTCAGCTGTCCTGTAGACTCAGTCCCGATGAGGGATCCATCTTTATAGAAATCAGCTGGGAGGTCAGAGGATGGTATACCAGTTGTCTCGTTTGTGTACCAGCAGCGTAGAGTGACATCACTTCCCTCTGTCACAGGATGTACAGGACTCTCCAGGATCACATCACCTTCTGAACAAACACAAACAGTATTGGGTCTCAAGCTCATCTAAACTGACAAAAGCTTGAAGAATCAAAGTCAAAGTGGTTTCAGCCTAAAGAAGAAAATGATTGAAGAAATTTTCTTTGCGGTGGTAATTTAACATGTACCAACAACCCAATGTCAATAAATAAAGGTCTTTCTCTTGAAAGAGTCTGCGAGCAATCCTTGAGCAAGGCATTTAGAAATCATCACAATCAACTCCATGCAATGTGTTTAGCGGCATTGGGAAGTGTCTTCAAGTGTGAAAGTGAAACAGGGTAGTTCTAAGCCTTCATGTGTGAAAGTCAAACCGTGTAGTTCTAAGCTTGCTCTTGTTCTAATGGCTGCTAGTGATACAAAAAGGATGTGCATGTACGGTAAGTGGCTATTGATTTGAAGAATTGAAGAATTGATTTGATGTTCCTGGTTAAATACTACCTTGAATCTATGTTAAACATTCATGCACATTTTCTTACCCATATGGAAAGATTTATATAAATGTCCTATGTGAACTCTTGAAAGCGGCACCTTCATTCAAACCACTTTACAAGAAAATACTATGGATCTTATATCAATTTTGAATGTCATATATAATTCTTTATATATATATATATATATATATATATATATATATATATATATATATATATATATATATATATATATATATATATATATATATATATATATATATATATATATATATATATATATATATATATATATATATATATATATATATATATATATATATATAAATTACAAGATTATATGTTTTATGTTTCACTTTATATAGAAATACTAAATATTATATTACCTTTATTCTCTTATATTAGAATTGTATGTAAGGTGCCACTTTCAAGAGTCTGCATAAAAAATGGGTAATTCATTCTTAACCTCATAACTGCAGCTGTAGAACATTTGACACAAAATTATTCCACCCACTCCTTTATACTTTATACATTTTGCAATGGACCCTACCAGTCACAGTGATGTTGACAGCATCTCTGCATGCTCCCTGTCCATATTCACACCAGTACACTCCCGTATCTTCTTCAGGGTACAGGTCACGGATGACACAGTGGGATGTGTTTTTTCGTCCCCATTTTGTGGGACACTCACAGTCTGTGAAACACTCAGGATTGTTTTTGTGTGAAACATTCCTCTTTAGGGTGTAGTTGCCCTGGACTTCACAGGTCAGACTGAGGGATTCATAGTGAAACATCTGAGATCTGTGTGGAGTGATGCTCAGGACTGTTGCTGTAGGGGACAGAGATGAGGGGAGAAAACAAAGAGACAGAGAGCAGTGAATGAGAAAACATAAACATGTGCTTCGTATCATCACAACCGTGTCCATATAATCATTCAATATTGAAATCAGTTGGAACATAAATCCTCAAGATTTGTCCCAAGTGGCATACATTCATCGTATTCAGTCAAAATAAGAATTGAAATCAAACTTTTACAAAGATTTCTCAAAAATAACAGATTCGACAGGCTCACAACACATTTCATGTGAAATGTTGTAAGCTTGTATAGCTGTAGGTTATTATTTTTAATAGGTGAATAATATGCGCTACGTCACGCACGCACACACGCACATATGCATGCGTGCGTGAGCGAGCACACACACACACACACACACACACACACACACACACACACACACACACACACACACACACACACACACACACACACACACACACACACACACACACACACACAGTTACTCACACAGTAATACTCACACACTACAGTGCAGAACGCAGCAGCCCCCATGTTGACAGTCGAATGAGCAGATAACAGGCTGCTCTGCATCTATAAAGGTCTGACCCTGAAAACATCTTCCTGTGATCTTTTGTAAAACAGGATATGTCACAGCATTTTACCTCCATCATCTCTTCCTTGTGTTTAACCACCACTAAAAGGCCATGGTTGAGCCTTTGAAGGTGCTATTTTCAGTATTGTGAAATATTGTCATACTTTTTATGGTTAATATGTGCCATACATCATATTGCAATGCTTCTCATAGCAAATGTGACTGTGAATGTGTGGACTCCACTATCCAATGCACCTGTAAAAAGTAACTGTAGATGTGTGATTACTCTTTCTATAAGCCCTAAAATTAAAGAAATGAATTAGATTCAGGGTTTAACAATCTACAATAGAGTTTAGGTTTAGGTAGGGTTACTGGTTGCATAATTGTTGGTGTATTCCAAATGTGTTTCTACAAATGGTTCTGTATGTTACACATTTATCACACAAACAAAAACAAAAATATCACCAGATGAATGCACGCACACACACAGACACACAGGCACACGCACACACGCGCACGCACAAACACACACACATACACACACATACACACACACACACGTGCGTGCGTGCACACGCGCACACACACACTCCAGTTGTCCAGTTGACCTGGTCAACTGGACAACTGGCCACTGCACCGAGCCCCTTGTGGACATGGGGTGATCACTGATCAGCTGGGATTAGCTAAAACTAAATTTCTCTTGCTGGAGCAAAAGTATATGTTATTAACATTTGTCGCTCATCAATTGAAGTAAAAACTAACTGTATAGCAACAAATACTAGTCCATAGCCAGGATGAGACTAGAGATATCCAACAAATATTGCACAACAGAATCTAAAACTATATGTTTTCCATATTAAATATGTGTCATTAAAGGTGTGATTAATCTGAACTAGAAGTCGTTGCCACAAGAGATTCAATAGACTATTTCTTGTTTGCCAAGTACAATAATAGAAGACGAGAACAAGTTTGTCTACTTGGGAATCTTCCATGCTTACTTTATTTTTAATACATATAGTACTGCAGTAAGCTGCATAATTC
>CM076986.1:19224667-19259667 GCA_039105355.1 Benthosema pterotum
TATTATATTATGCCATAGTACAATACCTGGTCTTCCTCAAATGAATTGGCAGCAAGTTTCTGTTCCTGAATCTTCTGAGCAAGATTTCCACCCAGGCAACGATCCATCACAATGTAGAGACTGTGTCCATCTATTAAAATGATTTTGAAGGGCAAATATTCAGTTTCTAACATACCATATGTACACAAATGATTCCATAACAGTTTCAGTAACGGCAACTACAGTATTTACATGTACAACAGATTTTTGTTTCATTGCACATCCTATAAAAATCAGTCTATGGGTAAAGAATTGTTGTATTTTATTATCTTTCCTCAGATTTTCTAAATAATGTGTAAAAACTGTATCTACTGCACAGTTTCATCTGCTTTAGTTTGTACAGGTTTATGCCTATTAATTCTAGGACTCTCCACCAGATGACGGTGAACCACAACCATGGTCTACAGTACCAACTAACTAATGTCCTGATTAGTGTCCGGACAACCAGCAGGAGACCTTATGAGCTTGTAGATCTGATATTCTCTGTGGAACCGAGTCAATTTCAAAAAAGCCTCAACTATTACAATCCAAATGCTTAATAATCAATTCAAATGTGATTATTTGGTGCCGGTTAAACAAAACCGCAATGTAAGCCTACCTTCCTCAAAGGATTTTTCATAGCTCACAATATGCGGATGGTTTGCACCTTTAAGCGTATTAGTCTCAGACTTGATCTTCTGATAAGTGTCATCAGGAACCTGTTGATTCAAATATGATGAACACGCCAGCATTAGGCTACTTCATGCTTAATATACCATAACGTGACATTATTTTCTACTTGGAGGATATAAACATCAAAGGAAGGAACGAAAATTATCTCAGATAAATAGAATAACATGAACAAAGTATGCTTTATTATTAAGAAGAAGAAGAAGAAGAAGAAGAAGAAGAAGAAGAAGAAGAAGAAGAAGAAGAAGAAGAAGAAGAAGAAGAAGAAGAAGAAGAAGAAGAAGAAGAAGAAGAAGAAGAAGAAGAAGGAGAAAAGAATTGGCTGTTGCATAAGTGTGAAAGGTATAGAGCTATTGAAGAATAGGTTTGAAGGAACTACTGACCTGTGACGCTATGACCTTGTGGATGAGAACCTCGTCACCTTCCTTAGAAGTAGCAACAACTCCTGTCTCCACGTTAGACTGGACAGTGTAGCCATGCCTCTCATAGACACTTTGCGTTTCTCCCATGATCCCTTTGTCTGATGAATGAACCTATTTTCTGAAAGACTATAGCACTATGGGAGGGTCTGTGAAATGTTACGTTCCGTTGTCCCTAGTGTGCTTAGGGCCAGGCTTTAAGATATGTAGTTGCACTTTGTACAGGCAACATACCAGTAAAGAGCGAATAATCGCTTTCACTTTCCATTCTTTTATTACAGTTGACAGACACATGACTTATGACTATGGTTGTCCTGTACTGTAAGATGTGAATGTCCGTATATTCATTAGAAGCCTGTCTCCTGTATATTCTTATTGTACAACGTTGTAGAAGAATAGTCCTACCTTGATGCTCTATGTAAATAAAAATAGAAATTGATATAATGATTTAAAAGGAAGAGGGTATATAGACCGGTGATGCAATCACCAAGTGTCCTTTTGATCTGATAATAATGACAGGTGAATTTTCAGACCCCTTTTAAAGGTGACCAGTGATCCGCTTGTTTCGAGCAAAGTGGGTAAGACATTCCACACATGTGTGGCAGTGCTTTGAAAGGTGAATTATTTGCCCATATTTGTTCAAAAGATGGGTGGCACCAAATCTTTATTTACGCTTCCTCTCTAGTCAATCAGGTAACTGGGCACTGACCTCTTTACCTTTTGGCATCATATGTGTTGCCATTCACTTATTCAGGACACACATAACTAGTGCCAGTTATGTGTGGGGGAGAGGGTTTAGTTGTAACATAGTAATTCAAAACAATACTGGTAGATTGCTTTTTGAGGCTGCGTTGGCCCCATCAATCTCACATTTGCCCTTGACAATGAAATGGGAATTCACCTCATATGTACCTGAGTACATTGCTGGCAACACAAACATTAAATGCCTTTGACAATCCTGGGCTCTAAACTGCCTCCCACTGGCCAGAACTGGTTGGAATTAAATGTTCCTTCCCCATGCAACGTCCAACCAGGGAAACTCCCCCGTCAGGTGAAACAACCCTGTATCACATCTAAAAAGTCAAGATACAGTGTTGCAACAGTGAAAAGAAGGCAGCTTGCACTCCTCATGCATCGAAGGAAGCATGAGGCCAGTTCGCTGCCTCCCTAGGTGGGTGGAGGGTGTGTAGAGCCCAGGAACACATTAGGAATTGGCACTGGGTGAAAAATGGGTTACAAAATCGTGGGATAAAAAATGCCTTTGACAATGAAAGGAAAATTCAGTTCATATGGTGGTGAGCAAATCTATTTTTCTTTTTTTTTTCTTTTTTTACATTTTTTTTTACATGTATCATTGTATCAATTCATACTGTAAGAGACGGTAACTTGTGTATGCATGGTGCACAATGTTTTGGTTAAATAAAAAAAATAGTTAGATTTTATTTTATTCAATTCAACCATATATACAGTGTATGCACACTAGATTTCCTAAAATATACCCCACACAAGATTTAATGATTCCTAGACATTATGTGACTGGAGAAACAAGGCAGGTAACAACCAGAAGAAAGAAAGTTAAAACATAAGATGTGCCTCTGCTAGGTTAAATGAGGTGGACATAATGAAGAAAGCAGTGTGACATTACAAATTCACAGAAAGGCTGAAAGATGGCTAATAACACCACAAGCTGAACCATATAAAAACATAAAAACACATATTTGAGTTGCGATCATGACTGATTTTAAATGTAGTGTTGTTTCTATGAGTGTAAGCTAGATCTGCACTCACACAGTAGAGTGCCGATTTGCGTATTGTGTGGCCTACTTGTGCGCCAGCAGAGCGAGTGACCGGAGATACTTATAGAGATCTCTCTCATTATTACACCATCATCTAAACTGGCCAATCGGAGTACTTTGAGGGACGACCGACGACCGCAATCCAATCACTTGCTGTGTCGCACAAGTAGGCCTAATAAAGAAAAAAAAAAGCCTTTCTTTTAATTAACAACAAATTAACATCACCTCCATGGCAGGGATATGTGACCTGTTATATGACAAATACTTGCGAGATAACACATTAGTGTGGGATAATGGCATTATCATGTTGTTAAAGCATTTGGTGGATTCATGCTCCAAGATTATCAGTCAGTCAGTCGTCAAGATGGGCTGCATTACAATCAAAAGATCATATGCCTAAAATTCAGTTGTGAGCTCTTTCAGTTTATTCACAAGTTCTTGTAGTTTTTCAACTTCCTCCCTGATTGACAAGACAAATCTCATGGTCTCTGATCTGATGTGTTCTCTCTTTTGATCATTGGACAGTAACTCAGCAGAGTCAGCACTGCCTGTTTCACGTTCAGCCTCCGACGCCTGTGCCTGCCGAATGTGGTGGATTTCCTTGGCATCCATGGCGATGAAGAAGACATCGACGGCCACAAACAAACCGGACAGCACCCCTGTCACAACTTCCGCCCCGCGTAGTCCCACCCTGGCTGTCTGGGCAGCTACTCTGCCCAGGCTCCCCAATTGGGCCAGTCGCACCAGCTCTGTGATTCCACCCAAGCCTCTCCCAAACCCGGAGGCAGTCCTTGCATGCCTCGCTGAACTCTCACTGGCACTCTCTGAATGAAGCAACTCTTCATTCTGCATCTCTAAACCCTCACTGATGTGTTGAAGAGACAACACGACTGATTTCATCTTCTCGCCGAATTCGGTGATGATGCTTCTGATGGCCTTCTGATCAGTGGTGCTGTTCACCAAGTTGGTGATGTTTGACACGCCGGCCGTGGCGCCGCCGGCCACAGCCACACCGAGGCCGACTCCTGTGACGATGAGAGAGGCTCCCACGGTAAATGGGGCCAGAATGAGACCCACGATGGAGGTGATGCCTCCCGCTGCTCCGATCACCCCGCCTGCCAGGCTGCCGATGGTGGTGCCTTCATGCACTCTTTCCAGACCGTCAGCCAAGGCCTTCAGCTGCTCTAAGTTTGCCTGAAGCTCTTCTACAGTTGCTTTTGTCTGTCACAGGAACAGAGAAACAGTACGTTTTAACTGCGGGCGATGAACAAACGACATCGGCCGACATATTCTTTGAATGGCATGCAAAATGAGTATCGTAAACGACAATGTTGTGGTGCACTGGAAAAAAGGAGGGTAGAGGAGGAAGTGGGGCGGAAATAGGAACCAGACTGCACCAAATGGTTTGGGGTCGAGGGGGAGGAAAGCAGCACTTGGCTCTGAATGGTTATCCCTGGCCGAATGTTGGTCGATTTGGCCGAAAAGCTCTGCAATTTCTATCTGTTCGGCCGACGTTGTCACGCCCACTTTCTCGACCGTCGCCCGTTATGCTGCTATCGGCCGAATCCCATAGACAAATAATGGATGTTGGCCGATGTCGTTTGTCCATTGCCAGCTGTTAAAACGTACTGAAAGCGTTGCTGTATTGGTGAGAGAAATGAGGGGCTTTGACAGAGACAGAAAAACAGACAAATGGAAGAGTGGCAAATTATCAAACCTTTCGCATGAGGAAACCTAGGATAAAAGGCCTTGCCAGTATTTCACTGGCTGCAGGTCGTAATCCAGGTTCCTTCTGGAAGATGTCTTTCAGCAGTTCCTGTAAGTTGTCTTGTAAATGCTCTTGGGAGAACTGCAAATCCATTGGGAGCGTTGGATATTCTTCTCCTAATATTTTGCGGATCAGCAGTTTTGTTGTGCTTTCAGCAAACTGTTTGGAAATAGGAAAAGGAAACAATAATTCTATCTATTTAGTTATATTGGGAACCTATGAACGGCTGCAATTTGAAACTGGCCTCTGTAAAAATATGATTCCCCACCCAAATCCTTTTCCCCCTCCTTGTATATTTCACTTTTCCCCTTTACCTCCACGGTATGCCTGAAATTCAACCAATGAGAAATGTGTTGTGGTGCAAAATCTACATCCAATTAAAATTAGTTAATTTCTTAAGTCGTGTTATTGTTTCTGTAATTAATTATCTCATTTAATCAGTTCCCAGCCATAGTATATGCGTGCGTGCGTGTGTGCGTGTGTGCATGTGTGTGACATTCAAGTTTTGTTTGAGTTTGCATATACTTTTTGTAAGGTAAAACATTATCTGTAAATTGTAATGTAGGCATACAGTTTCTAGTCCATACATGTATGGACTAGATGACATTTTGGATATGACATTTTGACCCTTGTATAAGTAGGGGTGCATTGCAAAAAACATTCAATCCTAAAATGTTGTTAGACTATATAGGTAAAGGCAGGTTATTTAAAAATAATACCCATCAAACATTATAACAAAAAGCATTATTAATAATTAAATTGAAAATATTCATGTTCCACTTACTGCCAACTCCAGTGTGCAAAGCTCATACAGCACACAGCCTAAAGACCAGATATCACTGAAAGGCAATCATATTTATGAAGTCAGATATTTTTAAAATGGCCCAATTGAAAAATATTCACGATCATTAACAATAATCATCCATGTTTTATGCCATGGTCCCCTTAGTTGGAAGAAAGATGAAGCAGGGAGTGGACCCCATGCTATATTGTAGACAATACAACATGTAAACAATTTATATTATAGAAAATATTATTTCTATTGTATTAGTATATAGCACCATAGATTTGTTTGACCGCATCATCGATGTACCGTATGCTGGATTCATGTTCATGGATTCATGAGTGCTCACTCATTCATGGATTCATGAGTATTTTCACTTAAACTGTCATTGTCGATTCTTGGACAACCTGATTTCAGTATATGTACTTAGTCTGCTGTTTTTTCCCCTCATTTTCTTGGCCAAAAACAGAAAGCTCACTGTTCTCAGAATAGAAATCAAGAGATTCGTGTAAAAATAAGTCCTGTCTATCACACAGAGATGTTGGCGGCCCCTAGTGGGTCTACACTGTTAAGACATGACCTCTTTACCTTTTGGCATCATACGTGCTGCCTGTCAGTTGTTCAGGACTCACATAACTTAAGCTAGCATGTGAGGGAGATGTGATCGCATCATTAAATCTGTGGGGAGAGGGGGTAATTATAACATTAAATTAATGAGTAGATCCCTTTTTGAGGTTGGGCTGGCCCTCCTGTATACATCTTTTCGTCTTGTCACTTGCCATTGACAATGGCAAATTGAAATCAGAATTTACCCAATACTGTATGTGCCTGAAATATGAAGTACTGGTACATTTGTGGCAACACAAAATTAAACGCCTTTGACAACGAAAAGACATTTTTTTAACCATGTTGATGAGCAAATTTGCTAACCATTCACATAAATTCACTTATCATTATCTTACGTGATCATGGGGAAAGAGGGGCGTTTTAATCATTGTATCTTAATTAAAATACAATAACATGCAGTACGCTGACAAAGGAATTCACAAAGATTTTTTAACTGGGTAATGGACAGCAAGAGTGCGACTCACTTCACAACGTCGGTGTGATTTTTAATTTTATTGAATTGTTTAATTACAGTTTCTACAGTATGTCAGTATGTCAATACCTCTCATTGAGTTCTCCAAAGCCTCCCAGACGTATGGTTCCAAATGCTGTGAGGAGTATCCTCTGAGACATGACAAAAGAGAAGACTGTGAATGTGAATTCATATCATGCCACTGGTAAATGATGTAGCACCTGTCAAAGTAATTTGTTGTTTGTGTGTGTGTACACACAGATACATACAGACAGTACATGCATGCATAAATACATACAATGTTGTGCTGTTCATACAGTACATAGGGACAGATACACATCCCTAAGTGTATGTGTACACACAAAGCCTCCGAGGTGTGGTACTGCTCAAAGATCAATACACACAACTTGGCACAAGTTTAGTTCTATCAAGGTGTTTGAATAATAATAGGTAAATAAACATGTCAGGAGCATCTCCACAGTCCCGGATATGCAAACTGAAAATGTTTTGGGTGCTGTCCAGAAGTTCCAAAAGTTTCGTTTTGAGGCGTTTTGCTTCTTTGACACTGTCATTCATGCATTATATCTAAACAGGTTGCCCAGCATACCTAGATAATCTAGGTAAAAAAGTGGTTAAAGGTCACACTTGTTTCTGATTGAGTTTTTCCTCACATCTTTTCCAGTTTGATGGCGAGGGAAACAGGCCTGCACTATTTAATTTCATGTTTTTTGTATGGCTATTCTGTTCTCTCTGTGGATGCTATGCACCGTGCAGGTGTGTGGTACCTGGGGTGATAGGTCATTGTGGAGCAGACCTTTTCCGTGAATGCATTTCAGAGCCATGCAAGTTTGGACAATCCACTGTAGTATCTGTTAAAACAATTAAGAAGTGCATGAGTAATGAGTATATAACATTGATGTTAAGAGAATTTCCAAAATGTTGATAGATTTCATTTTAACGGTAACTGTGGAAATAGTGCAGGGTTCATCACTTGACAGATATGACACTGGCATTGATATACAGTATGTATTTATTTATAGCTGGTCAATAAGTTCATTTTGTTTATTTTGGTCGTTTTAACCAACAATGTAGTATACTACATATTTAGTCAATTCAGAAAAAAAGAGGTCCAAAAAGGTGTAGGGTGAAGCTAAGAGCACTAAAAAACAAAAAAACAAAAAAAGACAACACACACACACACACGCACGAACGCACACACGCACGCACGCACGCACGCACGCACGCACGCACACACACACACACACACACACACACACACACACACACACACACACACACACACACACACACACAGAAAATACAACTATATGGAAACAAGGGTTTGTGGTTCATGGAAACTATTTACTGTAGGCCTATAAATATGTACAATACATTTTCTACTGTATTAGGTCAGCAAATATTAGGTATTAATACCTGGTCTTCTTCAAATGAACCTGCAGCGAGTTTCTGTTCCTGAATCTTTTGAGCAAGATTTCCACCCAGGCAACGATCCATCACAATGTATAGACCGTGTCCATCTATTGTGAAGGCCACATATTTACTCTCTAACATACCATATGCACAGTTGCACACAAATTATGCCATAATTAATTATATTACATTTTTATTATTTACATTTTTATTGCACATCCAAAAAAAGCACAGGCTTTTACAATACATTTTTTGGATTCTATTAGCTTTCTTCGGTTTTTCTAATTCCCATGAGAATTCAGCTGAGTTTCACCTGTAGTTTGTATGGGTACAGGTTTATTCCTTAATTCAAGGGTTCTCAACCAGATGATGGTGAAATGATAATTTAATGACATCCAGACACAAAGAATAGCCGATCTACAGATCTGTTATTCTTTGTGGAGTCAAGCTACATTCCCAAAAATGCCTCCTATAATTAAATGCCATAATAATTAGGGTTGGTCGGTCCCCAGTTCAAATGCGATTATTTGGTGCATAAAACGATAATGTAAGCCTACCTTCCTCAAAGGATTTTTCATAGCTCACAATATGCGGATGGTTTGCATCTTTCAGCGTATCAGTCTCGGACTTGATCCTCTGATAAGTGTCATCAGGGACCTGTTGATTCAAAGGTCATGATGAACACATTATTTCAGGATTTGGACAATGCACCGTAATGTCACATACTTTTTTCCTACTTTAACGACTAGTATTAGCAGGACAATATCAGTCACCAGAAAAAAAAGATTGGGTGTTTTACATTAATCTACCGGTATTATGGTTCAAATTGAGTTTTAAATTATAATGGGTTTGTAGAGGAAGGGGGCAGCGGGCAGGTATACTGTATACTGAATGGAAATATCCCTTTAATTCATGAGTATAAGAATTCATGTTAAATAATGGGGGATTTTCCTTTACAAATAATAATAATAGGCTACTAGGACCTACTACTAATAATAAGCCAACTAACCTGTGGTGGTATTTTGACCTCGTGGATGAGAAACTCGTCACCTTCTTTGGATGTAGCAACAACTCCTGTCTCCACGTTAGACTGGACAGTGTAGCCATGCTTCTCATAGATGCTCATGCATACACTTTGAGATTTCCCCATCTCTTTGCCTGATGTAGTATGAACTAAATATCTGAAAGACTGCAGCACTAAGATTGTGTAAGTCTAGTCTCCAGACCGTTTAGGGCCAGGCTATAGGTATAGGATATGTTGTGCACTATGTGCACAGCAGGCAACACAAATAAGAAACAATCTCTTTCACTTTTCATTCTTTTATTACAGCTGCCACTGCCAGTCACATGACATTAGAACAAGTTTAATGTCTCAGCTGAACAGGGGAGGGCGGATTCTTACCTGCTTCAGTGGGCAGGTACATTTCCTGTCCTGTGTACTGTACACAATGGAGAAGTAGAAGATAACCATGGAGAATAGAAACCTGCCTCTCTCTCTTTCTCTTTGGAAAGCTACTTTTTGTGGAGCCTGGGTGTCGATGGGCGTGGTCAGAGCCTTCTGCTCTGGCCCAGCCCACAAGAACTGGGAGCTGTGGGCGGGGCCGCTGCGGAAATCAACTTTACTGTTTACTCTCAGAAGGGAAAGAAAACGAAACCGACGAGCGTCTGGATTTAGACGGTGTTGAAGCCATACACTTTACAAGTTCAGAATATCCAAGTGAAGACCTGTGAGTAATGATTGTTATTACATTCATTACATTCTGAACTATTATACATCAGAAAATGAAGTACCCTGTACAGGAAGACTGTCATTGATTGATTGTCGAGTCTGACGGTGGAACAGGGTACATGTTTTGTACGGGTATTTTGTTTCTGGTTCACATCATGTCATGATTATGAAAGTGATTTTCAAGGGCTAGCTTTTAGGACATTATTAAAATTACTTCAGGGCTTGGTTATGGCTAGCTTGAGTCCTGGTTAAGGCTATGGACCAGAGTAGCCTTGGTCCAGTGCTTGTTTGTAGAGACAACAGCTACTTCACTATAATAGCCCATGTTTCAGGGCTATACTTTCACTTTGAAAGTCGCTCACGTAAGTGAAAGTAAGTGAAATAGAATGTGTCTGTCTTGATGAGTTGGTAGTCCAGTGCTAAAAATGAATCAAAGTTGCAATGTTGATGTTGTTGTCTGACTGCATATAGTGCAATGTAGCTGTGTCAGGAAGAAAGCAGATGATCATGTCGACAACAACAACAAGCGTTGCTATTACAGTATCATCATCACATTGGCAATTCTGCAATATGCATGAATTATACATGATAAACATCAAAGTCATTATGGAGAATAAATAACACATGCACCCCTATTCAAATTGTAATGCAGCTATACTGTGAATACCATGCATAAATATGTTCAGTATGTTAATTACCATGAGTCATGGCCTATGAACATAATGGTCTGTACTGTATAGGCTATACAGTGTACACAGCATGGGAATTTCCCTTTTAACTTTTTACAGGATCCAGTTTTGAAATGCAGCCAATAAGTGCTCTTTGAGAGAGGTTTTGAATGAGTCTTTATTTGAGATTAATAACGGCTGTTGATAGGCCGTTCCACATTTTAGTGGCATATAGAAGAAAAACAATTTCAAATGAATCCCTTGTTTTGAGACGAATCAAATCACAGTTGCATGTGGGTTGTTGAACTCCCTCTGGTGTTGTGGACTGTATTTAGACAGGTGCATGTGTATAGGTGGTCTTTCTGATGAGCCCTCCTGCATCTTTCTTGAGTAAATCCACATGCCAGTAAGCTAGTATGGGATGTCCTTGTGACAGGTGCCCAGGTGTTAGTTCCCACCGCACCATGTTTGCTAGCTGGCAGCTTCTGGTATCTTTGGCTGTGTCCTTAAAGTCTTGTTTTCCTGGCTGTTGTTTTGTCACTTATTTGGAATATTCCAGCATACAGTTTATCATTGCAAACATGTACTGTTGCTGGTGTTAAATAAGAACTAACATTCTCGCACACGTCTAGAAGAGCCTTCTGCTAAGACGTCTTTTGCTCCAGATTCACTGCCATATAGGTGAACATATTCTACCATGGTGTTGTGAATCTTTTAAACCATGGGCACCATTGCAAGTTGCGATTCGTCACCCCTAAGCTATTCCAGCCTATTGCATACTTACACTGTGTGCCTTGTCTATGTAAAGCCAAGGATGGACAATAGCCTAAAGGAAAATGGAGAAGACAACAGACAGAGGGAGATAGTCAGACTGGATGACCTAATGATGATACAAATAGGAAGAACATGTTCAAGAGAGAACAACAGAATCTCCACGTACACAGTAACTCATGATGGCCATTAGCATAATAAGTAATGACTCATGTTTGTATAACTTATCTACAGAGAGCAATTGCAAACAATTTCCACACGGTTCAGTTCAGTTTCGGTTCTCAAACTGTCACATTCTAAAGACAAATGCCAAAACTTTTCAGGCAGTGACATCCTGATCCTCCCCCAAACTTCCCCCAAGCCTACAGTAGTTGTTGATCTGCTACTGTATGTTCAGTCACCGACATGAGGGAATGTGTGCCTGAAACAAAGTGACGATTGCTCAACCTGCACAACCAGTTGTGGAAAAACAGTGCAGAAACAAAAGTGAAACTTATAGATGGTGTTATAATCTCTTTTTGCTTGACTGGGATTCACAGGCAGGTCGGCTAGACAGAGGTCAAGATGGGGCAAACTCAGACCACCACCTATAACAGCCACGGATACACCGTCCAGTCCGACACACCGGATGGGATTGTCGCCACGTCGAAGGAGGGCGAAGAGGTTGTCATTAAGCGGGTCGAGGTACGACTTTTTTACAGTTGTATACAGCAGCAGTCTTCTGTTGCCAATGAGCCCCAAATTCATGATTTGTTGGGGGGGGGCTCTGATTTTCACGTCTTTTAACATTTTTCTTAAAAATCTTATCAGCTATTAAGCTCACATCATGGTACATGAGCTGTGAACTGTTTTTGAATAGTCAACGTATACATGGATAATGTGGTTAAAATGATTGTGATGCATTGTTAACTACTTTTTCCTGGAACCCCTTGGAGTTTCAGTATCTCAGAAAGCATGATGTCAGTATGCATCATGTACCTTTTTATTGATTTCAATTGTGCTGTTAACAACTTTTTAAACGCACACACATGCTGCAATCTGTGCTATTGAATTATTCAAACCCGGGTGCCTTACTCATGCCTGATTTTGTAGTGCACTTGACTTGTTTGGAGGGAGTGGCGCCAGACACTCTCCACCTAAACCAATATCCAAAACAGGTGTTAATCTGTTATTTATTTTTTTGGATGGGAGAATAAAACATAATACAGTAGCTAGTTAGTACAGTAACTAGTTTTGACTGTCAGGCAGTACCACTTGACAACCAGTAGAGGTCTTACCAGATCACAGGATGGAATAGCAGGGAGACACTACAACAACCACTGCATTTGTGTTTATTTTTTATTGGCATACTATATGCAGATGATTCAAAATAACCTTTCACTGAGCAAGTTTCAAAGCAGAGCTTTAAATGTAGATATAACTGTGTTTATACTTTATTTTAGAGCTAGCACAACACTCAGGATACAGTAAGTCTACAGCACTTAGTGACTGTTTGGTGTGTGCTGCATAGAGGCATTTTGGCAGCCTCAGTGCCGACGATGGATCCGGCAAAACATGTCCATACATATTACGTATGTTGCCCGTACCAAGCCAAATTAAAAAAAATAAATAAATAAATAAAAAAATGAAATGAAATTAAGTGAGTGCCGACCCGTGCTGTGCTTTTGTGCCACCAATATTATTTTATTATGAGGATTTAAATTCATTCATTACATTTTTGGTTCGATTGATTTTTGGTTCCAGACGGCGCACAGTAGCTGTTTTTGGAGTGATTCATGACAGGCATCCAATTCATCTGCATTTGTCTATATACCAATAAAAAATGTATTGACGATGCCACTCAACACTCAACAGAAGTCAAGCACAGCGTATCAGGAAATAGCCTCTGAAGCGGATACACTTGAAAACACAAGCCATCCACATATTGTAGGCTACAGGGAATCCTTTGAAGGTATGCACTATTACTTATATTACTACTACTATTACTACTTTTAAACTAGTTCTGTCTTGATCTTTTAATCTTTATTTGGATTCCCAACTTCCAGTCCACATACAACCACCTAATACATAACATAACAAGACTATAAAATGAAACTCCACTATACTTATAATTGGAAATTACAATGAGTGCTGTTTTTATTTACTTGTTTATTTCAATTTACATTTGTCCATGGGAATCAATTCCTTTCGGCTTTTCCCTTCAGAGGTTGCCACAGCGAATCGTCTGCCTCCATTTAACCCTATCCTCAGTTTCCTCTTCTCTCACACCAACTGACTTCATGTTGTCTTTCAATACATTCCATACGTCCTCTCTTTGTCTTCCTCTAGGTCTAGGCCTCCTGCCTGGCAGTTCCAACCTCAACATCCCTCTACCGATATGCTCACTCTGTACATATCCAAAACATCTGACATTAGGCTGTCCCTCTGTTGTACTTGTACTTTATAACCGTTTCGTTTTAGCTCTTCTTTTCCTGACTTTCAGTGTGACTGTCTCTAAACCATACAACATAAATTGTCTCAACACTGTTTTGTACACTGTCCCTTTCTTTAATTTATGATATTCTTTCTTTATTTGTTAGCTTTTTAGATGTGTAGGCATATTGGTAGTTGATGTTAGGATACATGCTCTTTTGAGAAGAACACAAGTGTGGACAATTGTTCCCAAATAAAGTGGATTGCATAAAGGTGTTGAAAACAGCCGAGCAGTTTATATTATTTTTCTTTTGACATAGAGGGAGACTGCCTGCATGTTGTGATGGATCACTGTAAGGGTGGGAATCTGGCTCAAAAAATCCAGGAACAGAGAGAGTGTGGAGGAGGATTCAACGAAGAGCAGGTAAAGTTATTATTATTACTATTATTATTTTGCATATTGTACAGCAGTGGTTTCCAAACCTATTTGAAGTTATACTTTTTGAATGTTGGAAACTTGAAATATTTAATCGAGACCCCATTATCATGCTATTATTAATCTGACATTATTATGTCAGATTATTAGTATTGTTAAGCTATTCCACAACGCTATGGCTGTTCAGGGCTCACTGGCATGAAAAGTTTTGGGACCCTCTCATGTGAAATACTCGAGGCCTTGTTTATTATTGCTTAAATCTAATTTACTTTTCTTTAACAGATACTGCAGTGGATTGTCCCAACGTGCATGGCTCTGAAATGCATTCATGAGAGAAACCTCCTCCACAAAGACCTCACGCCACAGGTAAAATTCGCATGCACATATTCTACAGAAAATGTCAATGGAAAATAGTTTGAAACCTATTCAGTGTATATTTTAATACACGTCTTTTGCAATTCTTCAGAGGATACTTCTTACTGAATCTGGAGCCATTTTTTTGGGAGGATTTGGAAAACTCAGTGAGAGTGAGAGGTATATCATGCCACCAAGTTAATGCTAAACATTATCTAACACTGATTTACTGTAAGTGCCGCCTTCAATGTGCCTATCTCATTTCAACAGATCGGATGCAGAAACAGCTAGCTCACACAATGCTGCCATAAGTTACATAAGTCCTGAAACCTTGCAAGATGGCATATATGACGAGAAAAGGTACAGAGGGAAGATTACTGAAAGTCTGTTTCATCACTTGATTGTGTCACTTTACATAGTAACGTGCTGAATGGTACTTGCATAGGACTTTCTCACTCATTGTACAACACCCAAAGGTGGACCAAATGTAGGCATTTACCAGACGCTCTTAAATCAGAGCGACTTACATTAAGGTTAAACAAAAGAAAAAAGCATGGCAATAACAAAAAGAATCAGCACTGGTATTTCACATGTATTTTTGTCAGCTGTCCCCAATCATCATCATGGTGCCCAGAATAGTGATGGGTTCACGTGGTTAAACCACGTTGACCCGTTTGTGTTTGAGGAACAGCTAGAAGTTATTTAGGATCTTGTTCTTGTTCAGTACTACATGGGGAAATACTAAAGGGAAGAATATTTCCCAAAACAGATACAGTACATGAAAACATAGTTAAATTACCCAGTGAACTGAACCGTGGAATTTACAATTTTGCAGCTACTGCTCAATTAAAATTAAAAATGTGATTCTGTTTTCCCCACCTTCAGTGATATCTGGTCAATGGGCTGTGTGCTGTATGAGCTTTGTACTCTAAAGAAAGCAGTAAGTGAACTATCTTTTTTTTTTTACTTGCGCATCACACGAGTTGAGAGATTGTAGATTTTATATAAAATGTAACTTGTCCATTTCCATCTAAAGTCCCCCTCACCTTGGTAGCCACACAGTGTCTGTCTTTGCATGTGATTTGACAGACACAATATTTGATTAAACGCAGTTTGTAGACCTTTTAATTTGTAGAAGAGCAATGGGTTGTATAGAAGCATGAACATGATGTTACAGTATGTCGATCATGGGTCTTTATCTTTAAGATGGCAAACAAGAGGCTCAAAATCACACATTTAGCATCAAGCCCATGAACCAATGTCTTTTTATAACACACTTGTATTCCTAAACAGTTTACTGCAGAAACAACAGTCACTCTGATCCCCAAAGTACTGGGCGGTCAATACCCAACTCTGCCGGGACATTTCTCCCCAGAACTACACCAAGTACTGAACGACATCTTCCAGAAAAAACCTGAGTTCAGACCTACAGCCACTGAAATTCTGAAAAGGGATTTCATCATTGAATTTCTCATGAGAAAGGTTTGTCTCTGTCTCATCTGTCAATATCCTCCTTCCATTTGTCTTGGTGTGTTCCCCTCACCAATACTGTACATCGACCTCTTTCTCCCTCTCTCAGTGTAAAGCCACTGTAGAAGACCTTCAGGCCAACTTGGACAAGTTGAAGGCCTTGGCCGACAGTCTGGAAAGAGTGCATGAAGGCACCACCATCGGCAGCCTGGCAGGCGGGGTGATCGGAGCAGCGGGAGGCATTACCTCCATCGTGGGTCTCATTCTCGCCCCCTTTACCCTGGGGGCCTCTCTCATCGTCACAGGGGTCGGTGTCGGTGTGGCTGTAGCCGGCGGCGCCACTGCCGGCGCGTCCAATATCACCAACATGGTGAACGAGTCCAGTGACCGGCAGGCCATCAGAAGCATCATCAAAGAGTTTGGTCAGAAGATGAAGTCGGTGGTGACGTCTCTCGAGCTCATCAATCAGGGCTTGGAAGAGCGCAAGCAGGACGTGCCCGACTCGGAGGCTGGCACCGAAATGTCGAAAAAGCTGGTGAGGATTGGCACTGGGGCCGGGAGAGGCCTGGGTGGCATCGGGGAGGTGGTGCGACTGGTCCAAGTGGGGAGCCTGGGCAAAGTAGCTGCCCAGACGGCCAGGGTGGTCCGGGTGGCGGAAGTGGCGACGGGGGTGCTGTCCGCGTTGTTCGTGGCCGTCGACGTCTTCTTCATCGCCATGGATGCCAAGGAGATCCATCACATCAGGCAGGCGCAGGCGTTGGAGGCTGGACGGGTGTCAAATATGTCTACCAGTAAGCTGGAAATTATGGACACTTCAGCGCTGCTGGCCAGTTCCGAACCGAACGGAGAAGACATCAAATCGGAGACCATGAAATTTGTCTGGTCAATCAGACAGACGGCTGAAAACCTGCAAGATATTGTGGATCAGATAACAGAAGTCACTTCACTTTTCTAAGGCAATTGGTACATTTAATCTAATGCTTAACTGGCTTGAAAATGAGCATACAAAGTCTCCCCACAAAACATATTTTTGTTTATTGTCATTTTGATGGTGAGCTCTTTCACCCAAAACATAGTAAAAATGTTGTTGGGGGAAATGTTCTGTTCATTCTCATATTTCTCACCAAGTTTCATGGACATTTGCCAATTCTTTACCTTTGCTGTCCAAACCTTGAGCATGTATATTTTGTTAACAGACACACATGCAGGAATGTCTGATCTATTTAGAAGAATAATGCATTTTCTCAATCTCAACTACTGCTCATCACAACATTCTTCACCAAAATAAACGCATGTACAAGCTCTCATGCATAGCATCACATTATGCTCATGCCTTTCATTCTTCAGATTCTTATAAGAGGAAGTGAATGTACAAATTTGTATAATTAATTGGTCTTAACAAGGGAAATAATTAAGTGCATTTAATGTTAGAAACTTGCACTGGGAAAGGTGGGGGAGATGTTCTCTATCTTGGATTTAAAAAGATTAATTTTGTAACTGTATAATCAATTGTAAAAAGTAAATAAAAGATAATAATTAAATGTGTTGAAATATTTTTGCACTCTAACCATCCAGAGACAATGTGTGATTGAATTTGTATATTAACTTCCTTTTTTGCGACAGCACTAACACCTCAGAGCCAAGCACAGAGGTCTATTGTCTTGATTGATTGATTTTTTATTTTATTTTTATTAACAGCTTGGAGAATTGCAGTACAATTCAAGCACATCTCAATGCAAGATTGATTACAGGGCTTAAATTTATCATGAATGGGTAAGTATTAATTTACTTGTGGCGAGACTGCAGCTGGGTACTATTTATGTTTGCAACTTTGCATGATTGCAGCTCTGAAAACGCAACATCTCAAAGTGAACTCAAGGGGTCGCTGTTTAGCTAAAATAGGAGCATTAACAAAGTTCTGACCGCAACGATATGATATCCTATTCCTCACCTTAATGACAACCACGGACCGAGTTTAATGACAACCACGGACCGAGTTTAATGACAAGAAGTTACATTCGCGTAGGCCTACCGGTGCCGCATACTACATACGGTACTTTATGGACTAAATGCAAAGGTAAAACTGCGAACTATTTACACAAAAAGGGGATAGGTAGGCCTACACATAGTGACTAGCCCAGTCATTCTCTAGGCCAGTAGTTTTCAACCTTTTGACACCAGAGCCCACTATTTATTTAGCATTTGTTAGCAACACAACGGACCACCATTTGAGGACATTCAAATGCCCCACAGACCCCAAACTAAAGGTTTATTTTGCTCTTGTCCACAATACCAGGCTGGGTCATTTTTATGCTCTCCAAGAGTTTCATCAGGTTAACCAACTCTCATTTATCTGGGGACCACCTCGAGCACTCTCAAGGAAGGACCACTGGTGATCCACGGACCACTCGTTGAAACACTTGGAGGAGCCGATAATACATTTGAGAGGGTTTTTGCTTGGGTGGGTCAGGGTGCATGGGGTAACAAACACTGTTCCATTGTCTATTCATTTATTATTTGCCTCTCTGGAGAGAGAGAGGGGGAAAATGGAAAGTTTTTGAGCGCTCCGGCGGTTGAGAGAGAGTTGAGACTGTAGTGTTCTTGTTTTTAAAGGCTAGCTTATACTTTGGTTGCGAGCAGAGCATGGCGCTGGACGGTGTCGCACAGGCAGGGGGCGCGGGAAAAAATAGCAGATCCACAAGCTCACAGCACGCGGAGGGGCTTGTGATATTTTTCCCGGAGTTGTGCGTCATGCCCGACACCGGCCGTCCAGCGCGCAACGCAAAGTACAAATGCAGGGCTTATTTATGTATTAAAGGGGAATTCCACCGATTTTCAACATTTAGCTATGCCATTAATACCTTGTGTTGTGTGGACATCATTTTTTTAAGTTTAAGTTTCACTTTATGACATCATCAAGTTGTCTTTCACCATGTTAATGATTTTTCTTTTAATTTTAGTTTCCTGAGAGTACAAATGGAATCATATGGACCAGAAAAAATATTGAAAATGGGTGCACTTTCCCTTTAATGTAGGTTGGCTAATTGTGTGGTTCTCAGACCTCTTCATTTCCAGGTAAGGACCCCAATATTGACACTAATGGTTCCATTTCTAGGCTCACTGACTCTTGTCACTCCTGTCCATTTAGTTACTAAATATACCATTTAGCTGGGGACCCCCCTCAAGGATCCCTCGGGGGTCCCAAGACCCCAATTTGGGAACCACTGATGTATGGTGCGGGTGGGAGGGAGGGAGGTGAGGAGGAGGGGGCGTGCATGAGGCGTGCACGCACGGGACTCGCTCACTCACGGGCAGGCAGACGGAATAAAAAAAGGAAAGGGAGAATTTGCAGTTTGCCGTGTTTCAGCTGGCTGGGAAATAGCGGTCAGAGTTGGGATTCAGTCTGGAAAGATGCAGGCTATATAGTACTTCTAATCGGGGGTACTTCCGACTAAATCCGAGGGAGGACAATATTAGACCTATATAAAATGTGGCATCTGTAGATGTTGTTGTCTTTAGATAGTTTTCTCTCTCTCTCTCTTTTTAAAAAAGGGAGAGAAAGTTGGTTCCAGAGAATGCCGAGAGGAAGAGTCTGCATGAAAGGAGCCGACAGCTATGTAGGAATTCCCGACTGAAGTCATGGTAAGTCCCACTTATTGCCTTGATCCCTTCCCGATCGAGCTTTGACTGTCTGTCTGTGCATGAAAAGCGTGAAATCTTGTCGTGGGGGAAAAAGGTTGGGTGTATATGCTGTAAGTTGGTGTATCACATAATAGGCCTATACATTCAGCTTTTGTGTAGCCTAATCCTACCAACTTTATTTCAATAGCCTTCCTAACAGCGTTTTATGTTTGGATTATTTGAATATACATTTCTAATGTCAGGTACGTGTAAAATGTCCCATGCACTAGTTAATCAAGTCATACTTAAACTTAGCCCCTTCTTTCTTTTTAAAACTTCATTATTGCAAAACTAGCCTACCTCTGTTTCTGCTCAAGTCCATATGTAGCTGACTGATTTATTCATTAGGTATAATAACTCCTACTCCTAGATCTTTGAGTTCATATAGCTGTCAACGTAATATATCTTATGATGACAAGATATCTGTAGGCTATATACTGTATGTCATCACATGGGGCTTTGAAGTTCAATGAATCGGAAAGGAAGTGAGATATCTCTCCTAGGACAAGTCCCATCTCATCTCATACTCTCAGGCATTGTGAATTTGTGTGCTTATCATCTGATCTCCACCCCTTTTTGCTGCTGGACCCCTGCTCTCTGTCTGGGCTGTACATGGAGGGACAGACGTGCACGCCCGCGTACACACACAAAGAGGAAACTGAAGCAGCAAAGACAGTGGCAGACACAACAAGGCAGGCTCAGTGGTGTAGACTGGTAGGGAGTGCATGAGAGAGAGAGAGAGAGAGAGAGAGAGAGAGATTTTTAGTGTTTCCCCCTGTGTGCAGGGCAGGGCGGAGCACTTTGGCAGAGAGAGAGGGGGAGAGAGAGAGGGAGAGAGGGGGGGCGGAGGAGGAAAAAGAGAGAGTAAAAACTAAGTAGAGTTGGAAAACAGGGAGAAATGAGAGGAAAGGCAGCAGGGCTTACTTTTTTTAATTTTAGGAACCTTGGACACCAGCGACAACTGTGTGGTTACAGCGATGCCACATTTTCCACATTGGATGTGTGTGTGTGTGTGTGTGTGCAAGCATGCATGTGTGTTTGTGTGTGTGGGGAGAGAGAGAAAGAGATGGAACAAGGGGTGGCATGGACTGCAGTGAACACAGCGGAACATGTGCTGCTGTGGGGGTTTTGTGTTGCTCTTTGGCCAAATAGGAAGGTTTGGAACTTTTGGAAGAACTATAAGGGCTCTCGAAAACAAAAACAAAACGTCTGTCACGTGGGCACAAATATACACGCTTAAGGCCAGTGCAATTCCCAATGCAACTCCTTTCAACAACATGCAACTACAGTATTTGCAAACCATTATCCCCAATGGCAGAGTTGCAACTTGCAAAAGTGCCTTGGCGTGGTGTGTGGGCTGGCCTTAGACGCAAGGAATTGCGAATAGTTGCATTGGTGCAGTCTGCAGCAACAATGCACAAATGACTACCGGTACATATACAGGTACTGAGGTCAGTCTGTGGCAAGCTGACTGACAGGTCCTCTTACACTGAATAATAGGATAATAGACAGGAGGGAAAGATCCCTTCCTTGGTTGAGTAGACCAGTCGTTATCAACACCAACCCCCAAAAATCATCATATTTGAACTATGACCCCTACTACCAAAATAATCAATTGATCTGGGGGCAGCCCAAAAGAATATGATTATTTTGTGCTAATATGATTACTTTGCCCCCCCCCCCCCCCCCCCCCCCAGTCCCCAATCAAATAATATTTGAACTGGGGACACCCCAATAAAAATAGGGGTCCCAGCCCACTGATTGAGAACCACTGGAGTAGACTGGGAACAATTTACTTTGCATAATATCCGGGCTAGAGTGGATACGGAAATGTTCTGTGTTCATGTGTGTGTGTGCTTGTGTCTCAAAGTGTGCAAATTATAAGCCGGCACCATTCTGAGGTTAAGTTAGTGGAGATGTATGAGAGAATTATGACCTCTCGTGTGTGTGTCGGGAAGCCGACACCAAATTCTGGGAGACTTCCAGAGCTACTACTGGGAGCGGTGGGGTGTCTGTCTGCACACATGTCATCATGGCCAAGAAGAAGTACCCACCATGGTTACTATTCATTATCTGCACATATATGCATTCTATTTTGCATCTGTCCTCATGTCTAGGAGATTAGCTGCACTTGGCAACGTTATTAGTTAAACCTCGTTCAGAAACATCAGAGTAATGTGTCGGTGATCAAGTGTGTATTGCGTACATAGCATAGGCCTAACACGCACTTGAATAAAGTCATACAGTACATACGGTAGGAAAATGGGATGGATAAGGGGTGAAGGGTTGCTGCCCTGAATCACCTTAAATTATTGTCCCTGGGTATTCAGGTCTGGTGAGGCAGTCTGTTATGTGGGGCTGTCAGTATTAGTTGAAAATCCGACTACAGCACCTGATTGGCCGACAGCACTGTCACTATTCTGATTGGTTGGTATACGGTATGAATCAATCACTGAAGACTGCCGCTTTGACAACGCCCATCCCATAACCTGCTGTGGTGGAGATGGCTTTCAGACTGAAAAGTGAAGTGAAACAAAATGATATTTCAGATTTCCAGGCAAGGTGAAGGGAGTGTAGATGGCATACAGTGTTCAGTACTTTAGACAGATGGTTCATTGTTTACCACTTGACCTCGTATCCTAGTTTCCTGATGCACTACACTGTCTGCATTCCATATGATTATTCACTCTGCTTTTTGTAAGTTACTCTGACCAAGTGCTGTAAACTTTTCCATAGTAGTGTTATTTTCCCATATTCGCTCCCATAGTCCTATAATTGTGTAACAACACAAACTCGAAAATGGTTGGGATATAGGAGGAAAGGAGGAGAGAGGAGTTTAGACAGCACATTGTTTAGTTCAGGGTTTACCTGGTAGCTTGTTTGTCAACATTATTGCAGTATTGTGGTCACATTTTCCTGGACCACCCGCCCGCTGGATGCCATCAACCCATAATCACCAGTGGGTTACTCATCATTACCAAGCAATGGAGCAAATCGGCTCTACTGGAGCCTACTGACTGTGATAAGGAAACACCAAAGTGAAGTGACTGAAGCCAAGTGTCGTGAAACTGACTTATGCGGCCGATTTAAGACTGATGTCAGGGTTAGTTGACTTACGTGGCCGGTTGAGACTGCAACATCTCCGCTCCAGTCGATCATTCTGGCTTAAGCTTGATAAGTAACCCCTACTGGTCGATACGGGATGATAACGCTCTAATCTGCTACCTGTGTCCGGCTGTGTTCCTCTACGCCAATTAGACAGCAGCTAATCGGCTGCTGTCTGATTAGCGAGATAAAGAGAGCCTGTAGATTATAGATTAATCTTCCAATTCTGTTCTGTTCAATGTTAGCATTAGCAAATTCTGTTCAATGTTAGCATTAGCAAATCTCCTAATTTGATCGTGACACATAACATACCTCTCCCCATTATACAGATGTGACGTATTGGAAGTGGAACATAACGCATATAGGTTGTGTTGGCACCTTGACGGTTTAAGTGGTTAAATATCTGAAAATAGACATTGTATAGTATACAAAAAGTTGTATGCAATATTTAGTGTGTGTGTGGGGGGTCCCTGCTTCATCACTCTCTCAGCTAAGCCCCCTTGGTCTTGTGCCGTGATCCTGTGTCCAGACTCCACCTGTCCGCCACCTAAGATGGAGAAAAACGAACCCTGCTACGATAGCGTCTGTCTGGCCATGCCGCGTGACCCCAGGTCCAGTCCTAGAATATGATACAGCAGGATTTAGGAAAGGAAACCAACTGGCAGCCCAACTGGTCTTACAGTCTATCCTCTCTTCCTATTGTATTATGCACCCCTCCCTCTCTCTCTCTCTCTCTCTCTCTCTCTCTCTCTCTCTCTCTCTCTCTCTCTCTCTCTCTCTCTCTCTCTCTCTCTCTCTCTCTCAATCACATACACACACATTCCTCCTGTCCTCTACCTCCTCCTCTTTCATCCCATCTGTTGACCCCTTTCTTTTCCTCTTTCTCACCCCTCCCCGTCCTTTTGGATCTGCCCCCCCCATCTCTCATTCATATTTTCCCTGTTTCTCTTTGGCGTCAAACCTCTCCCTTTCTCTTCTTCTGGCCTTGTCTGTTCCATTCCCCACCTCCTTATTATATTATTTTCTTCACTTCTTGTCTCTTTCTGTCCTTTGCTTTACACTGTTCCACCCCCAACCCCCTGCTCTCTCTCGCTCTCTTTCTCTCTCTCTCTCTCGCTCTCTCTCTCTCTCTGGTTCACCCGGTCCCTCCTCAGAGGGCCCACATCTGGTTTACATCATGGCTGCCACTGCTTTTGTTTCCCATCGATCTCCTTCCTCCCTCCCTCCCTCCCCTCGCCTCCTCTATCTCTCTGTTGCTTTCCATCCTTCTCTCTCTCTCTGTCTCTCTCTCTGTCTCTCTCCCACCCTTTGTGATGTGAGCCCCCACCTCCTCTCTCTTCTCTCTCGATTCATTGCAATTAGATTTATTTACATGTCGTGCAATGCAATATGAATTCCCATCATTCCTCAGTCCCCCCACTCTCTCTCACACACACACACACATGCATGCACGCGCACACACACACACACACACACACACACACACACACACACACACACACACACACACACACACACACACACACACACACACACACACACACACACACACACACACACACATTTCTATTCCAGTTCCCCTCACTCTGCATTACTTACTTTATTCTTTTATGTCTGTTTGTCTCTCTCCCCATCCTCCCCCTCTCTCTGTCTCTCTCTCCTATTCCCCCTCTCCTCCACTTCTCTCTCTCTCTCTCTCTCTCTCTCTCTCTCTGTCATTCTCTCTGACAAGCATCCTTTCGGAAGACCCGCTCGGGGGCTTTTTTCCGTTTCAGTCTTTCTGCGTGCAGGAGAGAGAAAGACAGGAAAGCCTGACGGAAGAGTGACACGCTCTGATTCAGCTTCCAAATATCGCACACATGTACGTGCGGACAACATACAGGAACCTACTGTGTGCAGTATACACACAAAAATAACAAAGCATAATGTACAGTAGTGTAGCGGTATCACTTTCTCGTGTGAAAGTACATTTGTCTGAACACCTGTACACACATAGACGCATGCTCACTTACGTGCACACATGCATGCACGTGCAGACACACACACACACACACACACACACACACACACACACACACACACACACACACACACACACACACACACACACACACACACTTCACACAGCAGCCGTCATCAAGCATAGCATTAGTGGGTGCAGAGTCATATTCCAAATTGGAATCACCTCACATTGAACCACTTAAAGGAAGGAGGCGCCGGGGTTTAAGCGTGACGCTTTCTCTTCCTGTCTAAAACAACGTCTCAAACGGTAACCTTGTTTACAAATCTAATCACGGCTACGTTTTGTTTCATGTGCACTTTTGTGCACATGAAACACAGGTCTGTGGGAAAGAGAAAGGGAGAAAGAGAGGGGGGAAAACGATTGGATAACTGATTGGTCTGGAAACACTGTGGTACAGTTTGCTGTTCTGTAATTCAACACAGCTCCGCATCAATCAGAGTGTCTCCTCCCTTAGACAAGGCTTGTTCGTTACAGCTGCATTCCTGAAATGGCCAACATCACGTTCTTTTTTTATTTGAATGATTCGAATTAAATTGATGCTGTGGCCGGCAGGCAGCTCCTTTGGTGGGGCTTGGCTTATACTGTAAATGGGCAGCTGGTGGTCTCCGTTGGCCAAATGCAACTTCTTTTCTGCCTGATAGTATGCAATGCGGACCCCTGTCCTGGCTGTTTTGAGTGTGGACACAAAGTGGCCATCTTGAGTGAGTGTGGACATATATTAGTGGCCCTCTGGAGTGAGTGTGGACATATAGTGGCCCTCTCTTGAGTGATTGGACATTTAGTGACCATCTGGAGTGAGTGTGGACATATACAGTATTAGTGGCTCTCTGGAGTGAGTGTGGACATAATATTTAGTGACCCTCTCTGGGGTGAGTGTGGACATACAGTATATTAGTGGGACTCTGGACTGAGTGTGGACATAAAGTATTTTAGTGACCCTCTCTGGGGTGAGTATGGACATATAGTAGTGGCCCTGTCTGGAATGAGTGTGGACATAGTGGCCACCTGGAGTGAGTGTGGACATATATTAGTGGCTCTCTCTGGAATGAGTGTGGACATAGTCGCCACCTGGAGTGAGTGTGGACATATAGTGGCCCTCTCAATCCTCAAAGCAAACTTCTATTGCTTGTGTGACAGAATCCAGTGTCTGCCCTGGGTAGGTATTTACACTTCAAGCACCACTACTTGTCAGCCAATAGGTGTACCTGACACCAGGGTCCAAAACGATGCCTCAATGGCTGGAGCATAGGGAGAGTACAGGACAGATTGAATAAAATATTATATTTAACAATATGAGTCTTGTATTTGAGCTTTCAAGGATAAAACAGAGTTGCATTGGCAACTCTTTCTTCCTATGAATACAATATACAATATATCTTTATCCAATCTGTATGTATGCTACTCAGTAACAGTTACTTCAGTTACAATAACAGTTACTGTAACTGAATCTATAAATACGGTAGTGTGTGAATACAATGGGGTGGTTGTGTTTGGTCTCATTGCCCTGTCCTTGGGGCATTTAGATCATGTCAATGGTTCACATATCTCACCCGAGACACATTGATCTGACACACATTTTAACCTGAGGGTCAAGATTAAATTGATCAGCATTCATTTGATGTGCAAGCAGGCTCCAGCAGCTCAGTGATAAAAAGAAATGTCAGCACTTGTGTAGGCCCTGCACAAGTGCTGGAAAGTTATTGCCTGGGAATCGCACCTGGGAACTGGGAATATTATCAAATCTCAGCAAGCCGGCTGTCTGAAAAAATGGCAACAAATTTGGGACGATAAACATCCATTTGTGTTATCAGGGTCAGGTCACCACTGAGGATGCAGCTGTGTGCATGGCAGTCTGTCTGAGGTTTACCAAACGCTGGTGTACGTGGGGCTGAGAAGATGACCACAGACAGCATAGAGATCAAAAACAATGTAGATTAAGATTGATTATATTATCAACATAACTTTCTTTAAACTCATGGTTCATTTGAGGGTCAGACTCAGGCGTGACTCCTTTTCAGTAGATGAGGACCCAACAATACAGAACACAGCACTCACCAGTTACCGTAGTGTCACTCTTAACAATAATATAAAACATGAATAAGAATTAAAACAGAAAACACTCACAAATGAATAGCTAAATGAAAATTGAAACACAAGGAGTGAACCGATTAAACAACCTCTCAAGCTCAGACTTTGTTACATGAGAAAGCTTAGATCAGTCTATGATGTGTTTTGTACCTGGTCAAGCCACCAGTATACCCGAGACTAGAGATATGCAGACATTACAAAGTGACCACAGGGGTTATCAGAATGAAACGGTCAAAACGGTCAAAACACTTTCACTTCTGTGAGAGTGTTGAATGTGGGGACGTTATCATGAGGAAAGATGAGCACAAAATCACAAGATAACCAGCACTCACTTCCGATTCTTCTGGTGAATTGGTAGAAAAAATGGTAGAAATAGTGTATCAATGAATGTGTTCAGAAATACAGAAAAAAGGACTGTTGTTTTGACATTTGCCTGCATTTCCTTTGCAGTCACACATATTGAGGACTCCCTCCCTCCTTGAGTGGCTGATGTCACAGTTTGTTATGACAAGGATTCCCAAACCTTTGAGGCTGCAAGCCGCCAAAAGAATCATATTTGAACTGGGGGAACACCCATCCTGACAAGCAGGAATTGTAGGCGTTCGTTTGACCCAGTTCCACATGTATACATTGTGCAATATTCATTGTGATTAAGCAAATCATCTAGAGACCCCCCAGAATCATCGGGGGGGATCCATCTGGGTCTAACTACTAGTCTGTTATGGTACTGAAGGGCTGATGTTAAGAGGTTTTCTACTGGCAGTTGAAAGCTGTACAAGACAAGATGCCTTATAACATGTTGATGTTGTACTGTATGTTTCATGTGGCACTCGCCATACATAGTGTCAACAAGTGTTTCTGGGCATTGATGGTTAGCACTGCTTCCATCCGTTTGATTCTGTTTTATCGTTTTGAGTTGTTGTATTTAGTTTAACCGTAATAATGTAGTACCTACCATAGTGTGGTTTCTTTTATTTTTTTTTAAACTGTGCTTTAGTTCAGGCTACTTCATTTTAGCGTTGGGGGGATATCCTTTTTGTGTTGCAATTGATTCAAGTCACGCCAGATGCTGAAGAAATACAGGCTTTAGCCTGAGTGGGAAGTTCCTGCTGGCTTCCCATGCGATCCTCCCTGTGATTTTACTAGACCCTATATGTTCCGCCAGTGAGCCAGAAGGTCTTTTTTAGAGGCCCTTTTTATTACTCCTACACCTCTGACACATGCGGTTGGCTGTTGGCCTGTTGTTTGCCACAGCCCCAGACCCTGCAAATAAAACTAATCCCTGTGTAAAGGAAGGATTTAATCCCATTGTATTCTACACAAACAGCCCACCCCTCTCTCTCCCAGAGGTTGCAGCGGGATTCTCCTGGAAAGTTTGAGATCAACTCAGGGACACCCGCCGTGCCTGATCCAAAAAAAAATCAGAGGCGGAACAAATATCTGTTTTATTTATTTTAACTTTCAGTAGAGACATGACTCATTGTGATCTAACTTGCATTTAACAACTGACACATCCGCCATCCGTACATAGAAACCGTTGCTAGATTTCCAATTCTGATTGATTGATTCATTGATTGAATCCTTGTTTGACTATTTAATTAAAAATGTAAACAAAACAGTTTATTAAACATAAAAGGATAAATCAACACTACAGTATAAATCAGGAAATCAGGAAATTACGTTCACCCCCCCCCCCCCCTCCCCTTTTTCATCTCTTGGTGTTGTTTTTTTTCCCCAGGTTAATTTAGAAAGAAAGCAAGTGTTACAACATCCTGTAATGGATGGTGTCAGTGCATCCACATTTTGGTGGCAGAGCTGTAGAATCAATAGAACTTTCACACGCCTGTTCTAAATTTGGGTATTATACCCTCTGGTTGTGTGGGCTTAAGTTCTCTCACTGAGAAATCACAGCATTGGTGTTAAAGTGGACAAGAGCTGTCCTGTAGCGACCGACACCATACACATGGACACAGAGTGTAGAGAAGGGCCACAGGGGCGGATTTAACATTTCCCAATTGGGGGGGCAGGAGAAAATGGTATGGGGTTTCATCGCCTGTGTCGCTTCGCGCCCCGAGTGATGAAGCTGCCCCATACCATTTTCAGTTACAGGACTTTTATTAGGCAATTAAGCATCAATAATATCAGTTGTTGTTGAAGTTGCAACAGACACACAGCATGCAATTAAGCATCAATAATAACATCAGTTGTTGTTGAAGTTGCAACAGACACACAGCATGCATAAAGCTAAAGGTCTGTCTCAGAGAGTTTTCTGTTTTCAATGATGAAATGCTGTTGGTTTAGTGGTGACACAGCTATAGTTAGTTAGTAGCAGTGGTAGTGTTTCAAATCATTTTAAATATAAGCACTTTAATTTGAAATATCTCTGGTTGTTTTGCATGCCATCATGTTTGGTGGGACAGTCTGGGCATTTAGGGGGGCATTCCCCCCTAATGTTATCTCCCTCTTTGCCAAAGGCCAGAACTAACTTGAAACAGTAACTATTGTGGATTAAACTGTGCAGACTAAGAAAGTAAAACTAAGTAAGTAAAACTAAAAGGAAATCATTAAGAGGCACACTTCATAAATACAGTATCTGTTCTCTGTAATAATATTCGGAAATAATAGTCTGTGAAGTGTGAACTGATGAAGTGAACTTCACCAGTCAGTGCTTCACAAGCAGATTTACTGCTAAATTAAGGCTGATTTGTAAGCAAAGGGCTTTAAGGTGACAGTTAAATTTGTATGACACGGATATAGCAGTTTGCTGCTTTCATGCCAGCTATCACTGTAATTAAAATAGATGCATCATGCAATGGTGGATATTTGATTGATGTTTCTGTGAGTTATTTTATTTAATTTTATTAAGTAGCAGCGTGTCAGGGGAGGGATGACGATGTGCTGTTTTTGATTTGGGATAATTGTCCTGTGTTTTCATGTGCGCTCCTTGGGGATTGACTGCATGTCCCCACCACAATGCAAACCAGCGGTGATCCCAATAGAGAGGTTAGGTTAGCATCTTTTTCTTCTTACAGATGATTTTCGGCTTTATTATGACAGTGAGTAGACATACAGGCAAGAGAAAGAGGCTGGTGGGGTGCAGTAAAATAAACCAGGTGCAAGAAAAGTACACAAATGCAATTCACAACGCTTGGCACCGCCGGCACAAACATAGTCTGGCAAAACCTACTCAACGTGCAGATTTATGCACCGGCAGAGGTAATAAACCCTCATAGTTTCAGTTGAAACCCAACCGGCCTGCTGTGTGTCTGTGTTAGCTGTCTATCCCTGACATAACTCGGGCACTGTTGACTTAAAGTCAGTGTATACTGGTAGTAGCCTGTAAATTAACATCCTATACTCAACGCAGTTACACGAAAGTAGCAGATCTGCAAGCTTGAAAAGTGACATGTTTTGATCTGTTGCTTTTGGTACTTTTGAGTTGAATTAGTTGTACAGTAATTCAAATTCAAAAGTACTGCCTCAAGAACTTTTTTTTTGTCATTCTCGTCTCGTTTCACCCTCGAATTGTGTTGTCTTGTCTTGGTCTCGCCGTTCTCACAGTTTACTATCTTGTGGTCTTGTCTTGGTCTCGCCCTCAATTCGTCTTGCTCCTGTCGCGATGTTGGAGCAAATATCTTTTTCTCCACCAAGATCACTCGAGTCGAGACAAGACAATGCAAAGGAAATGCATATTGCTATGCTATAGCAGTCCACAAATACATAGAGAATTTATCATGGATAGAGCACAACAAATAAAGAATGTCTTGGTCTTGACTTGGTCTTGCTTCGCAGGGGTCTTGGTCTCTGTCTTGGCCTCTGCCTCTCTAGTTCTTGGTCTCGACCCAGTAGGTCTCTCTTGATCATGACCCCACAAGTATCGTCTACGTCTGATTTGAATACTAAAAAGTCTGTTTAGAGACTGCACTGCTGTACTTACATATCCATTTGTCCACACGCATTGTGTGTGTTTTTGTATTGTCATACGTGTGTGAGAGGCTATATTGCATAAAAGGGTGCGGCGCTGCATCGCATTCCCGACTCTCATCCTTCCCAGACTTGCATCTCTCCCGAGTATATAAGCTTCATGGTATTATGCGAGACGGAGCAGCAGAACACAAATCAAAGACAGCTTCGTTCGGTCGTTGCCTTTTCTGCCACAGACGGAGAGCCATGCCTGTCACTGCTCCGGTGTTCAAAAAGGATCTCTTTGTAAAACCATACCTTTCTCTTCTAGTTCCACTGAAAAAAGCAGCAGGCAAAAAAAGGTGTCGAGGCTTACAATTTCTGGGAAACGCATAGGCGTCGTCGAGATATATGACAGAAGTTCTATAAGTCGTTTTGTTTGTATTCATTTTTGTCCCACAGTTACTATGGAAAAGTAAAGCCGTGTGAACCTGTGGCTCACGCTACCGCGGTTGGAGAGGGGAAAAAAGGTTTGGGCAGCCAACAGGAGCAGCCAGAGGGCCATAGAGGGTCTTAACAGCCCCTCTGTTGCCATGTCTGCTTATTGGAGTCGACTTTTGGGCTTATACTTTTCTACGAAGTCGTTAGTAAATGTGGGTTGCAGTTTTTTCTAAGGTGCAGCTGCATATTCGGGTATGCTTCCTTAATGTCGTTTTAACCATGAGCTTGTAGATTGGTTGTGTTTCAAGTAGCCGATGTGTATAGGATCCCCATGTGCCCATGTGACCTATGGTCGCTGTTTCTGCCCATCTTCTTTTCGCATAGATCAGGTTGCTCGTTTACCCCGCTAAATCTGGCAACGCTGCCCAGCCCCAGAGTCAGATCCAGAGCTATTAGAATCAATTTACGCCACTGACCCCAAGCCACCCCATCTGAGAAGGCACTGTTCAACAACCTGGTGTTCTTTTTCAGTGGTCTATGTAAGGCACCAACGTTTCCCTGCCCAGCTTTACATTTTGAAATAACTTGCATCAATTCACACTTTATAGTAAAATATACACATGTACATCTTAGTGTGGTACAGTTCGGTACTTTCTCTCTTTCCCCACAGTCTCTACTTTTCTATAACTTCCACTCCCTTTTCCAGACGCCCCCCCGGGGATCCAATAAGTGTTTGCAATTAATTCTCTGCAAATGTGTGGACCATGTTTGTAGATATGCCTCTATTGCACAATTTTTTGAATCAGGGCTGACGTTGTCAAAGCACACACACACACACACACACACACACACACACACACACACACACACACACACACACACACACACACACACACACACACACACACACACTCACACTCACTAATCAAACAACGACACACTCCAGCCCGCATCGCTACTCTTACACGGCCATGTGGCATCTAAGCAAGAAACAACTAAATGGAACATGTATTTTCAAATGGCCTACAAGTCAATGCCAAGTGCATTCTTACAGGACCACACACATGCATGCACAGTCGCACATGCAGAAATCCGACGTCGTTCTTACTACAGATTTACCACCGCGTTGCCACTGTGGGAAATCTGCTTACTATTATATTCAGGCTTGTTTTTCTGTCCCTCGTAAATATTGGTCGTTGTCGGGTTGCTTTATGTTGTTGGCTCGTTTCTAAAGCGTAACGGTTGCTTACCGTACTTGTGCTTGCTTGTTTAAATGTTGTTTAGACCAGTGGTTCCAGGGCCGGTTCTAGGCATAAGCAATATAAGCGGTCGCTTGGGGCCATAACCACTAAGGGGGCCATGTCACAGGGAGAATATTATTTTTTAACATATCCCCATCCAGGGCTTGACACTAGCACTTGCCCGGGGCAAGTAAAAAAAATGGTGGGGCAAGTGAAGACTGCTACCTGGTTGCCCGATCGGGCAAGTGTGCAACTTAGTGCACTATAACACAACACAAGATCAATTTGTCTTGAAGGCAGTCATTGCACTCTGCCTCTGTGTCTTTCCCTGCTTTCTAGCTATCCACAATTCCAGGCTGGATTTGGGAAACAAAACAGGCAAATTAACATACACATCAAAATGACCATTAATCTTCCACAGTGTAGACCTGGGCTAATTAAGATGATGAATTTTAACTCTTGAGAGTGTAAAAATGAAACCAAATGGACCCGCAAGGGTCCATTTCGTTTCATTTTTACGTTCTCAAGAGTTACATCTGGTTAACCAACTTAACTGGGGACCACCTGGAACCTGGGGGGCAAGTGACCATGACCTGAGGGCAAGTAGAACCTGACTTGCACTTGCCCGATGGGCAAGTACCTCGGAGACCTTAGTGTCAACCCCTGCCCATCCAATACATGTGTCCCTCACTTTCACTAAATGTGGCCTGCAGATTGCGGAATACTGTCGATTCACTAAAATTTTAAACTATTTTGAAAAACAATGCTGGAGACCTCTGTTTCCCAAACAGCTGCTCTGTCATATTGGGTCTGGTTCCAGTAAGGTCTGTTTTGCCGCGGTATGAAATGTCATGGTCATTCTGGATCTCCATAGACTAGTTGTTCTCAGACTGTTTTGGCTCAGGCCACCCCTGTAATGCCTTTTCATCCAGGGGTTTCGTTTTCCCCATAAGATGAAGTTATGTCATTCACACACATTGAATATCACTTTTTGTCATGCTAAGCAGTTGCTCCAAAACTCTCCAAACCCCTTTTTTTGTTTTCTGTACACTGTGTCCTCTTCCTAATGTCTGTGTTCTCTGTCTCTGTCTGTCTCTATCTATCTCTGTCTCTATCTGTCTCTTTCTCTCTATCTCTTCTTCCTGTCCTTCCTCTGGAAGTTCTACTCAGCAACAATATGGCTTCTGTTGACGGGGATGAATCCCAGCAATGTAATTGTTGTCAGATGACATTCACAGATTCATGAGGACGACTTGGATTGAGGTGGAGAGGAAAGTGAAAACGGGTGAAAGGACGAGACAGAAAGAGACAGAGAGAAGGAGAGAGAGAGAGACAGAGAAAATAAGCGAGAGAGACATGAGAACGTGAAGAAACATAGATCAGTAGTTCTCAAAGTGGGTTCGGGGGCGCTGCCAGTTTGTACATGTGCTGTTTTTTATCTCGAAAATGCTGAATCATTTTGGAATGTTTAACACAGTTTTCTCTTCGGGGGTCCACTGGCACCGCATATTTTCAGATGATCGCATTATGGACGTAGCCAAATGTGGTGGTCCTTTGCAGAAAAAACGTTGAAGTTTGAGAGCCCCTTATCATCTCAGATGACCTTCATGGTTCCAAATGGATCCCATACGAAAAATGGAACCCTGAACCCGAGGGTCCACTCTGTTCCTTTTGTGCTGAGTTATGGGAGTCTTTGAAAAAGTTGGAGAAGCGACTGATCTAGTGGGAGGAAACAGGAGAGGAAATGTGGCGGGAGGGAAAAAGAGAAAAGAAAGAGGTTTGGAAAGGAGAGAAAGAGAGAGTGAGAGAAAGAGAGAGGGGAAAACGTTATGGGGTTGCTGAGGCGACCGTCCAGCAGGAAAAATAAACAGTCCATGTGTGTGTGTGTGTGTGTGTGTGTGTGTGTGTGTGTGTGTGTGTGTGTGTGTGTGTGTGTGTGTGTGTGTGTGCTTCATTCTCACTCGGTCACCCTCCACATCGCTGGCAGGCCAGGCTGTGTTATGGTCTGCACGTGTTTTTGTGCGCGCATGCTGGCAGGAGTGTCTGCATATGCGTGCTTGCTCGCATGTGTGCATGGTGTGCGTGCGCATCCGTAATGAGGTGCACCACTACAGTTACATTTTTGCCGGTGTGTGTGTGTGTGGGTATGTATCTGTGTGTGCGCTGCAGTCTGCTATGGCTTGATATCTTTGGTGCATCTGTGTACAGCGTGCATGCGTACTGCAGTGCATTCCTTCCACATCAGGGTTAAAACTCAAATAAAACAATCAGTAAAGTAAAACAATCAGTTGCATTTGTGTCTTATCATGTTGTGTACAATACAGTTCTAATGGTAATCAAATGTCATCCTGCAGGCCAAAGATAATTAATTCTCGGGCCTGATTTGGCCCCCAGGCCTTGAGTTTGATATACTGTATATATGGTATGTTCATTCAAGTACCCCATGCTTATATTAACATCACCAACTCCATGTTGCCCTCTGTGACTGTGTGTGGTTTTGAGCGTGCACGGTACATATGTGCTCATGTATCTACAGTATGTGTGTGTGCGTGCGTGCATGTTTGCATGTGCCTGGTGTACCCATGCTTTCCTGCACATGTGTGTAAGTGATTGTGGCGCGACAGTCAGACAGCGAGTGGCACATTAAGGGGTATAACAGGCGGCGGCACTCAGCAGTGGTCAGTCTTTGTACAG
>CM076986.1:19262167-19417690 GCA_039105355.1 Benthosema pterotum
ACTTAATGTGACTTCATGGGGGCCGGAGCGCCGCGGTGCAACCAGTCGCAGACCGCAAGCATGCACGGCACACGCATGTTTATGTACACAGCCGTTACTTCTATACAGTATATCACACAAGTCATATTTATTATTAAGAATAGCTATTAATATATATTAATGACTTTTCATTATTGGTTTTATACTTGTAGCCTAGATTAAGACATTTGCTATGAAAGATGCTATTTTTATTTACAGAGCATCAATAAACCATATGAAAATAGCATTTAAATTTCAAATACTAAATTTAAGTAAGTATGTGTAGTTAACTAAGTATAGTTCTCGGTTATACACCCTTGTACTGCTGAAGTATAGTTCTCTCGGTTACACACCCTTGTACTGCTGAAGTATAGTTATCTCGGTTACACACCCTTGTAGGCCTACTGCTGAAGTATAGTTCTCTCGGTTACACACCCTTGTACTGCTGAAGTATAGTTCTCTCGGTTACACACCCTTGTACTGCTGAAGTATAGTTCTCGGTTACACACCCTTGTACTGCTGAAATATAGTTCTCACTTTGCAGTGCCAGCAGCCTAGCCTGGTAAAACGACTCCCCCTGCTGGACAACATGCATTACATGCCGTTCAGAAGAGTGCTCAAAAGCATTTCTTTAAACGATCATAACTTTTGATAGGAACGTGCTAGAGACTTACTTTTTTTTAATAGACTCAGACATTTTTGCTCTACAAGCCTGGGGCCGGATTAAATCATCTCGCGGGCCGGATCCGGCCCGCGGGCCTTGACTTTGACACATTTGCATTAGGGTATTAACTAAAAACATTAAAATAGACAAACGGAAACAAAACAAACAAGCAAGGTCCTCATTTGTCATCGATCGTACCATCGTCACAAACCAAAAGAAACAAACAAAAGGGGAAAGAAAAGGGGAAAAATAGTAATTGAGTAATTATCGTAATTGATCACTATAAAAACTGGAAATGACTATCATTTTTTGGGGCCCAGTCTATGTGGACCTTTATTTTGTTTGCGCCTTCCTGTTCTGTCCCTGTAGCTCTGTGCCTGTCTTGTCTAACTAGTCCTGTGATTGCTAGCGTTTCCACCTGTGTCCCCTTGGTACCCCAGCCTATCACAGTGTTGATGTGTTCAGTTGTTCACCTGTGTCTAGTTAGTGCCTATCTATAAATATGCAAAGCAACTGAGCTTGCTCCTCATGTTTCTAATCCTGGCATTTACATGTCCATGTCTTTTTTGTGTCATGTTGTTTTTTTGTATAAAAACACTTGGGGCTCCATTTTCGTCACCGCTAAAGCCCTTATCCCTTAACTTCTTTGCCTTTTTAAACTATTAAAAAAGAACTTTTTTCAATAGTTTAAATGGTCAGTCTACTACAAGCTCTCAATGTGTTAATAGATTGGCACATTGAACTATTCCAAAAAGTTTTTGCAAAATGGTAAAAAAAATAAAAAAATGATAATGGGTTTAGGATAAGGGGTTTAGATGACGAAAATGGAGCCCTTGGATTTAAGACCTCTGCTGCCTGACATCTGTCTACCTTTGCACTGTGACACATACAGAGGCCAGGGAAGAGAGTACATAAACATTTAGTCATTTAAATTTTCACAAACCTTTTCCAGCCAAGTCTATATGTCTCACTGCGTCATTAGTGCCCTGAACAAAAGCCATGAAGGTTGTTTAGGGCAGTAAATATGATCCGTTGCAGGCAAACCTGAGTCTTTGGGAGAATTATTCTTTTTCATTGCATCATGTCATGTGAAAGCAGAGAACCATACTGTAGCTTCAATTTGACATATGGCTAGTACAACGTAGTTGGACATATGTCCAACTATGTTATATATAAGCCATATTATGGCTTATAGAGTAATGTCTTGTCGAGAAACAGGAATTTGAGAGATGCGGTGCTGTGGTAAGTAGCATTGAGGGGGTGCCGTTTCCCTTTCTTTGCTGGGATGTATGGGTAATGTATGGATAGTGAATAGAAAGAGGTCAATGGACCAGGAATGGGTGACAATAGACTGCACTTTACCTAAAGTCGTAATAGATTGATGCAATTCAACCTCCCTGATTATTAGGGCAGCGAATACTGATGAATACATTATGCAGTTTCCACATACTGTTTATGAAACGTTGTTTGACTGAGACGCCATGTGGCTAATATAAATACACCTTGTTGTGACATGTTTAGTTTTACACAATAACACGCTGCATTCATTTCCGTAACGCATATAGTGGCAGAGATTGTGGCATTCTGTCATGAATAAACGCCCCTGTGGCAACTACATCGCCTCATCACAGGCACCCCTTACTTCACTTCAAGAGTGATTTGCGGATAATTTGTGTGTGACTATGTTAAATTTATGTTTATTATATTGAAGATAGAGTTATTCTTGTGATTGTGACAATACATTGCTTGAATTTTTTCCGTGTTTTGATGCCGCCAGTAATCATCCTAATCCGTCCTGTGTGTGTGTGTGTGTGTGTGTGTGTGTGTGTGTGTGTGTGTGTGTGTGTGTGTGCGTGTGTGTGCGTGTGCGTGTGTGTGTTTTCATGTTTGTCCAGGTCTTCTCGGTCTTGGAGTCCACTTATCAGCACGACAGCCTCCGGTATCTCCTCGACTATTTCGTTCCGGCCAAACATCTCCTCCACAAGCTCCAGCAGCATGCCTGTGTGAGTTCCACATTCCAAACCCTCTGGGTTAGAACACACACTCACACACACATGCGCGCGCACACACACACACACACACACACACACACACACACACACACACACACACACACACACACACACACACACACACACACACACACACACACACACACACACACACACACACACACTATTTGGCATGTATAGTATGTGATGGATGAAGGTTTAAAGGATTCTTCAACCACTTATTTTATTCTTTATCATACGTTGGTGGCGCACGATGAACATACGCTGATCTACAAACTCACGATGCGTTGCATCAGGACATGCTGGTGATGTTAGCGATTGTTGTTTTATTTTTATTTTGTTAGGCTACCGCTTCGGTCTCATGACAATTGTGTGTCAGCGAGGTAGAAGGTCTCTTGTTTTCCCTGACCGCACACTGATTGACTGCATTTGAATGCCTGCATTTTTTTGGAGAACATTTTTTGAATAGATACTTTCTGGTGGTCAAAAATGTGGTGAAATGAAACATAGGTTTTTCACACTGATAGAGCATATCTGTGGCCATTAACTGGACATACCTAAAAATAGATGGACATTCTATTTTTCAGAAAATGTGTTACTATTAAGAGGCTAATTTTCACCACTTGCTGCGAAATTAAAATGTTATGCCTGACAACATATAATCTTGAAGTAATTGACAGTTGATTCCCATATTTGCATATACGTCCAAACACACCTGATTTTAATTAGATATCTACTCTGTTTTTGAATCTCATCCAATGTGGCCTCCAGGTGGTGCATTACTCATTGTATGAATTTGAAAACATTTAGGTAAGAAATAAACAAATATTCATGCTTCTGGGGACCTTTTGATTGGTTGAAACAACGTTTCAGACTGAAACTTTTATATAAACCAGAGAAAATATATATCTTTCAACCCACATAGCCCCCCCATGAAAGTGTTTCTTATCTTGCAAACATCATTAAAATATGAACTTGTTGCAAAAGGGGTGAAGTGTCAGGTTAATTCTGATTTCAATCCTCAATCCTTTCCGTGGAGGAAAATTGTGATTCACCTTTGAGTGAGACTCGTACAGCACCACTCACAACACAACATGCTGCATTAGTGATCTACTTTAACAAGCTTTAAACTGTATAGTACACATTGTGCTGTTTACAATATTGCTAAGTATGAATCAAAAACATGTCATAGTATGGCTGCAGCTGTTGAGGAAGGAAGTGTTTGAAGTATACTGAGTTGTAAGCATGAAATTAATAATTATGAGCGTAGATATGTATGTTGCTTATAGTTGTATGTTTATGTAACAGGATCCCCATTGAAGATCGTGAATGAGCCTCCAGTCTTGTATTAGCGACATGTTTTGAGCTTAATTGTTGATCTGCAGCTTTTCCTGAAAATAACTGCATCTCACAAATGTGAATGCAGCAACATTCTTTATCACATGATCACTTACATCCAGTTCTCGACTTCTCGTAGTGTTTATGTAATTTCCCTTTCACAAGTGTGCATGCATGTGCACATGTATGGAAAGACAGTCATTATTTGCAACAAATCCACAGGCTCGTTCCTGCACACATTCCCTGTGATATTTTATGAAAACACTCCCACTCAAGTATAGAATTACTATACTTGTGTGCACAATCATTTTAGGACAATGATTTCTTTTTTCCTTTTCCCCCATTTTTTAACATTTTGAACTGTATTTTGAACTGTGTGTCTGAAGCCCAAAAACTGCCAATCCACATGCTCACAATGTGAACCTGTAGATCAGCAAATTCTTTGGTGCACTACACAAAAACCAGGAGGGTCTGAAAAATGGTATTCACAATGTCTCTATTTCTTGTTTTCTTCTATACTATGGTGACATTTGGTCCTCACAGTTATAGCATCATATAACACACACACACACACACACACACACACACACACACACACACACACACACACACACACACACACACACACACACACACACACCAGAGGCATTGCATCGGGGCTAAACTGTGTTTCATTGTTGCTGAGGAGTGAGGGCTGCCGTGGACGAGAGTTGAGAGTGTGAGTCATGACAATAATTCTTTCCATATGTGTATGTGTGACTGCTGAGCACAGAGAGAGAGACAGACAGAGAGAGAGGGAGAGCGAGAGAGAGAGGCCGAGGGACAGACAGAGAAGAGGAGTAAAAAGAGAGAGGTGTAGCAGGCGGGTGTTGGGAAGAGGAGAAGAAGAGAGAGAGAGGGAAAGAAAGAGGGAGAGACAAGCGGTGGGCGTGGGAGAATGATCTTTCATTCAGTGTGTGTGTGTGTGTGTGTGTGTGTGAGTGTGCATGTGTGCGTGTGCGTGTGCGTGTGTGTGTGTGTGTGTGTGTGTGTGTGTGTGTGTCAGTGGGTCAGAAAAAGAAGGGAGGCCTCAAAGTTCCAGACTATAGTGGACCGATTGAGAAATGCTGTAGAGAAACGGAGGTGGGGTTGTCTGTGTGAGGGAGGGAGGAGGAACACTGGGGGACATTGAAGGAGAGACAGGGAGGCGTGGGCGGTGGGCTGCGTTGATCTTGACAGCAAAAAAGATTTAGTCGCAGTCTTTTGAATACAATTCCATTTACTTTTAGTCAGGATTTTAGTCACCCTGAAATGTTATTTGAAACAGTCTTTAAAGGTATAGTAAGTGATTTAACTTTTTTTTTTCTTTTTTTTTGCCTAATCCTCCCTAGTATAAGGTGTGGTGACCATATAAGGAGTTCCTCCCTGTCCCCAGTGAGGCCCTGGGGTCAATAAACCCTAGTTTCATTTTGAGCTTTGGGAGAAAAGCCTTTCATCCAATCAGGATGAGAGGGGCTTTCCTCCAATCAGGAGTGGGGGTGGGCCTTGGTGTATGTGTTGTTGGAATGTCTTGCTTTCTCCTCTCTGTAGAGTGTGTACATGTACACATCACCAGTTGTACCGGATCTCTTCTCCACTATTCCCTCAATAACATTTAACTGTAGTTTTTATTTGCTGATGGAATTATCAAGATGAGACTGTAACCTCACTGGTTGTCAACACGATGTTTGGGGGACCCCCAGCAAAATGACTTGATGGATCCTTAGGGGGCTGTAACTCTAAAGAAAAATGACTCATTTGTACCCTAGCTTCACAGACAAACAAAACATATGCTTCATGGGTCCACTTTGTTTTGAACTGAAGTCGACAGTGAGCATTCTACTGTGCTGATATCAGACAACAGCCTCCCCACCCCAAACACATACGCACACACCCATCTTTCCCTGGAACTCGACAACTACAACAAAAAAAATAAGAACGGGCAGAGAGAAAGTGGACGATTAGGGGGCTAATGAGGGGAAGACATTGAAACAGCAAGGAGAGAGAAAGAGAGAGCGCAGGGAAGGGAGTGATGAAAAAGGGAGGCTGAGCCAGGAATATAATCTGATCATGTCTCGTGAGTCTGGAGGGCATGCAAGGGGAGGGAGGGAGGGGGGGTTTGAGACGTGGAGAGGAGAGGAGACGAGAGGCCCCTCCGCGTCAGCCAGTGATTTTTTTATGTGGCTGCATTCGAACAGCTGAGAGACACAGCAGCAGCAATGGTGGCATAATAGTAGTAGTAGTTTTTAGTTGTCTTTAAACCCATAAGGAGGCCGGGGAGAAGGTTGCTGGTTTGATGCCGGACAGGAGTCAGGAGGACCGCTTGAGGTGGGTGTAGCTTATTTAGCAATGTCTTTTTGTTTGTTTGTTTCATGCAAGTAGGTCAGTTAACGCTACTCCGTTGTGGGACGAATAGGGAGACCAGCCAATCTAACACAAGCTTGCAGGCGTTAAACGAGGCATTAAACGTGCCAGTAGATCGGTGATGTTTTCACTATTTCAAAGCTTTTTGCCGATTTGGCACACACCTGCTAAATTGACCCCCGTCGGCCCTCACTTCTCCCTCCTAACCGGATGTAACGGTAATGTTATGACACTCGGAACGCCTCTCCGTACCTTGTGTGTGTGTGTACGTGTGACACAGCTCTATAGCAGAGCAGTGTGAAAGGTTACCGTGGCGTGATGAGTCGTGTTTGTCCGTATAAGCCGGCCAGGCCAGGGAGGGGCTGTTTGTTTTCACGGTGGCCTGCCGGCCGGCTGGCCGGTCGGCCTGCTCTGGCGGCTCCACTGACTTTTCTTTCTACACGTTTCCACCAGTGTGACTCACTCACTCATCATGGCTATTCTGCGGTTTATCTGCTGTCCTCGCGCTCCGTCATGCTAGCTAAGCAGTTTGACATTGACATAGAAAGAAAGAAAGAAACATTGTATAAACTCTACTGTGTGTGAGTCATATGTCTATGACTTTATTTCCATTTGTGTGGCAGGCAGGCAGGCAGGCAGGCAGGCAGGCAGGCAGGCACACCCACGTGAGTTTGTCTACCACTGAGGATTTTTATTACTGTTAAGACTAGAGAGAGTCTCTAGCTGACTGCATGTGTAAATTGCTCTTCATTGCCTGTGGGAAAACAGTTCAAACACTTTGTATAAGTGCTTAGCGTTTTAAACTTGGCCTCCCTAATTTGGGGGGAGATTTTCAAAACATTTGAACATGTCTACAAAGTTTAAAATAAGCAGATCTACTAGCTTGCATGCTTGTAGACTTTTTTTTAATTTGCCCTAGTTGCTGTATGGCCAAATGCACAATATAGGTAGACTTAGGCTATAGGTATAAAGATTAACTCAGTTGGAATATGTAGCATATACTGTCGTGGCTACAGTATTATATTAAGGTTTATTTATGACAAGCTCAGATCGACACCTTGAGGTTTGGCTGGTTCGTAACATTACCTAATGTCTTGGTGCTTGGTACTCAGCATCAAAGGCCAAAGGTTGGATTGGATGTACCAGTAAGCCCCTACTACAAACTAGCATCATGCACAGGGGATGTACTTGTACAACAAGCTTCCACACGCTAGAGTCTAGAGAAGCAGGAGATATGCTTATATATAGGCTAATTACAGTATACTTTGATTCTAAAAGGATTGTGGCATGAATTGCATATCAAATACCTGAACATTTCACATTCACTAGATTTTCTTTGGTCTGGGTTTTTTTCTGGCTCCTGCTGAATGTGATGCCACATTATGGGGATTTGCCAGCAGATGTTACTGTTTCCACTGTTTGCTTGTTTCCATTGCAGCCCGAAAGCCCTCCAAACCCCTCAGAAAACCCCACACCATGTTCAAAGTTCTCTTCTGGTTTTCTGGTTGTAATTGAGATCAAAATACCTAAGTTGTGTTTAAAAGGAAGTGTAGCAACTGAATAGCTAGCTAGGGGCTAGCTATGGTCTGCATTCATATCATAACTACAGTCTAATTAGTTAACATGGTAAGTATTGATGTCTGTTTCTCAGTTGTATGACTGGTAGTCTTTCTGTTCTTCTGTTCCAATTCCTTCACCTGCTGAATGAATGAACGGAGTGAATGAAGACTTCTTCGACTGGGCCTTGATTCCTGAGAGAGAGGCTCTGTCAACAGTGGACAAATATGCTAACTGGTGAAATTGGGATGATTTGGGAAAAACGAGAGCATGAATGAACAGAGGCTGTGTGTGTGTGTGTGTGTGTGTGTGTGTGTGTGTGTGTGTGTGTGTGTGTGTGTGTGGGTGTGTGTGTGTGTGTGTGTGTGTGTGTGTGTGTGTGTGTGTGTGTGTGTGTGTGTGTGTGTGTGTGCGTGCGTGTCCTGCCTAAACTGTGATGACATCTGTGTCTCGCAAATGAAGTTTAACTAGTGGGGGTTGTTTGTTGGGTACTTATTACAGGCTTCTAAAAGAAAATGTGTGTCGAGGCCTATTAAGTAACCTCGGTGTCCCTATTTTTAGGCATTCCATTACATTTGAAAAGTCTCAAAAATAGACTAGGTCTAGTATATGCGTCATTTATATTCATTGTGGTGTGGCAAAAATAGCAACACACTCCAAAGTCACCACGTGCAACACTGTTGTACAACAACATATCAGGCTTAAGGCCCTTACTGGTGTTCTTTTTCGACTGGATAGAAACTGCAGGCTTTTTATTACTGAAAAGTTGCAAAACGATAATGGAAGCCATCATTCTCATAATGAATTAAAATGTATATCTTTTAATCTTGTTTAAAAACAATGATGTGCACACCGGTGTTCTCATAGAAGGGCTGTGGGCAGCCCTTCTTTGAGATCCATGTCCACCATGCATGGTGGACATGGATCTCCACTGCCCACAGCCCTTCTATGAGACAGACTATTACTACAAACACAGACAGAGTATTAAAAAGGTTGTATTTTGTCATGAACTTTAGTGGGTACCAATTGCATGAAAATAAGTTGCAAAGTGGTGAAGTCGTCCTTCTGATTCTGATATATCCGATTCCGATGCCGATGTTGGCATTTTGTTTTCTCTAAGGTTATAAGATGGAGGTAACATAGAACATATAATTTGTTAATTTCATCACCACCAGAAGTCTATTTTTATGTTAATATCGGCCAATAGTTGGCTCCCCGATATTATCGGACATCTCTTTTTTGCACATAGTTAGATTTCTGAAAAGGACAACTCATTTTTGTTCATTATTTACCATTCCTATCCTTCTCTGTTTTCCATTCTACCCTCCTCTGTCTCTCACTCTGCCTCTCTCCCTCCCTCTCTCCCTTCCCACTACTCTCAGTCTCAGTATCTGGGCTGTCTGTTCCTCCACTCCGGCTGGCCTCTGTGTCTGGGAGAGAAGGTGGTGGTGCAGCTCTCCACCCTGGACTGGAGGCTCCTGCGCGCCACTGACTTCTACCTGCAGGTGGTGCCCTTCTCGACGCGCTGCCCCCGGCTGGCCCTGAAGTGCCTGGCCCCGGGGGGCCGCACCGTCCAGGAGATCCTGGTGCCCGAGTCCCAGCACCCCCTGGTGTTCACCACTGAGTGGCTGCACAGCGTCAACAAGGAGCGCGGTCACAAGAGAGAGGGTGAGGGAGAGTAATGTATTACTTAATACCAGGGGAGGATAGGCATGGGCATGGGGGGGCGGTAATGCCCCCCTAAATGCCCAGTCTGCCCCACCAAACACGTTGACAAGCAAAACAACCCAAGATATAAAATGATTGGAAACACTACCACTGCTACTAACTAACTACAGTTATGTCACCACTAAACCAACAGCATTTCATCATTGAAAACAGAAAACTCTCTGAGTCAGAGCTTTAGCTTTATGCATGCTGCGTGTCTGTTGCAACTTCAACAACAACTGATGTTATTATTGATGCTTTACTTGCCTAATAAAAGTCCTGTAACCGAAAATGGTATGGGTGCGGCCCCATACCATTTTCTCCTGCCCCCCAATTGGGAAATATTACATCCGCCCCTGCTTATTACCTCTTTAGAAGAGTAGTAATATTACATTACTTCTCATTGGACTCGAGAGTAATATGTAACAAATTACATATTACTTTTACATTACTTTTGCACCACCCCACCCGCAAAAAAAATATAATTACCACAACACAATCTTTTTAGTCAGGAAGAGTCACCCCCTTTCAAATCTTTATAATCCTAATATAAGGAGGACATACAAGATCTTTCTTTGTTTCAATGTCGCAGCTCTGACACTAGATGTCTTTGTATGTCTGACTGTAATAATAATAACAGCTTGCCGTTCGTCACACTTTTTTAGGTAAGTGCGACCTAAAAAAGGTAAGTAAAGTGGCATTAGGTCATCTGCCTTCACCAACGCAACACTGTTAAAAGCAGCAGTATGACGAGAGTAACTATTAATATTATTGCAGTAGAAGTAACTAATATCATTACTGTTTTGTAGGAAATTATATTACTCGTTACAGTGAAATGTAATAATATTGCTAGTTGCTAGTTATACAATCAATCAATCTCTGTGAGTAAATAAATGCATTTGAAAAAGGAAAGAAATGCAAAAGTCCTAAAGTGTATTGATACTGCCATTACCAGCGCTGACTGGGGAATTGAAAGTACACTTTTGAAGCGACAGTACACACATTATTAACCATTACCAACCAGTTGGTTTGAAAGGTGCTGTATTTGAAGGCATTAGTAAAAGATACTGGCTCTGTTCAGACTTTATCCTGCTGTCTTTCCACAGAATGATAGTAAATGCTTGATTGAGTGATCAATAAAGTCGATAAGCCATGATCGATAAAGTGCTTGTTAACAAGCTCCATTCCTAATTGTCACAATGTCATTCTTCATAATTTTCTATATAGCCGGTCTCCCAGTTGTGCTTGTAAACAGGCTGTTTTTGCTATAATTATCAAAAAAGTGTGTGATCATCATGCTTATTTCAGCCTGAAACAATTAAAACCTGGAAAGGATGTTTATCGGCCATGTCACAACATTGCAACATCCTAAATCCCTGATGGTATTTATCTAGTCTCTTATTGTCACATGGATATTGTCTCTGTCGGGTGCAAACCAGGATTCCAATTAAAAAACAGCAAAAAAGTAAATCAACAAGTTCAAAACCAGCATTGTGTTTAAAGGACCACTTCACCTCTTTTCAACACATTTTGGTTCGTAATATTCGTGATAAACTAGGACTATGAAACTATAGACTATGTTTTTCTGCAAACAAACAAACAAAAAAAACATTTACTTTATATCCTGTATTATGATGTTATTGTGAGAACGATGGCTTCCACTTTTGCAACCTTTCAGGAATACAAAGCCTGCAGTTTCTATTGGCTTGGACTCCCCATCGATGATGTCACTGATGGACGAGTTTCCGAACTGCTCACAGCCCTCCTATGAGAGGCAGACAGTAGAAAGAAATAGTGATATTTCATTCAGATCATAAGTGTGCACCAACTATATGAACATAGGTTGAAAAGTGGTGATGTGGTCCTTTTGATGCTTTTACGAGTTTCATGCAGATACGAGTCCTATTATGTTGAAGAATCCATTCCTCACACCTTTTCCTGTTTTTGTTCCCTCCTCCCCGGGTCCAGTCGGAGGCGGCCTGGACACCTGCCTGGTCAGTACGTGCGACGGCATCGCCCGCCTCCCCTGGAAGGAGGTGGTCTACCCCAAGTTCGTCCACGACCCGGCGGCGGACGCCGAGCTGATGTCGGCCTGCAGCGAGGGGGGCGAGGGCTCGCTGCCGAGCCGGCTGCCCAGCGAGGGGGGCAGCAGCCTGGGCGTGGGCTGGGGCGGCTCCTCCTCCGGGGAGCTGGACTCCTCCTCCTGGTCGTGGGACGACGAGGAGGACGAGGACGACGACCTCCCGCCGGACGGCGTGGACTCGGAGACGGTGGCGGCGGTGGTGCTGCCGCCGCGGCGGAGGCGCAGCGAGGACGGCCTGGGCCGCATGGGGAGGCCGTCCTGCCACCACGGCACGGGCGACGGGGACTACGTGGAGCTCCTGGAGCCGCGGGGCGGCCCTGACGGCGGCGCCGACCCCCGGCAGAGGTACCTGGAGATGCACGGCATCTGCAAGACCAAGACGCTGCCGCTGTGCCGCCGCAGCAAGGCCATCAAGCTGCGGCGGGGCAAGGCCTGGGGCTACGGCAGGCTGGACGGCGGCGGCACGTTGGGCTGCCGCGCCGTGGCGGGCGGCGGTGGCAAGAGGGACGCAGCGGCCGCGCCCTCCTCCTCCGTCGGGCTCCCGCCGAGGGTCACCGCGGCAGCATCGGGCAGAGCGAGCAGCAGGTCGTGTTCCTCGTCCGTCCACGACTCCGCCGACGAGGGAAGCAAAACGGGCGATGGCGGGCTTTATTTTGAAGGTCCCGGCTTCAACGAGAGGAGACCCGGGGTGGGACGGGAGAGGGATGGTGGCGGTGGTGGTGGCGGCGCGCCCACACTGCCGTGCCGGGACAGCAACCACGGAAGCAACGCCGACAAAGCGGCTCGCGCGGAGGGCCAGTCGGACCACAGCTCTCAGTCCGACTCGGTGTTCGAGGAGGCCGACAAACCACTGAACGGAGACAGCGACGCCACTACTACGCCCACCTCGGAGCAGCCGGAATGCGGCGGACTAGAAAGCGAGGGGAATTCCGACGCGCCGTTGGTCACGGGGTCTACCACGCAGGAATCTCAGTGCGGCAGCGAGGGGGAGACGGGTGACTCCACCGCGGAACTCTCTGGACCGGGAGCTGCCGGTTCAAAAGACGCAAAAGACACCTCGATACTGGAAAAGGTGGAAGGAAAGTCCGAAAGTCAAGCTTGTCCGAAAGGAAAGGAAGTCAGAACAGCGGGATACAGAGCACCGAGGTATGTTAAACATACACGCACACGCACACACACACACACACACGCGCACACCCCCCCCCCCCCCCCACACACACAAACATACACGCACACGCACACACACACACACACAATCCATGTTGAAGTTTTGTGAGGAATGCGGTGTAACACTGCTGTGCGAAAATTGATCGGCGTTGCACATTACTCACATGTGGTCACTCAGAAGAGGATAGCAAAGCACTGTAACTGAAAAAAGGAGAGAAAAAAAGACAAAATGTGAAACTAATGCAATTTCTTCCTTTCCGTTCACTGTGGGCTTAACAAATGGCCGTGATGCGCGACAGATGGCTGTGCATTATGGTCTTGATTGAGTTGCGTCTCTTCCAGTCGTTTACACATACGGCCAACAATTACGTTGCTTGTATGTTCAGCTGCGTGTATGTGGCTAAAATACGTATGGATCCGACTGCACAGAATTTCAGACAATATGTTTCTCTCCTCCCCCCAAAAAAGTGCACATTATTGTGCTATAAATTTGACAAACCGCAAAATGCTAACAGCCCAGAGAAATTACCGCTAGCCTTGGCTATAGCCAGTTAGTATTTTGTTACCTTTGATCAAATCACTTTTTATAGTTGTGCAGTCATCTCAATGCAACATCTGTGCCGTGTTATACACTATATTGGAACACTAAAATAAGCCATCACGGACGGAATCGGAGGTGGCAGAAAGTTGGCTTGTTAACATTTCTGGGAAATGGTGAGGAAAAATGTATATACGCTACTAAATCAAAGCAGAAGTCAGTGGGCTTGTTAGGGTCCAGTCAGCGGTGGAAAGTGCTTTTTAACTCAAGTATTGCAGTACTTGGCATTGAGGATGTTAATGTTTCAATCATTTAAACCAGGGGTCTTCTAGGCCAGTAGTTTTCAACCAGTGGTCCTCGGCTCAATGAACCAAATGGAAATTTAATTCTTGAGAGTTAAACTTAATATAATTAAAGTCCACTTCCACAACACCATAAGGAGTGCAACCCAGATTTGTCGCAAATAAGGGACTTAGGGCCCGATTTTGGTTACATTAGCCCTTATGCACAATTAACGCACTTAGCATTGGGGAAGAGGCGTTCCCACACTAAAGTTGATAATTTCGTAACCATGCCATCTCCCTTAAACACCTCCTATACCCGTTAAATTATGCATAGGTGTGGTTTGGGCGTTTTTAGCTTTCATCCAATCCGTGTTGGTCTTGCCATTCCCTTTAATTCATCCCTTATCTAGTTCCCTTATCCCTACTGCTATGTCTGACCCTCCTAAGCACGCAGCCTGGCTGAGGGCTTAGGACAGACATATGCATGAGTAGCCTATTCCCAAAGATCATAGCTCTCATTTTCAAACAATTATAGCTCGGTCAATTCTCAATCATTTCTTACCATTCAACATGTTATGTTGAAAAAACATGTTCCATGTTTTTTTGCTGTATGTGGCGTGCATTTATCCCAAGTCTGCGAAATGTTATAAAGTAAATTGCAAAAAAGTCGGCAATTCGCGGCAAAAAAAGACGTTTTTTTGATCATTCATTTCTCAGTCAATTCTGGACCATTTTTTACATTTCAAAATGCAGCGTGACGGGAAAAGCCTCCTCTCTCAGATGCTGTATAGTATATGTGGGTAGGTCTTCTCTACGATGCGGGATCTAGCAAAATGTAAGTGTCGGGATTTTGGTGGAAACGGTCCACCGAATCCCCGACACTTACATTTTGCTCGATGCGGGATCGTAGAGAAGACCTACCCACATATGCTATGCACATATGCTATGGTTTTCCCGTCACGCTGTATTTTGAAATGTAAAAAATGGTCCAGAATTGACTGAGAAATGAATGATCAAAAAAACGTCTTTTTTGCCGCGTATTCCCGAGTTTTTTGCAATTTACAGCATTGCGTCACAAGTTAATTAATGTATTTAATTATATTATATACTGTACATTACCTAAACACAAGGAAGTGACCGACAGCAGGCAATCTACAGCTGTTTATAGGACAATCCATAAATAAGGAGATGAATTGAACTGGCGCCTTTCCACGTGGAGTCGTGGACATCTCCAAAGCGCACAGACGCCCGCACTGTGCGCACGTGGCTCTGCCTTCTCGGATCGGTTAACGGGTGGTCTGAGATGGCCTTATCTAGTTCCCAAATCTATTTGACGAAATTAGCAACTTAAGGGACTGCGCAACAAACACGCCCATGACCACACCTCCAGCCACAAATAACGGTGTCGGCATAAAGAATAGTGGCTAAGGGAAGAGAAAAGGTGACCAAAATAGCAATAAGGGAATTCGCTGCGGGTATCGGGTAACGTTAGGGACAAGGGGTGGAAGGAAAATCGCGCCCTTAATTCCTTTTGCTCATATGCCACCAAATTATGGAACGCCCTCCCAACAATTAAGACATGTGAATCAATTGACTCCTTCAAAACCACCCTCAAAGTGCACCTACAAACGGCTGCAATTTGAAAACTGGCCTCTGTAAAACATTACAAATTACGAAATGAACAAGGTGGCCATTATTGTAAACAAGTGTATTCTTACAGTAACTAGTGTGTTCAATCACAGTTTTTCAGATTTTCTTGCAGCCGTAATTGAATTGTACTGTAATTTTCCAAGCTGTTTTGCCTGGTACAGGCAACAAGCTGTTTTGTTGTGGTGTGTAGTGTACTTGACTCGTACTGTGATTCTCCATTTCTGTTAGTTAAACTTTCATTCATTCATTAATTCAGACAAATAAAATAAAATGAAATCAAAATGATCTGTACAGGTCCATTTGATTTCATTTTACGCTTTCAAAACCACAACAGAATATTCTTTACTTTTGGGTACGTGAAGCAAAATCTCAACAGATGGTGGTCTGTGGCTCAAATGCTGAATGAATAATGTACCATGATATGAAGAGGGTTGAAAACCACACTTTTTCAGGCCAAGGACCTCTTAGTTGAGAGGGATGAAGCAGAGACCACCACTATTATTGGATTCATGTTTAATGTGTGTTCTCAGACTTAATCACCACGTAACCACGTAATCTGTCAGTGTCAGTGCTTTGTAAACTTGACCTTTGCTAGGCACGTGATCTGATGTTTTGTCCACCCAAACCACTTTTCAGAGAACACAGCTATTTAAATCTGTTATTTTCAGCTAATGTTTTCCAACTGCTTAAAGTTCCTTTCACACAAAGATTTGGCATTTTATTTTATTTCAAAATAGCTGTGCTCGCTTGTAGATTTCGACCAACTTTGAACACTCTGGGGGGAAAAAATGAACAAAATATGCCTAAACTCATGAATTGGCTGTTGACTGTTTTGTTTTCTCCGGAATCCAGTCTGGAATTACGGACAATAGCAAGAAATCCTTAGTTTTGGGGTCTGTGGGGCAAAAATTTCATCAAATGGTTGTCCGTGACTCCAATTCTGAATAAATAGTGGGCCCTGGTATGAAAAAGGTTGAAAACCACTGCTTTAGAATGTTTAATCAAAGCTCGGTCAAAGATGTGCGTCAGAATAGCGCCTGAACGTAAGCGTATCTATCCCGATGCATCCGTTTTCCGACCTTTTTTCCACATACGGTCTGGGGCCGTGGGCCGCTGGGCAGTGCCAACTAAGTGCCAGTTTTTTTTTTCCGGATGTGTAGTTTGTTTGACTAGCTCTATTCTTAGATCTGAGGAATGTGGAATATATTAAAAACAAAAACATTATTCATGTGCAGAAAAACAAAAAACATCGTGAGAGTGCACTTTGACAAGCACTACATTATTATGAATAGAATTAAGATGAATAAACAAATAGAATAGTACTTTTATAGAAGTGTCCCAATCTGTTGACTCTTTTGAAAGCTTCCCGATAGAAGGTTTTTCAGCCTTTTTTTATTTATTTATTTTTCAACATAATAATTATGAAGTTAAAGATCTGCTAAAACCTTAAAAAATATATTTTAATATCTATTTGATACCGAGATTGCATTTTAAGGCCAATATCGGCAAACACTGATGTGATGACCGATGAATTTGCCCTGGCCTATACCGTAATAGGGTAATTTACCTCTCCACAGACAGTACAGTACAATGGAGGCGTTTAAAGTTCTTCCTCTGCATGTTAAATCTGAACGTGTAGTTTGGCATGCTCACATGTAGTTATTTTAACCATCGACTTAAAGGTAGGGGAAGTGATTTCACTTTTGTCAGATATCACCCCAAAAAAATATTTCTGTTAAAATGCTCTATTATAAGGTGTGCAGACCATATATGGAGTTTCCTCCTCCCCCACGTTAGCAGAGGAGCTAATAAACGTTCTCCAGGTATAAGGGATAGTAAGACAGTGAATGCTTACAATTCTAAGTGCTTGTCAGGGGGGATGGTCCCCAGTTCCAATGGGATTAATTTCGAGGTCTCCAGTTCAAATAGGATTATTCTGGGGGTCCCCAGTTCAAATAGGAGTTAGTCAAATAAACTGCATATCTGAAAAACATTCACTTTGTTGGCACTGCCCAATAGCCCACAGCCCCAGACGATATAATAGGCAAAGGTTGGAAAACAGACGCATCGGATGGATCTATTCTCTAGGCCAATGGTTTTCAAGCAGTGGTCCCTGAGAGGATTCCTGGTGGTCCCCAGGCTAAATGATGGAAAGTTAACCAGATGTAACTCTTTGAGAGTGTAAAAATGAAACCAAATGGACCCTTGCGGGGTCCACTGGTATGAAACAGGTTGAAAATTGCCGTTCTAGGCTTTAGGCTCTATTCTCATGCAAATGTTTGACAGGCATTAACCAGTAGTGGTTGCGACCTGACAAGTTTGTGAATCCTTGCTCTGACAGTCGCCACCACACCTGGTGTTGTTGTTGCAGGAGGAAGAGGAAGGGGAGGGGAGCCAAAGGGAGGGCCAGGTCTGGTGGCCGTCATGGCAACCAGAAAGCTTCCAAACCACAGGCCAAAGCTGCTCCGCCCAGTTCCACCCGCTCCTCGGCCGCCACGCTGCCAATCACAGAGGACGACCAATCAGAATGCACGCAGCAGCACACGGAGGGCGGGGCCAACAACCACGAAGAGAACGCCACGTCCAACGAGGGAGCGGAGGACAGTCAGCCCTCAGGTTGGATTATACTCAAGTATTTAAGAACATTCAATACTTTTCCTCATGATCATCAGATTCCGATAATAACATTTTTTCCCAAATTATATTTCTGTTTTTATAAAACTTATTCCATATCACAAATAGTACAATCACAAGATCCCAGAGGATATCCAGTCTAATAGCAGAATATGCATTTAATATTGGTACAGTACATCCCGATAAAGTGTTTGTGCTCCCGATCCGTTTCTGATCATTTGGGAAATCGGGACAACCCCTACATACAGCCTATAATTATGTCCAACTCAAGGCCCTGGAGCCAAATCAGGCCTGTGAATGAATTAACTTTGGCCCACGGGATGACATTGAATTTGTATTAAAACTGGCTCTCTGGTATATTGCATGCACTGTGATGCAATGCAGAAATGAATGCAACTTATTGTTTTACTTTCTCACCTCAATTGATTTATTTTCTCATGAAAGTAGTGCTTGGTGAGGATCCTAGAACAGGAAACCAAGCTCTAATAATGCATTTTCAGTTTTTGCTGACAGTTTCATCTTTGCATTTATTTTGTTGTTAAGGTGGATTGACTTTTGTTTTTTTGTTCTAACCGGTGCCTGTGTTGAAACATTGTTTCTGCCTTTAAGCCAGTGTGGGACTTACCAAATTTACCCATAAAACACATACTCTGAACACCACAGCATGAAGCTGTGACCTATGGCAGGGGCAGTGGCACACAAACTGCTTGCTGCAGCTGGTTTTCATTCAAATGCGTTACTTTTGTATCATCTATTAACATTATTACTTTGATTAACCAATTTGCTAGCTCTAAATGTCCACTGTGTATTGTATTCTCACCTTGTCTTTCCGTATCTATCCACAGACACTAAGTCGGAATGTTTACCTGACTCACCTAGCCAATCCCTACCTAACGACTCTGCCGCCGAGGCGGAGTCACAGACGTGTTCCGACCAATCGAACGGCCTTTCGTCCAAAGAGCCTCCCCTGCTAAGGGAGGTGGAAACAGAACTTCTCCAATCAGGGAAGCTAAAGTTGACAGGTCAGTTTCCTGTGTTTGTGTCTTTAGAGGCATATACAGTTACATAGTATGTAACTTTGCCCTGTATTTACACAAAAAATAAATTACTGGACATGTTATACCTATAATGTTCACTAGGCTCAGTGAAAGCTCTCCCCCACAATAATAGAAAACAGAAAACACACCGAGTGACTCCTCTCAACCATAGTTTAATTGCTTAAGTATCTTTTCCGAACACTCGGAGGGGAGAAGTGGTTGATATTATTTTCTCTTTGTCTCAAATGATTTCCCCATTACTCTGTGTGTCTTTGTTCAACTCTCTCTTCTTGTTTTGTCATTTTAAGTCCATTGTCTCTCTCTCTCTCCCTTTCACTCTTTCGCCCCGGCAAGCTCCGGTTTTCCAGACGTTACTCAATTAGAATCGGAAGCAGCGGCGGTGCCAGAAAATTACATTTTTGGCTGCTTGGCCTGTGAAGCGCAGAGGGGGCGTTTTGATGTCTGGAGTTGTGCAACCAGAAATTGAGGATCGATGGTTCATTTGGTCCACGTTTGGCAGCTTCCTGTCTACATCTGTCTGCCACCGCTCTAAACATTATACTGTAGTGGTTTTCAACCTTTTTCATACCATGGCCCACTATTTATTCAGAATTTGAGCCACGGACCACCATTTGATGACATTTTAGCCACACAGACCCCCAAACTGGATTTCAGAGCTAGAAAACAAAACAGTCAAACAATAGATCAAAGACCATTAATCTTCTGCATTTTCTAGTTGTGTAGACTTGGCAATAAATATTTTAACTCTTGCGTAAACATGAAACCAAATGGACCCGCAAGGGTCCATTTGGTTTACGCTCTTAACGAGTTACATCTGGTTAACCAACTGTCCATCATTTAGCCTGGGGACCACCTGGAATCCTCTCAGGGACCACTGGTGGTCCCTGGACCACCTGTTGAAAACCCCTGCTGTATAACATTTGTTGAGTTTCTTCTATTATTGAGGTGTATTAATTTGTACATGTTTACAGTTCTAGTTCTATTATAACCACTCAATACAGTTGAGTGATGTAAACAGAACTCTAATGTATGTCACCCAGTAAACAGGGTCAGGACCAGGGTGAATTAGTGACATCTTGATTGTGGCCACTGGCCAGATCAAGGCAAACCAAGACTAGTCAAATCTGTCCCAGAATATCACCTGATTTTAACCAACACAATTCCTGTCCACTAAATGAATGATGAATCAGAGAGAGACAGATTGAGGCCAGATTAACTCCACAATCATCACTATCAGCTTTAGCTTTATTATAGCTAAGCTATAATAAAGCTTGGAATGACGTAAAGATCCTCCCCATATAGGCTGTGATCTGTCCTAGTCTTGAATGTCACTGGAGGACGTCATCATAACATCACTGGAGGACTCCAGTCTCCATCTGGCTAGTTATGATTGATTTAAGTTATAGCCTGGCCTCAATCTGACTCTCTCTGATTCATCCAGGGACGTCCATCATTAGTATGATCAGTTTTGGACATGTTTAGGCAGCATCTGACATCCCTCTTATCTGACTCTGTCTGTCTGTCTGTCTGTCTGTCTGTCTGTCTGTCTGTCTGTCTGTCTGTCTGTCTGTCTGTCTGTCTGTCTGTCTGTCTGACCTCCTCCAGGTACTGTAGACAGGCTGGGACGAGGGCTGGTCGTCACAGAGGCACATCTTCCTGAAGAGGGTTACTGTGAGGACGAGATGGCGCGGGTGTTAGTCTGCTACCACAACATCACCCGGTGAGTGGTCTGTCTGTCTGTCTGTCTGTCTGTCTGTCTGTCTGTCTGTCTGTCTGTCTCTCTGTCTCTCTCTCTCTCTCTCTGTACTGTTCTCTCATTTCGGCCCACTACGCAATTTATGTCAGACCTGTTTCGTTGGAACCACCTTTCTAAAATGCTTTCAGAAATTTAACGTGATTTGACACGTCTTCAGCAGTCTAGCAGTCTATTCTACCCGGGACTGAAGTGCAGATGGTTAACATTGCACCTCATCTATTAGACCCTCCAGAAAAACGCGGGGAAATATCCTTGATTATGCGGGCTAAAATCATGATTGTTGCGGGCAAAAATCCTTGATTATGCGATGGAATATGCGGGGGTTTTAGGTGCAATTATGCGGTGAAAATGCGGGAATTTGCAAAAGTTGCGGAACAAATGTGAAGTATGCGGGAAAATGCAAATTATGCGGGAAAATGCGAAATATGCGGGGACATTTTCAAAAATGCATTTTGATTAAAATCAAGGCATTTGGTTCTTAATGTGCTGTCCTTGAGGGGGTTCCAGGGGGTCCTTAGCAAAATCTATAAATATAAAAATATATTTAAACTTAGGGATATTTTCAAATAGGCCTAGGCATTTGCCTAGGCCTATTTTTGTGTGAGCTTGTACAGTAGATGCCATGGGCTATTTTCAAGCCCATCTACAAGCTCACACAAAAATATATTTCAGATGGGCATCCACACAGACAAATATATATAGCTGGTTAACCAGATGTAACTCTTTGAGAGCGTAAAAATGAAACCAAATGGACCCTTGCGGGTCCATTTAGTTTCATTTTTACACAAGAGTTAAAATATTCGTCATGTGAATTAGCCCAACTTAGTCTACACAACTAGAGAATGTAGAAAATTAATGGTCATTTTGATCTGTATGTTCCAGTCGAGCATCTAGCTCATTCTAGTGCATTTTGGAAGTGCCACTAGTGCATTTTGGATCTTGTCCAGGCCACTAGGTGGCGCAGGCCACCGGGAAAACTCCCTGTACTCCAGATGGCCAATCCGCCCCTGGAAATAGGCTACGATGAGAACATTGAACCAGCTGTAAACTTTAGGCTATAACGACTGCCCGTTCAACGGAGCTTTTTCATGCTTTAAGAATAGGCTACACTGATTAGCATTGCCATCACCTGGGGTGAGTCTTGGAGCTTTCCGAAGGTAATATAAACTGCGTATGGATGAATTCCACAATACAGAGACGCAAAAACAGCTAACGAGCCGATGCGATATCAGGATGTGTTGAAGCAGCGCAGCGCACACACACACACACACACACACACACACACACACACACACACGTGCGCGCTGCACAATGCTTTGCGAGGCCGAGAGAGAGAGAGAGAGAGAGAGAGAGGCAGCGGCGCTCATCACCACGCGCTTCTGTGTGAAAGTGAAGAAATGAGTGAGGTTGTAACTTTATAAACTTTATGCGAAAATATGCGAGGATTATGAAATCATGCGATGCCGACATAATGCGCATATTTTGCGCGGAAATAGGCAAAATATGTAAATATGCGTGAATTGCGCGCCCTTTTAGAAATAAATTGATGGTCGCATAATGCGCGCCTTTTGCTTGATTATGCAATGGATTCTGCGATCGCATAATCGCGTTTTTCTGGAGGGCCTAATCTATACTGCCAGCACTGTGAGAGACTCTGAAACTCTGAAATCTCAAATACGGTACATGATACCTGATGGGGTTTGTATATCTTTTATCCCAAAACTGTTTGCCTTTTTTACTATTTTGAAAAACATTTTTCCACACTGCGGCTTGAAACGAATAATAATAATTTGAAATAATCGAGATTCGACGTTCAAAGAGAAGAGCAGGCACATACTATAACCTTTTCCCATGACAACGATATAGCTCATTTTTTGGGAATTAAAATTCTTCCGTCTAGTCGAGTGCGTCTGGCCCAGTTTGTGGTCCTCCCTGTCTATCTAATCCCTCTGAAATCTATGTCTGTCTGCTTCCCCTCACCCCCCTCACCCCCTCACCCCCACCCAGGCCTCCAGCCAAGGAGAGGGGTCTGACCGTCCTAATAGACAGCAGACAGGCCCCGCCCTCCGCTCTCTGCCTCGCCGCTCTTAAACGCTTCCAGGTGAGAGATGCCCCGCCCCCCGAAAAGCTCTTTGGGAAAAGAATAAAAGAAGAAAATGACTTTAATGCCGTATATGTAGGGTGACTAGATGTCCCTCTTTGCATTGGACACTGGACAGTCCCTCATTTCCAAGACTTTTCATGTCCCACAAACTGAGCCCTTGTCTCTCCCACATTGTGACTGACAGAGTTTGGTGTTCAAATGCCCAAATATTTGGCTTTCTGTTGTCTCTTTTGCTGCTGTTAAAATAGCCTGAGTATTCCCCTGGTGCCACTACTACTAGCTATATCTGCTATATTTGAATCCTGAATTATATTTTGGAATATGACATAAAGATGTTTATAGTTTGCTAACTGCATTGGTATTGCCTGAAAATTTTCCCACTCGTCTCACACATACAATACTTCTGTCCCTAAAATGAAAATTATAAAACTAGTCAGACTAGATATACTGTATGTCTGTTGCTTTTGTTTACTCATCTTAGGTGACAATATTATGTGTGTGCTTTCTACACCATCGAGGCCTTGATTGTTTTGTGTGTGTGTGTGTGTGTGTTCCAGGCGTTGGTTGACGGAGGTCTGGGGTCTGCTCTGATCCTGGTTGAGGAGCAGCAGGAGTCTCCTCCCACTCATGACCTGGAAGCAGTAGAGGTGACCTCATAACACTAACGTACACTAAAGGCTCATACATAGTTCAGTTTTAGGTGATAACTATTATGACCTAAAAAGGTGCTAATGAGTGGAGGCCGCTATACTTGAAGTGCTGTCCTTATAAGCATGAACCCTACCTTCCTCTGGTTCTTATTCCACATCACTGTGCCTGCAAAAACCAAGGGGGTCCCACCCAGCCAACTCTTAGACCAATCAGTGAACGGGGAGATGTCGGTTCAGTAAAAATAGATGATACACAATTCACTGCGGCAGGTGACGTAATGTTGCCATTCTCTAACTATATACACTGCAGTGATAAGCTATCACCTCACACTGGAATAGGAATAGGCCTTAATCTGTACTCCAATAGAGCCCAGAAGTCACTCATTCATCCCCTGGGTCGCGAAAGCATTTATCTTATGGAGGATAGCATTGGGTTGTCTTAAAATCTGTTTGGACACAACAGTGAACTTTCTGGTTGGCTGCCGCTGTCGCTCGCTGAACGAAAGCAGCAAAAAGTACTTTTCTTACTTAAGAGCTTCAAAAAAAGATGTGTTCGGTGTATTTCCCAGCATCACAAAACAATGACCTTGATGTCACTGATGTTGTTTCACAATATGACTTCAGCCTGATATACGCTGGCAGCCAAATCTAGTCTGAATCAGACCTGTGTCACTTCACAAATGAAATCTGTTTGGCTTAACAGAGTCCAATTTGGATGTGTCTCAGATCTGATTCAACCTGGTTTTGGCTGCCAGTGTAAACAGGGCCTAAATGGCCTGTTCTAGTCTCTGTCTCATGGAAACCTCATGATGAAAAAAAAAAAATACTTTTCAGGTTTAAAAATCAAAAGTAGAATATTGGCACACTGTAAACGCACTGCTATGTTCGATAATTTTGTACGACGCTAATATGACGCTTAGTGTACTGAACGCGTTTTGGTGCTCTAAGCGTTATGTATATGAAAAATAGCAGATCTACGAGCTTGTATCTCTGCTATTTTTGAAAAAATCGTGAAAACGTGGTGCAAATCTTTGAATATTATGTTATTCAGAAACTAGAAATCTAGACAGGACACAATGGGTTTTGGTGTTCTAAGCATTATGTTTTAACTATTGAAAAATAGCAGATCTACAAGCTCATAGCACGCCACCGAGTGGGCGCTATGAGCTTGTATCTCTGCTATTTTTGAAAAATCGTGAAAACGTGGTGCAAATCTTTGAATATTATGTTATTCAGAAACTAGAAATCTAGACAGGACACAATGGGTTGAAACAAGGATTTCTCATAATCTACAGACTGAATGTCTTCTGTTTCTCTGGTGTCCTCTGGGTGTCCTCTTCAGGTCCATGTGGTGCGGGGGACAGGCGTCCTGCAGCAGTATGTGGACAAACAGCAGCTGCCCACAGAGATGGACGGAGACTTCAGCCACTCTCATTCAGACTGGCTGGCCTTCCGACTGGTGAGAGAAATAATAACCTCATTTAGACTTTACACCAGGGGGTCTGAGTTAACCAGGGCCCCTGGAGCCCCAGGGGGTCCTCAGAGTTACTACTGGGGTTGGGTGTCTCCAAATCTTCGTGTGACAGGAACCTTTTTGTTTTGTTGCATTTAACCACTTGAACCCTCCCATGCCTATTTTAAGGGGAACATTGCAGAAAATTACTGATCGACAAGCACACAACAGCATGCTGCGAGGCACTGTGAAAGTAGTGATGGTTTAAGTGGTTAAATGTCTGAGAATACACATTAACATGAATCCAACATTTATTCAAAAGTCATTGATTAAAATGTTATCAAAAAAGTCTCTGAACCTACAGTATCTATAAAATCTGTGAACAAGGTTTCCCCTGCTTTATACATTTTCACACAGTCGTTACACCAAGTCGTCATCTATTAATTTATGACATGTCCAGAATATTGGATGCTTTGGAGTTGGCGTGGTTATAGCGTCGACTGTACAACAATTCAAACTAAATAAACACGCGACAAAAGAAAATCACAGCATTGTCAGCTCAAAACAACACGGTTACCAGTGCATGTGACACATGCTTTGGCAATGTAAACGTTTGCCTTCTCGTGCCAGTAAAGCTCCTTTGAATTGAATTGAATTGCAAGTTCAGCAGATTAAAGACAGCGGTGGATGAAGGACGTTCTGCTTCTATTGGACGTTCTGATCCAGCAGCGTAGATCTGGGGGTCAGCGTCCAGATGGAAGGATCTGGGGGTAAAATGACTGTGGACGGGCCAAGAGTGGCCCGAGCATTCCAGAATGGTTTTGGCATTTCCCAACAGCTTGTGTAACGCAAGAGATGTCTTTTGTCCGTGTTTGTCGCACACTAAATGATCTGACAAGAGAGGCTTGGCCTGTTGTGACCCTGCGCTATTGTCTGTTCTGGTTACCTGTTTGTTTGCGTCGACTGACTCCACAAATTACATGTCAAGATCAGGGTCAGTCCAGTTTATCCCGCATGAAATAAAAACGCTGAGTACGCTGAGAGAGAACAGATGCTGCTGGCTCATTTTACAAACGACATCTTACTATTTTTTCGTTTTCTTTTTGCCCCTCAAATGAGAGCTTACGGTCAAACCACTGTGCCTCTGTTATTTATAACTATTTACTAGCTCGACGTCTTGGCTCTTCCATCACTGTTTCATGCCTAGAGGTTCTGTTTTTAAATCGACGGCCGTGCCTTGTAGTTCTAAACACGTGCGTGTTATCCAATGTGTAAATTTCCCATTGTTGTCTTTGTGGTTTGTGGGCAGTGTGGTAGTTTGTTTTTTCTGATGTGTAGCGTTGTTGGACTTGTTTGACTGGAGCGGTTAGTTTAAGGGTCACTGACAGAAAGCCACGAACAAAATGGCTGTCAAGTGGGGTCACCTTGTGTGCTTCTTTCCTATTGGTTGACGGCCTCCCGGGTCAAAGGTCGCCCGGCATTGGACTCCACACTTTAGACACATCCTCTGTAGCATAGCGTGTGAGTGAGGCGCTGGTTCTCAAACGGTTTGGCCTCAGGTTGCCCCCTGGAAGTAACTCACCCACAACACCCCTGACTGCCTTTACAGAGCCATACATTTATTTCAGTACGGAAATATACATAGAATTCTAAATCTTTCCCCTGAAGATGATGTAGGGCCACTTTTCCACCAGATTAACCGCTTCAGTTCTGTCGTTCCAAACATGTTTTAAAGTGAAATAATATCCTTTAAAGTTGGGCGAAAACAGCTGTCCCACACCACATGTGAGAGATGTTCTTATACAGACCTATGTTTAAGAGCACTGTTGGAGGGAGTCTCACAATGACAAGCGTTAAATGTTAGGATGCGTAGCTGTACTGTAGTGGCATCTATAATCATATTTACTAGTCCATGCATTCACATCAGGGGTTCAAAAACAGACAAATGAACAACATACACAGGCACGTGCTCACCGGGTTCATTGTGACTTGTGAGCTTGTGGATCTGATATTTTCAAATTGCCACAATGCTATGTTTAGAGGTAATAGAGGCAACTTTCCTGAGCCCGATGAATGTTTTGTTTTCATGATTTGTTCACAACAATGTTCTGGATCATTTGCAGGATGAAGTGTCTGTCTGCAGGGAAACATCTGCATCAACACAGAGGAGAGAAGGAAAAAAATATGCTATATTTTATCTATTTTGATTTTTTGCTAAAAACTTGCTTCTATTACCTTTAAGGAGGATAGACAGAGAGACTCAAGTGCAGCAATGAGTCTGGCAGCCGCTTTCTGCAGTGCTGTATGGATGGGTCTACTGAGCTGAGACCCATTGAGAGTTGAGTAGAGGGCATTGACAACTTTATGTAGGTTTGGCTTAGAAAATACTGGTCTGGTTCTGTGGACGGTGGTTGATGTGGTTGAATGGTGTGAGAAGTCTGCATAATAGTCTCGCCTGTGTCAGTGGTCTACATAAAAGTTAGTGAGCGTGAGAGTATTATCTTTTCTCCAGAACAATAGAATAGAAATTAGAAAGTTAAATTGAGAACGTCCCTCTTTTCTCCGGTTTAGTTGTTGTTGTTGTTGTTGTTGTTGTTGTTTTTTTCATGTTGTCGCCCAGTTTGCAAATCTTCACTCTTGTTCTCTCTTTTATTGCATTGTTTGTTGACATGCAGTGTTCTTCTTTTTTCGTGAGCCCGCAGGGCTTTTTTAATCTCTTAAAATTACACACTATGATTCTTTTTAATGGGGAAATAAAAAGACTAAAGATGGAGGAGGGAGGGAGGGAGGGAGGGAGGGGAGAGGAAGGAAGAAGGACTAGAGAAGGAGTGAGGGAAGGATTAAGGGACCAGACAGATTTTGTCAGCACTAAACAGATGGATGCATGGTGGTGGTTCCTGTAACGTTAAAGAGATACTTTCCACCACCATGTTGCGAAAAAAAATATTATCGCAATGATGTTTAGGATACAAGAAACAATTTCCTAAGGTTTTTATGTGTTTGTGTGCTGTATGTCAGTTCAAAAAAAGAAATTAAATACAAAAATATGTACATGGTGCCCTAGGGGATGCTGTTCAACAGTGTATAGCATCTGTCAGGTGGAAACCACACACTGTATGTCCAAAATCTTTTCTTTTCATTTTTAAAAGTAGCAACACACTTTTTTGAGCTTGGAGATCTGATACTTTTGACCATGTTGTGTGACGCATTTGTGAAATCAAGTAGGGCATTTATTTACATGCTTGTCAAACTCCTTGAGCGAGCTCCAGAATCCATCATTTAGATTCCAAATCTAAATGATGGATAGACACAAATGGACCCTTATAGGTATCTTTAAGCTTGAGAGTATAATGAAACAAAATGTTTGGTTGATTAGTATAGTATATATCCCAAGAGTTAACATTGTTCTTTAGAGATCAAACTGGATCAGATAGAAATCCCATAGCCTAATGCATGCCAAACTGCAGGTCCTGCTTGAACCATGAAAATCTCTTATATGGGACCTTGACATATATTTTGAAATGGGGTCCATGTGCAAACGACTATTGATTTGGGGCTCCTTTTGATTTAAAGCAACATTGAGAGTCTAGAGGAGACACTTTAAATTGGAGGAGAAGAAGACAAGGAGGAGTAACAGAGAGATAGTAGAATGTAGGAGGTGGAGATCAGTAGCTGGATGGAGGTTGAGGTGAGGACAGGAGCTGATGATGGATGTTCATGCTGAGGAGGAGTTATGCTGCGTTCACACAGGCAGATACTGTATGAATGAATGGGAGTATCATTTAGAGGAGACATACAGTACCTGTACGTGTACATGCATGCATCATTGCGTCGTGGATCATGTCGCTCACGTCCATTGACAACGAGTGGTAGTCTGTGTACATACGTTATGTAAAAAAATACGTAAACATAGCCACAGTGCTATGTTTGAGCTAATAGAGGCAATTTTCCTCAGCCCGATGAATGTTTCATCGGGCTGTTTTCATTATTTGTTTTCATTATTTGTTAACAACAATGTTCTGAACCGTCTGCAGGACGTAGTGTCTGTCTGCAGGGAAACATTTATTTAGATTTTTGGCTAAAAACTTGCCTCTATTACCGCTAAGGAGGATAGATAGATAGAGATAGATAGAGACTTCCCAAGTGCAGCAATGAGCTGCTTTCTGCAGCGCTGTATGGATGGGTCTACTGAGACCCATTGAGACTTGAGTAGAGGGCATTGACAACTTTATGTAGGTTTGGGTTAGGCAACGAGTGGTAGTGTACATACATTATGTAAAAAAAATGCGAGTGTTGTTTTTGGCAGGCATTTTTTAGTATTTCTTTTTTTCTGTCATTTGGACAAAATGCTTATTACAGTCATTTTAGTTATTTCTATCCAGTTTTAGTCGACAAAAACTCAAATAGGTTTTAGTCAGTGGAAACAAGTCCGGGCAACGATCCATGTGTGAAGCACTTAGTCTTTTTAGACAAAATCCTTCTCCTTTTTATTCACATTTTAGTCATTTCTACCCTTGACTGTTTTAGTCTTGTTTTAGTCAATGTCCTAAAGAAGGTCATCAGTGTTGACAAAGTCATTTTAGTCATCGTTAGGCTTGATGAAAACACCACAGGGTGGCATGAAAGGCCAGGGCCCTAATTTGAGAGTGGTAGCCGGATGGTTGCTGGCGGAGGTGAGGAGGTTGATGGATGTTAAGGAGGAGTTGAACCTGGAGAGGCATGCAGACAGAGAGAGAGTCATGCAGACAGCTAGAGGCATGCAGCCAGGGGCGGATCTAGGCATGGGCATGGGGGGGCAATGCCCCTCTAAATACCCAGTCTGCTCCCCCAAACATGATGCCATGCAAAACAACCCAAGATATTTCAAATTAAAGTGCTTATATTTAAAATGACTTGAAACACTACTACTGCTACTAACTACAATTTTGGCACCACTAAACCAACAGCATTTCATCATTGAAAACAGAAAGACCTTTAGCTTTATGCATGCTGCATGTAAGCCGAAAAAAGTTCTCTTGCCCCTCCAACATGTTCTCTTGCCCCCCCAAATGGGACATGTTATATCCGCCCCTGCATGCAGGTCAGGGAGAGGAGAGGAGCAGAGAGAGATATGGAGAAGGGGAGTCACGCAGACAGCTTGGGACCGCTTTCCCAGACAGTTTCCAACTCTGATGAGTTTGTCTAAACACTCTTCTCCCCCCGCCCTCTGCTCTCCCCTTAACCTTTCTCATAAACTCCACTCCCTGAGGGGAAGTAACTTCTAAAGGAACAAGGCACGATTTCAAGCTGTTTCACTACCTCCCATAGACTCGTAGAGTACATTAAAAAGATTGTGTTTACGCTATACAACAGATCGTCTGCACACACATGCACATGCATGCGCACACACACACACACACACACACACACACACACACACACACACACACACACACTCCACTTCACTTCATTCAGTTTCATTATTCTTTTTTTGTTTGTTTGTTTTATACATTTATACAATTTATTTACAAAATCGTAAAACACACACTCACAAAAACAAAATCACTAATCCCTCTTTTCTCTGTTTGCTTTCCTCCTCCAGAGTCTGGAGAGTCTGACAGAGCGCTGTGAGAGCGCCCTCTCCCTGCTGGGAGAGGCACTGCAGTCCATGGACTCTGAGCCAATACCAGAAACTATAACGGTAAGAATGGTCCTAGAGCAGCCTTAGCCTGAACTACACAGGGCAATGACTCACAGGCCAATCCCCCCTTTTTGCCTTTTCTTTTCCCCTTTCCCCTTTTCCCCTTTTCTCCCCAGTTTTATAATTATGTCAACTGATCGTTCCCCACACACATTCCTGCGTGTTGTCACTGTTGTACCCGACTGCTGATTCACCTGCCAGTGAGGACCCCCCACTCTTCACGCACAACACTCACCCGTTGACGGGTTACGCCCAGCCCGACATAGTGTTTCTCACTTTGCGGGTACTTGAGAGGGTTCCAGGGTACCCCCAGCAAAATGATTGACGGTCACAGTTTACAATTTAGGCCTTTTAATCGAGAATGTTTTCCAGTGAGCAAGGTAAACGCAAGGGAACACATCAAATGCATAGAAATACTGTAGGGTAACACTTTCTAACCGAGGACATAATGTCAGTCTAAATACCAGTATATTTATAACAGAGTCTATTTGTATACTTTATGTTATAAAAGTACATTGAAACTATACAAACTATCTAAATTGCCAGGACAACAAATGGCATCTCTCTACATATCTAAATTGGGACCAAATGAGCCACTATGGGTCTGTAACCGTACGATTGGGAACATATCGGCAAATAAAGGAGAAACAGCTCCCTCATTTGCTTCGAATTTGCAACGGTCTGTCTCAACTTCTCAAGAGACTAGTAACTCTGAGACTGTACATACAGAATGGAACCAAATGGACGTCCGTCTGTCTGTCTGTCTGTCTGTAAGGGTGTGGAAACTCTTCAGGGATTTGCCTCCTTGGCCTTTTACTAGCAGTTTGCACGCCGGACGGACGGACGGAAGGGTAGAGCTCGTAGACGGCTGGGCTCCAAAAGGTGTCACGCCATTAAGAAAAAAAAAGACTCCTTTTTGTTTTGTGCTGTTTTTATGATGCGTATGTTTGAGGTAAAACAGCAAATAAACAGTGTGTGTGTCGTCTTGGTAACCGCTGCTCCGACAAACAGCTGCCGCTACAGCAATGCTTGTTTATTGCTGTCGCCACGGTTACGCGTCATGTGCGCTGATTTCAACCGCTAATCCAATGAGCTGCCCCAATAGAACCATTATAACAGACACCTGCCAGCTAATGGGAAACCAGTATCCTCCAAGGCAATTGATTGGTCTAGCCCTGATGCAACATTATTGTTGTTGTCGGGCAGAAAAAACGGGTATCTCCATTCTCCATGTCTCTACTTGGTATATTTTTTCATGCCCTACTAAAAGGGGAATTCCAGCCATTTTCAACATTTTATGATGTCATTAATATACAGTATAGAGATGTTGTGTGGATAATAATAAAATAAAGTCCCACATTTTGTGTGTAGAATTAATGGACGTCGCCTTTGCAAGCAGTGCAATGCATTGTGAGCTTTTAGATCTGCTATTTTTGCATTTTTTTATTTTCTAAAAATAATAATTGTTCTCAAAGTGTGGTCTGGGCTATGGCAGGGGTCCTCGGAATACTCCAGTTAATTATTCAAAATTAGCAGATGTACAAGCTTGCAGGTGGATCACTTTGTTCCACGCTGCAAGCTTGCACATCTGCTTTTTTAATAATTATATTTTTATTTTATTCTTTAATACATATTCTCTTCTTGCGGGCCGTTTAGATGGGGGTCTGTAACAATACACTTAGGAATATGGGGGTCCTTGACTTTTGGCGTGAATGACATGTATAGTTTTAGCGTTAATGACATGAGCCACAGGCAGCAGACATTTTCTGACCCTGCCTGTGTGTATGACACACAATGCTACATCGCACAGCTTGTCTCATGAGGGAAACTATATGAATGGCCTAAATTTGCACTCATGGGAAATGACAATAATGGGTCCTAACCGAGGGAATAGCCCACATACTCTACATGTCCACTAAAATAACCACAGCATCCCTTCCTCCCTCTCCTTCTCCCTCTATCCCTCCCTCAAGGTCATTTTAATTTGCGATTTAGTTTAGTTAGTTTTGACTATTGTTCTTCTAATTCACGTTGGTTTTATTTTTGTGACATTGCTTAGTTTTAGTTTACTTTTTATTTGTGTCAGTTGTATTTATTTCTCATACTTTATGCGTCAGGTGCAGTATTCAGAAAGGTCACTAGCAAGTTGGCCTATTTGTGTCAACAAAAATCTATTTGGTCACTCTGATAACTAAAAGCATTTTGTTTATTATTTCCATTAGCTTCAGTTAATTTTGTAAACACAAAATTCAGTTTTAGTTATAGTTATTGTTCGTATTTCTTTTTTATTTAGTTAACGAAAATGTTATTACAGTTTTTGTTTTTGTTATTTGTCATTTTCCAACATCTCTCAGGCGGTGCCGCTAAGCATCGACAAGCACAGGCAGCTGATGATGAGCGTCCTGGCTGACCAACGGCTGACCGAGCTGCAGCGGAGGGGCGGGGCCTGGCTGGCGGGGTTGGCCAATAGTGCGTCTGGACTGGCACAGAAGTCCCCTGACTGCAGGTAACTTAAAGCAGTGTTACTACACTATATGCATGGATTAGTTCTCACTAATTTCAGTCATTGCTAGTGTGTCTCCTGTGAAAGCTGCTGTAGAAACATGTTTAGCTTGTAGACGTAGCTTCTGTATACATACATCTCCTTACAATAGGAGAGTGGAAATGGTGTTTTAACGGAAATAACGTGTGATTGTGCCTATGTTATAGTTGCAACTTCGAAACGAATTTTGGTACCCCATTCGTATTGTAAGTCCGTTCCCACTCTGTGCTACTCTGCTGACTGGTACTGTGTATGATAGATCTTACGCAGTCGGGGTTGTTTGGCCTCCCTGCTGTTCTGTTGAGACATTTAGATCATGCATCGTGTCCATAGTTAGACACAAACTTTGACACAATTCCTGTTTCTGGTTTGACACAAATTTACACACACACACACACACACACACACACACACACACACACACACACACACACACACACACACACACACACACACACACACACACACACACACACACACACACACACACACACACACACGGTTAGAGCCAGATTTAAATGAACATTCGTGAATGTACTGTGGCCTGGTGGCCTGCTGTGAGCTATTTTGTTTTGTCCATACATTATGTCCTAGTAGTGCTGCACATTTCTGCTCAAAAGTGAATCTTGGTTTTCCTCCACAAGAATTTTTGCACAATTAAATTTGTTCCATGAATATGCTTTTTCTTGAGTCTGTAGTTGTTAAACATTATCACATTCCAAATGTGGCAAATGACTATGGCTTCACACATACAACATACATGTGCTTGACTCTCTCGTGTAAGCAAAAACATAAAGAGAAACTAAAATGAAATGGTCAGCCTGTGTGCTGCAGTGCTGCACTGTTCTTACACAAATTTAGAGATTACATGTCTCTGGATCCAGATATAGATATTTATTTATTTATTTGTATTTATTTTGTAATAATTTGATTAAATGTGTTGAGTACTGTTTACTAGAGCAGCAACTTTCAAAGTGAGACAATATAGTTCCCCGGGGATACATGGGTCAGTCTGGTGGAGACACAACATAAATCTGTGATTTACCTCCACAAACAATCCTGTTGAGTGTCTCGGGGGGTTCATGCAGTGTTGCCACTTCCACTTATTATTATAAGCAACATGGGTTTACATTTTCTTGTCAAGGACCCCCAAATTAATATGTATTTGTCTGCAGACTCGCACCTTTGAAAACAATGTCATGCCAGGGAGTGACACCCCATACATGGGTCGTGTTGTTAAAACCTTTCACAAATGTCCCATATTCTCCTCAAGATTCTTTTGGAAATAGCAGATTTACATTCATATAGCACCATCCAAGGCGCATTACATAGTGCATTACATTACACACACTGATTGCAGTGGAAACTATTCACAACATGGGGAGCAATTTGGGGTTCAGTGTCTTGCTCAACAACGTGTAGATTCGAACCGCCCACCCATGGATCATTGGACGACCTGCTCTACCTCCCGAGCCACTGTTGCCCAAATCTGCAAGCTTACAACGTGTTGCATCGTGACTCATTGTGAGTTAGTAGACCAGCTATTTTCAAATCGCTTATTTTGCCTGGCAGCCACCCTGGGCACATGACTCTTAAACGGTTTGTAACCGTCTTGGAAGGAAGCGAAGTGTCTTACAGTGCAAGGAGAGAGTCAGTGAGTCTGTGATGGGTGTGGTAATGCCTCTCCTCAAAGGGAATGTTGCAATGTGTGTCACAGAGATGACATTGCACTTGTAGTTTTGTGTCCAGATGCAGAAGTCTTCTCGCTGCTGCTGCTGGCTGGATGAACCTTCAGATTCTTGACCCAGATCTGACTGTGTTCGGTCTGTGTTTAGGAGGCTGGTGTTGGTTAAGCCAGCGTTATAATTTATATTAGGCAGTGCTGAGATCTGCAAAGTAGATGGAATGGATCCAGACACCCAACTGTTGCTCATGTTTGTGTTCCTCAACACAGATATTAAAGCAGCATTTGAGATTGTCAGACATGACAGATGTATCTGAGGTCACTTACAGTATAGAGCTTTTTCCTTGCATAGAAACGGCTCCGTTTGACTTGACTCTTAGGACAAAGCCAGCCTCATCCCAGCGTCAGTCCATCCGTTCATCCGTCCATCCTTCTGTCCATCCCGTCCATGTGAATGGGATATCTCGGGAGGGCCATGAGGGAAGAATGTCATGACATTTGACACAAATCATCCACTAGGATGTACTGATTAGAAGCAGGTGGCCAATGATCAAGGTGGCTGTGGCAGTGGCTGCAAAATGTCTGTCCCAGCCTCGTGAATGCGATGTATCACAGGAATGGATGGGAATCTCATGACATGTAAACATCGTCAGCTATAGCTGGCGGAGGCATTCAATCAGTGATGTGACATTTCTGGTTGTTGTTTTTTTTTCCTTTGGACTGAACCTGGTACCTTATTGGTCATCATTATCCATCATTATCCATTATTGCCGAGGCAATAAAATACGCATGGATTACAGTTCTCAGTCTCTCAGGCCATTTCACATTCACTTAAATTCCACACTGAAGAACAAATACGGGGCAGTCAAGAGTGCACAGTGCAGTGTACTCAAAGTGCATAGTGCAGAGTATGAAAAATGGTTGCACATTCATAGTCACTTTGAATTTAGCATCCTGACAGCTAGTGTAGGAAGGGACAGAAACCGTTCCTCCGCCTGCAGGCTTGTTTGTACTGGGAGGATCGTGTTGTACCCCTTCACCCTTCTGGGCTTGTTGGGTGAAAAATATTGTCACACTCAATCTATAATTTTAGATAAGATGAAAGAGCGTTTTAAGTGCTCAAACTAGCAAACATGAATGGTCTCATGAAATGTAAGCCTTCATTTCAGAAACTTTCTGTCGTCCTATGTTATTTTTCCTTTATCCCCTCAATACAAAGTGGCCCCAGACTCCTCTTTTCCTTCACCCCCTACAGCAGTGGTGTCAAAGTCATTTGGGGTGGGGGCCGCATTGGACTTAATGTGACTTCATGGGGGCCGGAGCGCCGCGGTGCAACCAGTCGCAGACCGCAAGCATGCACGGCACACGCATGTTTATGTACACAGCCGCACATATACAGTATACGTTCTATACAGTATATCACACAAGTCATATTTATTATTAAGAAGAATAGCTATTAATATATATTAATGACTTTTCATTATTGGTTTTATACTTGTAGCCTAGATTTAGACATTTGCTATGAACGATGCTATTTTTATTTACAGAGCATCAATAAACCATACGAAAATAGCATTTAAATTTCAAATACTAAATTTAAGTATGTATGTATAGTTAACTAAGTATAGTTCTCGGTTATACACCCTTGTACTGCTGAAGTATAGTTCTCTCGGTTATACACCCTTGTACTGCTGAAGTATAGTTCTCTCGGTTACACACCCTTGTACTGCCGAAGTATAGTTCTCTCGGTTACACACCCTAGTACTGCTGAAGTATAGTTCTCTCGGTTACACACCCTTGTACTGCTGAAATATAGTTCTCTCGGTTACACACCGTTGTACTGCTGAAATATAGTTCTCACTTTGCAGTGCCAGCAGCCTAGCCTGGTAAAACGACTCCCCCTGCTGGACAACATGCATTACATGCCGTTCAGAAGAGAGCTCAAAAGCATTTCTTTAAACGATCATAACTTTTGATAGGAACGTGCTAGAGACTTACTTTTTTTTTTAATAGACTCAGACATTTTGGGGCCGGATTAAATCATCTCGCGGGCCGGATCTGGCCCGCGGGCCTTGACTTTGACACATGTGCTCTACACTATGCTGCACGGAAGCTCAGTTAAAAACTTTAAAACATTCAAACGTTAGCCTCCAGTTACTTTCTATTCCCCCGAAATGTTTTAACTGGAAGCTCGTCAAGAGCAGCCATGAGTCGCGTCCAGACAGAGGCCTGCGCTGTAGAGAAAGCGCCACGTCGGTGATGGATGGGTATTAGTCCTGGGACTGACTTTAACGATACGATCTGCCCTTAATCTCATTCACAATATTGTTCCTCCTCTCTTTACAGGGGCTTGGCCAACTCCCAGTGTGTTCTTTATCTCTCTATCTGTCTCTCATCACAAGAACTTTGCTCACTTAAGACACACACACACACACACACACACACACACAGTGGAGACGCGTTGAGGGTCAGAGGGAACAATGGAGTGCTTCAGATAATATTCAATGTAGCATCTGTGTATTTGTCTTATTATTATTATACAACAAGAACATGCTACCCATATGATTAAAAATATGTTGGTGGTCCAGCAAATGTACGTCAAAAGTCAAAATGAAACTAACATGCGGACTCGTGCACACACACGTGCGCCCCCCCCCCCCCCACACACACACACACATACACACACTCTCCCACAGTGTATTTGCAAACCACACTCCCACAGATATTCCTTTCAGAAATGTTTCAACAGCAAAGCGTTCTCTCTGTCACACACGTGCGCGTGCGCACACACACACACACACACACACACACACACACACACACACTGTTCGAGAGGGAACGAGAGAGCGTTCCGACACCAGCTGGAGTTAAAGAAAGTTGGAGCTGGCGATGGGGAGAGAGAGGCCTTCTGTGGTCTCTGATAGGCAGGCACCCATTCGTAACACCAGTCCCGTGGACACAGGTATGTCCCATTTCGATATCACCAAACACATTGGCTTTGTCCCTGCTTTCCGTGAATCTGAAGTAGTTTCTACTTGTGTGCATTTGAGACAGTGGCTACTGCCCTTTCTTGGTCCAAGGACATTTGGTCCATTCTCTTGCAATGTAAACTGCTTGATAAAGCACAGGAGGTCATCCCACACTCGCTGTCCAAGGAGGGGCCAGCAGTGACCCTCTGTAGCATTTGGTTGTTAAGAGCTTAGTGCAATGTAACTTAATTCATGCATGATGTATCGCAAATCCACGTAAAGCTTGTGTCACTTAAATCAATGTAAATCTTGTATGTTCTTAAATCTTGTTCTTAATTCAACTTAAATCTTGTCAGTTCTGAAATCTTGTGATGTGAATCAAGCAACTCTAGTAGAATTCTCCTGAGTAAAAGCTACGTATATCTTGGGTCCTTAAAGCAACGTAAATCTTGTCAGTCCTTAAAGCTTGTGAAACCTGTAAAGTTCTTAATTCTTGAAACTCCAGAAGTTTGTGTTTGGGAGAATGTTCATGTACACGGAGCCGAAATGTTCAAACTTGGTTTGATTCTGAGGGAGGGGGTGTTACATACTTGGGTGTTCCAAGTATGTAGAGTTGTGTGTTTGGCCATGAAACTGATTGCAGCTTTCAGTCCCAGGTCCTGTTGCTAGGGGAGGAGTCCACCTGGTTGCTATGCACGCCTCCAATCAGCCTGGACCAATCGTCTGCCACCGCCCACCTATTTAAGGAGAAGCCTGCACCTGTGTTCCCTGGCAGTGTGACACAGTTTGTTGTAGCTGAAGGTCACACTGTCCAGCTCTGTAAACCAAACCATTTCTTGTATTTTGTTCTTGCTGCTGGTCCACTGAAAGTTTGGTGAGATCTCAGCCGTTGCCTACTTAATGCTTTGTCTTGAGACCTAACTAATGGTAAATGTAATGGGAGCGTGCTTATTGTAAAAGCCATTGTTTTCGCACAGAATAGGCCAGTGTAGCCATGAGTAAGCTTTAGTTCATATATTTTGTAACCCCTTTTCTTTTAGCTGTTAGTCAGCAGGTGAGTTTGTTATTTTCATTGGTTAGACTTAGCTTGTTTTGTTTAGTTCTTTGGTTTGCTCCCTCTCGTTTTCATTAGTTTTGTTAACTCTATAACTGCCGTATTTGTAATCCTGTAAAAGTTGAGTTAAAAGAGCCAAACAGGCCACAAATAAAACAAGGCTCAACCTAACCTGTTGTTGCGACCCATTTTGCACCCTAGACCCAGTGGGTCGTAATACAGACACACACACACACACACACACACACACTAGCACTCATACCATACATAGTGACATACCATACACACACACATTATATAGTCAAATTCCCATGCCATGACATACCATACCACACACACACACACACACACACACACACGCATGCTCGCACGTGCGCGCATACACACACACACACACACACACACACACACACACACACACACACACACACACACACACACACACACACACACACTTATATGGGGCATGTCTTGCACAAAAGCACTCTGTTTTGGATCTTCAGAAAAAGGGTCCTGTGTGTGTGCTATACAGCCCCCAGCCCCACCCCACACACAAACACATTTGATATCTAAGTGTCAGTGAAAGAACAAGTTCCTTCACTCCTACAAATACTATTCCAAGTCTCAACCTAATGTGCGCTTGTGTTCGCCCCCAGACTAGGGGTGAAATAATAGAGTAAATTAGGTTAGGTTGCTCTAATCATTCTGGGGAGAAAATGTTTTATTTGTACTCAGATGCTGCCATTTTTATCTAATTAATGTCTTTTTAATTGGCCCTTCCAGGCATGTATGACACATTATTGTAAAGAATGCAATGACTTTAATGTAAACTTCAGACATTTCAAAATGTTTCCATTCAGGACACAGCCTATAACTGGCCTAATTAATCTGCATCTTGGAAGATTCAATCATGTGATTCAATCATTTTGTCAGTTGCTTGACTGGTCCAGATTTTGACCTGATTCTACATATGTCTCCAAAATATTGACAGTTTTCTGGAAAACCTCATTAGTTCTATCAGTGGTCTGCAATATTTCCCGCCAAGGATCATGTGTACATGACTTCCAACCCCGCTCTGAAAATACAATATGTTGTTCCAGGGACCAAAAAGAAGCAAAGTATCTGAGTTAAAAACTTTGATTCACACACATATAGTAGGACTGGGTTACCTCAGGGGGTCTGTACTACTCCCTCCCTCCGCCCTCACAACGCATTATGAGTTTGTACATCACTTTTCTTGACAGAATGTTTGCTTAACCCGTTTTGCTCCAAAAATGTATGCTGTTATACCAGTGGTTCATGTCAAGGACCCTCAGAATTGTTTGTATTTGTCCGCTGACCCCCACCGTAAAATATTTACCAGAGTCAGACATGTTGGCTTTCAAAATATATAAATTCAAGAATAGCAGTTCTATAACCTCATACTACAAGCTTGTATTTCTGCGAGGTTTTTATAGCTAAGTCAATGTGATATATTTATAGAGATAAAATGTAAAATGAGTTTGACGGATGCTTTGCCGGGTTTTAATAGGAAATATGGTCCAGAATAGAGACATACGGTATTGGTTAATTCATACGTTTTTAACTGACATCTTTTTGTCCCCTCAGGGCTGCCCTAGCGGTGACCTCTGCCCTCTACGACAGTGTGGACGACGCCCTCCACCGCCTCGTGCGCGTGTCCAACCAGAGAGGTCGTGACCTGGAGGCTCTCGGCCGACTGGCCGGCTTGGTGGATAAACTGGAAAAGGTACTAGAGAACAACAAACAAAACAAGGTCTCTATTTTGGCTGGGTCGATAAAGACCATTCATACTCCAGTTTTCAGTGACCACCCACTATCACCAGCCTCCCCCTCTCTGTTTTTACTAACCACTGTATCGGAGGTCAGCCAGGCTCGCACTGGCCAGGCAGTGGACCCTCGCACCACGGAGCTGGACTATGAGCAGTGCCATCACCACCACCAAAAAGCTGGCCACCTCTTTCACCTAAAACTGGAGTATTAATAGGCCATTTCGTTCCCATTAGTTCTCTGTCAAGATTTACATTGAAAATGAGAATTTTGGGGCACGGTTGTACAGTGGTACAGTAAGTCACCTCACAGCTAGAAGGTCCTGTGTACGATTCCCACTACGCTGTGAGTGCTGGCGGCGTGTCTCCTCCTCCGTGTCATCAGTGCCCATACCAGAGGCAGGGTTGGCGAAAGGGCCGTTCTGTGTGGAGTTTGCATGTTCCCCCGTGCCCCTTAGGGTAGATACCCTCACAAAAACATGCAGAAATCTTGGGCTTTCAACTGCCTCCCCTGACCAGCCGGGACAATGATGCCTGATGGAGGGAAAGGAACTGGTTGGAATAACGTTTTCCTTCCACGCGCTACGTCCAACCAGAGAAACTCCACTCTGTCAGGTGAAAAGAAGGCAGCTTGGACTCCTCATGTATTGAAGGAAGCATGAGGCCAGTCCACTGCCTGGGTTACAAAATTGAGGTCCCACAGATACGGCATATGGTATCAGTTGGACTAATGCATATCAATCATACCTTGAAATTAAAAGTGTTAAGAATAACTGATTTACAGCAGTTTACTATTTAGTTTAACTGGACTCTCCAGATAAACATTGTTCATGAGGCAGATCTGCTACTGTAGATGTCTCTTTTGGGCAATGTTTTTCCCCTTTTTAATAGTATGGTTTGTTTATTACTTTTGATGATTGCTTTTTAATATCTTAGATATTAAAAAGGGTTTTATATGTCCTTAAATTGACACTTCAGTGTCATTTGACCCAACATAGAGCTTGAGAACCTCTATGTGGCTCATATCTCTCTCTCTTTTTATCCCTCTCTCTCTCTCTCTCTCTCTCTCTCTCTCTCTCTCTCTCTCTCTCTCTCTCTCTCTCTCCTCAGTGTGACAAGGAGATTGAGCAGGTTCAAGCTCAGCTAGATGACTACAAAGACCCCCCGCTGTCCCTCAGCAGACTGTCCCTGAAGCAGCAGAGGTTCAAGACCTTCAGAGAGACGGCCAACGTGAGTTTATCGTCTTCTTGCTCTCACTCAGATTCACTTCACTTGATGGGTGACCTAAGTGTTGTGTGGGTACCGAATTCAAATTAAAATCAATCGGTAATCACCAGTAGGATTGTGAGCAGATGAGGCAGATTTTACTTTGAAAAGCCCTGCCTTTCATTTCCCCCACACAACTGCTTGGTGAAATCTTCCATTATTCTGTTGTGCTGTCACATCTAAACTCTCTAAATCCATTTACTGTATATTGCAAATAAGATGCTTACTTAATTCACAAATTAGTACAGAACATCAGTGTTTTGATCAAAACCATGGAGAGTAAATAATAGACTTTAGTTGGGCCGCAAACAAGCAAAACAGCACATAGCATTAAAAAGGACCGACAGTAAATACAGACCTAAAACATGTCCAAGTTCTCCTGTGCTTTTATTTGAAAAGACATGTATACATGTCATTAGCACAATGAGTGTTAGAAGTCCTTACATTGTCATTTGGTCAACGGTGTCGTTTGTATCTTTTTCAGGAGCTGCACAGTGAGACCCTGTCGGTGCTCAGTGACCTGGAGGCCTGGTGTGACCTGGACTGGACGGGGCTCCGTGAGGTGCAGATCAAACTGCCTCCGGTCAGGGAGAGACTCAGGGACATGTCCCACTGTCTGTCCGACTGCTGGACCACGCTGGACAACACGCAGAGGCTGCTCTCCACACTCACCGAGGTGAGACATGCACTGGCATCATTTTAACAGAATAATGCCCCCGTTGATTTGGTAAAGTGGACCATACCGGTATCAAATAAACATTCTCCACTTGTTAAATGGAACTGGTGCTGTTTATTGGATGCACCAATGAACTCAATGCACTGAATATTACATTACAAATAGGGATGTCCCGATTGGCCCTTTTTTTGTCATATCGGTTCATATCAGTATCGGTTCATATCAGTATCAGCCCTGTTATTTTTCATTATCGGGTCATAACAGTATTGGCAAATACAGCATGCCAATCTAACCAGTGATCCAGCACAGGCGTAAGGGGTGACTCTATGGAACTTATATAAAATATTGGGTCACATGAACGGCACATCCCCAATTATGAAGCACCAGAAATACCTGTTATTTCAATTGTAGTGGGTGGAAAGAGAGAGAAACACCTGCCAATGGGTGTAAAATAATTAGGGACACAACAATGGCAGGAATTGACAAAGGCTCCAGTGGACAAACCATAAAAGTCCCAGGTGGCAAGTAGCAGGCTTACGCCAGCAGGGGGACCCACAGTCACACAATGCAGTTTAAGCTACAACATCAAATGCTGTAATTGAATATGAAATCAATGCATAAATGATCATATCACATGCACAAAATAATTTTAAACAATACATAAATCACATTCACTTCATAAGAAACAAGAGTGTGACGTTCTCATTCGACACGTTTTAATATCAAGTGATTGTGTGCAATTCAATAGTAAAAAAACAGGATTTGCTCTCTATTATCACTTCTATTGTGCGACTGTGTCTCAATGCCCATTATTAGTCAGCATTGTTCTCTAAAGATGTGGTTTTGACTATTAAAATGCCTCGCCACCGATGATCTCTCTCATCATGATTATGAATGGAACACTTGGTGGTTCTTAATGAAGCCATTTAAGCCTCAAGAGGCTGCGGTTTACTGTGGATTGTAGAGCAGCTAAAATTTCCATCTGAGAACGTAATGGATATGTGACGTCTCCCGTCCAGTGGTTAAAGGGGAATTCAACCCCAATTTCAACATTTTACTATGTCAATAATATATGTGGACATAATAAAAAAGTTCCCCCCATTCTGTGTTTCTAGAAATGGAGGTCTGGGGGGGGAAAAATCATTAACATGGTAAAACACAACTTGGTGACATCATCAAGTTGTGTATCACCCTGTTAATGATTTTTCTTTTAGGACCTATTTATCTGAGAGTGTGAACCCGCTAGGATCCATTTGGTTCACATTTGTACACACTCAGCAACGTTTTGAAAATGGGTGGAATTCCCCTTTAATTATTGTATGGCCATTATGACTACAGACATACAGTGCATAAATGTACACACAAACACACAAACATACACTTACCTATAGTGTATATGCCCATACTTTTTTGAGAGCTACTTTCAAATGCCAAGCTAAATAAGGTGTACACACCCATAAAATGTTATCCCATTGCTGAAAATTGGAATAGCGGTGCTGATGTTACATATCAAGGGTGAAAATGGAATAGTGACATTGGTGTTAGATTATAATAACTTGGCTAATAAGCCAGGCCATTACCCTGGCTTTTTCTTTTTGTCAGGGTTGATTTGTACGTCTGACTACCATTATAATAGAAAGGAAATGGAATAGAGGTGCTGAAGTCGCATAATAAAGGCTCTAAATGGAATATTGCATTGTGGGTTTGAGCTGACAGGCCTTTTTTAATGTGAGTCAATCATGTCACCTTAAATCAATTGATGGACTATAATATTTAGGGGCATGTCATGTGATCCAGGGGCGGATTGGCACATATTTTCCCACCGGGACAATTTTGCCTTTGCCAGGCCACCCTGGTGGGGGCAGCTGGTTAACCAGATGTAACTCTTTGAGAGCGTAAAAATGAAACCAAATGGACCCTTGCGGGTCCATTTGGTTTCATTTTTACACCCTCAAGATAAAATATTCATCATGTGAATTAGCCCAACTAGAGACTGTAGAAGATTAATGGTAATTTAGATCTGTATGTTCCAGGCGAGCATCTAGCACATTCTAGTGCGTTTTGGAAGTGCCACTAGTGCATTTTGGATCTTGTCCAGGCCACTAGGTGGCGCAGGCCATCGGGAAAACTCCCTGTACTCCAGATGGCCAATCCGCCCCTGATGTGATCTACCTGCACAGTCTCTGTGAGCTGTAGAGCTGAGCAGTCCTGCCCCTTTCGCAACGACACCCCTGGCCCAGAAACACTTTCCCTTTACATTTTCCTCATAGACTTTTTGAAAATGATTTATATAAAGATGATTACGCCACGGACAAAGCCAACAAATCATGACAACAAGCACAATATGACCATAGAATATCTAATAGATTTAGTTAGGTTTGGTTGGTTGGTTTGGTTGTCCCAAAGCATTGTGGGTGTTGTCCTGATTTGTCACGACCCCAGTTGGCTTTGCCCGTGGTGTAATTGCCTTCATTAAAATCATTTTAGAAGGAAAATTTCCGATTTGATGATGAGGAAAATGAATGAAAGTGGAGTTAACCCTTTGTGTACTGAACGCGTTTTGGTGTTCTAAGCATTATGTTTTAACTATTGAAAATAGCAGATCTACAAGCTCATGGCGCGCCACCGAGTGGCGTGCTATGAGCTTGTATCTCTGCTATTTTTTGAAAAATCGTGAAAATCTGGTGCAAATCTTTGAATATTACTAGAAATCTAGACAGGACACAATGGTAAATGGTGCATTTATATAGCGCCTTTATCCAAGGCGCTTTACATAGCTTGTACATCACATTCACCCATTCACACACACACATTCATTCACTGATGGCAGTGGAAACCATGCAAGGTACCTACTAGCACATCAGGAGCAATTAGGGGTTCAGTGTCTTGCTCAAGGACACTTCGACAACTAACTCTGCGGGAGCCCGGGATCGAACCGGCAACCTTGTGGTTACCATCCGGTGACTCTACCCCTGAGCCACTGCCACCCCAATGAGTTAAGAGCAAATGAAAACCACCTCATCTCCCTCTCTCTCTCCCAGGCCTCCCAGTGGTGCGACGCCGTCCACTCCACCAGCTCCTCTCTGTCCTCGTCCTCCTCTCTGTCCTCCTCGCTGTCCTCCTCCTGCTCGTCCTCCTCCGGTCCGTCCCCGTCCCCGCTGGCCTCGCTGCCGCCCATCCCGCCGTCTCGCTTCCAGGACGCCCGCTCCCTGGCCATGGAGCTGGGCGGCGGCGCCCTGCTGGAGCTGTGGACGCAGACGGTGGAGCGCTACCAGCGCACCGTGGCCCAGGTCAAGCCCCGCCTCCTCCAGGCAGAGCGGGGCGGCGGGGGCCCTGGCGGGCCGGGAGGCCCCGGGGGCCAACATCAGGTATATATAGACCCGTTGTTCACCTCATTTTATCTTATTTGACTTGATATAACCACAATTATCTAGATCTGTTTTGTTTTATTTTTATTTTCATATTTTAGAAAAATCTTCAAAGTGTTTGCAGAATCGGCCTTGTCAATCAGTGGTTTTCAACCTTTTTGATACCAGGGCCTACTTTTTATTCAGATTTGGAGTCACAGACCACCATTTGATGACATTTTAGCCCCACAAACCCCAAAACCAAAGATTTATTTTGCTTTTGTGCACAATTCCAGGCTGGATTTGTTTGACAAAGCAGTCAAACAGTCAATCTTCTACATTCTCTTAGTTGTGTGGACTCGGGCTAATTCAGAAGATGAATATTTTAACTCTTGAGAGAGAGTGTAAACATGAAACCAAATGGACCCCACAAGGGTCCATTTGGTTTCATGGTTATGAGTTACACCTGGTTAACCAACTTTCCATCATTTAGCCTGAGCACCACCTGGAATCCTATCAGGGACCACTGGTGACGACGTGTTGAAAACCCTTGCTCTAAATCATTAATAAAAATGACAGTACCGTCTTTGCATATTTCAGTTATTTGTCATTTCTCACAGATTTTTTTTTTTTTTGTGTAGCCCTGGAGTTATGTACCTTGGTATAGTATGCCTTGACCCTCCATCTGAAAGAAACCAACACAAATGTGTGTTCAAACCACGTGACTCCCATTGGAAAGGCATTGTGGTGATACGTGTGAATGAGTTAAATTTCAGTGGCTCTTTGTGCAGTGTGTTGATGGCTTGTTAGCGACTGTTGTCTCTATGTCATGAATTCAAATTTGTATTAAGCTCCATTCATTGGACAAGGTCAATTTATTTGATCTTTCCTTGGACTAAGATTAGAAATGGAGAACCCTTCCTCAAGGCCGACCTTTTCAAATACGAGGTCAAATATTGCGGTACATCTTATTTTACGAAACACTTCAAGGAGGTGAACATGTAGTCTCCTTTTCAATGCAAATTGTAGACAGTGTTTGAATCAAAATAGAGTGCTTTTAGCTCACTTAATTAGTCGCCTATTATTTGGAAGGTCTATTGTTTGGTCAATGGGTGAATAAGAATAAAATCATATATTCAAATATGTCAGGCTCACAATAATACTTTTGAGCTGCCCATCACCTGCAATCTACACCAGTGGTTTTCAACCAGTGGTCCGGGGACCACCAGTGGTCCTTGCGAGGATTCCAAGTGGTCCCCAGCTAAAGAGTTGGTTAACCAGATATAACTCTTTGAGAGTTAAAATATCCATCATGTGAATTAGCCCAAGTCTACACAACTAGAGAATGTAGACAGGTTGATGATCATTTTGATCTGCATGGTTGACTGTTTTGTTTCCCAAATCCAGCCTGGAATTGTGGACAAAAGCAAAAGATATCTTTATTCTTCAGTCTGTGGGGCTAAAATGTCATCAAATGGTGGTCCGTGGCTCAAATTCTAAATAAATAGTGGGCCCTGGTATGAAAAAGGTTGAAAACCACTGTTCTTTCTACACCCACCCAAATCTTCTCAGAGTAAATTGTGGACCCTATTTGCATCAGAATGAATTGTATGAATGTTGTATGTATGAATGAATGAATTGTAATAACGGAGATGTTGTAACGGTCATCCAACCCTCTCCCACCACCAGGGGAAGGCCAAGACGCCGTCGGCCAGCAGCCTGTGGGACCTGATGGGCTCAGAGGGCGAGGGGGACTGGGGCGTGGGCGCCGGCGGTGGGGACGGAGGCCTGCAGTCCTGGGGCTCCCTGGCCTCGCTGTTCCGCCCGCAGACCTGCTCCACGCTGAAGATCGGCGAGGAAGGGAACAGTAAGGGAGGCGGCAAGAGAGACGGGGTGGTGGCGGGGGGCGTGGCCGGAGGCGGGGCCACGGCAGGAGGAGTAGGAGGAGGGAAGTTCCTGCAGAACCTGCTGAACCCGGCCAAGAAGAGCGTGAGTTGGTTTTGCTTTACGTTTTTCCAGCTTGTGACCTGACCTACACATCGAGCTGTGATGCGTTGCAAGCTTGTGGATCTGCTATCATTTTCGTTGACAAAATAAACTTGAATTTTAAGTCGAATAAACTCTTGTGATATTTAGTCAATTTTAACTACATGTAAAAATGAAAGCAGTGCAGATGATTAGACTAATCCTACATTTAATTTAACGTTATTTCGTACTTTATTTCATATTGCTATTCCAACCTACCGAGGCTGCCTGGGTTGATAGATTACCTTTGGATCATACAACAAAGTATTTGCACCTTCGATGCATGATATTCCCCCCTGAAAAAGGTTCCATGGCTTGTTGACTGTCATGGACGCCTAACTGCAGTAAAACTACCATCCAAGTCTGTGTATGCTAGAGCAACAGACGTGCCTCATATCCATTTCTCGCCCATATGAACTAAAGCGGATTGAAAATGTGGATTAAACTATGAAAACAAGTCTCAGTCATACCTTACGAGTGCGAGTCAAGAGTGAGTAAGAAGACTGACAATGTAACTATAACACTGGGTTATTTTCATCCTCCAACCCTCCAGCCTCCAGAGCCCCCCCTGCCACACACCAAGCCCCCCCGGAAGCGTCACCCCAGCTTCGACCTCCAGGCCCTGCTGGCCCCCCGTCGGGGCAACAGCGCCGTCACCCCCAGGTCCGCCGCCACCGCAGAGTCTCCGGTGTCGGCCGGCCCCACGGGCAGCCGCAACTCCCCCCTGTCCTGGCTGGGCCGCCGGGCCATGGCCGACCCGGTGGTCACGGCCAGCCTGGCCGCAGCCGTACCCGGGTGGGGGACGGGTGTGTCTGGAGGAGGAGGAGGAGGAGGAGGAGGAGGTGGGGGAGGAGTGGGAGTGTTGATCCGAGGCGTGGAGGTCAGCAGTAAGGAGGTGGTGGACCACACCAACTCCCCGCGCCAACACGTGCTGCTGGGCCGCGGGGACCGCGAGACGGGCGGGGAGAGAGGAGGGGCCAGCACTGGACAGAGGTAAGGGAGGAATATATTTTATTTTTCCTCTTGGAAAATCCTCATCTCGTATAAGAATTGAAGTAAAACAAAAAAAAATCAAACTGACTCTACGATATTGTAGGGGAAGTGTCTCTGTCTCATTTTCTTCACTTATATTTGATACAGTCATAAGTCATTTGGCAGCAGTAACATTAGCGTTTTCTCAGTAGATTCTTCATATCCATATTTGGAATGAAACCGGCCAGGATGATTTCTTTATTCATCAAACACAGTTCTTATATGACGTAATGTAAGATTATTATACAGTCCTGGAATGACATATGTCATGATTGGCTGAGCACGGAAAGGGATGTACAATGATAAGAATGACCCTTGCTTCACACAAGTATTATTTTTCTTTTATTCCTACGCACTTTTTACAGTGTAAAAGTGTTGAAAGAATGTAATGTAGAGTGTTGAAAGAATGTAATGTAGAGCGTCCCCACCACTACCACTCTTAGGACATGAATACCGTCTGTACTGTACTGTATAACGCAGGTCATTCACAAATCTGCACCACATATCTTTCCCTTGAATGTAGAGACAGCTGTTTAGAGTCTGAGAAAGAAAGAGAGAGAGAGAGAGAGAGAGAGAGAGAGAGACGGTAAATGAAATCTGTCCCGCAAGGGACAGATTTCATTTACCGAATGGACCCGCAAGGGTCCATTTGGTTTCATTTTTACATTCTCAAGAGTTACATCTGGTTAACCAACTTTCCATCATTTAGCCTGGGGACCACCTGGAATCCTCTCAGGGACCACTGGTGGTCCCCGGACCACCTGTTGAAGAAACAACTTGCAGGCAGCTCTACAGCAGGGGTTCTGCTGTAGAGCTGCCTGCAACTTTCAAGTTGTTCCTTCATTTGTTTTTGTTTTTTTCTCCCTGAGAGTGGCCCAGATCAAGGTAGAAGGAGGACACCTGTGAACTCAATATCACCGCAATCTGGCAGGGTCAGGTTAATATAGTATATCTACAGTCTAATATGATACACAAAGATGCTTTCCTGCTTTTAATGGGTTCTATATCATCAATGACCCTAAACAAAAATAATTACTCCTTTATTTTTTATTGTTATTTCTTCCATAATCAAATAACTATTAACCGCTGTACTGCCAGTACGAATAGCACATCTCTTTCTTTCATCACTGCTTTCATCTCTCTGTCTCTTTCATGCTGCTCAACTCGTCTCCCCTTTTCTGAACCTCCCTCTCCTGCTCTTCCTTCAGTCATCCCCTCACATCCCTTGTCTCTCATCTCTGACCCCCCCCCCCCACACACACACACACACACACAACCCCCTCTCCTTCCTTTTGGCCATTTGGCCCCCGTTTCAACCTCTCTTCATCTCTCCTTGCGAGTCCCTCTCCTCTTCCCAGAGCATACGGGCGACCAGCATCGCATAACTCCCAAATTCAACATCATAAGACAGATTGCATTTTTTTAATAGTACAACAAATTCTCACTCCCGGGTACTAATTTAGAGTGATACTCATGAAACGTGATCAGACATCACACCGTTTCTCTCTCTCTGTCTTATTCATTTCATTTGAAGTCTGTTCTCTGTTGCTATAACCAGGTTGACAGAGAGAGTGTCGTGCCCAGGATTACGTTTGATAATTGACACTAGCTTAAAGAGGGGGTGCCGTAATTTTTGTATTTTTTCCAATTTTGCACATGTTTAAGAGGTGACAGTATGTAAATAGACCCCTCGGTGTGTTTTTTATGTGCAATGATGTCTTCCCTTTGTATTTAGAGTTTCTTCCTGGGGGCTGAACCTTTATGATCAAATGTGCCAATGAAAAAAAAAAAAAATAATAATATAGTGACATCATGTGCTCAGCCCCTCCCCTAACTCCTGGCTTCAGTTCAGGTGGATCTCCACCCATCACCACCCACCAGGCAAACCAGGCATACTTAATGAACTGGCTGGGTGGAATCATAAAAATGTCAGTTTAACAAACACTGTACACTTTTTGGGAAAAAAATCTTACTTTTCATATAACATTAATACCTGATGATCATGTTTTAGCGTAGAGCGAATGATGGCACTCCATCTTTAAGAAAATGAGGTGCAAAAATAAAAAAAAATAAAACCCTTTTCCTTGCTTTTAAAGCGGCTTCACCATGCATTTACAATCCATTTATTATATGAATGTCCATTTAAACTACCCTTCAAATGCGGAAAGAATCTGTTTAGCTTTAATTGTCCCTGTATTGTACAGTATTTCCACCGTCCAGCGGCTCTACTCTCAGACTCCATTGGGTGACTGACCTTGTCACCCTTTCTCAAGGGGGAGTTGGCCTGGCCACCTGACTGAGAAAACTCATTTAGTCCACTTCAGCTTGTATTCACGACCTTTTCCTTTCAGTGATGGCCCAGTCATGACACAGCCATGACCAAAAACGTCCTCATCAGGTCTAAAAAAACGGATGACGGAAGTGATCCTATATTCTATCTTCTTTCCTCCTCCAGTAAGCTATACCTGCTGTGGTGCCGGATGCTGAGCTCGGAGCGGCAGTACGTGGCCGTCCTGAAGGGCGTGGAGGAGACATACCTGCCCCTGCTGGAGCTCCCTGACACCCCGGCCGCCCTCAGGGGCAAGGCTGACGCCCTGTTCCCCAACTGGGCCGGCCTCGGCAGCTTCCACGCACAGTACCTCCTCCCAGCCATGGAGGGCGCTCTGCTGCAAAGCCTGCTGCAGCAAGACTGCTTCAGCAAATACGTGAGTCAGTTGAGTTGTGTGTGTGTGTGTGTGTGTGTGTGTGTGTGTGTGTGTGTGTGTGTGTGTGTGTGGTGTGTGTGTGTGTGTGTGTGTGTGTGTGTGTGTGTGTGTGCAGCTGTGTACTTGTGGGGATGGGATAATTAGATTAGTGATTCTATAATGGCGTCGTTAGTCCTATTATTATTAAAGCTATTGTATTAGAATTGTATTGTTACGGATTGAACAACTTAATTGCCCGTGTCCTTTTGTTTTCTTCCCCCTTTTCTCTTTTTCTACTCTCGCTATCTCGAAAACTCTTTTCCACACACAGAGGGAGCAGTTTCTCCAGTATCCCCACTATATCAGGACCAGACCAGAACTGGACTCCCCACTGGTGACTCAGGCTGCTGAATACTTCAAGGTGAGAAAACAATTAATTATTGTTATTGTGTAGAATATATAATTTTAAAATCAAATGTATCATATGAATTTAGCCTTTTAATACCCTTTTAGACACTGTCGCCTGAACAACCACTCGTATAACTATTTTTCAGTGTGCTATTTGGGTGCAGTACCAGAAATGTCCACAAAACAGCCCCCTTCCCTCCTCACTGCTTCCCTCCGCCCACCTCGTTGTTATTCTCTGTCTCATTAGAATATACATGATCTGACTGGTTTCACTGGCTTTCATTGGGCTTCTTTGAGAGGGGGTGTGGATTCCTTGCATACCAATGACTCCTCTTCTTGTCTAGGATACCGTGGCCAATGATTTAGTCCAAGACAAAAATGAAAGCCTGGTTATCGAGGCTAAATTCACACTGAGTTTACTGGGGTCTTTGAAAATAAACAGGTTTAGAAGCATCACTGCTTGATCATGTAAAAAATCTTCTCATTCAATTATGCATGGGGAAAAAATATATATATTATACTAGGATAATGCTACTCAAACTTGCTTAAGTCACCTGTAGCCTATTTGTATAGCAACAGTTAACCCAAAGTGCTTTCCAAAACAGAAAGGTGGTGAACGTCTACTACTGGACTACATCATTGAATGAATGAATGATCATAAATAAATAACTCCTTCTTTAGTGCTTAGTAAATTCTGATGTAATGATAATATTCAATTGAACAGGAAAAAGAAAGATGGTCTGCCTCATCGAACAACAACCAACGCCTCTTTTCAAAGACATTACAAGTCAAATTTCAAAGACGTTTCTTCATTCTACACGCACACGCGCACACACACACACACACACACACACACACACACACACACACACACACACACACACACACACACACACACACAGACATAGTGTCGGTCACTTAAGAAAAACTCATTGTATACAGTGCAAGCTAATTAAATTCCACGATGTACAGTATACCGGTACCAGCTAATTAAAAAGGGATTATAATGAAACTAATTATAGCTCGACGAGATACAATTACCTCCGGAGAATACATCCAACGGCATCGTTTGATACTAAGATTATTAACGGGACAATGAATGGAGATCAGAGCCGCTAAGACCTCTGAAGCTATATTGAGATTCCGTACAAGTACCCCCTAAAGCATTGGCTCTTCTTAACACGTTTTGTGCGGTAACAGGTGTTTGGTGTTATACTTTAGCCACTGAAAAATAGCAGATCTACAACCTTATATGTGTACTATTTTTTTGTAAAATCGTGAAGATGTGGCGCAAATCTTTGAATATTCTGTCACAGCGAACGTTTTTAACTTAACTGTTCTGCTTCTGAGGGGTCCCTGGAAGTGCATTTTTTCAGATCGGGGTCGGTGGCCATATTCAAATGATTTCAGAGGTCCTTGACCTGAAATATTAAGGACCACTGACCGTAGAAATATGAGATTTTTTCCAGAAATCTTGTCAGGATCTAGATGGCATTTGTAGAATCCGTTCTCAGGTCTAAATGTATTAAATCTAGTCCTGGTGGACTGTAGGTCCCCAAACCAATGCTGGGTTTTCTATTCCGGTAGTCTATGGTGTTAACCTGCATTCACCCCAGGTCTGCCATAACGCTTAAACATATTTATTAGATTACTAATTTATTTATTTTACTGGTGAGCCAGTGCACGTGGCTCGCAGGCACAATACGCCATGTTGGTTCTCAAAGTCAGGTCCCCAGCTACAGTAAATGATAGATAGGTACCAAATGGACCCTTAATGGTCCGTAACTCAGAGTGTATGAATGGAAACCAAATGGACCTGTTCCATTTGTACAGTTAAATTAACATTGATTTTACAATCTAAATTGGGGTCCCAGAGGTACAGTATAAATGCCATTAAATGGGAGCCTGTAACCTAATGCATGTCAAAACTGGTTGAGAATTGCTAGAGCCATAAAAATGTTCTTTTATGGGTGTCCCTACATGCATATCTCTTCAAATGGTGGTCCACAGGCCACAGAATAAATGTCAATGTGGGGGTCCTTGACATGAAAACGTTTGATAATCATTACTCTATTATTCATAGCTGTGAGCTGCATGTGGCTCTGTATATAATAGGCTTTGGGGAGGCATAGCAGTGATTGTCCACAGGGAGGCACTATTAGCAAACGGCACATTTTGTGAGAGCATGGCGATGGTGGGGAAAGATCATGATTATTGCTATGGCGATAATTACAGAGATGCCCTTTAGCCTAATGATGATGATAATGACTCTGGATATAGTGGTGAAGAAGATGATGATGATTATGATGATGATGATGATGATGATGGCAATCTTGTCAAGACTCTTGAAGGATTCCTTTTTTTGTTGCTTTGTTTGCGTCAGCATCAAACTATAGGCCTACTTAAATTACCAAAACTAAAAGTAGTCATTGTGCAGAATCTTTTGAAAATGGATGAAACAGTTGATCCAATCGAATCAAAACGTGGATTCTATGGCTTGCCTTCGTCAATCGCAGACCTGGCGTTTGCACTGGTCAAGAGCAGGCGCTGTGTGACATGTCACTAAGCGCTTGCTTTGTGATCGCCATATTCAGTTGGTATTTGCACGTTGTTTTTTTATGCTATTGTCTAGCCACCACGTCAATAGTGTGTTGACACAACCGTGTGCCATACCCCCACCTTTTCAGACAACCAAATCAATGCTGAACCAAAAGTGAAAGTGTGAGTGTCAACACACTACTGACATGGCGAAGAGACAATATTTAATGCTTTTTGGAGCGATGTAAATACGTGAATTTGATCAACACCCATTAGCCCCATTCTGAGCTTATTCTGGGGTAGGGGAAACGGACATTAACTGGACTTTTTTTACAAAATAACAACTGGACCACTTTTTTTTTTTAATTAATCAACTGCGAGTGAAGTAAAAAAAGAAAAAAAAAGCCTTTTGGGGTGGAATTGTCCTTTAACGTTGCTGTCTATGGGTTAACAAGTAATAAATGTCCTCCACCCCTCCTCCTGCAGAGCAAGCTTCCCCTGGCGTCGCCCCTGTCCCCGCTGTCCTTCCCCCAGTGCCTGCAGGCTCCCACCCAGAGGCTGGAGCAGTACTGTGAGGCTCTGGAGGAGCTGGGCGGCCTCAACCCCGCCTCCGACTCCGCCCTGTCCATCCTCAGACACGCCCAGCGCCACGGGAACGACCTCAGGGCCAGCGACCTCATCGTGGGCTGTCCGGTGAGGAGGAACGACGATGGCGTTTTATTGGGCCAAAGGGGAAGGGTAGAGATTGTCCTGGAGTGGGTCTTTAACCGATGGGGTTTTGCGAGGGCTGCATGCGCCGTGCGAATGATTGTGTCATAGGTGTGTGTGTGTGTGTGTGTGTGTGTGTGTGTGTGTGTGTGTGTGTGTGTGTGTGTGTGTGTGTGAGAGAGAGAGAGAGAGAGAGAGAGAGAGAGAGAAAGGGAATGTGCGAGGGAGGGAATGAAAGTGAGAGATAGAAGAGAAGTCTGGGAGATATTGATTGGTTCATTGATTGAATAATGTATTAGTAAAGTTCCAGTTACAATGATGCTAAAACGGATAACAAAAAAAGTTGTTGTTTGTCTTGCGGTCATGTACGTTCAGTTCATCAAATAGAGAGAGAGAAATACTGGAGAGAAGAGATGTACTCCTGTAAATTCATGTACTCAAGTTTTAGATGATAAGGTGACCACCAGAACGGTTAAGTCCAGTACAATATATTACACATTAACACTGGAGTTAGCCCTAAAGGACCACTTCACCACTTTTCATATAAAAGGTCTGTGTCTCGTAGGAGGGCTGTGGCCGTTCAGAAACTGCATGCTTCTATTCCCAAGAAGTTCCAATGCAAAAATGGAACCAATCGTTCTCACAATAATACAAGTCTAAAGATTTCTGTAAAAAAAAAAAAAAGTAAATAAGAGTGCAAACTTGCACGTTGGACACAAGTAGGCCATGGTTTACTTGTGCGTGAGCAGAGCGGGCTAATACTCATGACATTACTGTACCTATAAAGGTATTTTACGTCACCGTTCCGTCATCACCTAAACCAGCCAATCAGAGTACCCCAAGGGTCCAACCGAAAACACCACGCACCAATCGTCTTACTTGCGCCCGCTCCGCTCACTCCAGCCATAAAAAAGGTGTGCCTAATGGTTATGTCACAGGTGGATGGGTTTCTGAACTGCCTACCACTCTCCTATGAGAGACGGACTGAGTGGAAATAAATTGTTCCATTTTACCCTGATTATCCTGATTATTAATGAGGACCTATTATATGAATATAGGTTGAAAAGTGAAGTGGTCCTTTAAGTTGTAAGCACACACTCACCTCATGGTGCTACTGTCTACAGTATGACACAACTGAGTACAGTTGCTGTCTCTCTTTCTGAGAGACAGCAAAATCATTTTGCTCAGTCGCGGCCGTTAGGATAATGGCCATGACCGATAGGATACCTGCCGTGACCGATAGGATACCTGCTGCGACTGATATGGTACCTCCTGCGACCGATAGGATACATACCACAACCGTGAGGATACCTGCCGCAACCGATGCCGTGACCGCAAGCTGGTTGCCGGGTGTGCCGACTGATCGTATACCATTGCTAATCGGTCGGGACTCATTTATCACCTGCCGTGGCTGCCGGTCGCGGTCACAAATGGATTTCCCCCCTCCTGCTCTTTCTCTCTCCCCGTGTGTGTGCGCACTGCACACAGTCACACACGTAGCTCTCCACCAGCTTTGAGAGGTGTAGAGAGGAGATTATATGGCAGCGTAAACACTCCCACTGAGATACTTACACTATACCAGGCTCCAAAACCCTCTTATTAAACCACTGGGGGGGCGTTTGTGTGTGTGTTTGTGTGTGTCTGTCTCTGAGTATGTGCATGCCGTGCGTGCGTATGTGTGGGTGCACGTACATGGATGTGTGTGTATGCACGCACAACAGGTATATTTGGATATTGTATGTACCGGTACAGAACAGGCATTTTTCAGTTTCTGTGTGTGCCTGTATAATTGATTTATTGCAAGCATTCTGTTGCAAACTTTGCGTGTGTGTGTGTGTGTGTGTGTGTGTGTGTGTGTGTGTGTGTGTGTGTGTGTGTGTGTGTGTGTGTGTGTGTGTGTGTGTGTGTTGGTGCATGTGTGTGTGTGTGTGTGTTTTCTATTAATCCTTCAGGTGCCGGTGACGGAGCGTGGCGAGCTGGTGCGCCACGGCGAGCTGGTGGTGTGCAGTGGAGGGGGCGGAGCCAGGAGGAAGAGGGCGGGGCTCCGGAGCGTCTTCCTTTACCAGCACATCATCATTTTCACCAAGCAGAAGAGCCCCACGCCGGGACGCACCGCGTACACCTATAAACACAGCATCAAGGTACGCATGCACACACACACAAGCATACTGTGCATACAAATATGCGTACCGTAGTAACCGGTACTTGAACATAGAATTGACAAGTTGGGGGTCACGGTGGAGCGCCTGATGGAGGGGGAACCCTTTTTTGATCACGGTAGAGATTATGGATTTCACAATGCAACGCCAGACTTCCCGGTCTGGCGTTGGCGTCACCAGTTCCTGCTTACTGATGCATGTCCGTGGGCTGTGAGATGATGCTGATGATGTGTATGCTTTTGTTTTTGTTTTTGCTTGTTGTTCAAAAAATCAAATGAAAAAAAAAAACAGTGTCATTTTGACGTTTTGAACTATAGCTTCTGGTCGCGTTGGCGAAAATGTTTAGGCTTAGCGTTAGTTATAAACCTCTCTTTTTCCTCTCTGTCTCTCTTTCCATTTTCATCCTTTGACTCAGTATCTCTACTGTCTTCCACATACAAAGAACGACACTATTCTAACAAAAGGGTTCGTAGTCTGAAAAACCCACCTCTTCAGACTCAATCTTAGCCCGTAGCGCTTGCCCTAGCCTTGGCAACAGGCATACAGTATGCAAAGCCTTGTAATTTAGATACAATTTTTTGTGGACATACCGGTAGCATGTTAGCGTGTGTACGTTTATTCAACTGTGAGGCAGATGCTACAGTATGTTCTTGGCGTCCTTATGGTTCTTGATGACTATTTTTGTATGTACTGTATTTGTTGTATTGCCATGTGTTCTTGCTTATTGTAAATCGCTCTGGATTAAGAGCGTCTGCTAAATGGCCGACATTGTCATTGTAAATGAGGTTCAATACACATACGCGCGCACAGTGCTCTAACAGTCTATCTCTCTCTCTCTCTCTCTCCACCGTGCTCCGTGGTCAGTCGGGTGAGATGGGTCTCACCCAGAGTGTGGGTGACGATGGCCTGAGGTTCGAGCTGTGGGTGAGACAGGCTCCACGCACCAAGGACTGTCTCACCCTCCAGACCCAGAAGCCGGAGGACCGGGAGGCCTGGACGCACGACATCGCCCAGCTGCTCTGGACGCACGCCATCAACAACACTGGTAGGTGACCAATCCCTTTATTACAGGTCGAGAGCTTTGGATGTTTTAGACCCTAAATTCAACGAGAAACCTGAGACCAGATTCTAATAATGTCTTCTCAATCAGTGGTTTTCAACAGGTGGTCCGGGGACCACCAGTGGTCGCTGAGAGGATTCCAGGTGGTCCCCAGGCTAAATGATGGAATGTTAGTTAACCAGGTGTAACTCTTTGATAGCGTAAAAATGAAACCAAATGAACCATTGTGGGTCCATTTGGTTTCATGTTTACACTCTCAAGAGTTGAAATATTCATCATCTGTATTAGTCCAAGTCTACACAATTAGAGAATGTAGAAGATTTATGGTTATTTTTGTTTCCCCCTAACCCATGTTTCACAAATCCAGCCTGGAATTGTTAAAGCAAAAGAAATCTTTATTATTGACATCTGTGAAGTTAAATGTCATCAAATAGTGGTCCGTGGCTCAAATGCTGAACAAATAGTGGGCCCTGGTATCAAAAAGGTTGAAAACCACTGTTCTAAATGTCAGTTTTCTGAAAAACCTGTTTATGCATCAGTGGTTCTACAAAATATTTCATGTCAAGGACTCCCATAACGATCAAATAAATCAAATGAAGTCATCAAAATAAAATGTACCCCGTGGAAATATCTATAAATAGTCTTCAGGATTATGTGGCAGTAATGCACATCGTGTTTTTTATCATAAATATGTCAAATCAAGCCATAATGGGGTGCTGATTGTTGGATTATGATCAGCGATGAACTCAAAGACGACACATGCCTTTGATCAAGCTAAAAACATGCCAATCAACTAAAATTAATGTCATGATCATTGGGGATTAAATAATTATGTCAAGTACGTCACCAGGAGGTTTGAATTTTGATTTTTATTTAAAAGCTTTGACGTGTCCTTTTCCAGAGCTGTGTCTGAAGGAGTCTCTGTGTATGGGAGTGTCCAGTAAGCTGCTGCTGGACATAACGGGAGCCCCGGTATCAGAGCTGGACTCCATCTACAGCCTCAACGACAGAGGTAAGAGGCAGTGGTGGACTGGGCGGAAAAATCGGCCCGGACATTTTTAGCGTGATTTGGCCTAGACCGGCCTACCACAACCAGCGTGTGATGGACCTATTAGTCCAGTAGTAATAGGGTTACACCCGGAACAAATTAGTAACAAGCTGAAAATTTCAGGATATGTTCAGAATACCTTTAGGAATGACATACTAAAAGTCCCCGTAAATCCCCCTTGTGCTCTCTGAGATATTCAAGATGGCGTCCAACTTGCCTATTAGATATAATGGCCCTAATCGGCGGTGAAAAAGGCAAAATTTTAAACTGAGAGATATTTCTACGAAAATTCACAGGTTGATCAATTATATAAATACAAGCATTTTTTGTATTGGAACTTTACATGAAATCCAATATGGCTGCCCAATATGGCGACCACAATATTAGTGTATTGGCTATTAGATATAATGGGGGGTGAATAGGGCAAAAAAATAAACTGAGAGATATTTCTACAAAAATTCACAGGTTGATCAAGTATATAAATATAAACATTTTTTGTATTGGAACTTTCCATGAAATCCAAAGCCGTCCAATATGGGACCAGAATATTAGTGTACCTGTACTATAGTATTAGTGCTAATATTAAGAATGCCATATTGGGCGGACATATTGGATTTCATAGAAAGTTGCAATACAAAAAATGTTTGTATACATGTCATTCCTAAAGGTATTCTGAACATATCCTGAAATTTTCAGCTTGTTACTAATTTGTTCCGGGTTTGACTACATTTTGAGCTAATGCTCTTGGACTATATTCTACCTGGTATAGTTGGTTAACCAGATGTAACTCTTTGAGAGCGTAAACATGAAACCAAATGGACCCTTGCGGCTCCATTTGGTTTCATGTTAACGCTCTCAAGAGTTAAAATATTCATCTAAATTGGCCCAAGTCTAATTAGAAAATGTAGAAGAGATTGATGCTCATTTTGATCTGTATGTTTGACTGGTTTGTTTCCCAAATCCGTCAGCCTGGAATTGTGGACCAAAAAAGCAAAATGAATCTTTAGTTTTGGGGTCTGTTGGGGTTAAAATGTCATCAAATGGTGGTCCTCCGTGGCTCAAAATTCTGAATGAATAGTGGGCCCTGCGATCAAAAAGGTTGAAAACCAGTGCTTTTATTCATACCGTGATACCACCGGCCCCCTACGGGCCGCGGCCCACCGGGAGACCTCCCTGTACGCCCAGTGGTCAATCCGACCCTGGGTAAGAGGCAGAGAGAACAAGGGATATGAGGAACTGGAACCATGTGCACAGAAACACAACTAAAACCGCACTCTATCAAGTGCCAACTTCTGCATTGCACTCAAGTACTTGAGTGAGTACTTGCAGCCTACTTGTGAGCGAGCAGAGCACAAGTACTCGCAAACCCCTACACACAAGTATTTCCGACAACTATCTCCTGAACACTACAGATAAAAAAATATATTATTATTACTTGCGTGAGCGCAAGTTAAGTGGTCGGTTTGTGGTCGTAGGCCGTAGGCCATGGCCTATTTGTGCATAAGTTGGCACTCTACTGAGTGCAGATCTAGTTACAGTGGCACTGTGAACATTTTAGACTATGTATTATGTATGTATTATGACTGTTGATGGTTACGTCACCATCAACAGTCAATAAAGTACCACTATTGTGATCCCGGCCTACTTTTACATGACCCACCCAACGCCGAAAGATATCTTAATTACATCACCATCAAATCCAGCTGCCTATGTTTGCCACCCAGTTCGCAGCCAACCACAGTACTTTGCGCCCTGCTCGTGCAAGTAACCGCTGTCCATTAGGACTAATTAACCATCCGTCTTCAATCGCCTATCCGCAAAAGGGAATCCTGAGGCATTCCAAAGGCCAGTGTGGAAACAGGATATAATCCTCCCCATCTGTCTGGTCCTTGGTCTGCCAGGGGTTTCGGTTCTCACCTCCCAGTGGAACGTGGAGCGAGGACTTCCCTAGGTAGACGTTGTGGGGAAGCGCCTGAGCTGGTTCTCGTGAAGGAGCGATTAGATTCCAGATCACTGTACTTATCACCCCATCTCTTAAGGCAGAAGTCAGCCACCTAGCTGTCTAAGAAAACTCATACTGGGGAGGCTTTGGACTGACAGCGTGTCGCGTATTCGAATCCCATTCATGACCCTTGCTGCAAGTCTCTCCCCTTCTCTCTGTCCCTCTATCCTGTCTGTCTTCATTTGAAAAGATCACTAAAGGCAAAAAGCCAAAAACAAAAGAAAACTCATATCGTCGTCTTTGATCTTATTCTTTCGGTCATGACCTTAATATACACCATGACCATATAGGTCACACAAACAATATAAATATAGCTCCAAGTACTCGTTCTGTTTTTCAAAGAGAGCACCAGAGTGGTTCTCAGGCTGGATTTAAGGCATGAATTAATTCTACTGCGAGTGCTTAACTTATATTCTAATATTGTAAGACGCGTGGAGGAATAACAGGAAACAACCGTGGAGTTCCGAGTGCGTGGCCCTGTGGAATTCATCCAATATAGCCTATAAAATATGCAACGTTGCTGGCCGGCGCGAAAACAAAAACAATGAACATCTTAAGATGCTGAAAGGCGGCTTTGTATTCTACATACAATCCCCAGGTGAGGCTCATCTTTTAAAATAATGAAAGGTATTTGCTCTGAAACTGTAGCTGATAAAGAACAACTAGGCAACCATAAAGCAGTGGAATATTATATCAGGAAAGATAGATGACGGTTTAACTTGATTTACATTAGATGCTGTTCCTTTTATAGTCTCTGAGCCTGTCTGTAATGAGATGGTTGACTTTGCTGCACTCATAAAGCAACAATGTGCTCTGTGCTACATTCACTATACAACGTGATACCATTGCTCTGTCCGAGTCTTTTTTTATATGCACTCCACTGTCCATTTGTGTAAAGGATGTCACACTACATTTAACCATGTTAACCGATATGACTCCCACGAGTACACCTTTAAAAAGAAAGGCACACATGCCCTTCCATCCCTAATCTCACTGATGGATTTATAGGCTGCTATTTGGTTTCTGAAAAAAGAAGTTATGGAGAGAACATATCTGGCTATTCAGTTCACTGAATAGTCAGAATTTTCACTCCGATTCATTTGAATTGGATGTTTTTTGTTTTTTTTTTTTTTACTGGGTGCTGGGGGAGGTTGCTAGTATAGTACAGTGGTTTTCAAGGCCGGGGACCACCAGAGGTCCTTTGGGACCTTGAAAACACTTGAAAACTTCTGGTCTAGGTTTAGGAGATGGTTCATGTGTGCGTCCGTGCATCCATGACTGTCTGTGTCTGTTCCAAATCTAGCAAACGACTGGAGCGATGTGAAGAAAGTTAAATCCCTGAATATTTTTTCCACGTATCATGATTTCTTATTCATATCCTTGGTGTGAATATTTTCTCCCCAATTTTGAATATTGTCTCTGCTGGGTGGAAACTTCACTCAACCATAAATGATTCCATTTCATTTCAAAAGTAGTATATCTGCTGCTTTTTGTGTCACGATTTGTATGATTTGTAAGTAGGGCATTACTCAAATGGTCCTGGGTTGCTCCAGTGCCAATTCTTCATTCAGATTCCAATGTACTTTAGAAGCCATCTACCAGTAACTATAGATCAGGGCTGCCCAAAAGGTAGATCCCGATCTACCAGTAGATCACACAGGTCATGCAGTTAGATCACATGACATGCAGTCCCCTAAAATGTATAGTACTGTTTTAAAACTTGAGAGTGTTAAAATAAAACCAAATGGACCCTTACGGGTCCATTTGGTTTCATTTTACACTCTCAAGAGTTAAATTATATTTAAACATCTGAATTATGTAATTTCAAGAGTCCACACAATTAGAAAATGGAGAATAATTGTTATTTTGACAAACGTTTTGCCAGTTCTATTTCCCAATTGTGGACAAAAGCATGAAAGTTATTAGCTTTGGGTGCAAGAAACATCACGACCTGTCAATTCAAACTCCAAATGTATAGTACTGTTTTAAAACATCAGTAGTAGCATATAGAAGAAAACCTTCCAATTGTCCCCCTCCATTTTTCATTATAAGTGCATTATACTTAAACACTATAACAGTAAGTAACACCATCACCACTATTTCAAAGTCAAACTTTCTTGGGGGCCTTGAAAGGGATTTTTTTGATGTGTAGATCTTGTTGAGCCGGTCATTATGAAAGTACCTCTCAAGTCAAAGTGTGGGCACTGCTGCTATAGATGGTGTGTTTGTGTATGGCTGGGATGCACATAACTCGCAAACTGTTTGCCCCATCGACTTCAAATTCCACACATGTTTCACACCCTCACAGGGAGTGCAGTCAGTGGGACACACCGTTGTCCAGAAACACCACAAAAGGCTATGCCAGTGGGCATAAATGAGACAAGGTGCCCTCATCTGTGCAATTTTCCAGCCTCTACCTCAGCCAATTGATTGCCGTGGCAACCGCACACCTGCCAATTGATTACTTAACCTGTCCACTTTTCAAGTCAGTTTGCAGCACTCTTCAGACACAGGGAGACAAAAGGGACATAGATGGTTAAAACGCGTGCCACAACAAGTTGACAACGGGCATTATATTATTAGGTTCCCAAGTTGCATCGTTCTCAGGTAGGCCCGGTGGCCGACGGCCACGTTACGCACAGGTCTAGTTGTGTGAGCGCAGCATCGTAACCGTTCCCTCCAACTATGTAGACGAAGAAGACACTCATGTAGTTACACCCACGAAGCCTGATTTGTAGGTCTCCTCTTACAATCCTCTGAATGAGGGCCAGGACAGATTGTGTTTCGGGTTCAATTTGTCAGTCCAGGAAGTCCAGTTTAGAAGGAGTCACACCGGATTGTTGTTCAAAAGTGTGTACGTTTTTCTTTTTCTCTCTCTCCCTCTCCTGGAGATTATTTTTCAAGGCAATCACGTTTTGTATTATTAGACAGCACGGTGGGGAGTGATGGGAAAGAAAGAGGAGATGATAAGTGTTCCGGAGGTTGGATTGAGCCCACGGTGTGGAGCTGGGCGTGTGCCTTTTTTATACAACAACATATAGTAACACTATGAGTGTTTCACATATACTGGAGATACTGTAATTAAATGTTTCTTCAATGGCCCAAGTGAACAGGAATGGGGCAGGCACATCGTCATTCTTCATTGTTTTCTTCTGCTTTTACCGGTTCTAGAATTTCAAATGGTGTGGCATAACAGTAACAATTTGCTCTAAATATCAGGTATTTGAATAATGTATTTATGTGAAGGTTGGAGGCTGTTAAAAATAACAAGTTAATGACATTCATTAATTTTGTTGATCTGATTCAAAATTGTAACACACTTGTGCACACTGACTCAACCCACTCAACAATTTGCAATTAACAAAATAAAAAATAAAATTTGGTAACCAGATCCATAGAGTATGTATAGCTAAAGGGATCTACACAAATTGGGGGCTGTAGATCACCTATTTATAAATATTCAAGAAATAGATCTTTTTTTCCCCAGATTACTTTTTTTTAAATGTTGAAATCGTGTACAGGAATACATGGCATATTTTGGACATACTTCGAGTGGTGATTAATCATGATTAAATTAATTTTGAAGCTGTGAATAATCTGATTAAAAATTTTAATTATTTTAATAATTCAAGTATTGTATCTAGTATTTGAATAATGTATTTGTGTGAAGGTTGTAGTGTGTGCATATATGCCCTCTTGAAACCCAAGGCCTTTTTACTTTTACTCTCCCTCTCTCTCTCTTTCTCTGTCTCTCTCTCTGTATTCTACCTGACCCTGTCATAAATGGGTCCTGAATGTACAGACGAGCCAGCAACAATGTTCTCATGAATAAATATTGACCCATGCTGAGTTTTTTTAATGGTTTGTCCTAGCATTTTCACAAAGGTGCATTTGAAACCCTTTTAATCCCCTCAGAAGGTGTTTGATTCCTGTCTCACTCAGAGACTACTCTGGAACCAAACAGCAGCAGAGCTTTTCTGCCGTGTGTCTCCTTCTTATCTGCCTGTCCTTCTCACTCATAAACATACAAGATGCATTCCAGGAAGGTTTGGGCTTATACTGTCGTCTAGTCACTAGTGCCAGTGTGGTAGAGCCAGCCAGGGGCAAATTATGTGGGCAAAAAAATATGTATATATTTGTATTCTTTCTGGGTACGTGCTTTCAGCCTCCGAATCCAATTGATTCGTAAGCCTCCTGGAGCCAAATCTTAACGCCTACTGTCCCCATTCATTCATAGAGAGGTGGTTGTAGTGCGCATAGTGCACACCAGGTGTCTCGTTGAGCACAGCGGAGAGGACACAGAGCTCTCAATGCATGAATTGTCTCCACTGAGAGAGAGAGAGAGAGTAGGGGCATGGTGAACGTTCATTCATTGAAAAAGATTCACACCAGCCTTCGCCATTTGCCCTCTCTTTCTCTCTCTCTCTCTCTCTCTCTCTCTCTCTCTCTCTCTCTCTCTCTCTCTCTCTCTCTCTCTCTCTCAGTTTTCCATCTCAAGTGGCATAGTGTGGTGCAACCACTTTTGGACTGCCAGTGTGCATGATATTATTGACGTATAGGAATATCAAAGTATTATTACTATGGGTATATAGCTTGCGATTATCGTTACCGTGTTTTCATACCTGGATTTAAAGGGGTATCCCAGGGGTAGACGTGATGATGATTCACCTGGGAACCATTACACCGATGACAACATCTGTTAATGAGTTAATGACTCTCTCTCTCTCTCTCTCTCTCTCTCTCTCTCTCTCTCTCTCTCTCTCTCTCTCTCTCTCTCTCTCTCTCTCTCTCTCTCTCTCTCTCTCTCAGTCCACAGTAGTTGCTCTGACTCGTCCTCTGTGGGCAGTCAGAAGGAGGGGGGGTCCCCGGGGTCTGGGAGGGACCTTAGGAGAGGCTCTGGGTCAACCACCTACGCACAGGTACTGTAGGTCAACACACACACACGCACGCACGCACACACACACGCGCGCACCAGTGGTTCAAAAAAGATTTTTTTTTTTACTTAAGTATAGAGTATCAACTCTGTTTCGAAACACACACACACAAAAGGTCATGATTCACAATGCAACACATTGTGAGCTTGTAGAACTGCTATTTCAAATGGCTGAAATGTGTCACAATGCAACATAGTGTGAGGTTGTAGATCTGACTATATTCAAAAATTGTACCACAGTTACTTAGCGTACTGCAGTCAGTTCAGCTCTCCAGTGAAATCCAGGAGCGAGTTCAGCAGGAGTTCATCATGTTTCCACGTCCGTTTTAATCACAGGCTTTAATGATTTATACAGAACATCCTTCTATATACTTTGTTTTTACGACACATGGCACAAATAGCCGATCTTCAAGCAGCTCACAGCTCGCCTGTCTGTCTGTCTTGTCTGTCTGTCTGTCCCCCTCCAAGAGTAAATTAGCAAAACAGCCACACCACAATCAGTTCTGCAATACTTTGCACCGCTCGATGCGTTCAGTTTGTCTGAACAATGATTTTTTTTTTTTTCAGGTGGGGATTTGCGGTGAAATCCATGTCAATTTGAGGGTCCTTGACGAGAAATTTGTAGTCCTTGACATTTGAGAACAGCTGGGGGAGATGATCTTGTTAAAAATGTTAATATCCTTTGTTTGCCACAGACTTGAGCCAAAACTAAATGAAAAAATCCCATTGGAATTTGAGGTGGGGGCATGATCATCCATGTATTTTATGATAATAGGGATGAGTTAGGGTTATGATGAGGATGATGATGCTAAACTGCTGTCTTTTCGATTGAGACTTTTGAGGCTTTCAGCATTCTGGAAGAAAACAAATATACACAGGGAAGACATATTTTAATATTCCAATCACGCCTGGCTGGGGATCTATTAGAGTAATGTTAAATCCATAGATACATACAAAACAGGCACTCCATCTTTAACACACCATCAACCTCTCACACTGACATGACTTTCAAGATCTTTTTCATACCTTTCATACCTTTTTATTTAAAAACAAAACAATCACAAGTCAGTGGTTCGAATCCCACCCTCTCCTGGCTACATGTGAAAGTGTTCTCCGGCAAGGCACTGAACACCAAATTGTTCGCAATGTGCTATTTGGTACCTTGCATGGTTTCAGCTGCAAACGGTGTATGAATGTGTGTGTGTGAATGTAATGCACTATGTAAAGACATTTAGAGACATACAAAATAATTACTTCTGTGAAGCCAGAAGCTACAAATCATAGAGGAGGTAAAAATGGAAAAGAGAGATATACAAAGAGGGGAAAAAGGGTTGGGGGGCGAGGCCAGTTTCGAATTGCAGCCGTCCGTAGGTGCCCTTTAGGAGTGGTTTTTAAGGAGTTATGGGATCCACATGTCTTAATGACTGCTGGTAGAGCGAAAGGAATAAAGTCCCTTGTTTGTGCCGATATGTATCTCCAAGTCAAACTAAATAATATATTCCTCGACTTCTATACAATTCCAGTGCTTGTCAGTCTGATTATTATATCTAGGGGGTTCACGGCCTGAGAAGGTTGAGAACTACTGCTCTGTGAAGTGGGTTGACTTCTCTCTGACCTGCTCCCCATTTTATTCATTCAGCTGGCTTTATTATCTACTATTAATGAGAAGCAGGGGTCAAAAGTTATTCTTTTTCCTCCTCTCTAGAGATGATGTCATCGACATTCCTGCCGTATTATGATTGGACATTGAATTTAGACAGGAAAGGGACGGGGGAGGGACGGAGGGGTCCCCCCGACTGAGTTGAATGGTGAACAGTGTAGCCACGTGACGGATGCATTAACCCTTCGGTCGCCGCCGGTGACTCCTGGTGACTCACCGGGATACCCCTGCATCGCTGGATTCAGGGTTCGATCCCATATCTGTTTGACCCCTCCCCCCTCCTCCTTATGGCCAGTGGGGATATGTTTTATCCCTCTTTCTAGTCAGTCAGACTGAATTAAATATATGCATTTCCTTTTGGGAAATGTCTGAATGAATTATTTATTTTAGTTAAGTGTCATGCCATTTTTTTCCTTGAGAGAAGGGATGCATGGTGGCCTAGTCGGTAGCGCTAGTCAAAAGGTCCTGGGTTCGATTCCTATGTCCAACCCCATACCCTAGCTAGGGATTGGCCACAAAGAGCCTTTCTGTGTGGAGTTTGCATGTTCTCCCCGTGTCCCCTATAGGGTAGGTACTCTCACAAAAAATGCAGTGATCCTGGTCTCTATACTGCCTCCCCCAGGCCAGCCGGGGCGTCTGATGGAGGGGACAGGAACTTGTTGGAATAACGTGTTCCTTCCACACTCTATGTCCAACCAGGGAAAGTCCCCTTTGCTATATAGGTTGGACTCATCATGCATAGAAGAAAGCATGAGGTCAGTCCGTTGCTCTCTCCAAGTTGGCAGAGGGAGTGTAAGTGCCCAGAATTATTTTTGATGATTGACACTGGCTGAAAAACATGGGTTGCAAAAATTATGACATTTCTGTATGTTTTAAAGACAGTGGTTTGCCGGCATTGCTGATCAGAAGTAAATATGTTGTACTGTACTGTACTGTATGTGCTATGCAGTATTTCAAACACTAATAGATGCTGAATGACATGTTGAAAAATGTTGCCTGGATCTTAATGGAAATACTGTCTTTAATATGTATGGACGTGCGTGGAATGCAGTGCACATGGATTTTTGTTTTCTTTGAGTCGTTGGGTAATGGCAAAGTGGGGCTGCTGCCATTTGACTTGTTGAATCACACATGGAAACAGACGCACACGCACACGCACACGCACACACACACACACATACACACACATTCACAATTTCCTTATCTAGCACGCAGAATATGACAGATTGGCAAACATACTGCGAATAGAACAGATTGACAGACACACACATATAAGCTAACACGCGCACACATACACAGGCGCAAACATGCGCACGCAGCCCAAACACAAGCGGATATTTGAGCATATTCGACAACAGAGGCCCGGGTTGGCGCCTGCTACATCTACATGCACGTGCTGCTTGCTAGACTGCGGGCACACACACAAACACACACGCACAATGTGCAAGCAGACGGAATTGCTTGTGCTGCATCTTTGTGCAACCAGCTGCACACAAACACACACATGCAAACGTGTGTGTGTGCGCGCACACACACACACAACCAAAGACGCGCATCCAAGCAAAATCACTTGTATGTCGGTGACGTGCACTCGGTCGACACATTAGCACATAACGCTTATTATCACATGCATATTTTTGTGCCATCTTAAAATAAATTATAACATATTTGTGATTATTTTTTTCCCTATCCCCCCAGAATCAATCTCCTTCCACTGCAGTCTAAGCATCATCTCAGCCAAAGTAAGCTATATTTTACATTTCTTTTCAATCATTTGTGTCTCTTGTCTTCTCTTCTCTCAATGATGGTGTCATTGGATTAATTTAAACTAAGGACAATGACATGAAATTCAACTTTTTTGTGTGTGTTTTCTATCCCCACAAATAACCAAGTTTGAACAATCAGGGTTTCATATCATATAGGAGCTTTAATGGAAACTGCTCTCAGGAACAGTTCATCTGATTTTGTCCTTGTGGTGATGTCATCACTGCACCCTGCTTTGTATAATTCCTCCTCTTCTTCAATCTTCCAAATCTGCATTCCCACTTTGTTTACAATGTTCACCATTGTTGATTTGCCAAGCTGGCATGGACTGGAAACAAGCCTGGTTTTATCTAGCATTAGTATTATAATGGGTGAAATATTAAATAATCTGCATATCAGCGCCCACACCACATTGCTAAACGGCGTTCAAAGTCCAGAAAGAAAGACAAGACTGGTCATATCAGACCACTAGAAATAAGCTTTAGTTGTATGTTATTTGCACTTTAAAAACAACATATACACAAACTGAATAGATGTGCAAACAGCATTTAAAATGCAACGTATACAGTAGCAACGTATTCTCCTGTCTGTCTCTCATCCACAATCATTGTCTCTTTCATTCACACTGTTGTTCACTTTGAGATGTTCTGTGTGGGTTCTTCTTAAGTGGAAGAATTCGTGTTCGAGACAAAGTCATCATCAGCAACTGTTGACATTTCTGTAATTGATCCCAAGACACAACATCTGATCTCTCTCTCTTGTCTTCCTCCCCACTCCCCACTCTCTCTCTCTCTCTCTCTCTCTCTCTCTCCCCCATCCTCTCCACCACTCATTTTCCAGCCAGAAACTGGACCGTGAACTTTGTAAGGGGTGAAACCATTTCCAGCAGACATTAGAGGGACGGATCAAAACTTAGGAGAAGATGGAGATAACAAACGCAGAGACAAAACGGGGGGAGGAAGAAGCTCACAGACGTCATTTTAATTCCCCCACAAATCCTCGCCTCTATTACTTCCTTTATTCACTTCCGCTTCTCCCTCCCTCCTTATTCGTCCTTTAACCACTTCAGACGTACACTATGTTTCAGAAACAGCCCAAACAGCTGATCTACGAGCTCAAAACACCTTCGTGTCGCGATGCGTTGTGAGCCGTTTTTTCGCGATGCGTTTTCAAATGTTTTGAAAATGGCTTCCTTCAAGACTTTTAGAATTTTATTTTCGAATTTGTTTTGTTTTGTTTTTATTCCCTACAGTATGCCAATGCCCCCCACCCGCAAAAAGGGGGGCTGTGCAGGTTGAGAGGTTAAATAAACAACAGCAAAAAGAACCAACAACAACAATCAGCATTGCTGACAGGAGCACAGCAGATTGGATCAGTGGCCAACGCTTCCCCTCTCATACACACACACACACACACACACACACACACACACACACACACACACATCAGCGCTGACATTAACCACAAAAGGACTTGGGGGGGTTGGGGGGGTGGTGGTGGTGGGTATCAGCTGCCCCTCTGGAGACCAGCAGAGAGCCCCCTGCCTGCTGCGCTGCTGCTGCCGCCATTTTGGATCTGCCAGTCTCAGTCGCTGGCAGAGTCATTGACACCAAAGGCACTTCAGCGAACAGACCAGACAGTGCGGCCATTGTCTGTGTGAACCCCGCGCGTCTTCCCCACCACCACACTAGCCCATTCACAACGGGAGCGTTTTTTAAAATTATTATTATTAAGCATTATCTTATACTTTAGCCCCGTCGGGAAAAAAATAGCACTACATCTACAAGCTTGTAGGGTGGCACTCGGTGCTGCGCTGTATATTTTCAGATGGGGGTCCACGGCCAAATACAGATCATCAGAAAAACTGAGACATTTATATTTAGACATTGACTATCCAAGCTATTTTGTCAGACATCTACCGTATAAATAGATGGTGAAACAACGTTGTTTTTTGTCTATTTTTATCCCACTTTTAGACAGATATTTTAGGCGTCTAAAAGCCTGACTATTGCTCATTGGCACAGCAACAGGTTTTTCAGAAAATTGTTAAATGGGAATTCCACCCATTTTCAACATTTTCCTGAGAGGATACAAATGTGAACCATTTGTAGGGGTCTGAAAGAAAAATCATTAACATGGTGAAATACTTGATGATGTCATCAGATGTATTTCACCGTGTTAATGATTATTTCAGACCTCCATTTTTAGAAAATACAGAATTGGGGGAACTTTTTTATCATGTCCACACAACATCTCTAAGGTATACTAATGACATATTAGAATGTTGAAAATGGGTGGAGTTCCCCTTTTAGATATAGAAGCCATTTTTTTTAGAAGAAGAAGAATCTGCCTGCAGTCTAAATGGGCTAGCATAGAGGCCAAACAACGCCACTCTGGTCTGAAACCACTGACTGCGCCGCTGCTGCGTTGTGCTGCCTTTTGGGGGCTGGCTGGCTGACTGTACGAGTCACATGCTGCTGCCGGGCATCTGATAATAAACAGGAAGTAATATGCGGAGGGGGGGCATTAATCCACCCTAAAGACAGGAGGTTCTTCTCAAACCCATTGTTGTTGTGTTTTGTCCCCGCATGGTGTCATTTTCATAACGTTGATTGGAGCACTGAAGGGGGGGGGGGGTGGCTGGTGGGGGGGCTTCTTTTTTTGTGGTGTTGCAGGTTTCGTGTTAAGACTGTGGTGTGCCATTATGTATACATATTTTTTCCCCCGTGTGTGTAATTGGATGGTATAGGCTAGGTGTGATTGCATCTATGCAAATGAGGCAGGGGTGGTGTGAGCATGATGCACGCATACAGACAGACGTGCACACACACACACACACATGCACGCACACACACAAGAGGGAGGGAGGGAGAGACACACACACACATATAGTCAGTCATTCTTATTGTTACAAGACAGTGGAGCACTGTTCATGTTCGCATAGAAACACACACACTTGCACACACAGACAGACACACACGTGCACGTGACACACACACACACACACACACAAACACATTGTGGCCATTTTTACAGCCTGGCACAGTGCACAGATCAGTGGAAAGATAAATCAACGACAGGCAAGGTTACTTTCAAAGTACAGTATAAGCGCTGCCTTGATTTAATGAACTGTAACAGCATATTATGGTATCCGTCAGCATTATATATCCAACAAGGACAATGTTATGACCAAAAAGCTATACGTTTTCTTTTTCCTTTTGTATCACCGACGTTGAGGATTTATGGATGAAATGCTATTATGGTCTGGACATGTGTTCCATCCGTCACACACATCTCAAGGACTTGTGGCTATAAACTGTTATTCTAATTAATATTCTGGAGGTCTGGTTTGGACTAGTATGTCAATAGTATAACCCATTGTGCCTTATAGTATTCCTCACTATACAGTTTAGAGGAAGAGAGAGGGCAGACTTATGGTGCTTTTGTATTGCCTGCCTGCCTTTCAAAATGGGTCTTTTTCTTTTTAAGAAAGAAACAATGGATCGAATCAAATATAGTATTATGTTTTATATAAGTTGTTATATATGCCAAAGGTATAAAAAAAACACGTTATGTGCAATGTTGTCGATTCATTCTGTGCCTCTTTCTCTTTCTTCACCCTCTGAAGCCTTAACTAATAATCCCCATCTATCCCCGGACGAACATTCGAGGGAGATAGCAGACCTACAAGCTCACAGCAAACACATCACGCAGTGAGTGCAATCTTTTGGATGGAGATATGTAGTGTAGATGATGGGGAATGTGAGGGGAGGGGGTCAAGTGTTAGAGTCCCGGGGGATTCCTCCAGTCAACTAGATGTAAAGTAGCATCTCTGCCAGGTGGAAACTTCATACTGCATGTCCAAATTATGTTTGCCAATAACGATACCAAAGGATAATATACTGTGTATATAATGATACAAAAAAGAAAAAAGTTCTTATATGACGTCCACCAACTGGGAATAGCAAATGTGCACTTGGGCAACTCCAAAGAAAATTCCACGTCCCCCAACATTTATTTTAGCCACCATATTGTCAGCCCCTTACCTCTGTGTCAGATTTGTGGTTAGATTTGGCAAAACCGATATGACCCAATAGAGACAAATAAGGGCCCATACTGACACTTTTCCAATACCCAGTTATTTGCCGACACCGCTATGAAACGATCTGACAAAAAAGGACGATTACAATTGCTTTTTCAATACCGATACAGTATCGGACCATCCCTAGTTTGAGGGGTCAAAAGTGGGCAATAAATTGTTTTGATATGGTGTCAAACATAACAAATAACTGAATTTGAACCCTGAAGAGTGACAGTTTTTTAATATAAGGTTTTCTTTCAACCCGTCAGAGATGATATCATGTCTATCATCTCCTGGCGCTCATGGTCAATGCAAAATCTGGTTCCCTGTGCGAGTCCAGTTGAGATTCTCCTCAACTAGTCGTTACACTTGAGAATCTCAGTCGTAGTGTGTAAGTAAATAAATAAATAAAGGTAGTGTTATTACATTTACAGTATATAGTATAATTTTAGTGTTTTGCTAATCGGTATATGTGCCATGAAATGGGAATGCAATGAGTCGAGGCTCTTTTATACTTTACCCCCGGTATTGATTGTGTGTGCTTGCTGTTAAAAGGGCAGTTGCACCAAACGTGACTTTACGATTTCTGTGCTTCCAAACGAGACTGGATTTGATTTAGGGAATTTTAAGAATGTTGTTTTTTATGCCCTCGACACCAGTGTCACCTGTGACACGTGACACTTGGAGGGTTTGAAAGGCAGAATCGCTGCAATAAGAAGAGATAATATGAAGAGAAGCAAAAACGCTTCTCTTCATTTTGAGACCTCATGTAGACGAGAGAAGAGAGCTCTCTCTGTTTTTTTTTTTTTTTTTTTCCTTTTTTTTTTGGGGGGGGGGGGGGGGGGGTGCCTATTTATCCAAAAACAGACACTTGAAGTCACTTTTAAGTGTAATTCCCCCCTTTTTAACAAATCCAGTCCGTTTTTTATGACTGGGCAATATATGAATATTTCTGTATATCGATCATGTGAGTTGTCACCTGGAATGTTGTATTTTGTAATAATTATGGCGTCTTTATGTTTTTTACCCTCTAAAGTAAATTTGTTTTCTACTTATATTTTATTTTTTCGCCAAAACTAAAAGTAACTCAAATAGCTGATACAGCAAAGCTTGTACTGTGGCAAGGTTGTAGATCATCCATTTGTAAAAAAGATTTTATCTGGAAATCAGCCAAGCCTCCCAACACCTTGTTCTACAGTATCTAAGGTCACCTTGTTGGTTCTTTAGATCATTGTCACCACACATTAGAACACATAATAATAGTTAAAGGTACAAGAAAAAAGTAATTTAATAGTAGAACCTGCAGAGAGTGGAGCGAGGTCAAACCTGCATCCTCTGTATACTATACTACAGCACTGCATTCTTCACTGTATCAGATCTGGCACATTTCATAGCAACTCTGCATCCAAATTCTAAAATTGCAAATGGGTATTGAGCCGTACTGAATCAATATGTAATTTGTCGGCAGCGGAGAAGTCCATACACTATGTAGCCTATAGCTGTTTGGAACAGTGCATTATATCGAAAGCAACATAATGAACACCATCTTTCATTCTTATTGCAATATAGATTGTCATAAATAGAATCCCTTGCCTCCATGTGCCTCCATGCATATAGCAGTATTCCTGTGTGTATAGAAACTTTTCTCTCTCTCTTTTTTTTTTGTTTCATTTAATATTCTCGGCTGTGTCAACCTCTGCCTAATGTTGATGTTTACATTTTTTTGTATTTTTTCCCCATGCAAGGAGTCAAAATTTTGGAATTTCGGGTATGCCGGAATGCCAGTTGGATAATGCATGCTATGGTTCTACTACAGCGTACTTGATGATAATTGTTTTTTTTTTTTTCTTCTTCTTTTTTTGGAGTGTTTCTACTTTGATATGTTTGCATTAAAACTGGACTGAAGCCATATGGAAAGTTTTACATTATCTCTCTGAAAGAGAGAGAGGGAGTGTGTGTGTGTGTGTGTGTGTGTGTGTGTGTGTGTGTGTGTGTGTGTGTGTGTGTGTGTGTGTGTGTGTGTGTGTGTGTGTGTGTGTGTGTGGTCGTCAGGGGTGGGCTGGTTGGAGAGGTTGTGCTTGAACTCTGTAACTGGCCTAACCTTTAACCCCCGAATGTTCTGTAATGAGCCGAGTCTCTGCACTGAAAGACAGCTGTTATGTACTCACACACACAGGCGCACGCACGCGCGCACACACACACGCGCACACACACCAGAATGATTAGATAACTGCAGCACAGTATCAAATTCTCGACAGAGTGAGCACGGAACGGATGGTCAACAGTGTGTGTGTGTGTGTGTGCGTGTGTGTGTGCGTGTGTGTGTGTGTGTGCGTGTGTGTGTGCGTGCGTGCGTGCGTGCACGCACACATATGTGTCAGTGCGTGTCCATCTGTGCATGCGTGTGTGAGGGACACAGAGAGAGAGGAATGAGCAAGAGATAAAGGCTGGGCAGTATAGGAAGGGAGGGAGTCATGCAACAGGAAGAGGCAGAGCCGGGGAGAAGGGGGAGAGAGGGGGAGGGAGAGAGAGAGAGAGAGTCCGGAGGAGGAGGACAGGAGACAGTAGGTGGGAATGATGGGAAATGAGCGAGGGCGAAGGGGCAGACGGAGAGGCACAGTCAAGGGGAGAGAGAGAGATGGAAGCAGAAGTGGGAGAAAAAAGGCATGGGGAAGAATAGAGAAGGGGGGCTTAGGGAAACAGAGAGAATGGAGGGAGAGAGGGTGAGACACAAAGGGGAGACAGGGTGGTATGGCGGCAAAGCGGCAGAAAGTAGAGTTGCAAGAACTTTTTTTTCTTCTTCCCCCTGTCTTCCTAATAGACCTGAGAGAGAGAGAGAGGGGGGTGAGAGTTGGGATGGGGGGTCGAGAGAGAGAGTTGTAGAATGGATGAAGGAAAGTGGTGAGAGAGAGAGGTAAAAGGGAGGGAGGGAGGTATAGGAGAGGAGAGGAGGGGGGTACGTGTGTTGACAAAGCAGCGAGACTGTGGCAAACAAAGAGAACGTGAAGAGAATGAGTCGAGGGAAACATCAAAGGGATTTTTCAGGCCCCGTTACCGGGACAACAGACATTTGCATGCGATTAGCTTTTTACATCATATTAAGAAGGGTTAGGGTGAGGGGAGGGGAGAAGAGGAGAGAGAGGGAGGGAGGGGGGTGGAGTTTGAGAGGAGGGGAGCTATAGATCATACACACACACACACAGCACAGGGTGTACGAGACAGAGGGAGAGAGAGGGGAGGGAAGGAGGGAGAGAAAAGAGAGAGAGACGTTGGTCATCTCACGCGGATAAACTGACTTATAGGCAGCCAGCCAAGCGTTTCTTTTGTAAATGAGTGAGCATGTTGGGCGAAGATACAGTAATACAGACCACGCCACTGCAGACATTTTAGTCTCGGGGAGGTCAGCCTAGAGCAGACAGAAGACGCTATATGCAAAAGGATCTGTGTGTGTGTGTGTGTGTGTGTGTGTGTGTGTCTGAAAAGGAACTTTTAACAACAGTGACCGATAGACGCACAACAAGACAACAGATGCTCACACACACACACGAATATTGTGGCAAAGACGGTTCAAATAACTCATCCTCAATTCACTTCAAAAGTCAGATTTGGTGGAATGCACACTTATTTATGATTTGTATTTATTTAGATTTAATAGTAGTTCAGGTTTGTTCGTTTTTTTTCCCTTTTCAGATAAATAGCATCAATAATCCTTGTCTGTGTGCATTGCTGCACCTTTTGGCTTGGTGCTTATGTATATGGAGCATACATGCATGCATGCATGCAGTAACGTGTGTGTGCGTGTGCGTGCATGTGCGCGCGCACGCGCATGTGCAAACGGAGATGCATTATGTGCATAACATCTGGGTGCAAGCATTCATAAATATATACAAGGCTGTGTGTGTGTGGGTGTGTGTGTGAGTGTGTGTGTGTGTGTGCACGTGTGCATTGTCTGTACACACGGCATACAGAGTGCATTGTCCTGCACGCGATACAAACACCCTACACCACATTATATGTCAGAGTCACACAATGTAAACAGTACACCGGGATAATCGGACGCAATATACAGGAGAGAGAGAAAGATGGGAGATGGGGGAGAAGCCAATATAAATATACCTTATACCATACAGTATACCGCAACGTACAATAATGGAAACCCAACACGCATACTATTTTCTTTTTTTAAGGAACGGGCCCGGCCGGGCGTACAATGCAATGTTAACCATCTGTAGTGTATACTGTATACTGGGAAAGCCTGTCCAACAGGCGTACCTCACACAACCTTTGCCATAGAAGACATTAGATGTGATTCTATGGGTTAAACACACCCTCCGGCATCTCTCTCTCCCCACACACACACACACACACACACACACACGTGTGTGTATTGTAACGTTAAACCCTCTGGTATCTCACATCAAGCTCATTCCTTTTCGTTTCTTCCTTGTTTTCCTTGCTTTCCTTCTCTCCTCTCCTCTGCCCTTCAATCAATCCACGTCTCTCCCTCCCTCCTTCTTCCTAGCCTTCTTCCCTTTTTCCTTCCCTATAACCTTTTCCTTGGTATCTTCCCTCCCTCCTTCTCTCTCTCTCTCTCTCTCTCCATCCATCCATCCCTCCATCTCTCCCTCCTCCCACTCGTCCCCCGCTCTCCGTCCCTTATTTGCCTGTTCACCCCCCCCCCCCCCCCCCCCCACACACACACACACACACACACCACCACCACAACACGCACACACACATACACACACCTCAGTCTCTCTCTCTCTCAGTCCCTCTCTCTCTGGCCTCTACTGCTCCGTGTGTGAGTGGCGAGCTCTGTGTGTGTGTGTGTGTGTGTGTGTGTGTGTGTGTGTGTGTGTGTGTGTGTGTGTGTGTGTGTGTGTGTGTGTGTGTGTGTGTGTGTGTGTGTGTGTGTGTGTGTGCGTGCTGTTGCATGTGCGTGCGTGCGGGGAGACAGAGATGCTTCACTGCCCTCAGTATTGTGGCTGCATTGTGCCAGTAGGCGTCGCCTCGACAGCCGTTGTCACGGCAGCATTGTGATGGGGGGAGTTGGGGGGGAGAGAGAGAGAGAAAGGTTGAGGGGGGGGTGCGGGGGTGTATTACAGTATCAATACCATGACACTGCGACAAAAAGGACAGCCGCCCTGTGGCTGCATATCACTCCACCTCTGCACCCCTCTCTCTCTCTGTCCGTCTGTCCATCCATCCATCCGTCTGCCCGCCCCTGCCCACCTCTCCCCCCCTCCCTCTCACCCCCCCTGCCGTCCCCCTCAAATCAATTCCCCTCCCCTCCCTCCCCAATTGATTCCCCACCCTCCCCTCACTAAATATGTACATATTGATCCATCCTCCGTGTCTCACTCCTTCTTTTCTCTCTCCTCCTCTTCTCCTCCTTCTCCACCACCCCTCCCTCCCTCCATCCCTTGTTTTCACTCAAACATCTATCAGATTTCATCCCCTCCATCAAAAACCTACCCCCACCCACCCACCCCTCCCTCCTTGCCGACATCCTCCACCTCCCTCCTCCTCCCTTATCTCACTCCATCTCTCACTCGCTCCATCTACCCCTCCACCTCCATCACCACCACCCTATACTCCACTCTTGCCATTCCACTTTTTCCTCATCTTTCATACCCCCCCACCCCAACATTATTCTTTTCCTTCTCCCCGTACCATGTCTCCTGCCCTCCGCCACCCCCCCCACACCCCACCACCCTTTCTCCCTCCCTTTAGGCTGTTTCTTCTTTTCTCTTTCTGTTTGTCTCTGTCTCACTCACTCTCTGCATATTAATTGGCGCATTTCTGCTGCGGCGAAGAAAACAATCAAAGCGTCAGGGGCGGGTGATGATGCCATTGTGGCAGACACCAACACGTACACATATGCCGCCAGTGCACACATACACACACACAATCACGGCATATGTGTACACACGCACACACAAGGCACAGACACACACACACACACACCCTCACAGAGTGTGAATAGTTGCTATTACATATCCAGCTGACAGATTTTCATGTATATAGCCTAGTGTATATACGATATGTGCACACGCACAGACACATATAGGCTGAATTTAAAATGAGTACACAGTAGCCTACACACACACAAACACACACAAACACGCACAACAGTACAGTTGCAGAAATACAGCAGTACGCAGATGTTGTAGTGCATGCATATTATGCACATGCACTGCTTAGAAACAAAAATGAAAAATGACAAAATGACAACCTCACACCCCCACCCTCTCTCTCTCTCTCTCACACACACACACACACACACACACACACACACACACACACACACACACACACACACACACACACACACACACACACACACACACACAGATTCCCTGTGTGCCCACCAGGGCTGAAACGAGCGTGCTCTGCACATATGCCACTCACTCAGTTCAGACCCTCAGATGCACAATGGCTGGCTTTACAATGGCTGATCCACATCCAGGAGATATGATCTGCGTCAGCAGCGAGCGCACACAACACACACACACTCACACACACACACGCACACACACACAATGAATTTGAATTTCCCATCAGCCCCCCAAGACAAACGTTTACATTGAGCCCAGTGTTCCGCTAGCTGCTACACATTACATCCAACGTTTGAAAGCTGTCCAAAGGGCCTTTACGCTTGAAATGTAGACCGGAACTCATAAAGCCTCAATCTGGAACTTATTCCAGTGATTAATGCGTATTTTAACCGATCTGGAGTATCTTAATGCAGTACAACTAGGCCTATGCATGCTACATCTGCAGTGGTTGGAGGTGGTCTGGAAATTTACAGCAGGGCTATGGCCCGGGCATAGTCTGTCCAACACACCGATAGTCTTGACATACGTGGCTGGTTTAGGCTCACCCATTGCTCCGCCATACATTGCCGGTTAAGTCACACATGTAGCAGGTTAAAACTCAGCTGTTGCTCTGATTATTTGTTTCCAGTTAAGACGGCGCTATATGGCTGGTTAAGACTCACCCGCGGCTTTTTATCATGATAGATACGGTAGATATACTGCTGTCGCTGTACCGTACTGCTGGGACGAAAAGAGAGTTGAGCCAGAAGGTGAAGCTCATTTTCTAGTGAACTGTCTTCGTTTCTACTCTCACCTATAGGTCATGAAGTGTGGCATCATGACCGAAAGAATAAGGTCACGAATACAAGCAGCCGAAATGAATTTCCTCCGACAGGTGGCTGGCATCTCCCACAGAGATAGGGTGAGAGGTTCAGTCATGCAGGAGAGACTCGTAGTAGAGCCGCTGCTGTTTCGCCTGGAAAGGAGCCAGCCTAGGTGTTTCAGGCATCCGGTCAGGATGCCTCTCGAGTGTCTCCCTATGGGGAGGTCCTGGATGCATTTCCCACTGGTAGGAGACCCCGGGGCAGACCCAGGCACAGATGGAGGGATTACATCGACTCCCTGGCCTTGAACCAAAGTTGGGCGGAAGTCACTAATGTTGGAGAGGAAAATCTGGAGCTCCCTGGTGGGAGATGTTGACCCCGACCTAGGCTGGCCTAACCTGAAATGATTTTGGCCTAGGGGGGCGGGATGCCGTTACTTTTTAGACGGCAGATGAGCTGAGCTGATCTGATCTGATCTCACCAACGTATCGTCATCCCCGGCCCCGAAAATGAAAGCCTGGATGTCGAGGCTACCCCTGAACCAACTACGACTACATAGTTGAAAATGGATGGATGGATGCAGACAGGCAGAAGAGTTGGATGAAATCTAGTGCACACCGTTTTGAATTATCCACAAATAATTTATTACCAAAAAGCCTAGATTCATCAGGTATACTGACATGTAGGTCAACACATTATATCAACAATAGAGCCTGAAGAAAACTATAGTAAAGTGTTCCTTCAGACCAGGGGTATAGGCAACCTTTTCGAGATGAAGTGCCGTGTCTTTATTGTCTCCTCATGAAAAATTATATATTTCCATCCATTGATTGTCCATATGCACAGCAACCTTTTGTTTTCTCCTCTTTAGAAATATTTTCTTGCAGGATGTATGATTATACTCAGCTATTATTGTTACCACCTTTTCCCCAGTCAGAGTTCAATGTGAGTTTGAATGAATGTAAAATCATGTGCAGGATGTCATTTAGATACAGATGTGAATGGCCTTAATTTAACTGCACAGCTTTTTATTTGCACATTGCACATTTCCAAAGGTAGCCTACAATTTAATAATAAGTCAGACTGCTTAGATAGTAATAGTAAGAGGACAAATGTTGTGAAGACATCCATTTTGACAGTTCCAAATGCTTGTCCCTAGGAACCCCTTTGTGAGGAGACGACGGTTTTCAAATGGTCACAACCTTTTTAAAAAAGGATCAAAGGTTATGGTTAGGTTTAGGCATATGTTTTAATGAGGTTAATTTTAGGGCTAAGGTTATGGTTAGGTTTAGTTGCAACCGACAAAAAGGTTTTAAAAATGTTCGCAACCTAGGTCGAGGTCGCAAATATGATCTCGCTGTCAATCTCAAATTATGCTTTATTATAGGATTAATTTTAAGTGCTGCCTGCAAAGGATCCAAGGCCTGGCTTTGTACATACACCACCTGTACACTTCTCACTATGTTTAGCGTATCTACAGGGGGTGCTGTTTCACCAGAGAACACACCACACACCACCTCAGTATTTATTGAATAATTATTATTTTTGGGGAGGTCAAGGCCTGAAAGGTTTGCAGGAATCAATTGACCTGCCCTGAATAAATACTCATGACATGAATATCCCTATATGGAGATATTACAGATATTACATTTTGAGGCAGTCTTTGAGCCACACTGCTATAGGCTACACTCACCCCCTTTTGACCTCATCCCATGGGGATGAGATGCCCGGGATTCTAACTCCAGTCTCTCGTGTGAAGGTCCAACATCGTGACTTAAGGACATCCCTATGGACTGGGGCTGAACTGGGCTGGGGGTATACAATATAGCACGAAATCTCTCCCCTGCTGCCAAACAGAGCATAGTTTATATATAGTCTGGTAACCACCCTCATTTGCAACATTCCAGTTCTGAATGTTATGGTAACTGAGTCTGGCCAGTGCCTGCTTGACTCGAATTTCCCTGGCATTACCTGTTGCATGGTGCCGTTGCTTCTGATTTGATGTTGTTCCAATGAAGTAAACAGTTGTTTTTTTCCCTAAACAAATCAGAAGCCTTGAGAGTACTTCAACCTTCATAAGCCACGCCCACTAGTGGAGATAGGCCATATAGTAATAAAATATACAGTTAACTAGAGCAATAGCCCCGAAGTAGTGTCTACTTCCGCATTTGGGCACCAACATTTTGTGCCCAAATGCAGAAGTGTTTGCTCCTGAACGCGCACATGAATGAACGCCTAATGTTAAACTTCAGGCGCACAGGGTTTCCTATAGTCATGAATCCACGGGCTGCCTGCAGTTCACACTATAACCACTAGGATGTGAGATAGACTCCTTGCCAGAAGGAGTTGCGAAGTTGTAGTTGGATATGAACTGAAGTCTGGTACCAGGCTGCAATATATATGGCATCCTCTTGAGGGTTTGAATTCAAAGCGGCACATGACACTTAACTGCGGATAGCAGCTTTTTAAACAAGGTCAGAGCCACCACCACACAAACCATTAGGTTTTCAATTCATTACATAATAGTACTTTACCCGCTGGTTATATGAAGCCGTTTGTTGTTTGTTGTTTTAGGTGACATTTTGGACCTCACCACCTGCCTCGTGCTGATTGTGTGTGTGTGTGTGTGTGTGTGTGTGTGTGTGTGTGTGTGTGTGTGTGTGTGTGTGTGTGTGTGTGTGTGTGTGTGTGTGTGTGTGTGTGTGTGTTGCTGTCAAAGGCTGCGAGGTGGAGAGGCGCGTGGGACGCTGAAATCAGTGGAATGCGCTGCACCTGCGCCACTCCACGCGCCTATATGAGCCCACATAGCAGCAGCGGATAGAGCACAGCGTTCCTCGTGCGCAAAAACACAGCTCGGTGGAGCGAGAGTGAAAAGGAGTGACTCAGAATAATAATTTCCGATAAAACAAACCATAGGCTAACAGATTCAATACATGGACTTCTTTTTCTGTTTGTGTCTATGGTATGCTCTCCAAATCTCTTCCCAAAATAGCTGAGTTTTTACTTTTATATGAGACCCCCCCATCCCCACCCCAGGAGTGCAAGTGCATGGTTAAAACAGATTTTTGTTTGTTTGTTTCTTTTTAGTCTTGTTGTAACTTACTTGACCGACCTGTTGAAATGCATTAAAGGGGAATTGCACCCATTATCAAAAAAGAGTGTACAAATGTGTACACTCAAATAATCTACCTTTGTACCCTCTCTGAGAAAAGGTCCTAGAAGAAAAAAAAAACGTTAACGTGGCGAAACACAACTTGATGGTGTCATCAAGTTGTGTTTCACCATGTTAATGTTTTTTCAGACCTCCATTTCCCCACAGAATGGAACTTTTTTTTGAAAATGGGTGGAATTTCCTTTTAACTTCTTCTCTAGGCCTATAGACAGTATGGGTATATTTTGTGCCATTCATGTCGCCTTTGTAACCGTATGAGGCACGTGTTTCCTTCCGTTTTTTTTTTCTTAATCAAAAACGTGTCACAGTGTCAAGTGCCATCACTTTCTTTGGACATATTTTCATGCATAAGATGAGATCAGATTTAAATAATAATAAGTTTGGGAAGTATCTTAAGTTGTCGTAAGTTGCACTGCACCTACATAATACATATACAGTATATATACCTATAAAGTAATGCGTGCATCGTTGCGTGTGGTGGAGGTTGTGCCGTGTGTATGTGTGTGTGGACTGTTTGGATCTCTCTCTCTCCCTCTCTCCCTCTCTCGTGCTGATAGTTGCCCCGCGTGTCAGCGGCGGTTCTAAAATGGTGCTCGTGAGATTATAATTACATTTTCAACCTCCATCACTCTCCCTCCCACTCTCTCTCCCCCTATTCACTCACTATACTGCTGCACAATAAATGGATCTTTGGGAGAAGAGGAAAAAAATGCAAGGAGAGAGAGTGTGTGTGTAGTGTGTGTGTGTGTGTGTGTGTGTGTGTGTGTGTGTGTGTGTGTGTGTGTGTGTGTGTGTGTGTGTGTGTGTGTGTGTGTGTGTGTGTGTGTGTGTGAGAGAGAGAGAGTCAGAGAGAGAGAGGAGGGGAGGAGAAGAGAGAGAGAGGGAGGGAGGGGGGAATGGAGTATGCTTGTATACAACCCTGATTTCCATTTTTTTCCCCAACTCGTAATGTATTTAATTCAAGTGAAACGTAATCATGACGTGTCGTGCCATTAATCTCCTCGCCGCCTCTCCCGTAAGTACACTGGATAGTCTTATACTTTTCGTGATCATATAGCCTTATTATATCTAATCCATCTTAAAAAACAAAACTATAACATATTCTATAGCAATCATAACCAGCTTTGGGCATTTGTGCACTTTTTCCACCTCCATATGGGGTGGCATGAAACTAGATATATGCTGCGCGTGGCTATCCGGTAAAAGATAAGAAAAAAAGAAAATGAAGATTTCACCCAAAAATAAAATATATATATATATATTTATGCTGTTGTTGACATTAATGTCGCCGAACAACAAGAAAATAATCATGTCGATGACTTTTCTGGGTCCAGATTATTATTAATAATATTAATATTATTATTTTCCTTGGACCAACATGTAGTTAGTGACCTTATGGGCGCTTGTGTGTGTTTGCTGTTTGCATTGTTGTTTCCACCTTGCACTTGATCATGTGTGTGTGTCTGCGTTTGAGACATCGCATGTATGTATGTATTGTAACATACAGCCTATAGCCGCGCGCACTGTCTGGGGCACTTTAACGCATGTGTCATGTATGTAACCACAGCCGGTGCATGTATGTATGTATAGTCTGTTCTATGTGCGCGCGTGCATGGCCGACCGTCTAGCATGATGCACAATGCATCCTATAGTATAGATTAGCGCCACGCCACAGTGACATGACATCAACGCAATGCCGAAATGCCCGATGATCTAGTCGTATATTTTGTTGTTTTTTAACTGCCATTGAAGAGTAACATGTACTTAATGCGTTGGTGTGCCTCTATATACAGTGGGGTGACTGAAGAAGTGCACGGAAAGTGCACTCCGGAGTGATGAAGTAGTGGTGAAATGTGCTACTTTATACTAGCCTGTGTTTTTTATATACTAGGGAACTTTTAGGAAACTAAAAGTTTTAGTTTGGTGGAGAAAGTGAAGGAAGGAAAGCCCGGAGTCACACACATTGCGATCCGTGCAGTTTTCAGAGCATTCGTTTCGGACGATCGTCTGAGTGGAATAACGCGTTGAATGTGTCACATTATTAGGCGATCTGGGACGTGGAAAATGTTTGACATTGTGTCATGATGAAGCCTAAAGAAAAGTGAATTCCTTATGTTTTGGGGGGTACACGCCGACGACTTTCTTCTCGTGCGCAACGAACGAACGAAGCCGAATCCTTGTGATTTCTGATATCTCATTTGATATTGACGTATCCTGTGTGTAATGTATAAAGTGTAGACGTGTGTTTGTGTGTCATGCTATAGAACCGAGCTGTAGAGATCAGTGTCATTTGGGTCTAGAAGATGCGAATAGCTTGAGAGTAGCCTCATTCTTTTGTTGAGGGCGCATTATTATTAGTCTCCACGTCCGATCTGCATTGTTTTCCCCATTCTTGTCATGATCGATACACATGGACACACAGGAACGCATCAAAGCTGGCATTATCTTTAAGATAAACTGTAACGTGTTCTAGTTACTATACTATCTGCTCAGCTACTGTTCAGACCGGTTTACTTCTTGTCCTAACATCACCTCCGCTGTGGCTACACTACAACCAGTGATTTCGCAAGAAAGTAGCAAGTGTGGCAGCAAAGAAGCATGCAACATTTGTAGTCGTATATCCGTTACACTATATCAAACAACACAGGCTACACTGTTGCGGGGATTGCCGTTTAGATTGTTACACTGCTCCGATTATAAGTTACCGGCTTTCTGCCTTTATTTCCTTTTTGGGGGGCCCGGTTTTTAAAACTATAAGATTCTGCGTCCACTATATATGTCGCTTCTTTTTGGGTGATGATGTTGGTCGGGGGGGTTAGATTGGCAGCGAATTCAAGATGAAATCCATGATGGCACTTTTTTCTCTCTCTCGTCTCGTCCTCTCCCTCACTCGATCCGTCTTTCCCCTCCCTTAATCTTTTGTATAGAAAATTTAGGAACAAAATGGAGCAGGAGGGAGAGAGAGTGAGAGAGAGCGATAGATAGGCTACATGACACACTCTGACACGCCACCCCGACTTCTCCTCCCCGCTATAGCAGCCAAAAAAGAACCTACCCCAAATCTATAGGGTTTTCTAATCGCATTTTTTGTGACCAAAATGCATTTTTGTGTTTTTGCTACTGCGATCGCTGGGGGGACGATCTCTAATATTTTTTCCGTACAGAGAGTGTTTATTATTAGTGTGCAGCCAGCGCGCCCCAGCCAGCCCCAGCGCATTGTTTGTTGATAGTTATTTATTTCATTAATGTGCATGAGAGTGCTCTAATTGAGATGGCCGCGAGAGGGAAAAAGAGGGGGAAAGAGCGACTGAAAATGGTTGCACGTTATTGACGCACATCATCATCATCATCCTACAGTGAACCGACCGGGGCAGAGCAGAGGAGAGAGGAAATTCCTCCCGAGATAACACACTCTCACACACGCAGACGTGTCATCTGGTTGACCAAAAAAAAAAGACACTCCTCGTTCCCTTTTTAAGATCCCAATAGAAAGTGTTTTATAGGGATCATTATATGAAATGCTCTGTATTTATGTTCAAACCCTAAAAAATGTTACACTTTTGACATGCCATGCAATGCAGGTTACGTAGGCTTGTCTAGGGGGACATTCAAATAGGTTGTCATTCCCAGCTTGTGCAGGAATAAAACCCTTAACTTCTTATTCAGACTGTACCCTATAGGCCATATGTATTGCATAATTAGTTTGTTATTAGCTTTTTCCCACAAGGAATTATCCTACATTCGATCACGGTGCTCAAACTATTTCTTTTCAAGGACCGCCTCAGTCATAACTCCCAAGAGTGCACAGATGGAATCAAATGGACCCATAAGGGTCGCTCTCTGTTTCTCCCCCCTCCATGGTTGCTAGTTTTTACAGTATGCACTCTCTATTTACTAGCAGACATAACACACCAGACACCAGAGAGTGAGTGACTGCCCCCCCATGGGTTTAAAGAGTGTCTCCCACCCCCACCAACCAGACAACCCCCACAGGTACTTTATCCATACATTACATACTGTACACTTCCATACATGCGCATGTGTTTCTGTGAAACCGTACTTAAGAGTGCTCATGAATACACATCAGCTGGACCACTAATGAGGACAAAACCTTTGTCATTAAAAGAGGGGGCTATCTAATGGGTCCCCCCCTTCCTCATTCAAGCCTCTCGTGAACTATAGAGAGTATATGGGCCTATATACTGTGTGTTGTCGTGTTCCCATAGTATCCGTCCACCTTCTGCTCCAATAAAGGTCCGGCTCCTCTTTAAACAAATTTTGTACATGCTGTTCTGCAGCTCTTGAGGGGTTGGTACATATATATACTGTACGCAGCTCGCAGGTGGCTTGTCAGGCAGAGAGATAGAGAAAGAGAGAGAGAGAAGAAGGAGGAGAGGAACGTAGCAGGCACCAATCAAGGCTCCTGATTGATATAATTGGGTCATTAGTGCGCTGTGGGAGAGGCACCTGCTTGCCCTCGGTTAGGGAGAATCTACTGCATTGTGACATTTTGAGACTGTTGAGAGAGTTCCACTAGGTTGCCCGGGATTAGCGTGTATTTGGAGCATTAGGCCTCCCTACTTAAATAGTAGGCTACGCCACTTGTGCCAGTCGAGATTGTCGACGTTCTTTAGATTTAAAAGCACGGCCGGCCTGGCCGGCCATGCAGCCAGGGAACCGGCTGACCTTGTACTTTGTGGCCAGAAAAAAAGAAAGAAAGTTGTACAGACGGGACGTGTTTTTAAGCCGTCTTATACATGTTCAGATAATGGCAGCCATCATGCCACACTGTGAACTCTTTTAGACTGATGTCGAAAAGCCAGAATGTTTAATTCATGGAGAAACACGTAGTACACTATAGGTAGTCACTTTCTCCCCCCTGTGAGCAGGTCAAGGGTAACAGAACATGTTCCATATTAATCACTTAATGAGCCCAAATGTCACCATTATGGAACCCTGTGGTTTTCTGATCATATTTTATCAAAAGAGCAGCAAAACAAGCTCAGGATGTGGCTGGATTAATCAGCGAGTTGAGCTTGTAGATCAGATATTTTTACTATTTAATGTTTTCACTTAATTCTTCATACTTAATCCTCCCTATAGTGTGTGTGTGAGTGTGCTGGGCATATAAGGAGTTCCTCGATGTCCTCAGTGAGCATCTGGGGGTCAAAAAACCCTAGTTTCAGTTCGGGCTTTGGGAGAAAAGCCTCCAGTCAGCATCATGTGGGGATACCGTTGGCCTGTTGGCACTTCCTCACTGGAGAGTGTGTGCATGTGCACATCGTGTTACCAGGGGGTTCAGGGAGGTTTTCCCAAATCACCCAAATGAATCAACTGAGTGCTCTTTTAATTACTTCCCTAATTACCTAATTTCACCAGTTAGGAAACCTGTTGTTCTCTGATCATATTTTCTCAAAAGAGCAGCAAAAGTCAAAAGCTCACAGTGTGTTAGAATTAATCAGATCAGCTGTTTTTTGTTTTTTTTTTACTATTTTAACTCTGAGTGGTTCAAAAGGTTGTCGTCATGGCGGAGGTGGGGTATATCAGAGGCGAGGCATGTCTTAAAGGGGAATTCCACCCATTTTCATTAAACATTCCTGAGAGGATACAAAAGGGGGTCTGAAAGAAAAAATCATTAACATGGTGAAATACATCTTGATGATGTCATCAGATGTATTTCACCATGTTAATGATTTTTTCAGACCTCCATTTTTAGGAAATACAGAATTGGGGGAACTTTTTTATCATGTTAATGGGTGGAGTTCCCCTTTAAGGAGGTCACAGCAGCACATTTAAAAGACCCACTGTGGTTTGACACACTAGGTCAAGCACATGATGACAGATCAACTGTGCCTCCTGTATATATATCACCGTCTGCTGCATGATATATATAGGTCTCATCCAGACACGTGAGGTGGCATATAGTGTGAAAGTTGAAGAAAAAAGGGATGCCGCCTGTCTGGCTGCTTCTGCAAGGTTGCTGGTTTGAATCTGTCTGTCTGGAATGTTGCGTTGGCTGGTTTGAATCTGCATTTGGCATTCAGGGATTCAAGGACGAAAGAGAGATTTTATTTTCTTGTTAAGTGCCCTTTCAGCCAGATGGTTACTTACTTTAAAACCAGAACATAATCTGTGTCATTGTAGGATATATATATATATACACACAGATATATAGATAGATAGATAGATAGATAGATAGATAGATAGATAGATAGATAGATAGATAGATAGATAGATAGATAGATAGATAGATAGATAGATAGATAGATAGATATACGTTTTCATACCGTAAATCCTTTCGGATTTAGAATGTATTCGTAGACTCGGCCTCAGTTCTTTTATACTAGTTAACCAGGGTCCCATAGTGTCCACAGGGACCTACAGACTACAGTATACTTACGTCCACTCCTTTTTCCCTCTACACCAAATGTTTGCCAAAAACAGCTGATCTACAAGCTGTGTAAGCTTGTAGATGTGCTCTCTCTTTCTGTTGCCCCAGAGAGAGAGAGAGAGAGACTTTTATTAACTTAGCCACTTTTCTTAGAGGTTGTGTTGTATGTACCCTCATCAGGTTTCTAATAAACTAACATTGGTTCCGGCCAGCACTCATTATCCCCAATGAAGTATCACTAATTAGCCCCAAATTGTCACACAAAAGATTAATTAGACGTTGTCTGATGGGCAGATGTCACTCAAAAATACAGCGTGACATTTATGAAGAGGAAAATATGACAGAACATAAGTGAAGTGCAAAGTGCTTTTTAGTGTGTATTCATCATTTTACCCTTTTCTACAACACAGACACCTCCAGGTGATATACAGGTGAATGTGCAAAAAGCTTTTGTAAAGCACTTAGTGTGGAAGACAGCACGCAGCTTTGCATAATGATGGAGCCGTCTTCGCAATGACACCAAAGCAAGGCTTTCTTTGATAGCTGTCAGTCTGTGAAGTGATATCAAACGGAGACAATAAAAGTTTCTTGACACTTCTCACTCACTGATTTAGACACCTGAGACAGTGTGACAGAGAGAGAGAGAGAGGAGAAAGCTACATATACTGTTATTTCCATGGAAAAACGCTGCCATCCCTGAGAAGCTGTAATGTTTCCCAGAGCTGGGATGCGCTCCTTCAGACACTCGCGGGTGTCGCCGCTTCGTTCTGCGTTCGCTACTCATAACGCGACTGCTGCGATCCATGCTGCTGCCTCACACCAGCCTGCATTCCAAGAGGGGGATTTTCTTTTTAGTCAGAGGAGCGTCAGATTGAAAGACTCGGCTCGTGAAGGAGGCGCAGGGTGTTTCACAGATGGTGGCGTAGTGGAGAGCTGAGGAGGTAGAAGGAGAAGGGGCCAGTAGGACTACAAGGTAGAAGTAGTAGGTCTAAAAGAGGAAAAGTGTGAGGAAGAATTCGGCAGCAAGGCAGTGCTTGACTGTCAACTAACTTTGCTGCCTGCAGGCAGGCTGCTATAGAAGTAAACCCACATTCACACAGTCAATATAGATTTTATTTATTTTTAAAAATTGTCAGAGACTTCCCTGTTCATCTCGCAATGTCTCATTCAGACACAGCCACCAACAAAAATATTAGATATTTGGTTGGGAACTATTTTCCACACCAAGGGATTAAAGTTAATAGAGGCAACTTTTTAGCCAAAAGTCAAAATGGATATATAGCCATATATTTGTTTTGCCTTTTTCCCCTCGACACTGCTTCTACTTTGATGCTGCAGCTGTTTCCCTGCAGACAGACACTTGCTTCGTCATGCAGACGGTCCAGAACTTTATTGTCGTCAACAAATCATGAAAATGAAAACATCGTCGGGCTCAGAGAAGGCGGTGCTAATTTGTGTGGGGTGAACGTATAGCAGTATCCAGCAGATTTATAATGAGCCAATAGAGTGGAGGTGAGGTGGAGTTAGATTCTGTTCACAAACAGAAGTTGCCTCTATTACCTTTAAAATCCGTTGTTATCCATCCGTCAGAGTCACTTCCAGATTTTGGATAGCAGATATAGTGCTCATTCAGATTTACCTTGATGTTGGGGTCACTCTTGTCTAAACCGTGGTCAGGCGTTAAATGTAAAATGTCAAAGACACTGTGGAAAAAACGCTGCAAAGCTTAAAGGAGATCTGCTATTTTGACCGTCGTCTCGCACTCATAAATCCGTACGAACGTGCGGCGGAGTCAGAAAAGGGGAAGGTATCCCCCGGCCATCGCAGCATATAGCCAGTGGGGGGAGCGGGAGCCAGATAAAGTGGGAACCAGAGGGGTTCAGGGAAAGGTGAAGTAAAGGAAATGAATCCCGTCTGTGGGGAAGTTTTTGCCGCGTGACCACGCGATAAAAACCACAGGCCCCCTCCTCTTCTACTGTACCACACACAGCGAACCGCTCCGGCTCAACCCCCCAATCCTCCCACTTTCACTTTCTCTCTCTCTACTGCTACTGTACCCATCTCTCTCTCTCTCTCTCTCTCTCTCTCTCTCTCTCTCTCTCTCTCTCTCTCTCTCTCTGGGCTCTCTCATAAGCTCAAGTGCAAATACATATTTTAAGATTGGTCCTCTCCTCACAAAAAGCACATCTCTCTCGCCACGCACACACATAGTCTCTCTCTCACACAGATACACACACACACACAAGCACACGCACAGGCACGCACACACACACACACACACACACACACACACACACACACACACACACACACACACACACACACACACACACACACACGAGAGCCTGTTCACAACGTTGGCATTCTAGCAATCCAGTGTCGAAGTAACCTTAAAATTGTAAAAGGGGTCCGTCACGCAAGTCGTCTCGCAGTCATGACACATGCACACAATGTACTTCAAAGCACACAAAGTTTTACACACACACACACACACACACACACACACACACACACACACACACACACACACACACACATACACACACACACACACAATGCCCCAAGGCCCAGGCCCTACATGGGCCTATTTTTAGATATATCTCTCTGTGTGTGTCTCTCTCTCTCTCTCTCTCTCTCTCTCTCTCTCCTCTCTCTCTCTCTCTCTCTCTCTCTCTCTCTCTCTCTCTCAAACACGCACACACGCACACACACACACACACACACACACACACACACACACACACACACCTCTCTTCAAAGCGCCCGGCAGCAATGAGATCACACTCGAAATGCAGCAGCACATATATGCATATTCATATGTAAATAGTACATAGATGCACCGTATAGTATAAAGTAGCCTTTAATCTCTGGCAAAGGCAGTCTTCTTTGGCTGCCCACACAGACGGTGTGGAAAAACAAGAAATTATTGTATGTTGTTAACGCCCTTGCATTAATGATGATGTGGCATGTATAAACCTGCTGCTAACTCTGCTCCCACAATAAACTCTACTCATGTGAACGTTTTTCACACCAAGGCGATAACCCCCCCGAAAACAAAACAAAACAACCAAAGTAAACTTGTCAGAACATAATATTCCCATAGTGTACTAGTGTACTCCCACAGCAGCTATTTATGAACATGTCATGTTATGAGTCAGTGGCCCTTATACGACTTCTGACTGGAGTTCAACACTATCACGCCTACTTACTGTACTTATACAGTATGAACTTGATGCTCTGCCATGCAGAGGAGCTTATTCCAAAATGAAGCAGATAAAAAAGTTAAAACTCATTGAATGAAAACAGTAGCATTTGATACAATCCTGTGTTCTCTGTTTTTATCCCACCCTTCTTTCTGTAGTAACCTAAACCACGGTAACCCGCATCGCAGGAATACCAAACAAACTCGCCTCAAAACACAGTCGCCCGCGGGCACACATGACACAACTCCTCAGGCTGGCATTCCTAGACGTTAACTTAAGTAAACTATGCTTAAACGGCTAAGTCTAACTTTTTTTCCTAACCTTAGACTCAGTAAGACGGTGCCGATACCCTGTTCCAAAACCTGACCCCAGTAAAACTATGGCTTATATGCCTAACCTTTAAAAGTTGTTTCTAATCTTGCTCTCAGTGAAACAGATACAAGAATACAAGAACCGGCCCAACGAGTGGTCACTGTTACCCGCGATCGAAGGCAAAAAAACAAGGTTGAGTGTGTTTTGATTAGAGCATATACACACATCACCATCCTGCATTACTTTGACTTTTACCGGTATGTTTGCTCCTCACTATATGGTCACAGTTTGGCATATCTCCATATTATTTTTTTGCCACACAAAAGCATTAAAATAGTAGCAAATCCACCCAGTTAGAAACATGGAATAAAGCACTGTATTGTCCTGAAAGGAACAGCTTTGCACATTAAGTTTTCGCAATGTATACAACAATGTATGCATATGGCCTGAGGAAGTTATGTGTACTGGGTATAGGCCTATTGCCTGTGAACAGAAGGAGATGGCAGGTATTTGTTTTATACTGTACTCTCCTGTACTGTCCCTCTCAGACATGAAAGGTATAGTAAGTGATTTCACTTAATTCGAATATTATCATTTTTTTCTCCTTTTTTGGCTATCCTCACCAACTATAGATTGTGGTGAACATATTTCACATTTCGCAATAGTGAAAAAAAAAACTTGTTTCAATTTTGGCTTTGCGAGATGAGAGGGGCCTTCCTTCAATCAGGATTGGGTGGGGGTGGGCCTTGTTGTATGTGTGTTGGCTGGCCTGTTACCCCCCAACCCCCCGTAGAGTGTGTGCAAGAGAACATCTTGTTACCAACGGGTGTGTGATGGCTGCTTCAACAGCCACACATTGACAGAGCATATGTACTGTATGTGCTGGGAAACTTGACCTGACAACCTGAACTCAACCTGGCAACCTGAATTCAAATTGGCCAGGCCAAGGGGAACAAGCTGCTACATATAGGCAGCTGATTAGAATGAATGGACTATACCACAAAACTCTGAATCATGGGGCAGGCAGACAGTATTGGCTTTTGTTGTTTAAAGTTGCATTCTCTGTACTCCCTCCTCTGACATCACCAAGCAAAAACAAAACCCAGTTCATTTGACACAGTAATACGTAAATGATACCGGCTCAATTTGCCTTAAGTTGCTTCGGTAAGTTACACTGCAATTACAGTGATGGCAACAACAAACAGCAACAACGAGCACATTTGTAATTGCTTTGTTGATTGCGACGTTGTAAAACACACTCGCACCACACACACCCACACTGCAAACCTTTGTGCCACGCTCCGCGAACAACGCTGAAAGTAGCAGGGTTTCTTATACACTAAGTGTATAAGACATAATTTCAGCAGAAGTTCAAGTGGTGCTGTAGTGGTGGAGATAGGAGTAGAGTAGTAGAAACAGTATTAGTAGTAATGAGAGGTTAATTCCAGCTTCACCCTACTGATGGGGAGTGCATACGGCGAACAGACATACTAGTATTCCAACAGGCATTAGTCTGACAACGCTGTTACTCTGGACATGCGCTGTCGGTTACAACTAACCCATTGCAGGTTAAAACTAACCTGTGGCTAATGAATCACTGTTAGACCAAACCCATGCACCCATCTGATGGCTTCTCAGATGGCGTATTTGTTTAGGTGACGGCAGACTGCTGGGCGAGCGCTGGCGCTTCCTTTGGGGGTGCTCAGATCAACATATGGAATGAACTTTGTAATGGCCATATATGGAACGTGGCCTTGAGTGTACATGCTTTGATTAAGTGATTTATTTATGAAGACGGCCATATTTGGAGCATGTCCTGATGCGATGGATTGATGGCCATATATGTATGTTTGTGTGGTGTGTCACTAGGCGTAATGTCACAAGGCCTATATGGACTGACAACCATATATGGATGTGCGACCGACTCACAGACGGAAGGGCAGATTGAGATTTTTGTAGGTTTGCCTAGTGGTAGTGCAACTTGTGATCACAAAAATCTGGTCAAACATTGGCCAACATTGTTGAGTAATATGAAAGAGCCGTCAAACAATGTGAAAATAATTAGCTACTTTCCACTGTATTTATCTGGGGAGGTCCCCCAGTTCACCCCCAAATGACTACTATTCATTTGGGGGTGAAGGACAGTTTAATGGGCATTGTAAGGGGCATTATTAGTAATAGTAGTATTGCCGGTAGTTGTGACCAAAGATCACAGTTAATTATGAATTCTTGCATTTCCTGTCAGCGTGTCACACCTTGTGACGCCCTTTATGGTCACACCTTGTGACATCATGCCTCCATGTATGGTAACGCATCGTAACATCACACCTCCATTTACAGTATGGCCACGCCACCACACAGGGCCATCTCCATACATGAAGAATATGACACTGACCTCATCTAACCTTGGATAACCAACCATACGTGGAGAAAGACTGAATCATCATCACCTAAGATCTGCACACACGGAGCCAGCCAGCATCTCCATATCTGACCTCTATAAGCCCCCCTCTTTTTGACATTCCGTATGTTGATGCTTCCCCACACTCAAGAGTTAATACACGCTCACATATGGCCAATAGTATAATTCATTCCATATGTTGGTCTGACCCTGCATGACAAAGGGCCAGCGATGGCCCAGCAGTCTTCCATCCATCAGGCATGTGACCAGCAGTAGTAGTATGCAAGCCTGTTAACACTAGAAAGACTGAGAGGTCATTTTCACCGTTTTTTGGATATTTTAAAGTTGTTTATCTTTGCCCATGAAGCTTTCAGAAGGTTCTCCTTCCATGACCATCATCATTCTATCATCTCAGAAATTTTGGTCGTCTGAAAAAAATTCTAAATATGAATTTAAGCAAATGCTAATTCTGTCCACTTTTTTCAGTCTTTCAGTACTGTAGGCCTACGCCTGTATGGCTGCTTTTGTGACTGAGAACTATCTATCTGTACTGCAGGTGGTTTTATTATCTATCTCCTGCCCTAACCTTCTGTTCCCATCCTCCCCCTCCACACACACACACACACACACACACACACACACACACACACACACACACACACACACACACACACACACACACACACACACACACACACACACACACACACACACACACACACACACACACATTTGTACACCTCATCTCCTGTCTCTCTATATCTCCAAATTCTGCACCAAATAAAGCATGCAGCTTTATTGGCATGACAGGGGCTGGAGGGCTGGCGAAGGCCCTCTTGTCAAGGCAGAACAATGTGTATGGACGGTGATATTCATATGATAATCCCATCAGATCTAACGCACGCATGCATGCACTCACACTCACTCACACACACACCGCATCCACAACGTACTGAGGACAACATGCTCATCTCTTTCCCTCTCTCTCTCTCTCTCTCTCTCTCTGTGCATGTCTGTGTGTGTACTTGCGTTCGTGTGCGTGTGCACATCCGTGCGTGCGTGTGTTTGTGTTGGTGCTTTTATTATTAGAAAATTGCAAATCATTTGTGATTCTGATGCTCTCTCTCTCTTTCTCTCTCTCTCTCTCTCTCTCTCTCTCTCTCTCTCTCTCTCTCTCTCTCTCTCTCTCTCTCTCTCTCATATCCTCGTGGGCCGTGCCCCTACCACCCTGCCACCCCGTCTATGTATGCCCCGTCTCCTTCTCACTTGTCTTCCTGCTCCACCTGTCTGTCTGTCTATCTGTCTGTCTGCCTGTCTGTCTATCGGCACCCTCCCCCCGCGCTCTCTGTAAAAATCATCTTCATTCAGATGGTTTCTGACATTCTTTTTTTGTCTTTCTCTCTCTCTCTCTCTCTCTCTCTCTCTCTCTCTCTCTCTCTCTCTCTCTCTCTCTCTATCCGCCCCCCCCCCTCTCTGTCTGCCTCCTTTCTCTCTTTTCGCTCTTCGCCATGTTGGCAGGGCCCAATATACCAGCTGATATCAGCATTCCCTGGCCCTCTGCCAACTGGCAACACTGCAGGAGAGAAAGAGAGAGAGAGAGGGAGAGAGAGAATGAAAGAAAATTAGTGAATAATAGGAGGGAGGGAGTGAGAGAATGAGAGGGGGATGGGAGGAGTACGAATCAGTGAGAGAGAGAGAGAGAGAGAGAGAGAGAGAGAGAGAGAGAGAGAGAGAGAGAGAAAGAAAGACAGAAAGAGGAAAAGAGGTTGGAAGGAAGGCGAGAGAAGAAAGAACAATAATGGTGGATTAAACAGGGACGGCGTGCAGTGTGTATGTGTGTGTGTGTGTGTGTGTGTGTGTGTGTGTGTGTGTGTGTGTGTGTGTGTGTGTGTGTGTGTGTGTGTGTGCGTGATTGATATGGTGATATCCTTGTGAGTCATAGCTGAGCTAAAATGTCAACTGGCTACATGAGAATCTCTTTGTCATCCAGGCTTGCTGACACAGGCACACACACACACACACACACACACACACACACACACACACACACACACACACACACACACACACACACACACACACGGTCTGTATAAGCGTGGACATACAGTCACAAATATGGGCGACACACCTGCATGCACAGATGTTCCATTGTTTGCGCGACTGTGATTGATGACCTTTTGTTGCGTCGCAGGGACCGGAGTCGCTTTCATAACTCCAACCAAACGACTGACGAAAAACAACACAACCGCCGACCACGGCCCTAGCTGCTACACCGCCGAGCATCGCTGAAAAACACACAACTGTGCTGCGTTCCCACCTATACATTTCCAAATCATACGGCCACGATGTGTGCTTGCTTGTGGTCGCGCAAATAAAATGGAAAACAAACATTGTAGTGGCTCTCTCAGGGTATGCGGCGCGAGTGAGCCGCGCGGTTGTTTTTGTTTTTGCTTGCATAGGTGTGTAGGTTCACACAACATTTACAGTTGAGGAATTTGGCCTCATCTGCAGCTTTTAACACACAATGACAGGGTAAACGCACATTCTGTAAGTCAGGCAGGCCACAGAGGGGTGACAAATCGTCCCAGTGTGTGTGTGTGTGTGTGTGTGTGTGTGTGTGTCACTGTGTGTGTCACTGTGTGTGGGAGTTACAGTGTGTTTTCACTGTGTATGTATGTGTGTGTGTTGTCCACAATTTAAGCGAAAAGTTGCTACTGTGTGAGTTAACAGGAAGGGTGTGTGGGGAAGTCAAAACATCTCGCGCCCATCCTGTTTGGGACAGTCTGTGTCCTGTGGTGCCCTTAGCTAGCGCGTGCACACGCCGCCGCGCACACACACAAACACACACACACACGCGCGCCCTTACGCGCTCGTATTTAATTGTCCATATGTACTCACAGTATGCCGGAGCACATTTTCAAACACATGCGGGAACAGGTGCACACCTGTTATACATCGCGAAAAGGCTCACACCTACGCGCAGCCGAGAAGCAAAACAACGATCAAATAACCTTTCAATTTGTACTACATACTGATTTGCATGCACATTAACCAGGAGAATAAGAATAGCTGAGTGTGTATTCAATTCGCCCCCATTTGCATTTCGTGATATAATATACGTGATGAATTCATTTGGAAAGGGAAGAAAAAAAAATCGCTAGCTTGATGAAGCTCATTAAAGCTGCAATCTGGAACGTATTCTTTTCAGTATATGTATATACTGTACGTAGTATATGTTAATACAAGTGGTCTTCTATAGACATCAAAGTGGCCGCGCACACGTTTTGGCAGACACAACACAACTGCCGCCGTCAGGGTATCGGCCTCATCTGACGATTTTCTGTTTTTATTATACTCTGCGTCCATAACAAAGTTTGCCGCTTGGGCCTTGCTATTAAGTGTGCATGTGCACTCCATCCGCGGCCACTTTGATCTCTCCAGATGACCAGATCCCTCTCCTGTAGGCCGGCACCACTACAATGACCTATAAGCATAACATTCCTGTGAATAAAGTCTATGTAATAGTAGGTTAATCCATCTTAAGTAGTACATATGCAGGGGTTTAAAGGTAATAGAGGCAACTTTAGTGTGTACAAAAACACTGTGTTTGTAAACAGATTTGTTTAAAAACAGAATCTAACTCCACCTCACCTCCACTCTATTGGCTCATTATGTATATGTTGTGCTGTGATTGGCTAAAACGCTGCCTCACCCCAAACAACCTCCCTCCCCCTCACAAATTAGCACTGCCTTTCCCAACAAATGTTTTGTTTTCATGGTTTGTTGACAACAGCAAAGTTCTGTATGGTCTGCAGGACGAAGCAAGTGTCTGTTTGCATTGTTTTTTTTTTGCATTTTTATTTTTGGCCTAAAGTTGCGTCTAGTATCTTCAAAGTATCTTTAAAGTGGATTCGAACTGCCAAATTCCCTGTTGGTCTACTAACAGACCAAAAGGCAATAGTTCGACACCATTACCCCAAACCGTCAGACCAACTACTGCCCCAGCAAGTATTATAGGCTACTGTGACAAGGACACAGTTTATGAGTAGTGTACCTGCTCTAGTTTTCTTGATTCTGCATAGTCTTTCACAGCTGTATCTCATGTGTAATCTGTCCTCATGTGTTTATTAGTTCTCCTGTTCTCACAGTCAGTCCAGGTCCAGTCATTGTTTGGTGTTGCATCATGTTTAGTGCTAGTTTGTTCTCTCTGTTAATTTGTGTTAAATCACCAAATGTTGGGTTTTGACAGTGTCAAATTCTGTCACGATGACAGTGTCAAATTCACATGGTTAAAAAGACACCTGTGCAAAAGTAGATGTTTGTAGTTCTAGTGTTTTTTGTTTATTTACCATTCTTTTTTTAGGTGCACCAGGCCTCCCAATACATGGCTTTTGAAATTATGTCACGCGGTAGCCAAGCATATGGACTATTGTTAGTTTAGAGCCCACACAATGTATTTATATCTGTAATATAAATACATCTTGCGAGTTGTGACTGGTTTCGTTTAATAAAACAACACACTGCTTTCATATGCCTCGCAGTCGCAACACCAAATATACAGTGGCAGGGCGAATCTACAATCGTGTGCCAGGAGGCAGCCACGGACTGTGTGTGCCCCCTCACTTCACACAAGTGTGATTCTTTTCACATCTGGATGGCCCTGCTAGCATGGCTGTAATGGAAACCCCTTTTGTTTGCATCACACTAAAAGCGCTAAAATGTTCTCCCTATCGTCTTTTTTTTCTGACGATTCCTGTGATGTGTGTGTGTGTGTGTGTGTGTGTGTGTGTGTGTGTGTGTGTGTGTGTGTGGTGTGTGTGTGTGTGTGTGTGTGTGCGTGCGTGCGTGTGTGCGTGCGTGTGTGTGTGTGTGTTTGTTTCCTCATTCCCAGAGGACCAAAGGCGGAGACAGCCACAGAAGTGTGTCTCTCCACAGCCGCTATACTGAAGAATGGCATAGCATCACACTCGCTGCTGGTGAGTCACACCACCACCATGACACACTTTACCACAACGGCACATACTTAAAGGAACATTCAGTGATTTGGGTTATTTGGGAGAACTCTCCGGTCCCCCTGGCCTGGTAACAAGTTTTGTGCACATGCACAACTCCCCCCACCCCCACCCTACAGTGGGGGGAAGAACAGCACATACAGTACACCATTGGAGGAAGGCCCCTCTCATCCTGATTGGATGAAAAGCTTTTCTCCCAAACCCTAAAACTAGGGTTTTTTGACCCCTGGGGCTCACTGGCGACAGGGAGGAACAACATTTGACATTTCACTTAGTATACCTTTAAGGGGATGCCTCGCCGTTTTTGCAAATAAAATAAAATAAAGTATCTTAATGACGTTTAGAAGATTTAGAACGCTTTCTTGAGGGTCTGTTAACTCTGAGCCTTCATAACATAAGACAGTATAAAGTCCAAAGGCTCCATTTTCATCGGGCGCTAAACCCCTTATCCCTAACTTCTTTGTCTTTCTTACTATTTTTTAAAATATTTTTGAATTGCCCAACTAGCCAATCTACATTGACATGTTTGTTTGCTTGTAGTCTGGTCATTTTAACTATTACAAACGTTTAAAGTAGTAAATAATGGCAACGGAGTTTAGGAAGCCACCATACAGAAGTGCCTCGTGAACAGGCCTGGAGCAGATGACACCTCTGCGTCATGTTGGAGTTATTGTTTTGCAGTAGACAGGAAGATACATGCAGAACTTCCTTTTCCCAAAAAACGGAAGAATAACAATAAAAGCTCTCATAGCCTGCAGCTTTTATTTAAGAGATATCAGTTTGCGAGAAAAGAAAGTTCTGCGTGAATCTTCCTGTTTGCTGCTGACTACAAAACAATACTACAACATGACTTAGTGACAGCATCCGCTACAGACCGGATGACACACCCAAAATGGAACAAATCGTAAATAAATAAATATGATATGCACAAAACAACATTTGGTACTATGTGTATTACATGCCATCTTCAGAATCTACAATCTACAGTGTAGATTCGGGTCCCAAACATTTTTACAAACGGGTCTCCATTTTAACACTGTTTGTACTACAGACCTGTGTGGGCCCGCTGATGAACCCCATGCAGGCCAGAAACTGTGTTGAGAAACTGTGTTCTATATTCCCAACAGCACTCAGTACATTGTGGCCTGGTGCCTGCAGCCACAGCACTGCAGGCATATAGTGCCCATAACCAACCGCGCAATACAGCACAGCACTCCCTCGCGTCTATTATTACTTAAATGGCAGCGCATCGCGCACCCCTTTCTGGAGCGTCTAGTGTTACACACACACACACACATATGCACACACACACGCTTTTTAAGTCGGAGATTAGGTAACGTCCTTTGCTCAGGCACCGGCTTTTAAGTCCAGTTATGGTCAAGGTCGCGTCAGCTCAGAATGTCATGCATAAGCACAACTTTGGACACACGATGTTTAGGAAACACTGCCTTATCTCTCTCTCTCATTCTCTCATTCTCTCTGTCTCTCCCTCTCTCTCTCTACCTCTCTTTCTACCTCTCTCTCGTCTCCTCACCAGAGCATGGATTCTCCACCGGAGTGTGTGTTGGCTCTGTCGTGTGAGCGCTCCCCCCCGGCCCCCACCCTGCCCTCCCTGGACCACAGCCCCCGGGGGGTGGCGCGCTCCTCCTCTCCCTCCCCCTCTCCCTCCCCGTCCCCTTCCCCGTCCCCCTCGCCGTCGTCCCCTCTGCCCCTCGCCCGCCTCTCCCCCGACCTGCCCCTCAGCGGCAGCCCCGTGGCGCCGGCCCTGCACACCCCCGACCCATCCTCCCCGTCCTCTCCGTCCCCTCGCAGCCCGGCGGACCCCGGCACCCCTTACTTCCCGCTGCTGTCCCCCTTCCCCGCTGTCAACGATGACGATGAGGAGGACCAGGAAGATGAGGAGGACCAGGACGAAGATCTGGACGACGGGGTCCCTCCCTCTCCCACTCCCGCCGTGGCGCTCTTCCCCGGCGCCGGAGGGGGAGGAGGAGGAGGAGGGGGTCCGGCCGGTTGCAGCCCTGGCCCCGACGAGAGCTCCCCTCCGCCGCTGCTGGGGTTTGGTGCCTTGGAACTGGCCCTCGCCTCGTCGGGGCCGACCGGCGGCGGCGGCTCCAACGACGAACTGGACCTGCAGCTGTTCCAGAAAGACGGCGGGACGGTCGACCGGGCGACGGCCGGCGGAGGAGGGCCCCCATCGGCGGGCGGAGGAGGAGGAGGAGGAGGCAGTGGAGGTGGCCCGCCTGCCCTCAGGTTCCCCTGCGGTGTATGCGGGAAGCGTTTCCGCTTCCAGAGCATCCTGTCGCTGCACGCCCGCGCCCACAGCCTGGACCGGGACCGGCGGCGTGCCTCCTCGGCCCTGTACCGGACCGCCGCGACGCTACCGATCCCCCTGACCCAGCAGCAGCACCACCACCTCAAGGCTCAGCCAAACAGCAACAACCGCAAGGACCCCCACCCAAACCCTAACCCAAGCCTGAACCTCAACCTGAACCTGAAGCAGCAGCGACCGCTGGCGCTGTCCCTCATCCAGCAGCATCTGAGAGAGGACGAGGAGGACGAGGAGGAGGACGAGGAAGAAAGGGACAGGCGGCATCACCACGCCTTCCTACTAGACGAGAGCAACCCCCTGACCCCTCCCCTGACGGAGGACCCCTCCCCCGTGTCTCTGGCGTCACCCTATCCCAGCCTGGGAGGGGCAGGGGGACAGCCCAACGGGGGCGTGGTCGACGCCGCCGGCTCCGCTGAGCTGGCGCCAGGGTCGGCGAGCAGCGCCTTCCGCTGCCACGCCTGCAAGGGCAAGTTCCGTACGGCGTCGGAGCTGGCGCGCCACGTGCGCATCCTCCACAACCCCTACAAGTGCACGCTGTGCCCGTTCTCCGCCAGCCAGGAGGAGCGGCTGGCGTGTCACCTGCAGGAGTGCCACCCGTCGCCGCTCCTCGCCAACGCCTCCTCGCCGCCGCCCGCCGCCTACGCCTCCTCCAGACCGGCGGCGGCGGTGGTGGTGGTGGCCGCGGCCCCCGACACCCCTGTCGCCACCCCTCCGGTGCCGCCGCTGCCCGCCGGCCCGGCCGTGCCTCAGCTGGTGTCCGCGGTGCAGCCGCCCTTGGCCGCCAGCGGTGGTGTCCTTGGCGGTGCCGCGGTGTCCTCTTCCCACTCCCTGCCGGCGTTCCGCTGCGACACGTGCGGCCAGCGCTTCACGCAGTCGTGGTTCCTCAAGGGCCACATGCGCAAGCACAAGGACTCGCTGGACCACAAGTGCCAGGTGTGCGGCCGCGGCTTCAAGGAGCCCTGGTTCCTGAAGAACCACATGAAGGTCCACCTCAACAAGCTGGGCCTGAAGGCCGGCCTGGGGGCCGCACTGCAGGCCGCCGCCGGGGACCTCTCGCATCCCGGCAAGGTCGGCCACCACGGGGGCGGCGGAGGCGTCAGCAACCAGTCCCTCAACGCCCTCTACTCCAGCCTCCTGCTGGCTCAGCGGGGAGGAGGAGGAGGAGGAGGGAGAGGAGGCCGGGGGAGGTCGGAGAGGGACTCTGGAAGTCGAGGAGGAGGACCCAGCAGCAAAGCAGCCCTCCTGGGCTACTTGGCAGCCTAGCGAAGGGCGTGGTGGAGGAGGAGGTTGCAAGCTGTATGTAGAGGCTGCAGGCGGCCCAGGAGGCAGCAGATGGGAAACGGTGGTGGCGGAGGTGGTGGAGGAGGTCGTGGGAGGACAGGAGGAGGAGAGCCAGGAAGAGGTAGAGGAGGAGGAGGAGGAGGAGGCGACGTGACATCATCTCTGGCAGACGGCGGAAGTGAGCAGGCGGCCATGTGGCAGCTGGTGGCCCGCAGCCTGGTGGCTGCGCAGCAGGCGCAGCAGCAGCAGCAGCAGAGGCCTCAGCAGCAGCAGCAGCACAGAGGCCATCCACAGCAGCAGGGCCAGCAGAGACGGGGCTCCTCCTCGTCGTCTGGGGTGATGGGGGAGGCCGACCAGGTCAGGGCCTACCTGGGAGCGCTGGACCCCAGGGAGGAGGCAGCGCTGGCCGCAGCAGCGGCGGCAGCGGCAGCCCACGGAGGAGGAGGAGGAGGAGGGGGGCCGTGGGAGTGCCCCGACTGCGGGAAGCTGTTCCGCAGCCTGCAGCAGGTGGTGGTGCACGCGCGCGTGCACGCCCAGAGGCACGGTGGCGGGCATAAAGGAGGAGGAGGAGGTGGCGAGGAGGAGGAGAGTGCGGGAGGAGGCGCTGCTGGGCGTAGTGGAGGAGGAGGAGGAGGAGGAGGAGGGAGGGGTGCAGGTGGAGAGGGGAGGCAGGAGGCCAAGCTGCTGGGTGGAGGAACCACACAGCAGCAGCAGGCCGCAAGGTTTCACTCCATCATCTCAACTTTACAAGGTAAAGCCTAGAGCTGTGTTCACGTACAGTAGCTAAGATGGCTTGGTTCAGGATGTTGTTTTATTGACTGTAGAACAGGGCTGGGCAATTGTTTTCCCCAAGGGGGCAAATAAGATACATAAAATATTGTGGAGGGCCAAGACTAAAGGCTGAACTAAAGTCTGCGTAATATTAATTTAATTTCAAGATAAAAGTAAGAGTAAGACCAAAACTTTCTGCAAGATTTCTTTTGTTTTTGTCCACAATTCCAGGCTGGATTTGGGAAACAAAACAGGATAGCAAAAATGACCATTCTCTGATTGAATGTGTAGACTAATTAGGCTAATTCAGACTAATTAGGCTAATTCAGATGATGAATATTTTAACTCTTGAGAGTGTAAAAATGAAACCAAATGGACCCGCAAGGGTCCATTTGGTTTCATTTATACGCTCTCAAAGAGTTACATCTGGTTAACCAGCTTTCCATATTTAACTGGAACTCTCTCAAGGACCACTGGTGGTCCCCGGGCCGGTCAGAGTCAGCCAAAGGGCCGCATTTGGCCCCTGGGCCGCATAATGCCCAGGTATGCTGTAGAACATTGAACATGGGTGATTTTCACCTGGGCAATCATATTTTTTTGCAATTTTTATAATGTTGCTGATGTCTGTAGTGGAGGCCGGTAGCTACATGATGTTCAGTGACAGTACATGGGTGCACATAGGTGTTTAGTGACAGTGTAATATGGAAAAAAAAATGGCGAATGTGATTTTTTACAGGTGGTTAATTGCTCTTTTTTTAGGAATAATAAAAGAAAATAATATGCATCCGTTTTTCACTGATTTTTTTTCACTGTCGTGCTGAAATACTTAAGTTGCCAATTATTGCTGTATACTTTATTATTATTATTTTTAATGGAATATCTTTCAGTACATTGGGTAAAATATACTGATGTTTAATGATGATGGTGTAACAAAAATGAAGTCAAGTGTTCTCGGGTTAATGTAGAATGCTATAGAGGTACACAGTATATGCAGCCTGACATTCCATAGATAAACCACAAATAGGGCAAAAAGTCCATTCATATATTACTACAGTTTTACTGTTTTTAGGCATGGCTTTCACAATCTATCAGAATGTCAATCCCGTTCATTTATACTATATTACGTAAGATCGGGTTGTGTGTGGTTTTTTGGTGTTGCGTTATGCATGTTGAGTTATGCACATTATCTTGTAATCCGTGGGCCCATTTTGTACACTCTCAGAGTTACGGGGGTCCCTTGGAAGCTTTGACAAGGACTAGTACATAGTGCCGTATTCCATTTCATACAACCTGGAGACTTGACATTTAATACTTGGGTATTATGATAAAATAAGGCCGTTGTAAAAATGTTTAAAACTCTAAAATCATCTGCCACATCTGGACACATGTTGTCAGTGCATGGACATAATGGATGACCCCTGGTCCCTGTCCTCTCTCCGATTGTGTTGTCCTGCAGGAGAAAACGACTTGACGTCGGTGCCCTCAGGCCCCCCGGCCCCCGGCAGGGAGCGTGTGCGCGGCTCCGGGGTTAAAGACTGTCCGTACTGCGGTAAAGCCTTCCGCTCCTCGCACCACCTCAAAGTGCACCTGAGAGTCCACACAGGTGAGAGCCAGCCTGACTTCTAGCACTGTCTTTGACCCTTTCTGTACTGTACTGGCGTTCTGGTGTTCTGCTTTAGCTATTGAAAAATATCAGATCTACAAGCTCATAGCGCGCCACTTCGTGGCGCGCTATGAGCTTGTAGGTGTGATATTTTTGAAAAAATCGTGAAAATCTGGCACAAATCGTTTCAATATGTTATTTCAGAAGCAAACATTTTTAATTCGAATCTTTGCTTCTTCTAGAACATGTTTTCAGATGGAGGACCTCTTCAATTATCGTCAAGTATAGATAATTCTGGTGGTCCTTAGCATGAAATATGCTGAGCATCACTGACACAGAAACAGATTTTTTTTCTGAAAAACTAGAACCTAGCGTCAGAAACTAGAATCTAGTATCAGAAACTAGAATTTAACATCAGAAACTAGAATCTAACATCAGCAACTCGTGTCAGCAAACTAGAATCTACCGTCGGTATATACATGTATACTGTATATATCCGCGAGAGATCGCTAGAAAACACTTCTATTGTTTGTTTGTGAGCCGACAATAATGCCACACCGCCACGCCTCAGTTTCCCAGAAGCCTTAGCAACAGGGGGCATGATTGATTTACGACTCAGATAGGCGGTTGCCCTGATTGGATCTCCCCAATCTGTCAGTCAACTTCGGCTCCTTCTCTTTAGAGCACTATAATGGAGAGTACTGCCACTCCCGTTGACTCCCAATGCTGAACAGAGACGCCTATTGGCTGAAAAGCACACGTGACGATGCCTATTGGCTGACAAGCACATGTTTAGAACTAACATACAGTAGTTCCAAACAAAGCACTCTCACTCATCCACTTGCATTGACAGCAGAGCTCCAGTGCAGGTGCAAGGCGTGAGACGCAAGATCAAAGCGTGCCAGTACTCTACTTTATAGTGCTCTACTTTTCTTCTAGGCCACCGTGGCCAATAATGCTTTAGTCCAGGCTTTCACTTTTTGCGCAGCGTGGATGAAAATGAAAGCCTGGTGTATCGAGGCTAGTCTCATGTTAATCGTGACATTACTCTTCTGTCTCCAGAGTAGAAACAACAATGACACCCTTCATGGTAATCCAACTATTTCTGGTGACAGGTGCATAGGACTTTGTTTAAATTTAGAAACAAACTCCCGCACATGAGTGATCCGTTTCGCTAAGATTTTTGACAGTGGGACTCATCATGGATCTTTGCTAATTATCCATAATAAAAGGGCTCTTTCAAAGAGGGGCGGTAAAAACACACACACACACACACACACACACACACACACACACACACACACACACACACACACACACACACACACACAACGTGCTGAATAATAGGCCCTATGTGAGGTTTTTTGACAGGCTTTTCCGCTCATAGGCTCTGGTGGTGTCTTTTTGTGCTCACCGTGAGACATAGTGTAAGTAGAGCAGATCATCACCATCCAGCGAGGCAAAGCCCAGGAGGCATCGCAACGGATCCAGGCTCCTCGCTGTAACATCATAAGTGCTTGTCTCTATAAGCTCCGCACCGCATCAGAGCGTTTCACGTTATCCCCCGTAAAAACAACTCTACCTTTTTTACTTTCCTTCCTTTTCCTTTTTATTAAAGGTGTGGAGTGCCGTGATTTTTGTATTTTGTTATTGTTGGGTGCAATGATGTCCAAACCAATCCACTCCACTTATTTAATTGAATTTATAAAGCACAATTTATAAATGAATTTATAAATTGAATTTATAAAGCACATTTAAAACAACAGAGTTGCGACAAATCGCTGTATGCACAAAAAAGCTCTTTCCTTTGTATTTTGGGTTTCTTCCTGGAAGCTGAAACCTTGACAGTCAAACGTGCCAATTAAAATAACTCTAATATAGTGACATCACACTATCAGCCCCTCCCGTAACCCCTCCTCCCCTTTATCATACAACTAAAGCTGTGGGTGTGGCTTCAGTTCAGGTGGATCTCCACCCATCACCACCTACTATGCAAACCACTTAATGAACTGGTGGGGAAGCCCATATAAAACGACATTTTAACAAATACTTTACACTTTTTAAAAGAAAAATAATAATTTTTCCTCCTTATATGACAATAATACCTGGTGATTATGTTTTAGGGTGGAAGAAATCGGAACTCATGGAACTTTAACCCATTTGACTGATCTCAAGGAACCCCAAAATAATCTGTATGTAGTTCCGTGCACCCCCCAGAAATAAAACATTTGAGTTATTAACGTTCGCTGTGACAGAATATTCAAAGATTTGCGCTGCATTTTCACTATATGAGTGGCACGCTATGAGATCTGGTGGTTTTCAATTCCTAAAGCGCAACATGAATGCTTAGAACATCAAAGGGCATTCCCACCCAAAATTGGTTAAGCCCTGCAGTGTTCACACATTCGATCAAGTGATTAATCACAAATATGTCCAGGAGTGCCCAAATAAAAGAACTATCAGGGGGGTGAAAAGAGCTGAGTAATTTAAATGAAGGCACCCAGTAACACTCGTCCCTTGATAGGACCGTTCTCATGAGAATAATAAGAATATCGTAGCCCCTGGAGGCTGTAGTCCGTTCCATTATTACCATTATACCCCTCTCAGCTACAAAGACAAATTGGGACAGATATCTCTCTTATTTAAAGAGTTCCTGTGTGAATAGTGGTTCTTTTCCTGTCTCGTGTTTGCTTTTTTAATTTATTTTAGAGCATACGATTATTTTACAGCAGGGCCCTCACCTAAAATATATATATTATTCAGTACTAGTGACTGTTGCTCCAAATCTGATATTCCCTTTTATTTATCTTGCCAAAGGTTTTCTTTCTTCTTTCAAAAAATGAATGATGAAACACTGCCACCTGGCCTTACAAATGCGCAACTGCAGTCCCTTAAGCATGATGTGCTTGCTTGCAAGTATACAGTATGTTTAAACAGCTACCTGGTGTTCATCATCTGAGTTGTTTTAGTATTTAACTTGTTTATTGTTCATTCATTCATTCATTCATTCATTCATTCATTCATTCATTCATTCATTCATTCATCCATTCACCTGTGTCAAGAGTTAGTAAAAAAAAAAAGAGCTGCTCTTTGCCTGGTATAGATAACTGTAGAAAAGATGTTTGATTGTTATTGTATAAATACTGAAATGAGTTACATAACACACTGACTGTAATGTTCAGTATTCAGCCAGTACCCGGGGAATGGGCACAGCCACAGATTGGGGTCCACACACAAAGACAAATTACATTTTTGGGAACATTTCTTTTTTAAATCGCTTTTTTTGTCATTCCCTGCCTATGCCAAACATCGATGCGCATATCAGAGCGACCAAGAACCAAAAACTCTGTGTGCGAATGTCCTCGTCTAACTGTCTAAAAGTCCCTACTGTCCGGGATGTCACTAATGGAGTGCCACTGCGGGTTTCTTGCCAACACTATACTGATGATGATGACACCATTTTGCAATTAAAGCTCTCGCACTTTATAGACCTCATATACATAGAGGAACAACAACATGGTGTTATATTGATGCACCAACGTCTATATGACCCCAGCCTCGCTGGCGGTGCTACTTGCTGTGCATTTAAATCAAAGTCCTTTATGACTTTGCACTGCGGCGGAGCCGGTGCTCTCCCGCCGCTGCGTTTTATGTGCGCGTGTGTACGTGTGTGTGTGTGTGTGTGTGTGTGTGTGTGTGTGTGTGTGTGTGTGTGTGTGTGTGTGTGTGCGTGTGTGTGTGTAGCAGCATGCCACCCTTGGGTCATTTTCCCCCATAGATTCTTTTCAAAACTACGTAATATAAGAGCCATGTTCGAAAGCAAATAAAAACAATTTGTACACAATGGTGTCAGGAAGGTGGCCTTTGAGGTGTTATTTAGTTTTTATATTATTATTACAATTCGGCGCACCAAAGTCTGAGCTCATTTACACATTCTACCTGGACTGTGTTTTTTCCCTGCATTCTGACTTCCCATTTTACATTTTTATATGCATATGCAGTTAAATAAGAGATTCATGAGATCTTTTTGGTCTTTCTTGAAATGGGGAGTAATGGGAGGGTAATAATGTGTAGCAAACATCGTCGGGAGCTGGAATCAAACCTGTGGCACGCTGGGTGGTAGGTAGGTGGCCAGACAGCTACGCCAGGATGTGGATGGATCCATACTTTTGATGCTATTGTCTGACAGTGTAGTATGATCAAGCAGCTTATTCAATTACAAAAAATAAGTTAAAGGGATGGTGACATTTACAAAATGACTATAGTATTTATTTATTTTTATTCTATTTATTTATTTTTCTGAGCTCAACTGCACTCTGATTTTCCTGCTGAATGTGATACATTCATCTCATAAGCCTTCAAAGCCTCACAGAAAACTCCAGACCACAGAAAATCCATTGAATGTTCAAAGTTCAGGTTTTCTGGCCCACATGGAAAGAAAATATAAACCACATATATGAAATTGCCCCCCTATATGAACCTGACTGGCATATATGTGGTTACCGGTATATATATAACACATCCTGTCCTATATATCCACATATACAGTATGGGCATATGCAGTATGTACCTGATTATTGCATCAATGCAACATATATGATGCATATATTGGCATATATGTACATATATTTTCTTCCCTTGTGGGAGGTGTAATTGAGATCATAAAGGGAAAATGAATTAAAAAGAAAGCCTTTAAAAATACAGAGGTTTCTGTGTGACAACGGCGTCATGTCATTATTGTTCAGTATGGCATGTCAACCCCCTCCTCCTCTCTTGCTCCCCATGCAGGTGAGAGACCCTACAAGTGCCCCCACTGTGACTACGCCGGCACGCAGTCAGGCTCGCTCAAGTACCACCTCCAGAGACACCACAGGGAGCAGCGCAACGCCCTGTCGGCCTCCTCGTCCTCCTCCTCTTCCACCTCCTCCACCACCTCCACCAACAACCACAGCAGCAGCCTCACGTCCGCCATCACCAACAGTCTGCACGCGTCCGGTCCGGTCAAGCAGCAGCGCCGCTCCCAGATGCTTAGCCACGGCCCTGTGTTGGCCCGAGGAGGAGGCCCCCCGCCGGCCCCCGAATCCCCGCTGTCCAGGCACGGCCAGCAGCAGCCCTGGCTCCTGGGGCTCCCCGACCACAAGGCCCTGGCCACGCTGCGGGACGTGGACCTGGAGAGCCAGTACCGCTACCTGTCGGGCGTGATGGGGGTGCTGTACCAGGGCGGCATGGAAGGGGGCTGGATCAGGGAGTCCCCACCGCCGCCTGCCAAGCCCCCCAAAGTGTCCCGGCGCAAGCCGCTCACCACCAGCCGCATGGTGCAGCAGCAGCAGCAGCAGCAGCCGCCGCCTAATTCGAACGGGAGCGCCGCCACCAACGAAGGCTCCGTGCCGTCGTCGGCCCAGTCGGCAGGAGGGGGCGGATTCGAACCGCTGGACCTTTCCCGCCGACCCTCCCCGGGGCTGAGCGGTCCGGAGGAGGACGGAGCGATGAGCGCGGGCGACGTGGGGGGAGGAAGAGGAGGCGGTTTGGCCGCCGGGGATGGTGCGGCGGGCGTCACCCTCAGCCAGTGTCTGTTCTGCCCCTTCCGCACCGCCTCGGCCGAGCTGATGGCCATGCACCTCCAGGTCAACCACACCAGCAAGTCCCGACGCAAGAGGAGCTCCTCCTCGGCGGCTCTGGACGAAGACGGCGCCCTAACCGCCGCCGCTCCCCCCAACAAGGTCCCGCCCCTGCCGCTGCGCGGCACCGACATGGCCGACCCGCTGGCCGTGTGGCGCTACGTCACCCAGTCCGAGGACCACCAGGTGCCGCCGGCGCTGGCCGAGTGGGCCTCCAGCCGGAGCCAGACCCTCAACGGGCTCTTGGAGGACGCCGGGGAGCGGCAGCGTGAGAACCGCCGTGCCTCCATCTCCATGGACGTGAGAGGCGCCCCGGCACCCGAGGGCAAGGCAGACGAGGACGAGGAAGCAGAGGAAGAGGAGGAGGAGGTGGAGGAGGAGGAGGAAGAGGAGGAGGAGGAGGAAGAATCGGAGATGATGGGAGAGAACGGCGGCCTGGAGGGCGGTCTGAGGATGCCTCTCTCGCTGTCGCCGGCCCTCAGCTCCGACCACATGGCCATGGAGGAGGAGAAGCTAATGGCTGACTGAGCTCGTCGAGGAGGAAGAGCGCCAAGGTCGGCTGGGAGGAGGAGACAGAGAGATGGGGGTATATGTGTGCAGCAGCAGTCATTTTGGAAATGACTCTTCCTATGTCAGGGGCCTCTTCGTTCACAGGTGTTACCGATGATACTAATTATTAAGGCTCTGTGCCTTAATTAGTAGGCCCCTCTCTGAAATGCTGTGGTCCAATCACAGTTAAGCATACCATGTGAGAAGCCCCGCCTACGATAATCCTCTCCATCAATATAGTTTTCCTATATGATTGTTTTTCCTAGCTCTGGTTCCTGTAGATGAACCGGTATCTAAGGTGTACTGTAATTGTCCATGATATTTACATTGGAATGAATGAGACCAGCTGGAAAAGTGGTCCAACCTCGCATGTAGGAAGAGTTGTCTCCAAAACGGCGTACATGCATAGAGCCTATTGAGGAAGCTACTGTATGAGGAGCGATACGCTGTTAGGGACAGGCCCAAGACAAGAGGGACAAGAGAATAGATCCCTCTCCATCCTATTCTGCTGTGTGCAAGGTGTCACACGTGTGACACCTTGCACGTTGGCATGTTTCCGGTTTAGATCTGCTGCCGAGCCAATCGCATGAACCGGAATGTATTGTGCTCATCTGCCAAGACTGTTGATCTCTTCATACTTTAGGGCATAGGAATCAAAGTTGTGCTCGTGAAGAGGAGTAATTTACATACAATACTTTCAACTTCTATGTCATTGCCTCGAGTGTCAATGTCCCCTCATGAACGTAAAGCCAGATTTTCGGAATCTTTGAGGCCTTCTCTCTGTATCCCCCTCCCACCCCACAGCCGTTTTCGTTTTGCCAATTCCTCTCAGCCAACCCAAGAGGGCTAGTTGTCGTGATGTTTCAGATGACCATCTCTTTGCCCGCTGCCAGTAAAATGACCGATAAGAGGGAGCCTACGAAAGATAAGGAACAGAACTCCCTTCATTCCACGAGCACCAAGCATTTAATCACCCAGACACACACAAAAAAATGACATCCCAACACTCTACTATAATTTTTAGATGTCTGGATCTAGCAAAGCAACAAAGTCCGCCTGACCACACAGCAAGGGACAGTGGATGTAAGATGCCGTTCTGTCCCTGAAAATGGATCTAAGCTTTGGACGTTGCTTTTTGAACATGAATACCGGTATGCGGCTATTGTCCAGAGAAAGATGGAAGATCTCAAGCCTCTGGTCTCTAAAAAGCATGACAAAGGCTCCTGACAATGATACCCTATATACTGTAAATCACTGCCTTGTTAGTCTGAACAATGTTGTAACTAGAACATAAGATAAAGTTTGTAACAGAGACGTTTGTAACATTTTCTTTTCCTCTCCCGTTTTCAGGTAGTGCCTGTATGTATTTTGCCAAGGGGGGGGGGTCTCTAGTTCGCGTATATGCTTGCATAATGCATATGGACGTTCTGTTAGGTCATTTTATCTAAGAAAAGAAAAACAATGATATAAGTATATTTGTCCAGGATGGTTTTAGGGTGTTGTGAATAGTAAAGGCTGTAAGAGTCCTCGGTTGCAGGGCAGCAAACGCTGCTTGTTCTTACTATAACTTGAAGAGAAGAAGAAGCTAGCAAGAAAATATTAGAAGTTAAAATGTAACAACGGAAAAAAACGGGGGCTGGGGGAGCGGGGTAAGGAAAGACGTTGTAGTTGAAAATGCAGTGTTTACAGCAGCGGTGACGGAGTGCGCCGGCTGATGGAAAAAAAGAAGATAAAACAAGAAAATGAAACACAATCATTCTAATTTTCTTTTAAAAGCGAATAGAGAATACACAAGGAAGATGGTGGAAAGGGAAAGAGTGCCCCCTGCTCTGAGGGACCACAATAATAACGATAACAGTAATAATAATACAAAATAATATTAAAAATAAAGCAAAAACTACAAAAAAAAAAATACGAAAAATACAAGAAACAAGAAATTGTGCTGTTGGGTATGGCGTCTTTTTAGATGAGTAGATCATAATACTCTGCTCCTTTTTCTTTTCTTTTTTTGTTTCTTTCTTTGTTTTTGTTTGTGAAAAGAAAAGGACAACGGTAGGAGTAAGCATTAAAACACTAACAAACACATAGACATCCCAGTAGAATAAGTGTAGCTTTTGTAAAGAAAGAAAGAGAGAAAACATAAAAAAATCATAAAAAATACCATTTTATGTTGACGTTTAAGTTCAAGAGGTTTACGGATAAAAGTTATTATTATGAATATAGGTAATGATTCTAAATAATGTCTGTGAGCTAAGACTAGTCGGAATGTCTGTTCGGAGCACTGTGCAAGGTTTTGAGTTCCCAAAGTAGTCGTCTTTTGTTTTCTTTGTTTTTTTTTTCTTTTTTGACTTGATAGACCAAACTTTTTTCAATCGAGAATGTTGTCACTTTCTGTTGTTTCTTGTTGTCCTGTTGCGTGTCAAAGCCGTGGTTTCAATCCCATCTTTTGACCCCAATCAACGACCCAATCAAAAGCAATTTAATCAAGAAAGTTGTTTGTCTCTCAAGCCCGACCCCAAACAACAATGGCATTTGTACGTTTTTTTTTCTCCGTTCGTTGCAAACAGTGTCGCCGCCATCGTCATCACCCTAATCTACTGCCACAAAACACTGAATATAATAACGCCGCGACAATGCACTGTGACGCGTTTGAAAGGTTTTTCAAAACATTTATCAGATTAAAAAGAATACGTCGTCCACAGCCTACGGATTCTCTCGATGGGTGGGGGGTTGACCAGTGACTGGGATATACCGCTGCCTTTTGTATTTCCTTATTATTAATGTGCATTAACGCGTTTCAGTTCCTTTTTTAGAGCACCTTATGAGTTTGTTTTGTTGGTTGGTTGTTGTTATTATTATTATTAATTATTATTATGTTTTTCTTTTTTTTTTTTTCTTTTTTTTTAAAGTCCGTTAGTGGTGTCTGCGTAACAACTACTGTCGACAGTAACACCACCGTGCCTTCTGTCTCAAGCACTTCCTGGTGTATTTTGTAAAACTCACCAAAAGCACTTAGCCTATATATATCTCCATCTCTCTCTCTCCCTCTCCGTCTCTCTCTCTCTCTGTCTCTCTGTCCTTCTGTTTGTTCACCATTCTCTCCTCCTCCCCTGTGTCCTCCAGCTAGTCTCGCACAGTGGTGGAACTAAGTACTATTTACTTAAAAGGGTCCCTGGCTAATATGACAAATATGGCTTTAAACATTATACCTGCCCTCTATAACAAAAAAATAAATAAAAATAAAACCAGCTTAAATATTTTGTTTCTTTCATAAATGGAGAATCTTTCACTCAATAAGGACTGCTCCTGTCGCAATCTGATGATGTCATGGTCCATGTAATGGTTTAGGAAGTTTGTTTCTTAGCATATGCTTTCCATATGTTCCATAGGGCTAGACCATAGTACATGGACATATGACATCATCAATCTGCGACAGGAGCATTTCCTACTGAGTGAAATATTCTCTATTTATGGAAGAAAGAAAATATTTAAGGTGTCTTTATTTATTTTTTTAAATTTTAGTTATAGAGGTCAAGTATAATGTTTTAAGCCATATTTGTCTTAGTACTGTCCATTAGTGCAATTTTGAGTACTTTGTACTTTATGTCCATTAAGTTTTCAGCTTCTACTCCACTGCATTTCAGGTGAATGTTGTACTTTTAATCCACTATAATTATAAAAAAAAAAAGTTATACTTTGCAGATTTATATTAGTGTCACAAAACATACATTAACCACTTCATTTTTCTGACAGTACTTTTGTGCTTTTACTCGTAAAAGAGTATTGCTAGCCTATATTGCGGCATTGATACTTGATAAGTAAAAAGTACTTTTTTCCACCACTGGTTCCAGGTTTGCGTGACAGAAATCAGTTGAAAGCTGCCAGAGGCCTAAAGGCTCATACATACATACAGTACTGGTGGTGAAGTGAAAAGGTTTTCACTGTTTGTCGTTTTCTATCCCCCAAAAAGGTTATCAGCTTTTATAGCTTTCTAACCCTTAAACAAAACTGCAAATGGCATAAAACCTTTTCATTTCACCCTGGAGTATGTTTGAGCCTTTAACAGTCAGCTTCACAAGTCCATCCATCCTCTAACTCATCATAACGCCATCCATCCCCATCGTGTTGTGAGGAGAGCTGTTTAAATGCCAGCTCTAGTACAACATCATCCCCCATCTCTCTCTCTCTCTCTCTCTCTCTCTCTCTCTCTCTCTCTCTCTCTCTCTCTCTCTCTCTCTCTCTCTCTCTCTCTCTCTCTCTCTCTATCGAGGCCACTGGCCTTTAACAAGGTCTTAAATTCTTTAGCACAGTGGTTTTCAACCTTTTTACATACCAAGGTCCTTTATTTATTCGGCATTTGAGCCAACAGACAACCATTTGATGAGATTTATTGCCTCTCAAAAACTCCAAAACTTGGGATATGTATTTTATCTCTGGATGGATAAGATTTTGTCCACGATTTCATGTAGGTTTTGATGTTGGTACTATAGGAGAGACGACAGGCAAACAATAAAAAAAATAATACTCTCTAACTGTGTAGACTGCTTATAATGCAGATGTTTATCAATAATGTTGAGAGCATAAAATTGCAACCAAACACCTAAAGCGTCCATAATGGTTTCATTTTACAATAAAGGTCTCATAAGGGTCTATTTTTGAAGGGGTTCCAGGTGGTCCCTGGGCCACTGGTTGAGAGCCACTGTTCTAGCATGCGGTCCTGTTTAGCTAGAGGCTTATGAGGCCTGTGTGTTGGACACACACTGAATTCCCTGTAGCTTGGGGTTAGAAAACATCTCTGGGCCTTAACCCTATCCCAATGTTTAAACCAAAGCCCCTGCAGTCGAAGACTGAATGATATACTTTAGACGTCTAATCTTGTAAGGTGCCAAAACATGTCCCCGGAGACACTAAAACTTAACGAGACTATTAATTCACCTGTCCTCGCTATTCCATTCTTCGCTCTTCCCCTCGACTTCTCCCGATTTCTCTATCCACCATAATTGGCGTCTCTCTCTCTTTCTCCCTCTCATGCACACTTTCTCTTTCTTTTCCTCCGTCTCTCCCCCTATGCTCTTTACGTCTTTCATTGCCGCCCTTCTCGCCCCTCGAATGTCCCTGTCCCCCCAGCACCACTTAACGGTGACGTGTACTATCTAGTATCGAGGCCTTTATTAGAGTTTTATTTCAGTTCGTGTGACGTTCGTTCGATGCCGTTGAGATGGAAAAATGCTCTTATAATGATAATTATTGTTTTTTTTTTCTTTTTGTTTCTTTTTTTGCATTATGGACAAGAAAAACAAAACAAAACAAACAAAAAAACAAGAGAAATGTGTTGTTGAATGTTGTACAGATAGCACTAGAGACATTGTGTTGTTTTGTTTTTTTAAGTGAGAGCACAAACCTGAGCTGTGGCCCCTCCCACTCCTTCTTCCCATTGGCAGATGGGACTAAAAAACGCACTGCCAATCACGAATCAATGTCAAATGACACCTCTCTGAATTATTTGAATGTAAACAGGCAGCCAGTGATTCAAAGGCGATAATCTCCGGACATTTTGCACTGAGAGGAAGAAAACTACTTCACAAAAAAAGACAAACCTTAACCCCCGGTAGCTGATGATTAACCACTGCTATTAAGAAATAGATCTACAACCTCACAAAACATCATGTTGCAGCACGTTGTGAGCTTGCAGATTGGCTATCTTCACTGTGCGACAATCAGACTTTTAAGTCGCACGTTTTTTTGATGTTTCAAATCTGTGCGGAGGTTGCACCTTATTATTATCCTACGAATTTGGGGTCCGATATATATTTTTTTCCTTTCCACCAAATGGACATTACTACAATAATATGTACTGGTCACATGGTTGTCCTATAATAGGCCTAATGATAATAATAATAATAATGTACCTGTAAGGTGAAAGGGGTCAAGCTGGGTTTGGGCTCTTGTGTAGTTGACTGCTATTGCAGTGAGGGAAACTGATCTAACATACTAGTGAACTAATATGACTTTGTGGACAGATAAAAAAAAAACACACATTAGAAATAAATAAACAAATGAAACGACCCGAGTCTCCATTTGATTTAAAGGTTTTCAGTTCAATACAGATGTGCAAGGGAGAGCCTTTGAAACCATTCGCCTCATGAGGGTTACAGAAGAATTTACACTCAATTGAATTCAAGTGAAGGGTTTTGGGCCAACTTTATGCTTCGTTCTGCTACCTTTTAGGAAACATTTTCATCCCCAAACAGTAACTGACGGACATGGAAAGGCTCCCAGAAACCCCTGTCAACTCATTTTGAGCAATAGTTCTCTTTTTTTTGTTGCTAAACATTCGGACTAAATGGCCTGTTTAAAAATAGCAGCCCTTTGCTCCGCTAACAACCACAATTGAGACATTTTTCATCCTGTGGGGGTAAATTCAGCCTCACCCGGCTGAGTGCAGCCCACAGAGGATAGAGAGTAGTTAGCCGTCAAGTGTCTTGCTCAGAGACACATTGATAAATGGCCCGGCCTGGCCTGGCCTGGAATGGAACCTGTGGGTCAGCGGGGGCCTCTCTAACCATTCCGCTGGGTGTCAGACTACTCTGGCCATAATGTGGCAGCTGTATGGAATTCCTTTTAATTGCGTATAGATTATAGGCACCTGTGCAGTTGATGTCGGGGGAGATGTGACTATCTCTTTTTTCTGAAACGTGGCATTTGCGGACATACAGCACATATAGGTTTTCTTGCAAACAGCCACAACAACAGTAGTAGCAGTTCCACCTTGGTGATCCTTCCCATAATATGGAACTCTACAATTTCAACCGACAGACGTTTTCAACCAGGGACTATTCGTTCAGGGGAGGGTGGGGGGAGTTATGCTAAACAATCAGCTTATAGAGATGCTCTTTTCACTGTCGCCACTTCACGCTTCTATAGTCTTGAATGGCAACTAACAAAGGACTGTATAGGGAAGGCTTAATGGGTTCAGGTGCAGCTTTTTATTCCCAGAGGGCTGCTGCACACATGCACGCACACCCACACACACACACAGCGAGTAGGCACGCACAAACGCACACAAAAGCATGCACACGCGCGTACACAGCACAGAGAGTATAGACGAGTGCTTATAGTTGTCACGGAGGAACGGCGAGGCAGAGAGATCCCATATAGTTTATTCCTAGCCCTGCATGTTTGCTGCGGCAGAGTGGGGGCCGGAATGGGCTTTGACTGGGGGTCCAATTAGAGGCGAAGGAGGCCATCCATCCGTCCCATTACAGCTGAGTGAACAGCCACTAGTGTCCCTCTCCCACTGACGGTGAAATGCTCAAGTGTGTTAACTTCGACAGTTAAATAAAATACAGTATGTTGATATTGGGCTAGAAGCCTGGTGCCATGTTGGCCTGATTTTCAGACTCAAGTTCAGCTTCCTGAAGCTTGATTCTGAAATTATCCACTGTTTGAGAGATTTCAAAGGGGAGGGGTTAGGTTGTTGTCAATCATGTGGCTGCTGGGCTAGGGCTAGTCTGTTTGCTAACCACACAAACACAGCCAACGAGCGCTACTAGCATGTGAACAAAAGCAGTAAAATGTGTGGGATGATTCTGTTTATACACCCTGCGCTGCACTGCTGACCCACAGATCATTGGACGACCTCCTCCTGAGCCACAGCCGCCCTTATCTCTAACCCTCACCCTCAACATAACCACAAGCACATCGTAGTGTGTATGTGTACACTCAGGGCTTAAAGCAAGGCCGTGCTGATAGTGGATTTCCAGTGTGTGTGCGGACTAATGGGACTTCTGATCTATGAGACGTTTGGATCTATGATCGGTGCCCGGAGGCACCACACTCCCCTGAGTCCTTATAGCAGTCGGATCTGTGGCTCTGACCTTCAAATCTCAGGGTGCGGTAGTAGTGCGGATACCCCTAACCACAAAGCCACTAGCTGCTCATTGTTTTGCTAATGATTTGGGGCCCACTTGCAATATCCTTGAGGGCCCACAGGTTGGTTTAGATCGCTGATCTAAAGAACAGTGTCGTTTTTTTTTTGTTACACAAAGGTTGTATAGGCCCTGTGGCGCTTTATAAAAACCTATTTATATGGACTGACGTGTCAGAACAAATGGGAGTCTAAGAAAAGCACTTTTCTAAAGCAAGGTTACAAAGGTTATTCAGAGTCAGACCAAAAAATTGACACAGTGTTTAATAAAAGAACTCTGTGTACAAAATGTTTCACATAAGAGGTTTACATTCCGTGTAGAACCCGGATAGAATGTTTACAATGGATCTTTAGAGCACATGCTTGACGAATAGAACTACGGTTGGACAACCCTTATCCAAGTAACGGTGGCTATACCACAATGTAGAGAAACATTTAATAAAATAATAAATAAATTGTATGTAACATTTGAATTTGAGGAAAAAGTACAAATTACAAGTGAAAGAAAGAAAGAAATATATGCCCCACATTATATACTAAATATGTATTTTGGCAAAACCTATTTGCTGTGACCCACAACATTTATGTCTTGTACAGGACTTATTAGGCAAGTGTTAATAATATCATCAGTTGTTGAAGTTGCATGCATAGAGCGTTTGAGTCAGTGTTCTTTTTTGAATGATGAAATGGTTTTGGTTTAGTGGTGCGACAACTGTAGTTAGTTAGTATTGTAGTGTTTCGAATCCTTTTAAATACTGTATACTGTAAGCACTTAAATTTGAAATATCTTTTACATTTTGATACATGTCGCATGCATGCATGTTTGGTGGGGCAGTCAGGGCAGTTAGGGGGGCCCTCCCCTCCCCCTGCCCCCCCATGCCCGTGCCTAGATTTACCCAAGTAAGGACATTACTTGGGTAAATGTGCAGAACTAAACCCAGAGCCCGTGCGGCTATGCTGCTTCGCACAGTGCCAGTGGTGTGATGATGGCTGCATGTATAATCACTGCCTGTCCTGAATGCATCTATTACTGGCCACACTCTGCGGCTCTTTGATACTTCTTGCGTTTTTACACATCAAAAGCAGTGGCGGTCCTGAAACCAGCAGCCTACAGCATCTATTTTCGGAGCCGGGTTGCTCAACATGAATTTGACAGCATGAATGTGTGCACACAGTGGTACAAAAGCAATGCATTTATTTAAAAAAAGAAAAAGCTGATGTGACATACCACATTTGGTGTACAGTATGTTTGAAAAATATCAACAAAAACTGAACTTTATACTTTAGACTTTGTAACGCCTGTATGGTCCTAAATCCCTTTATGAATACAATTCAACAATTAATATTTAGAAGATTTATCCAGAGTGAGTCACACATGCCGATCCTTTCATACAAAAGTTTGATGTGGTCAGATGAACATACTGTATGTAATGTCAAAACAGGTATGCTCCAGATATGGAGATCTAAGCCATCGTGACTGCATGTGTCTTGAGAGTACAAGGTTTGATGACATCTGGTTATACAGTATATAGCAGCAAACTTGTCTTGAGTATACAGGGTTTTATGAGGTCAGATCAATGTATGAAGTGTCAGAGCAGGTCAGCTCTATACAGTATATGGAGATCTACTGTAAGGGTGGCAGCGGGGGATAAACAGGGCAGGTAGGGCCAGGAATTAATTGATGAATGGCTATTCATGGTTTGACGATGTCGGTGCGGAGATCTTCATATATGAAGACAGTCATATATGGAGCGTGTCACAAAATGTGATATACTGTATGGACTAAAGGCCATACAGTATATGGCAGTGTATATGACAGTGTTCACAATAATAGTCTGAATCGTATTATGTGGTCCCAAAGTCACAAGGTTTGAAAAACACTTGTGTAGAGAGAGCCTGCGTTTGTCGCCATCAATTCTGCAGTGTATCCTGCTTGAAAGGTTGGCTGCGCAAACTTCACTACTAGGCCTACGTCACACCGCTGCAGCAGTAACACATCATCATTCACAGTACACACCTGTCTGTGTGTGTGTGTGTGTGTGTGTGTGTGTGTGTGTGTGTGTGTGTGTGTGTGTGTGTGTGTGTGTGTGTGTGTGTGTGTGTGTGTGTGTGTGTGTGTGTGTGTGTGTGTGTGTGTGTGTGTGTGTGTGTGCTGGACGGCCAGATAGAACCACAGTCACCCACGGCTGGCCACAGAGAAACTCCTCCCGAGATAACAGTGGATTAAGTGTCTCCAGGCTCAAGTGCCCTGGCTCGCCTAATGACACGGTAAAGCCTGATTTATAGCCTACTTTGGTGGCAAGTGTTGCGTGGCGTGATGCTCGTGTACAGTTGGCTACAGTACACGACCCGATCCCGGCCCAAAGTTTCTGGGTATCATCATTCTTCTAGTCCCGCCAAGTCAAGTCGACTTTATTTATGGAGCACATTTAAAAAACAACCAAAGGTCAACCAGTGCTGTACAGCATGAACATTGTGAGACATCAAGGTTAAAACACATGCAAAAAATGCATTTTTGGTCACTGCTAAACCGGGGTGGATGTAACATTTCCTAATTGGGGAGGGGCAGGAGAAAACCCATGGCGTGATGGAGCTGCCCCCATACCATTTTTGGTTACAGAACTTTTATTAGGCAATTAAGCATCAAATAATAACATCAGTTGTTGTTGAAGTCGCAACAGACACACAGCATGCATAAAGCTAAAGGTCTGACTCAGAGAGTTTTCTGTTTTCAATGATGAAATGCTGTTGGTTTAGTGGTGGCACAACTGTAGTAGCCTAGTTAGTAGCAGTAGTAGTGTTCCATGCCCATACCTAGATCCGCCCCTGTGGTAAACCCCTTATCCCTAAACTTAGTGTTTAGCGTGTGATGGAAATTGAGATCTAATTGAGAGATGGCGAAATCACTTCGTCACCGTCGGTCGTGGCCGTTGTCGGCCAACAGCCACAACCGTTGGGCCAACAGCCGTAACCGTTCTTCACAGGATTCTTATAAACCTAACCCTAACCCTAAACATATCCTCAGTAAAAGAGGCCTCTGCAATTGGCTGTCTTGAAATTGGAACAGCTGAAATCTATAATACATCAATATTCGTCCCACATCATAAATAAAGAGCACACAGGCTGCTACGGTGCATTCCAAAGTATTCATTAGTGCACTAGTATTCATCTGTCCCCTGACAGACTGAGCATGTTGATTTATACTTACCATGTGAAGCATGACTTTGAGCATTCATGACTGAAAGCCAGGGCAAGCCAAGTCCTGCCACCATTGTGACATATTATCACACAAATAACCATGATTAAGAATTTAATTGTTTTTGTCATTCAAAAAGAATTGAACTTTATGGATTTTTTTTGCAGGCGCGGATGTAACATTTCCTAATTGGGAGGGGTAGGAGTAAATGGTATGGGTAAGGCTTCACACCATGGGCAAGGAAGCCGCACCCATACCATTTTCAGTTACAGGACTTTTATTAGGCAAGTAAAGCATCAATAATAACATCAGTTGTTGTTGAAGTTGCAACAGACACGCAGCATGCATAAAGCTAAAGGTCTGACTTTGAGAGTTTTCTGTTTTCAATGATGAAATGCTGCTGGTCTAGTGGTGCCACAACTATAGTTAGTTAGTAGCAGTAGTATTATTTCAAATCAAGCACTTTAATTTGAAATATCTTGGGTTGTTTTGCATGCCGACTGGGCATTTAGGGGGCATTGCCCCCCCATGCCCATGCCTAAATCCGCCCCTGTTTTTTGACCATCTATCAACCAACTTCATGTTTGCTTAATGACAGGGGGGGGGGGGGGGGGGGTCGTTACCTAGTATCGATGTAACAATAGCACTAATTTCCCATTAGTATTTGATTAGGCTCCCCTGACCCCATACATTTAAATGTGTCCCTCTCACACTTAAGGTCTTAGTAGGTGAGGCTGGGGATGGGCAGAGGTGTATAGGTGACTGAGGGACTCAGGCCAAGGGAAAATCCGCCCAAAAAATGGAGAGGATAAAAATTCTACCCCTAGTACCCCCTGAGTTGACGCCGTTGCCATCTATAAATTTAGGCCTTTAGATACTTTTGTATAACTTCATCTTTTTGCTTGGTCTGCTGTTTCCACTAGTTTTTAAATGTTTGAAAATGTATGATTTTCTTTTTGTTTTTAACATAAACATTATTCTGATGACAATTATGCAAAAAACAATCGGGACAATTTACCAGCTCAGTGGCCTTGTGGTTAGATCGTCAGCCTTGAAACTATAGGAGAATGAGTTTTGATCCCCCAAGGACTATAATAAAAATGGGACTCCTGCTTGGCATTCAGCATTGAGGGTTTTATTATTAGGCCTACAGGTTAGATCAACTACAAATTATTCCTGTGTGCCACACGGCTGCGATATGGGTCAAATGTAAAGAACAAAGTCATTTTGCATGCAGCAACGTAGACTATGTGACAAACAGTAGGACTTCAAACTTTTTCTTTATGCAATATTTGTGACATGGCCTCTAAAGCCCATGCAGGCTCTGAATACTGCATGTTTGACTTCAGTCAGTAGCTCGCTGTGTGTTCCATGAATATTGAAGCCGGCCACCGCGCCGCTGCTGCACTGTGTGGTGTAGCATGTCACCATGGGAGGAAATGTGCAGCAGAATCAAGTGAATTTGCTGCGACAGCAACAAGGCGCGGTCAGCTAGGTCACCCCGGAGCACTGTGTGAGTTGGTTCTTGGGACAGCTCATACAGTGCCCCAGCAGGGGTGTAAAACGTATCTAAATACATTTACTTGAGTACTGTAGTTAAGTAACATTTTGTGGTGTTCCTTATACTTAACTATTCCAGATGTCATTCTAAAAACTTGAATGAAATGGGACTTTCTGCATGATGCATTTCTGTATTGCAGACAGTATACATACTTTCACTTGTAAGCACCTCTGGCACCAGGTCACTGGACCTGAAGGCACCTAAGGCAGTGGTTCTAAACCTTTTTCATTCCTTCCATTCACATTCACCGCTTACACGTAGTCAGGTCATGGGGCAACAGTTCCACCAGAGATCTCCATACTGCCCTCTCCAGAGCAGGAGGAAGATTAGTAACTTCCTCCTGGGGGTGAGGGATCCCAAGGTACTCGACCCCGGGACTTCATCCCAGTGGGACGTGCACCGAGGACCTCCCTAGGGAGACACCTGAGAGGCATCCTAACCGGATGCCAGAAGCTGCTTTCCATGTGAAGAATGCCATCCACTGGACTGAGAAATCTCAGACTCAGTCCAGTGGATGGCATTTACCTGGAAAATCTCATATTGGCCACTTCTACTGTATTTGCAACCTTATTGTTTCGGTCATGACTCATGACCCACAGAACAGGTTGTGATGCTAGTACTTTTGCTGGGGACTGCCTGGAACAGCCCCAAGGACCCCTAGCTGGGGAACGCTCAAAACAACGCTCCAACAAGTGCTACAGCCAGAGGACATTGGATTTGAACCAACAACCTCCGGTCGTGGTCTATTGTATTCTGAAGTGAACTGTAGGGCTGACAGCCAGTAGCTTATAGAGAAGGACTGGGAGGATAGCAGCTATAGGGGTAATATCATATTCTCTCTTCCTGGACCAGTTGCCAGCCGGTCGGGAGGGAGAGAGATGATTTACTAATCCCATGCAGTGGTATAAGGATTTGCAGTAATCCATACACAAGGATGATACGATATTATGCATTGTGCCATGAATGGAGGCTAAAAAGGAGAGATCACACACGAGGCGTGTGTTTGTTCGCCCTCTGATGGTGTCGGAGGGGCTCAATTTCAAATCAATTAATGCTACCAGGAGAAGGCTGTTATACTGGTAACCTGTAGACCTCTGGGTTACAGTAGTTGGTGCTAGCACACTGTTTAAAGTGCCTCTTCAGCCTCTCAACCAAACAGCTAGAAGTACAGAGGTAGAGCTGAATGTCAGGACAACCACGGTGCAACACCGCCCTCAAGCGGACACAGAGGGTATATGAGGTTGGCGTGTCATAATCACCACCAGGCATTATTCAATTCTCGGCTAATTAAACTAGCAAGCAGAGTGTCGGGGGGAAGAAAATGGCTTTTCAGCTAGCAGTCCTGAAGAGTAGCGTATAGCCTACGTTGCCTCATTTATAGACGTGACTGCAAGCTATGTTACTTTGAGCAAAAAAATAGGGAAAAAAGAAACTGCTCATTGCTGGCTATGACTGCAGGCAGTGTGAAAGATTAGACTATGTTATTTATTTATTTAAATTTTGTGTGTGTTGTGCCCGAGAGAGCCAACAACTTCCTCCCTACTTATAGGCTAGGCTACTAGGCCTACATTCACAGCTCACTCAGTAACTGACTGTGGGTTCTTTTTCCTGGATGGAAGCCTAGATTGCCTCTTCTGCTGCTGTTGCTGCTGCTGCTGCTGCAGGTATTACCGTACATTAACAAGCATCACCTCCACTGTGGTGGGCACCACACACCATCCTGCCTGCCAGGGCAATCCCTCTACTCCAGTGGTTTTCAACCAGTGGTCCGGGGACCACCAGTGGCCCTTGAGAGGGTTCCAGGTGGTCCCCAGGCTAAATGATGGAAAGTTGTTTAACCAGGTGTAACTCTTTGAGAGCGTATGAAACCAAATGGACCTGCTAGGGTCCATTTGGTTTCATTTTTACGCTCTCAAGAGTTACAATAGCCTATTCATCATCTGAATGAGCTCAAATCTACACAACTAGAGGTTTTGCCTGTTGTGTTTAACGAAATCCAGCCCGGAATTGTAGATAAAAAAATATTTGGGGTTTTGGGGTCCGTGGGCTAAAGTGTCATCCAATGGTGGTCCCGTGGCTCAAATGTGAATAAATAGTTGGCTAGTTGGTTGAAAACCCACTGCATGCTCTAGTCTACACCTCCACCCAGCACTGTACCATGATGGTGCAGAGAGAGAGAGAGAGAGAGAGAGAGAGAGAGAGAGAGAGAGAGAGAGAGAGAGAGAGAGAGAGAGAGAGAGAGAGAGAGAGAGAGAGAGAGAGGTAAGTCTACTACTAGGAGGAGACTGACTGCACAGCCTCATCCTCTCTGCTTGCTGCCGTTCAGAGCATCGCATTGAGAGCTCAGCCTTCCAGCGCGCGCACACATCCACTCTGCAGCCTCAACTGCTCGTCTGCTTCTCTCTCTGTCAGTCTCTCTCGCTCTCTCGATCCAAACCCGTTCGAATATAGGGATTGTTGTGTCACGCATATACCTGTACATCTTCAAACAAACAACAGTGCTGTTTCTCCATTCCAAAAGGGGCTGCTGTACTGAGTGAGCAGAGAGCCAACGGAGAGCTGATAAAGTCACTTCTCTACACTGCAGAGCAGAGAACTCGATCGCCGCTTCGCGCACGACCAAGATACCAAGATGAGCGGGGTGAGTACTGGAGAGGCGCGTGCGTGTTTTTGAATGAGTCGAGAGAGAGAGAGAGTGCACTGTAACATAATCGATTTTTATTTTGTATCGTGTCTTTTTCTGTTAGATAGGTGCAGTTTTATTTAAACACAGTCAATATTTCATGTCTGGCTACCACCAACCCTCTTCTTGAAGACCAAGAGCATATTGTGAGGCAGAGCAAAAAACTTATAAAGGCATGCATGGTTAATATGCTGTATATATGCATAGGCCTGTGTACTGTACAGTATGTGTACTGTATATATACAGTATATGTAGAGGGGGGCGGGGGTTAAAGTGCATATATCTCTTCATCTCTCCATCTCCATCACTGTAGTGACTCTTGCTTGGCTCTGATCCAATTCGCTCCGGGTATTGCCTGCCCTGCATTGCTGCTGCTGCTGCTGTTGATGAACACTTTATTTGAATATTAGTAAAAGATGTGTCTGTGCACACGCACGCACGGTGCGCGTGCACCACAGAGACACACAAGAGTATAGGCTTACAGGAGTTACAGTATATCACATCTTAGAGAGATAGTTTCCTTCCACCCCACCTGTTTTCACTTAAATTGACTCACATACACAACTTGGAGAAAAGGAGTCGGCGTGGAAGATTTCACTGTCGTATTAAGACTAAGAGATTCCCCCCTGGATCCTGTTCCCGAAATAGCTATTACATCTCCATAATACACCGAGCAGCTGTTAGAATTGCATACTGTACCGGTAAGAATATATAGGGTACCCTAATGGTATAGGCCTAATTTCTTCTTCGCTTGAGCATCTGAGAATGAGTTGTAGAGCAATAGACCCCCCCCCCTCCCCTCTCTCCACACACACACGCATACACGCACATACAGATATGTCAATTATTTTCTCCCTTTTTCCTTTTTTTTCTCAGGGAGGGGAGGGGGGTTGGTGCACTACTGCAGAAACGCATCAGTAAACCCAACCCTCTGCCGTAGCCTTGAATATACTTGAAAGCTTACATGTGGAGGATTGCCTTCGTACATCATCTGCAGTCACCACGTTATTATCATCACTGTCAGCAACCTCACATGTCCGTATTGTAACTTTTATTTTCCGTGAATACGTTTTAACACCCTATACTTCATCACATATACTGCAGCGTCATAGGAAATCGTTGAAAGCGGCAGATCCGCAAGCTCTAAACGCGGCACGAAGTAACACACTCACAAGCATGTATAGATCTGTCACCTTTTTGTTAATTTCTGAGGGGCGCCGGCCACTCCTAAATCCAGGTCATAAATTCATAATAGTGATGAACCCTGAGCAGCAAAGTACACTTGTATTGAGAATGATGAAAAGTGAGCATGCACAAATGTGATTGGCCAGCACAAGTTGATGTATGATGACATGAGGATCCCTCATCTCACAATGGTGTGATGTTTTTTCCCCAATATGCTAATATGCAATGGCACATTAAGAATACAGAGAGATCTATACAGTATACTGTTTTATAATAGAAACTGTGTGAAAGTCTTTCCCGATGTGACTTTGTTCAGACCTTTTGTGTGCACTCCATAGGCAATATTACGGTTCTCCAATGCCCAAACCACACCTACAGTATGCATAATGCAACGGGTATCGGACAGGTTGCCAGCATGAAGGCTAGTGTGCAAGATATCAATTTTGATGGGGGAAACGCCTCTTAACGCAATACTAAATCCCCCAAAGTTCATAGGCTTAAAAGGGAATTCCACCCATTTAAGATTTTTTCTGAGAGTGTACAAAATGGAACCAAATAGACCTGTTAGGGTAGGCCCTAAAGGAAAACATGGTAAAACAAAACTTGCTGACGTCATCAAGTGTTATGTTAATGGATTTTTCATACCTCCATTTCTAGGAAACACAGAATGGGGGAACTTTTTTTTTATAACGTCCACACATCTCTATATTAATGACATAGTAAAATGTTGAAAATCGGTTAAAGGTAGGGTAAGTGATTTGAAATTCATTGTGTAGTACCAGCCTGGTGCACTAGGGGCGCCCAAGAGTAGCTACACTATGTGAACCTGCTGCTCGATCCTGATTGGAGGAGAATTCACCCTCCACCTGGGGAACTTTTATTAGCTCCTCTGCTAACGTGGGGGAGGGGGAAACTCCATATATGGTCTGCACACCTTTATAATAGAGCATTTTAATAGGAAAAAAATTGTGTGATATCTACAAAAGTGAAATCACTTCCCCTACCTTTAACCCCATGAATCTGTATTGAAACAGACAATCTTAAAAGCTCACTACAGCGAGTTGTGAGCAGCCCCGTACAGACATTCTTTTAATAATTCTGAAAAAACAAACAAACAAAAAACAAAACAATGTGCGTTGGTCGGTTTTGTGACCACCAAACGCATATCAATTCAGGGGGGTCTTTCTTTGGCGGGAAAAAAAGTTTGGTAACCAAAACCAATGCTGTATAAAGGAGCTTACAATGTGCATATACACTACCCTATCCAGTTCCACAGGCCTATGTACTAGGCCAGTAATTTTAGCTCATGTTTTACCTAAAATTGGAATAAATTGTAACATGGGATTTTTCTTCACAGATCATTTCTTTGAGGTCTCCAGAACAACATATTAAAAGTCCCGAAAAATCCCAGTTGCGCAAATATGTTTAATATCATAAAGTAATAGAATACATAGGCTCCAATGGAGTGATAGCCCCGCCCCCTCCTATACAAACCCATTATAACTTAAAACTCCATTTTAACCATGATGGATTATTCAAAAACAACCCATCTTTTTTCTGGTGACTGATATTGTCCTCCTAATACGTGAGAGGACAGTAGAATTTCATTCACAGGTTTCAGTTATTTTTAAAATATTGTTTTGGAAAATGTAGCTGCCTCCATATCTGGCTATGCCCACCCAAATGAATATTAAAAAAATAAATAAATGAAACCTGTAAATGAAATTCCACTGCCCTCTCACATATTAGGAGGACTATATCAGTCACCAGAAAAAGGTGAGGGCAGTGGAATTTCATTTACAGGTTTCATTTATTTATTTTTATTAATATTCATTTGGATGGGCATAGCCAGATGGCAGCTACATTTTCCAAAACAATATTTTAAAAATAACTGAAACTTGTGAATGAAATTCCATGGTCCTCTCACGTATTAGGAGGACAATATCAGTCACCAGAAAAAAGATGGGTTGTTTTTGAATAATCCATCATGGTTAAAATGGAGTTTTAAGTTATAATGGGTTTGTATAGGAGGGGGCGGGGCTATCACTCCATTGGAGCCTATGTATTCTATTACTTTATGATATTAAACATATTTGCGCAACTGGGATTTTTCGGGACTTTTAATATGTTGTTCTGGAGACCTCAAAGAAATGATCTGTGAAGAATCCCATGTTACAATTTATTCCACTTAAAAATTCATTTTGCCTGGACTATATGTACTACCGTACAGTATATGATATGAAAGGGTACAGTGTGAGAGGTTCACACACACACACACACACACACACACACACACACACACACACACACACACACACACACACACACACACACACACACACACACACACACACACACACACACACACAGGATTTGGCTATGGCACGCACAGTGCAGCTATAGAGAACACCCAGGGAATAGTGCTACAGGAAGACTTAAGGCTGTGTACGCCAATACAACCCCTTTCTATATCAAGGTTCATTGGCATTTGATGATATTTTTTACCTCTCAGAAAAAAAAACAAATAATAATAAAAGAGAGAGATAATAGGCAAATGATCAAAATAACAATTCTCTATTTGTGTGGACGTCTTGTAAATTAAGTAATGCAGATGTTCTCCATTTGAGTTAAAGGTAATATTTGTTGAAAAACAGAATCACCTCCACTCTATTGGCTCATTATGAAAATGAAACCTGAGCCTGACGAATGTTTTGTTTTCATGATTTGTTGACAAGTTCTTCACCATCTGCTGGGCAAAGCAAGTGTCTGTCTGCAGGGAAACAGCTGCACCATCAAAGTACACCGTAGAAGCAAAGTTGAGGGGAAAAAGGCAAAACCAGTGTGTATACACTGTATTTCTTTATTTTGGGCTAAAAAGTTGCCATATTACCTTAATTTTACGCTCTCAGGTTTATCAGGTTCCATTTGGTTGTAACTCCATTTCTACACTCGAAAGAGTTGCATTTCCACTCAGAATGTCTGGTGGTTCTCACCCACCGTGCGGTCACTTCAGGCATCCTTGAGGGGAGTTTCAGGGAGTTCCCATTAAATCTTAGATACCGGTATTTAGTTCTATACCCTTTCACTGAGTTCAGTGAACACTAAGGATTTCACTGCAGTGGTCCCCTATCATAGGACGAACTTCATTTATAGAACCAGTCTTTATTTATGTTTCACGACGGTTTATGTAATCACATTTGCATTTTCCAACCTGAATAGGGCCAGTACTGTGACTGGAGTAAGACACGACTCCTCTCTCTCTCTCTCTCTCTCTCTCTCTCTCTCTCTCTCTCTCTCTCTCTCTCTCTCTCTCTCTCTCTCTCTCTCTCTCTCTCTCTCTCTCACACACAGGCACAGCTGTAGCATGACAGAGCACAACAACATACATGACTTTAGAGAGTCTTATAACTCCTCTAGCAAAATGGCCTTACTGTATGATGAAAGGGTCGACGGTCAGTTACACAAGCCCGGCGTGGCGGGTCACTGCTGGGACAGCGTGTCCTCTCCCTGTCAGCTATACGGCCGTACAGTCCTGTCCCCCCCGTCCCCCCTCCCCTCGTGTAATTATTCCTGTTGTGACTTTAATCTTGCACTCAGGGAGGCTCAGGACAAATTAAAGCCATGTTCTAATGCACCCCGTGGATCATAGCTGTTGTGCCTGGCTTGCAACACCTCTATTGCAGAACCAACCGCCAATGTTGACGAGGCTGTAAGTGGGGTTTTAAAAACGGAACGTTTAACCCGAATTCTCAGCGGCGTAATCCCTCCAAACCGCACGCATGCAGGCACAGAAGTGTGCACGCACGCACGCACACACACACACACACACACACACACACAGACACACACGTTTGTATTTCTATGCTAATACTTGTGAGGACATCAACATTTTTAGGACGGCGTCAAAAAGCCAAAATTAGCAGGAGAACAGCTTTGAAATCTACAACAGCAGGGAAATCTACTTTGCCACCCCGATTTGCAACTCATTTTTATGCATGCGCATACTCTCTATTCCAGCCCATAATGAGGATGTAAGGTTACCACCTTCCACGCTTGCTCCCAGGGCATCTCTCTCTCTCTCTTTCATCTGACTTTGCAGCAAAAAGAAATACAGGAATTCAAGCTCCCAACCTTATGAGTGGTATAGGCTTGGTCTGTCACGGAAAAAATGGAACGGCTTAAATTTTTTATTTGATGCATGGTGTGCATTTTATACTCACAGTAGAGGGGGATCAGAATGCATGCGTCCACTAAGGAAAACTCTAGGCTTTTGACACCACAAAACCATCTCTGTATTGGCGAGTATTGTAGTCGACAGGCATTTCACGCACGCGCAAGCCGTATGGCGACCGACTGGACAGACATAAGGCCTGATTTACAGCCAAATCTAACCGAACCAGATCTGTGTCACTTCCAAGATAGAAATCTGATGGGTCTAACAAGTCACGTGACTCATTTAAACAAAACGGATTCCAAGCTCGATGTGGCACAGATCTGATTCAGGCTGGATTTGGCTGCCAGTGTTAAAATCAAGCCCAAGTCGCTGATAGGCAAAAGCAGCGAAACATTTCACCTGTCAGACGATCTGCTTATGTTGTCTCAGAATCCCTGCTCCAGGACAGGGTACAGCTTTTGTTTACTTTATTATTATTATTTAAGTTATTGAACCCTTCTTGTGTTTTAAGCATTATGTTGTACTTTAGCTTGTGAAAAATATCAGATCTACATGCTCACAGTGCGCCACTATGAGCTTGTAGGTCTGATATATTTTTTTAAAAATCGTGAAAATGATCCGCAGATCTTGAATATATGCTTTCGGAGCAAATGTTTTTTTTGGCTTCTGCGGGATCCCGAGAAGAACACGTTTTCAGATGGGGGTCTGCAGCCAATCATAGATAATTCTGGGGGTCCTTGGCATGAATTATTTTGAGCATCTCTGACAGACAGAAACATTTTTCAGAAAGACTTCAGTAGAATCTAGTGTCAGAAACCAGAATCTAGTGTCAGAAAATACAATCTTGTGTCAGAAAGTACAATCTAGTGTGAGGATGAAATGGTTTAAAGCTTCCATTCATGACATCCCGCTCCGTGAACAGCTGACTTTAGTATGACGAACGCACAGTAGTAGCACACAACACCACGTTGACTCATAAGACTGTCGCCAACAATAGCTTTAAGCACAAATCCTTATTGGACCAGAGCTACGGTAAATCAGCTAATGCAGAATATACAGGTTCTGGTACAGTATAGTATCCCGTATATACCAAACTGCTTGATGTTGTTGGTTTCATGGCGCGCCAATGCAAATGCTCTCATCAGGGGGGGGTTTCAGTCCCAGATTCATTGTTGTTTTATACCTTTATTTATTTATATATTTATTCATCAAAGGCTCCAGAGTAATTTCCTTAGCAACAGCGGAGAGGACTCAGTCGGGGGGTATTAACACTGGCATGTGCACGTCCGGAAGCAAACATCTGCATGGCGCACGTGCACACACACACACACACACACACACACACACACGCACGCACGCACACACACACACACACACGCACACACACACACGCGCACACAGACTTGCATGCACATTCATGCGCGCACACAAACACATGCACGCACGTACGCACACGTGCAACCGACTTCTCGCCTCTCTCAATTTTCTGTTCAGGGATCATGAGTGGCATGTGGATGGAATGAAATTAGTTTGGTGTCAATTATGTAATTCATGTTTGGAAGAGCTTCCAGTAAAGACAGCTGTGCGTGTGTGCGTGCGCGTGTATGTGTGTGTGCGTAGGATTTAGGCCAAAAAAAGAAAGCACGACCCATTTGCTGCTTCTTTCATTCCCACTTCTCTCGCCAATTCCAGAATGCAGTTTTAACACTTAAGAGTTACACATGTGTAAATGGATAACACTATATCTTATTGTGTAAGATGGCTTTAGAAAAAAAAAGATGAGAGAAAGAAGTCACACATATCCAGTACGTGTTGTGTAAAAGTGCATCATTCACACTAGAAAATCCTAATTCTCATCTCTTAAGTGTAAAAAAAAATACCCTCATGATTATGCATAATATGCACCAGCAGGACATAATCCATATGCACGCATGTATGCATTGGCGCGCGCGCGCGCACGCACACACACACCCACACACACACACACACACACGCACGCACACACACACACACACACACACAAATGCATGTTTAAACAGATCATGTGGAACTACACACACACATGCACACCCCCCCCCCCCCCCACACACACACACACACACACTCATCACGATGCTAATTATCTGTTGGCAGTCTTCTTCAACCTCCCGAAAAGCCTGTATACACACACACACACACACACACACACACACACACACACACACACACACACACACACACACACACACACACACACACACACACACACACACACACACACACACACACAGGGAAGTCTGTCCTAGTTCCAGCAAGCTGGCAGAGGCTAATTAGTGGCCTCTGATTTTAGCTGAGAGGCCAGCTAGCGTACATACTGTATACAGGAGGTATACCAAGACACCAGTGCTGCAGAAAATACTCACTTTTTAACTCAAAAATTCCGGAATTCTAAATGTACTTGGTACTTAGTGTAAAAAAGTACCAAAACTAAAAGTACAGAATGCCTTGTTTCAACTTTTCAAATGAAAATAAATAAATAAATAAAAATAAATACTGATTTTCAAGTAAATAAAATATAGCCTATAGCCTATACAAACTCAACTATATCACCCACTTATTATACCATATTGCAAATGTTTTGTTGTTGTAAAACCTTTGCCTAATGACCTGCCCAAAATAGGGCTGAATAATTGCCGCTGGCGATGTTGTAAAAGAAATCAAGTCAAGCAATGAGTAATGACTCTTAAATCCTTCATGTTCTTCTTTGTGTTTTTTCATGAATATAATGCCCTGCTTGATCATGATTTGAATCCTCAAAGACATTAATATCATGATATTAATAATAACATGACATTTCATGATATTCATTTATTTTTAGTCTCTCAGTTACACACCACCCAAACTGAACTTTGAACATGCATTGGATTTTCTGTGGGCCTGGGGTTTTCTCTGTGTGTTCTGAAGCCTTTTGAGCTGCAATGAAAAACAGGCAAATGCCTCAACAGTGACATCCCTGGGCAAATTCCCATGCCATAATATGGGATTTGTGGACGCTTACCTTACATAGTCCCCAGGGAAATTTGAGACAGAAAGTTTGAGCCAGGAAACGCAAACTGCAGACAATCTACTGGATGTTAAAAGTTCAGATTTTGGGGGGGAGCATTAGAGCTCGTAAAAAAGAAAAATTACAAAACTTTTTTAATGTCCCGATCCCTTTAAAGTGACAATATTTAGATGCATGAGGGTTCCAGCAGACAGAGATGAGAGTGACTAATACATCAGGCTGATATATTGGGTCGGGCCGTAAATCTGTCTCCCCGTTTCTGTTTCTCTCCTGCATCTCTTCTGTCCGTCACAAGTAACCGATTTACCTGGAAATCAGTTCTGCCGAGCGACAAGACAACGATGGCACGGCGGCTTTACCGCCATACCGTCCCCTTCCTCGCTCTCTAAATCTCCCTCCATCCTCTTTTCGCTCTCTCTCTCTCTCTCTCTCTCTCTCTCCGCGTTCCCCTTTTCCATACAGCTCAGATTAGACCCCCATCCTAAAAGCCAGCTGACGGGGCTAGAAAGGACCCCACAGCTCCTTCACGCAATGCTATAATCCCTTTATTTTCACTCTATAAATACACTTATGATGAACTTTTTGCAGGTTTTTTTTCCAAGTTGAATTTACTTCCTACTCTCTCTCTATCTCTCTCTCTGGCAGTACACATGCGCGTACATGCGTGTGTGTTTGTGTGGCAATAGAAGCCAAGCCTTTAGTGTGTGTGTGTGTGCGTGTGTGCGTGTGTGCGTGTGTGCGTGTGTGTGTGTGTGTGCGTGCGTGCGTGCGTGCGTGCGTGCGTGTGTGTGTGTGTGTGTGTGTGTGGTGTACAGCTTTAGGATCACTTTTATCTGCTTCTCTAAGCCAGAGAGACCTTTCAGTGCTGAACAGAGAGTATGACATGCTGACAAAAGCAGACGAAAACGTATTAAAAGTGCACTTTAAAGTCTGTGTTTGTGCCATGGAGACCCCATGCTCCTTTGCGAAAATGTGAGCAAAATTTGACGGGTACAAAATCCCATTGACAACCTATATACAGCAAAATGTCATGCTTTAGGTAGCATATGACGTATCAAATGTGGGGTTTCTCATGATTCTGAGCCCATTATAAGCATTCATTTTGCATAAAAAAACGCCCATGGGCTAAATTCGGCCATAGCCACTTGCCCAATTAATTAATGTACCCAAATGTGCTGACCCTGTCACATTTTCTGATGACGGGTATGGCTGTTTTTAGCTCCAGCAGTGTTTTTCATGCAAAACCAGTTCGACCCCTAGTTTGACACACCACATGCTACTTAAAAGCCTATCCCCAACACACAGGCTTTCATTTCTGTCCGTGTTGCGCATAAAGAAAAAGCCTGGAATAAATTGTTAGCCACCCACAACGGCCAAGAAGTGGGAGTCAACCCTGGGTGGGCGACGTGTCGTTCCAAATGATGTGACGTAGCGCATCTACCGGCCCATCTGAGCCGGTCCCCGCCCCTCTAGGCCAAAGTGGTTTCAGGTTAGGTCAGGATGCATAAAACATAATGAAAATAAGAAACTTTTCGTTTCTCATAAATTTTGCTTGCAAGTTTGCAAGGTGGATGGAGGCTCAATTCATTCCTTGACTTTCATGGATCATAATAAATCCTCTGTGAAACGGGCGAACGCCTCAACTATTACCATTAGTATTAAATTATTCCAAAACGACTCAATAAGTGACATGCTGTGAGTTTTTTTGATTAGCATCAACGTGTGATCGCGATTGCCGTGTTTCGTCCGCGGGGACCCCCTGGAACCCCTACTTCCTTGGGGGTCCCCAGACTCCAATTTGAGAACCTTTACTATAAATAACAAGACTGATTTCCAGCCAGGCCCCAGTCTGAAAGTCCTGCTGGCAGCCTGGAGGATTGGTATGCTAGCGTAAAGGTCAGAATCAGCAGGGCTTATCCTGTATTAATCTGCCTGTACCATTCACAGATATCTCATGTGCAAAGTTTGACACTTTGGCCTGAGGGTGGTGTAAATTAAGATAGTGCTGAGTGCATTAAGTTTCATGGCAATCTTCCCATTAGAGTAGTAGTATGTGTGCAATTGGAAGTGACTTGAGTAGTAGTTTGCCGGAGCAAAGGCCAGTGGGTCGCAAAAAATCTGTAGAAGAGAGACGTCCTCTGGAGAGCATGCACTTGGCATGGATCGTTCTTTTTTTTTTAATTAGATTCTGAGACAGCTTCTATTTAAAAGGACATTTTGGCCTAATGTTTGGGTTGATGCCAGACGAAAAACAATTAAGAGGGCACATAAAATGACCTGGCAAATATAGGAGGAGCTTACATTTTGAACTTTGCACTCAAAATGTATCTAGGCCTGCTGGATTTATCAAAACTGTCAACCATGTGGTCCAGGTGGTCTGGATTAAAACACCTAAAAGTCGGCCTTATAAGTTGTTTTGAACTATTAAGCGGATTGAGCTTTCTGTTTGCAATTATTATCACTTTAATCCGTCCATGCAAATGTAACCTGACTCGGCCATCTGGGGACAGCAGTGAGTTCCTTGTACTGCTCCAATCTGGACAATGTTAGGCAGAGACGATCCACTCCTTTCAATATCTGCTCACTGTATATGTAGCCATGCGTGGCTGCTAGAGGTGTGACCAACACGAGACTGGTGGCATATTGAAGCTGTGACACAGCGCTAATGTAAACAACAACCAGATTACAACTCGAAAATTATGGATATGTCATATTTTTCTCCCGCTGTTGTCCCACATCATTTCTGCTTGAGAGTCCCCAGTTCAAGGTCGGAGAAAGAGGGAACCTGAACTCAATTATACAGCAATATTTGCAGAGTCAGTTTAGCAAATATGGATGGTCCCTTACAGATATTTTACCTGTTATGTAAAATGAAAGCAAATGGTCCTTAATTATGGTGTCCATTTGGTTTCATGTTACACTCTTACAAGAAGTTTATTATTTTTTGATTAACGTTTCTCTGTTATCGCTCCTATGTCCCACATTAATACAGCATGGAATTGGGTCCAAGAGGCTAATCAAATCGCAATAAATAATAGACCTTCACGTGAAAAGGGTTGGAAACCACTGCACTTTGCAGGTCGGCACCGAAAAACATTATACAAGAAAAACGCACTCATGCACATGCAGAACGCATTGCAGACGGATCCACCAAGAGTCTACTATAAGACAGACAGAAGCACTCTGGTTTTCCACATAACCTTCAGTTAGTGTAACACATCCAGATTTTCTTCATGCTCTCTCTCTCTCTTTTTAAATCCTCCCCTCCCCCTTACCAATTTTTTCAACCATATTGTTCGTGCAGAGGTCTTCACCCACTCCTCTTCCTTATATAAAGCCATTAACTGGCATGCAGTTATTTTTAGAGGGCAGGTGCTGTCGCGTGGTGTTCCCAGACAAAGACATCATCTATGGTTCTGGGATGCATATAGCCAGAGAATGCTCTTAAGTGCCCGAAGCACTTACCAGATGGGAGAAATTTAATAATTGCGCCAGAGCGAAGGAGCTGTTAGGTTTTATTAATTTTTTATATAACTCACTTATGCTCAAGTAGTTTTCAATCCTAAAATGTAATGCTCTTAACCATTGTTATGGCCTAACATTTGTGCACGTATACCTGCCATCGGGGTGTTCATTCGTTGAAAATGGAAGGCCATTTAAATATCGGGTGTCCGGACATCATCGGAGCAGTTTAAAAGCATGACTGTAACCCCTGATCGATATATATACTGTTACATATCAGCTTCCATGTCCATCACTGTGTTCAGTGTTTTGAGTATTGCGTAGGTCAGTAGCCTGGCTAAAGCCAGACCGAATCAGCTGTTGGCAAAAAATTGCCTGTCAGCAGATCTTGAATAGCTCAATTGTACGCCCATTTCCAACTCCAGAAAATTGGGGTGGCCAATGAGGACACAGTTTGCAAACATATTTGAATGAGGTGTCCTGATTGGCCATCCCAATTTTCTGGAGTAGGAAATGGGAATACAATTGAGGATTTGATTTAAAAAGATATGCCAGCTGGACGCTCATAAGAGAAGATCTCTTCTCGATCGGTTTAATTCCAAGCATGCCCACTTGGACATGCTGCATTAGGCTGCAGACCTCCATTTAATGGCATTTTCTATCTCTCCCAATTTATAAAACCGACGTTAGGTTAACTCGGAGGGTACACAATAGAACCAAATGGACACTCAATTACGGACCCATGAGTGTCAATTTAACATTAATTTCATTTACATCTCTGGGAGGCAGGCATGACCTTATTTGGACAAGTACAACTTGACCTGTACTGAGGGTTTATGAAACCTTAATGCCAGTTATGATAAAATACACCACGTCAGTGTACTGCTATTAACAGCAGGCCTATCACCTTTTATGTTGCAATGCCATTGATGTGTATACATTTCCCCTTAGATCAGTGGTTTTCAACCTTTTTCCTACCAGGGCCCACTATTTAGTCAGAATTTGAGCCACGGACAACCATTTGATGACATTCTAGCCCCACACAGACCCCCAAACTAAAGATTTATTTTGTTTTTGTCCACAATTCCCAGCAGGATTTCAAATGGACACATTTGACTGTGTAAATGGCAAATCATCCTGGTCATCCGTGTGAATTCACATTATCATGGCCTGCAGGCCCCAAGCACTGTCTGAGTGGCCGTTTTTGCAGAAACCCCCCAAAAATAAGTGAAGGAGCCAATCCGAGATCACAAGGCCCCACAGGGCCCTAATCGGTCAGCAGAAGACCCAGAATAATGTGAATCCACGCGTGGTGCACGGAAAGAGATGAAGAAAGACAGATAGACTGACTAAGAGAGTGTTTCCAGAGCTGATGTTGGGTTGATTAGAGCACAGCAAAAAAAAAAACTTAATTTAACCCTGATGGTGTGAAGAGAGGGAGATGGGGACATTTCTGTCTGCCAGTAATAAGCGGTTTGGTCTGAGTACTGTACAGAAAAAGGCAGCAGTGAACATCTGTTCGGCACACCGCACATACAGTAGACTGCATTTAGGGACATCTGGAGGCCTGTCGTCATGTCCACACGCACGGGACTGACGGGAGTGTCCTCTTCAGAGGACAGGAGAGGAGAGAGGAGTAGGGGTGGATCTAGGCATGGGCATGGGAGGGGCAATGCCCCCCCTAAATGCCCTGTCTGTCCCACCAAACACAATGGCATGCAAAACAACCCAAGATATTTCAAATTAAAGTGCTTATATTTTAAATGACTTGAAACACTACTACTGCTACTAACTAACTACAGTTGTGGCGCCACTAAACCAACAGCATTTCATCATTGAAAACAGAAAACTCTCTGAGTCAGACCTTTAGCTTTATGCATGCTGCGTGTCTGTTGCAACTTCAGCTGATGTTAGTATTGATGCTTACTCGCCTAATAAAAGTCTTTTAACCGAAAATGGTATGGGTGCGACTTCATCACACCCATACCATTTTCTCTTGCCCTCCTAATTGGGAAATGTTACATCCGCCAAGAGGCGGAGGAGAGGAGAGAAGGATGGAAGCAGGACAGGAAATGGACAGCTTTAGCTGCGCAAGAGTGATGCTCGATTGTTGTGAGTTGTGAGTTTTGGCTTGAGATCACACGAGAAAAAACATCCCAGAGAAATAAATGAAGTCACGCTTAACTTAATACCCCGTCGCCGTTACCCCCGACAGAGTGCAAACTCGGACGTCTTAGCGCGAATAACGGATGGCGGGGAGGTGAAAAATGGAATGCGAAGAACAGGGGAGAGGAGGAAGAGGAGGAAGAGGAGTCAGAGAGGCAGAGGCAGGGGGTAGATGAGTGATGACAGGGAAGGGAAGACATGAGAAGAAAAGTTACGTCGTCGAGAAACGCAAAGCTAGAAAAACACTGGCAGGAAACAAACAAACATCACACATGGAATACATCATACAGAAGTAGTACTGCACATACCGGTACTATCTATTCGACTTCCCCTTTAATGCGATTACATTAATTTATTATTATAATTAATTCATGAATTAATGAGTTGTGACAACAGTAGCCGATGATGCCTTAATTGGCTTAATACAGCGTGATCCGATTCTCCATCGCTATGGCATAATGCACGCACTGCAACAATGCACTCCCAGCTGGGTGACTTCGGAAAGGTTCAACAAAACTTCAAACGTTTTGCTGTAAAGGGGTTATCCTCGATGTTTGAAAAGAGTGTGTTTGTTAAGCAGCACAACCACAGCAGGTAAGAGACCAGTCGTTATTTAGAAAAGTGGATGAACTTTAAATGAAAACAGGGTTGCAAACTTTTGCTGAATGACAAGTCACCGACCTGTGGTTGCTTCTAGCCCTTGAGGCTTCTTACTGGTTTGAGTAGTATTTTTATAAGGCCGTTTGGGGGGAATGAAGAGTGTGGTGTGTCTGCAAAGACCATTATAATGTGGTCAAATCGTATCTTACAATGTTCTTCCAAAAAGAAGCTGAAGTTGTCCCTGGTAGATTGAGTGTAAAGCAGTGGTTTTCAATCCTTTTCATAGCAAGCATGTCCATTAATTATTCAGCATCTGAGTCAATGTCCACCTTTTAATACTATGCTAATTTCAGTCCAATCAGGATCGTGTGGGTGTGGGCCTGGGTGTACTTGCTGTTGGCCTCTTGTACACCCCTCCCCCACTGTAGAGTGTGTGCATGTGCACATCTTGTAACCAGGCTTGATGTGCCTTTAAGTAATGCTTAACACTATTGGACTCCTGAGAGCGCTAGATGAATCCAAATGGACCCCCTAAGGGTCCAACTCTCCATCATCATTTAGCTGCCCCCCCCCCCCCTCCTCCCAGGACCACTGTTCTCACACACCCGCTGGTGCAAAAGAACGACGTGTAAACCATGTTTGGTCGTGGCAGCGCGCTCCTTCCTTCCAGGTGGCAGGCGCGGCGCGTTGCCCTGGGAGGCCGCCAAACCCTTTTCATGGAATGCATTGGAAGTCAACGAGAGACAGATGGACAAGTGTGAGGATAAATCATTATTTTTTTGGAACGATCGCAAACGCTTTATAAAAATAATCGCTTAGTTTACTCCGTCACAGACGGTGCACGCCGCGGCGGCTGCTGCAGAACGATGACGAACGAATGCCGCAGTCAGTCAGTCAGTCCCAAGTTGTACTTCTTTTAGAGTGCCCAGTAAGTATACGGCGCTGTCATCGCAAGACACGATCAATTATTGGCAGCCTGTCGACAAAACTCTTTCAAATGACAAATACAGCCCCACCCCTCCCCAAAGGGACTCTTGGCACAATCAGAAACAACACGCGATACGTCTTCTTATGTTCTCCTGGACCCATTATCGGGACAAAACTTTGATAATCATTAAAAAGATATTGTTTGTTCAGTCACACGCCAAGCTCTTATTGACTCTGCGCCCGGCGCCTGACAGCAATGCCTTTCATCGGATTTCCGGGCTGCAGTTTATATAGCCTGGCCGCGGATCTGCATGCGTCATGACGGCTCTCATGCTGTTCCTCCTCCTCCTCCTTATTCTTCTTGTAGTTCTACTTGACATGGCAGCGGTATATAGAGCTACAGTTGAGCAGCGGAAGTGTCAGATGTGAGCCAAACGGACTCAGAGAGGCGCGTTGTTGTTGTTGCCCCGGAGGAGACGATGTGGCTCCTTAATGACTGTGTGCATTATGTATGTGTGTGTGTGTGTGTGTGCCTGCGCGGCTATACCGCAGTACGTGTAATAAGTGTGTGTACTCACTGTACTGCCTGTACATGCTTTGTTTCAGGGCGCGCGCGCACACACACACACACACACACACACACACACACACACACACACACACACACACACCTGTCTCTGTTTGCGCTCCGTCGTGTCGCAGCGCTCTCCTCGGAATAAGCATGTACTGTATGTTCAAGTCTCATTCACTGAGCCATAATGCTGTAGCTTCTCTCTTTCTTTCTCTCTTGCTTTTTATCACGTCTCTTGCCCCCCTCTCTCTCTCCCTCTCTCTCTCTCTATCACCTACAGCAGGTCCCCTGGGCAGGCTCTTAAATGCTGCAATCTGTCTCTGTCTCACATACCCCCCCCTTTCCCACCCCCCTCCACCCAACCCAACCCGAGCAATCCCTCCCTCACTGGCTTCCTCTCATGTGCTGCATCTCTCTTTCTCTCTCTCTCTCTCCCCCCTCCCCTGCCAGGCTCAGCGCCTCATGAATCACTGGCGCTAACTACTACATGTAAAAGGAAGAATTCCCCCGGCCAAAAAGACAGATAGCAGATATGGACCAGCAGAAAGCAAAGAGAGAGAGAAAGAGAAAGAAAGGGGAGGGAACCAGCAGTGGTGATGGTAGTAGTAGTGGTGGTGGTGTGTGTGTGTGTGTGTGTGTGTGTGTGTGTGTGTGTGTGGGGGGGGGGGTATTAGGGACAAATCATGAAAAAAGGGGTTAATGCCAGCTAGTCATCTGTGATTAAGAGGGCTATAGGAGTGGGGGAACATGCTGGGGAGAGAGAGAGGGAGAGAAAAGGATGGAGGGGGAGAGAGAGAGAGAGAAAGAGAGAGAAAGGGGATAATAGATGGAAGAATGCCACCGCTGTTGCTACGCTACCCTCGCGGCTTTCCGCGATTTGCTCTGCTTTTATAGAGAAAAGAGTTTTGAGGACGCCGTCATCATCCTGTTGAGGCCTGAAAGAATACGTTATGTAACGTGCACAGCGAAATTATCCCCCTTTCAGAGACCTGCGTGTGCGTGCGAGATGTGCTTGTGTGTGCATGTGAGACGCGTTGTGTGTGGAAAAAAAAGTGCGTGCGTGCGTGCATGAGTGCGTGTGTGTACAGCCCGTTGCTAGGTGAATGATTAAGGGACCACTTCACCCTCTTTTGCAACCAGATATTATTTTAATTATGTTTGGGAGATGGGAAACACTTTCCTGCTGTGGTAATTTGTGTTTGTATTTTTATTTTTTTCTATTTTTTTATCCCACAAATTTTGTAACCCATTTTTCACCCCTATGTCATGAGATTTCCCTGGTTGGACGCGTGGAAGGAACACGTTATTCCAACCAGTTCCTGTCCCCTCCATCAGACGCCCCAGCTGTCCAGGGGGAGGCAGTCTAGAGCCTAGTATCACTGCATGTTTTATTTGAGGTATACCTACCCATATAGGCCCTATAGGGTAGGTATACCTACCCTATAGCACATGCAAACTCCACACAGAAAGGCCGTTTTGGGCACTGATGAAGCATGTTTTTACTTTTAGATACTATTCAAAGTGTCTGTGGACACTGCTGTAGCATACTACAATGACCATAATGCTTCGCTGCACTCACCCACCTTGTGGAAGAGGTAGATTCCTGTCAAACAGTACTGAGACAACATGTAGTCCGGAAGTGAGACCAGTGTCCATGACATCACATGCCAAAAACACTTATTACATGAAAAAAAACCACCAGAAAAGTATTTATCTCCCAAACATCATTAACCGTTTTGTTTGTCAGGGACACATATTTCCTGACATGCCACTAGGTCATGCTAGCAGACCTAGTAACCCAGGTCTGCATTATTATTCATTTACTTTTAATCCATGGGCCCCAGTGACCCCCAGAAAATGAACTACTTAATATTTCACCAAAACCAGAGCAGAACTCCACCATGAGACTCTGGCAATCACTTAATACAGTTGCAACCACTGTATTAATGGCAACTATTTCATAGAGCTTAGCCTAAAAAAATGTGAACTATCCCTTTAAGAGCCAGACCTCTGTCTATTCTAGGATAAAGATCCATCATGCTTCAGTCTCTGCCTTCACTTCACTCTCTCCCAAGCTGCCGTCTGGCCTCTATGCCGCTGGTTTATTCTGGAAGAGGCTAGACGCTCTATAAGGCTGTGTGTGTGTGTGTGTGTGTGTGTGTTATGTGTGTGTGTGTGTGTGTGTGTGTGTGTGTGTGTGCGTGTGCGTGTGTGCATGTGTGTGCGTGTGCGCAACCATCAATCCCTGCTTAACTGTGTCCTCATTGGACTTTAAGGTGCATGTTACAAATGGCCCCAAAAGTGTGTGTGTGCGTGTGGGTGCGTGTGTGTGTGTTGATCCGGAGTTAACCTCGCAATCCACCCGACCTGACCAGTGTCAGCTGTGTTTTGTCACAGTCTGTCGGTAGTCGAACTTGATTAATATCCTATACAACACATGCATGCAGCGCACGCACACACACACACACACACACACACACACACACACACACACACACACACACACACACACACACACACACACACACACACACACACACACACACACACACACACACACACACACACACACACACACACACACACACACTTTATGCATATATTGGATCGGGGCTTTAACCTTGGCTAAATGTGGAGGTTTTTTTATGCTGGCTGTGTGAAGTCGAAGCCAAATCCCTCTTGTGGCTTTTTTCGAGATCCACATCCATTGGATTTCTCAGTATATGGTCCTCCTTGCATCTCCCCCTCCTTTCTTGAAAGAACAGAACATAAACATTGCGCTTTTATACAGCATCTACATTCACACACACACACACACACACACACACACACACACACACACACACACACACACACACACACACACACACACACACCACACACACACACACACACACACACACACACACACCACACACAGAGCCTTCCATCCCATTGTCCGTTCAGGGTCAGCTCAGTCCATTGTGTTGCACACAACACATTTCATGGAAAACGGTCACAGGTCATCCCGATGGACCACTTAAAGGTCTGTTTGGTTCCATCAGTACACACCCTCAGAGTAATCGCTGTCCTTGCACTGAAAACGTCTGAAAGCCGCTTCTATACAGGGTTGGACGGAGGAGATACAGGGCCAAATTAGCCATTGGGCCGGTGGGGCCACGATCCTGGGGCCATTAGCCCTCAAGGCTTTCAGGGGAACCGGAGTGTGCGGTACGAGGTTTGGCTCTGAAAAGGAACGGACATGCACTGCTCCCGTGCTTGTGGTTAGGGTTAGGTCAGGGCCAGATCTAGGCATGGGCATGGGGGGGGTCAATGCCCCCCTAAATGCCCTGACTTCCCCACCAAACATGATGGCATGCAAAACAACCCAATTACAATTGTGGCACCACTAAACCAACACCATTTTATCATACAAAACAGAAAACTCTCTCCTTTAGCTTTATGCATGCATTGCAACTGATGTTATTATTGATGCTTACTTGCCTAATATACAGTAAGTCCTGTAACCGACTTCATCGCCTGTGGCGTGAAGCGACACGGGCGATGAAGCCGCCACCATTCTATTTTTTCCGTTGTCGGTCTAACGGAGGTCGGACCAGTAGTACGTCTAAAACTAAAACCTGTACCCATGCAGCCACACAGGGTTCTGGTGAGGGTTAATCTGTCCCTTAGGAGATGAAGCAGTAGGAACGGAAGCTGAGAGAGAGGTCACCGATTCCCTCACAAGGACTTGAACTCGCGTCTTTTTTTGACTTGTACAGCACATCGGATCAAAACATACCTTACAGATATTAACCACTTAAAAGACAATTTCCACCCATTTTCAACATTGTACTCTGTATGTATAGTTGTTGTGTGGAAATAATGACAAAAACACCCTTTATTTGTTGCCTAAAAGTGGCATGGAAAAAAAAAACATTAACATTGTGGAGTACTTCACAATGTTAATTATTTTTATCAGTCCTCCACATATAGGCAACACAGAATCACTGATCAGTTTTTGACAGGTCTTAATCGTTTGGAAGAAATTGCTTATTTCTTTTTTGTGATATTTTAGTAATTTCTATCTACAGTATGTAGTTTTAGTAGGCTCAGTGTTAAGTCACGCTAAGTGCTAAGACTGTGTGTGCGTGGCTCTAGCGCCCTAGGTACAACTACTACTGTAGTTATGTATACAAACGGCCGGCTGGCGGCCCCAACTTATCATCACAGCGCTGCAGTTGTTAGGCAGATTAATATCATTCGTCTTGTGTGCCATAATGTCCTCCGCCTCTCCTTTGAAATCTATTCAGAACAAGAACTTTCCATGCTGTTTTCTTGAAATAATCCATTCTCTTGTGAAAAGCATCCTCCATTCATTTAGAATGATTTTTCACTGCATCATGTTCAAAATCCGATTGGAACGAGAGCACACACATCGTTTATCATAGCACTGTGCAGTACCCCATGTGAGCAACAGGGCGGCGTCATGAGTAATAAGTAGTAAGTACTATTACATGTTAATTCACGATTCAGGCCTCTCATGCGTGCGCCAATCTGACCGATATGCCCATGTATGCATGGGGCGTATCGGGGACCCCCAGGGGACACATGCACAAATCAGTTCATGCAACCATTCATGTTGTGCCTGACATCAGTACATGCTATGTTAGACAATACGTTGTAAGTCCAAACTCCAGATCCATTAATATCACATCCCTGGTCTGTGTGACTCATTATTCTTCTTCTAATGCATGCGTGGGCTTTCTTATTACTTCTTTCGTTTATATATAGTAGTGCATACTGATTTGGCATGCCCGGTTTTATATATGTATGCGCCTTTTTTTCCTTTCCACCTTTCTTGTACGCCGACCCAACCAGCAGCATTAGGCCCACGTTACATTTGTGACGTCCAGGGTTTTACCAACAGACCTACAATGCACCCTCTGTAGACATGTGACGACAGGGGGCTCTGTTTTAAAGAAATAACACGATTCCATCCAGCACAACATGCCCAAAGAAGGGATGCAGCGTTGAAAGAGGTTAAAGACGACCAATTTGGCTGTTTTTTTTAAAGGCACTTTAAACAAACTGGGGGAGCATATTAAAGGAGACACCGTATAAATCACCAGGGAGTAAACTTTGAATCAGTCAATTTTGAATTGTGTGTGTGTGTGTGTGTGTTGTGAGGGAGAGAGCAGTGGGTAGGGGGAAGAGAGAAGAGACTGAAGGTAAAGTCAAGGTCTGTTCACAGTGGGGATGTGTTTACTGTATTGTACTGAAACCTTTTATACAATGTCCTTGCTCTCTATGTTTTTCTCTCTCTCTCTCCCTCTCTCTATTGACGTTAGAAAATCTATGATTACATTGTCAAAGCACGGGTGGAACAAAACAATCGAAACACATACTATTAAATTGGAATAAAGACCTGGGTGAACAACAGAACTGTGTTGCATTGCAACTTAGGTGGCATTCGCACCAGCATGCTGCAGACCTGCGGTGATAAAAACGAACAACACGGCTGCTGTATTGTTGGAAAATTGTCTTTGTCTGGTAGTGTTGAAGGCCCATCGAATTCAGCTGCGGATCAAATGAAAAATTCAAAACAAACAACACACAAAAATACTGTGGTTTCGCTTCACTTCAGAAGCAGATTATATAAAGGCCACAATCACAATCAAGTGAGTGCATTCACAAGGCGCGAATGCAATCGCATTAAATATCCTGATTCTCCCAGAAAAAACAGGGTTTCGCTAAGCTTCAAAGCACAGCAGTCAGATTATTAAGGCCACAATCACATTAACTATAGGGTATCCATCCATCCATCTTCAACCGCTTATCCATAGTCGGGTCGTGGGGGCAACGGCTCCACCACTTCCCTCTCCAGAGCGACTGTCTTCGTCCTGTGGGATAGCCGAGACGTTGCAAGGCCAGTAAAACTCTCAATGGGGACATTCCTATAGGAAGACACTCGAGAGGCATCCTAACCAGATGCCTGAACAATCTAACCAAATTTTTAGCCATATTCTGCTGAATGTTTTCTGCAGCTCAATATGTGTGCATCACTAGTAAAGATGTCCCTTGACGTCATGAAATGAATAGATGGAAGTAGTAAACCTTATTGCAATATGACCAGACGATCATAGCCTGATATACTGTAGATATACCAATATCAAGAAGGTTACACACAAGAACAATGCATTGCAGTCTACAAGATACTGTATATAGCAGGATTATGACAGTGATTGGGTTCCATCGATCATATATATTCGCATAAAGAGTTTGCACTTGTAGTACAACCCTGGACTGGGTAGTACAATCCTGACAGGAGACACTGCTGATGTGGAGTCAGATAAAGTGCTATGTGTGCAGTGCTTGTGTAGACAGTCGAGTAGGCTACTGCCATTAACCTTCCAGGTTTATTTATGTCTGTAGGCTAGCAGCTGCTTTACAAACCAAGCTGGTGAAGTTATAGTGATCTGTTATTGCACACACGTACACACACACACACACACACACACACACACACACACACACACACACACACACACACACACACACACAACACACACACACACACACACGCACACACACACGCGCGCACACATGTGAGTGTGTCTCCCAGACAACACACTGCACCCACGTTTTTTTTTTTTTTTTTTTTTTTTTTTACAATTGGCATTTAGGCCACACTCTTAATCCAAAGTGACATACAATAAGTAGAAACATTGCAATGCATCATACAGATTACAGTTTACAATTTAAACAGAATTTACAATACACAATATACAATGTAACACACTTGAACATGGTAATACATTAAACATCCTATATACAGTATAAGACACTTCTATCTCAGTTTAATTAAGTGCTATCTAAACTAGGAGGGTACTGCAAGTACTATGGGTTGCTATGTAATACAAGTGCTATGGACTCACTTTACGCATTCATTCATACAACGATATCAGAGGAATCAACGCAAGGCACCAAACTGCTCCTCGAGAGCGATTATGGGACCCCTGCAGCCACGTTCCTGTGTGTTTGTTATGCTGTACATCCACATAAAAAAGGGTAGATTGGGGAAACTCTTTTGAAACGGTTGACTGTAGTGTTTTCAATGTGTTTGCATTAACTTAATATGAACTTTCAAAGCCTTGGGGACAAATGACAGCATGTTGCTCTGTTTCTATGTGCAGTACCAAGGTCGTTGCTGTAAATAGTGTAGGGGTATACTCTCTCTCTCTCGTATTGTGTCTTCTCCACCTCTCTTTCTCATTGTGTTTGTGTTGCTCCTTCTCTTCCCTCTCAGGCCACCTCTCCAGGGGTGGATGTAACATTTCCCAATTGGGGGGGCAGGCAAAAATGGTATGGGTGCGGCTTAATCGCCTGTGGTGCGAAGCGACAGGACTTTTATTAGGCAATTAAGCATCCATAATAACATCAGTTGTTGTTGAAGTTGCAACAGGCACACAGCATGCATAAAGCTAAAGGTCTGACTCAGAGAGTTTTCTGTTTTCAATGATGAAATGCTGTTGGTTTAGTGGTGACACAGCTGTAGTTAGTTTATATTTCAAATCATTTGAAATATAAACACTTTAATTTGAAATATCTCGGGTTGTTTTGCATGCCATTGTGCTTGGTTGGGCAGTCAGAGCATTTAGGGGGGCAATGCCCATGTCCAGATCCGCCCCTGCACCTCTCTCTTTTCAGACTCACTCACTTTGGTTCCTGTCTCTATTATCTCTGCAGTCCCATCTCGACATGCCCCTCTCTCTCTCTCTCTCTCTCATCTCTCATCTCCTCTCTCTTCTCTCTCTCTCTCTCTCTCTCTCTCACTCTCTCTCTCCTCTCTCTCTCTCTCTCTCTGGTCTGTCTCTCTTTTTCCCCACATCCTGCTCCTCTCTTTCTGATCTGGCTTTGGAGGACGGCTGTGTTACTGTATTTTTTGTTACCTTTTGTCCGCATATAATTTAGGAATGTAGTCAAGGACGTATAATGGTCTGTACAACCCGGCAGTGCGGAATAAAGGACTCTCCCCTCTCTCCTTCTCTCTACCCTCTAGCTGAGCACAGTACTCCTGAGCATCTTGTTCATTCCGGTGGTTACACATCCCTCTTTCACTGCTTGGGCATTTCCCTTTTTTATTTTCACTCTCTGTCATCATTCATCTCTCTCTACCTGGAATGAGTGAGTGAGAGAGTTTTAAAGTCAGTTCAGACGGTGAAGACGGACGGACGGACGGACGGACGCACACGACGCGCGACACACACACACAACACACACCACACACACACACAACAACACACACACACACACACACACACACACACACACACACACACAACACACCAAAGCCATGCCTACTCTATACTGAAAATGTATGCGCTCATACTGTATCTGGCATTATGCCCACATACACACACACGCGTGCGTGTGCAGAAGACATGCCTACTGTATACTGAAAATGTATGCCCATATAGTATATCTATGTATGTCCACATATATCCACATGCATGCACACATACATAGTGTACCCCCCCCCCCCCCCCACACACACACACACACACGCACACACACACACACACACACACACAGAGCCTGGAGGAATCCCTTTTTTTTTTTCATTTCATATACTGTGTGTGTGTGTGTGTGTGTGTGTGTGTGTGTGGTGTGTGTGTGTGTGTGTGTGTGTGTGTGTGGTGTGTTGGTGTCGCTGTCCTCGGGCGTTAGGGCAAAGGGAATTAAGTGAAGTGGGTGTTTCGAAGGAAGGAAGGGAGGAGGAAGAGGGAGGGAGAGTGGGCTGCTATAAATATTGATGAAGACAGAGCTATTCTTACAGCTGCAACCCATAGATATACCATGTCATGCATACACTATACTCACTGTACCGCATATCCCTGAGCTGAATATCCTATTTAGTCAATCAATTTCACTGTAAATTCACATCTTCTCCCTCTCTTTCCTCTCTTTCCGTCTGTCTCCCTATACATACCCCCCTCCATCTCTTTCTCATCTCCGCTTCTCTATCTCTCTCCCTCCTATGCACAAACACAATCACACGTCTATTCTAAACAGGAGGACGGGGCAAGCGAGCGCCCTCTCTGCATTATCTGCATACTGTATAGGCTTATTGTGTATTCCCTTTTATCTGTGTGCACATGCATGGCACACTGCACATACAGAAGACCCCCTTCAATGCATCCATCATGCATGCATGCAGCGCCCGCACACACGGCGCACAGACACGCATACATGCACACATACACACACACACACACATACGATATGTACAGTAAACATATCATCATCATCATTACCATCATCATGCAATCATTTCCGGGGGTTTTAACATTCATATCTGTAGCCTCTAGATTGGCGAGGTATTTCCCCATGATGTTTCGCCTGCTCCGCAAAGATCCGTAGCTCAGGGGCGGATGTAACATTTCCCAATTGGGAGGGGGGGGGTGGGCAGGTGAAAAAGGTATGGGGGCGGCTTCATCACCCGCGTCGCCTCGCATCACGGCGATGACCGCCCCCAAACCATTTTTTCGGTTACAGGCCTTTTATAGGCAAAATAAGCATCAATAGCAATCAGTTGACACAAAGCATGCATAAAGCTAAAGGTCTGACTCAGAGAGTTTTCTGTTTTCAATGATGAAATGCTGTTGGTTTAGTGTTGGCACAACTGTAGCAGTAGTAGTGTTTCAAATCATTTTAATATAAGCCCTCTAATTGAAATATCTTGTGTTGTTCTGCCTGCCATCGTTTGGTGGGGCAGTATGGCATTTAGGGGGCATTGCTCCCACATGCCCATGCCTAGATCCCCCCTGCCTTAGCTCCCCTCCCTTCCCCCCAGATGACAAGTGACCTAATTTTTACGGTTTCCTGCGGTTGTCTCAATCGCGCCTCCTCCTTCGTTCTTTCGCTTGCTTCTTCACCCCCCCCCCCCCCCACACACACACACACACACACACATGCACACACACTCTCTCTCTCTCTTCTATTCCTCCTCGTCTGTGCCTTGACTCTTCACACATACCCCCCCACACCCACCACCAACATGTCTGGAGTGTTAACTTAACACAGAAGAACCATTTTTACAGG
>CM076986.1:19418190-19420690 GCA_039105355.1 Benthosema pterotum
TGACTTGTACAGCACATCGATCAAAACATACCTTACAGATATTAACCACTTAAAAGACAATTTCCACCCATTTTCAACATTGTACTCTGTATAATAGTTGTTGTAATGGAAATAATGACAAAAACACCCTTTATTTGTTGCCTAAAAGTGGCATGGAAAAATAAAAACATTAACATTGTGGAGTACTTCACAATGTTAATTATTTTTATCAGTCCTCCACATATAGGCAACACAGAATCACTGATCAGTTTTTGACAGGTCTTAATCGTTTGGAAGAAATTGCTTATTTCTTTTTTGTCATATTTTAGTAATTTCTATCTACAGTAATGTATTTTTAGTAGGCTCAGTGTTAAGTCACTCTAAGTGCTAAGACTGGTGTGCGTGGCTCTAGCGCCTAGGTACAACTACTACTGTAGTTATGTATACAAACAAACGGCCGGCTGGCGTGGCGGTGGCCCCAACGTATCAGCACAGCGCTGCAGTTGTTAGGCAGATAAATATCATTCGTCATGTGTGCCATAATGTCCTCCGCCTCTCCCTTTGAAATCTATTCAGAACAAGAACTTTCATGCTGTTTTCTTGAAATAATCCATTCTCTAGTGAAAAGCATCCTCCATTCATTTAGAATGATTTTTCACTGCATCATGTTCAAAATCCGATTGGAACGAGAGCACACACATCGTTTATCATAGCACTGTGCAGTACCCCATGTGAGCAACAGGGCGGCGTCATGAGTGTCATAAGTTGTAAGTACTATTAATGTTAATTCACGATTCAAGGCCTCTCATGCGTGCGCCAATCTGACCGATAATGCCCATGTATGCATGGGGCGTATCGGGGACCCCCAGGGACACATGCACAAATCAGGTCCATGCAACCATTCATGTTGTGCCTGACATCAGTACATGCTATGTTAGACAATACTTGTAAGTCCAAACTCCAGATCCATTAATATCACATCCCTGGTCTGTGTGACTCATTATTATTCTTCTAATGCATGCGTGGGCTTTCTTATTACTTCTTTCGTTTATATATAGTAGTGCATACTGATTTGGCATGCCGGTTTTATATATATGTATATGCGCCTTTTTTTCCTTTCCCCTTTCCTGTACGCCGACCAACCAGCAGCATTAGGCCCACTTACATTTGTGACGTCCAGGGTTTTATACCAACAGACCTACAATGCAACCTCAGTAGACATGTGCGACCAGGGGGGCTCTGTTTTAAAGAAATAACACGATTCCATCCAGCACAACATGCCCAAAGAAGGATGCAGCGTTGAAAGAGGTTAAAGACGACCAATTTGGCTGTTTTTTTTAAAAGGCACTTTAAACAAACAGGGGGAGCATATTAAAGGAGACACCGTATAAATCACCAGGGAGTAAACTTTGAATCAGTCAATTTTGAATTATGTGTGTGTGTGTGTGTGTGGGAGGGAGAGAGCAGTGGTAGGGGGAAGAGAGAAGAGACTGAAGTAAAGTCAAGGTCTGTTCACAGTGGGGATGTGTGTTACTGTATTGTAACTGAAACCTTTTTACAATGTCCTTGCTCTCTGCTATTTCTCTCTCTCTCTCTCTCTCTCTCCCTCTCTCTATTGACGTTAGAAAATCTATGATTACATTGTCAAAGCACGGGTGGAACAAAACAATCGAACGCATACTATTAAATGGAATAAAGAACTGGGTGGAACAACAGAACTGTGTTGCATTGCAACTTAGGTGGCATTCGCACCAGCGCTGCAGACCTGCGGTGATAAAAACGAACAACACGGCTGCTGTATAGTTGGAAAATTGTCTTTGTCTGGTAAGTTGAAGGCCCATCGAATTCAGCTGCGGATCAAATGAAAAAATCAAAACAAACAACACACAAAAATACTGTGGTTTCGCTTCACTTCAGAAGCAGATTATATAAAGGCCACAATCACAATCAAGTGAGTGCATTCACAAGGCGCGAATGCAATCGCATTAAATATCCTGATTCTCCCAGAAAAAACAAGGTTTCACTAAGCTTCAAAAGCACAGCAGTCAGATTATTAAGGCACAATCACATTAACTATAGGGTATCCATCCATCCATCCATCTTCAACCGCTATCCATAGTCGGGTCGTGGGTGGGCAACGGCTCCACCAGAGTGTTCCAGACTTCCCTCTCCAGAGCGACTGTCTTCGTCCTGTGGGATAGCCGAGACGTTGCAAGGCCAGTAAAACTCTCAATGGGGACATTCCTATAGGAAAGACACTCGAGAGGCATTCCTAACCAGATGCCTGAACAATCTAAACCAAATTATTTAGCCATATTCTGCTGAATGTTTTCTGCAGCTCAATATGTGTGCATCACTAGTAAAGATGTCCCTTGACGTCATGAAATGAATAGATGGAAGTAGTAAACCTTATTGAATATGACCAGACGATCATAGCCTGATATACTGTAGATATACCAATAAAAGAGTTACACACAAGAACAATGCATTGCAGTCTACAAGATATACTGTATAGCAGGAT
>CM076986.1:19425690-19563638 GCA_039105355.1 Benthosema pterotum
ACTTATTTTCTAGCTGTTAATTGAAATTAATCACATAGCTACCATATGGAAACTCTCCCTGCGCCATGACGCTCCGAGATGAGGTTCCACACAACCACGTATGCCACTGCAGAGCTGTAAATCGTCGATTATTTGCCCCGATGGACAACTGCAAACCTTTTACTTTTCGTGTCCAAAAATAATGGTTGGGGGACCTGGTATGATGTTTTCTGTTAGGCAATCTAACTCACAGCTTGAAACAAGTGTTTACATTCAGTTCACATACAGTCAGGCAGTTATATGTTTATTTTTTAAGTGATTTGGGTGATTTGGAAAACCCTCTGGTCTCCCCCAGTAACAAGATGTGCACGTGCACACACTCTACAGTGAGGGGAAGTGCGACCGGCCAACAGCACATACACCAAGTACCACCCCCACCCCCACTCGATCCTGATTGGAAGAAGGCCCCTCTCATCCTGATTGGACGAAAGGCTTTTAGTTTTCCCCCAAAGCCCAAAGTGAAACTAGGGTTTTATGACACCAGGGCCTCACTGGGGACAGGGAGGAACTCCTTATATGGTCACCACACTCTATAGTAGGGAGGATTATCCAAAAAAGAAGAAATAAATAACAATATTTGAATTAAGTGAAATCACTTACTATACCTTTAACTTTCCAGAAGGCTGTACTCTTTAGTACTCTGAAGCCTGATAAATGCACTTGACCGATTGCCTTCATATACAGTAGGAGAAAGTGTCCTTTTTCGGCTGCATCACATTTATAATTGAGACATCTCTCTCTCTCAGTGACGGATAGTTTCTCTCCACCTTGATCTCATTCCCTTCAAAAGGCTCAGTTAGGTCGATTTGTTTACAGAAAATGCAGCAAATTACCATCGTCGGCACATCACCAACAGCAGAAGCAAATGGAATACTTTTCTGAGACATAAGTGGGTGTGAAGTCTTGTTTAGAATGCAGCGCAAGGTGCACCCTTAAATGTGTGCACCTTTTACGTTCCAATAACAAGCTTTTAACTGGTTAAATGGCAAAAAAGCGCTATAGATCGTTCAGCTTCTCTGGCTTTGAAATCTGCTGCTGTCCTCCGGGGATGAATGGGCAATGTTCTTTTGTAAGTTCGATTTCTTAATGTTTTTGTGTGCCTGTGGTTGCGGCTGATGGCTGTGTACATTAGGGCAGCAGTGCTGCAAAGTAACAAAACATTTCTTTTTAGTTGACAGTGGACAGTAGTCTACAGTACTTTTAGTACTTTTACTTCTACTCCACTACAATTATTGGAAAGCTTTGGTTACTATACTATTAATATTTTCCAGGTCTCAAACTCTTAAAGCGCAAATAACTTTGATTCCTAAAATTGTTTTTATTACATAATATCCTATTGTATGTGTCCCTCAAGCTTATTTCTAATGGTTGGAGCCTGGAACTGAAGACTAAAGGAGAGGAGGAATTATACATAGCAGGGGGCATTGATGACGTCATTATGAGGCCAAAATCAAATGAATTGTTCCTGAGAGCAATTTACATTAAAGCTCTGCCTCCTATATGATATGAAAGACTCATTGTTCAAAACTAGATAATTTGTGGCGATAGAAAACACATGGTAGCACCAAAAACACACAAAAAATAAAAACTAAAAAGTTGAATTCATGTTATCCGCCCTTTAATCACATCTCTGTCCCTATTCTGCTAATGCCATAATAGGGAAAGTTCAAAACAAACTTTTACTAAAGTAAAAGCTAAACTTTTACTAAAGTAAAACTGCATGTAGTGTACTTATTGAGAAGTTTGATCCGACCGTAGCATAGCCATTTATTATCTCACATAGTGTACCACGCCTACAGTATAGTTATGGGGTCTATGAATTATTTAAAATGCCAAGCTTTACAACAATGACAATGGAAATGGATCATTGCATCACAATAAGGATATTCTATCCAAGTCAGGGGAGTAGAGTTACTTCACGGGCACTATCATTTTATAGCCTTCCAAACTAAAGCCGCATATATCTCCAATGTCACTGTTCAGGGTTTTGTGATCACATTATACTATGGACCCTGTGCACTGCGCTACGTTTATACAGGATGGCTGTTTGTATGGACAATGACAATGATGTTTATAACAATAATGATGATGACGATGATACATTGTAGCGATACTGTACATCTCACTTGGCCAAAATGTGAAGAGCAGTCTTTAGACTCCACCACTTCATAAACACTAAAATGTTTTCTGTTGCTGTAACCTGAGAGATCCACTTACACATGTAATTGTTGCTGGGCTGTTAAACCCCTTGTCTCCAATTTTCTTCACATTTAAACTCTTTGTGTGTTTTTCCTAAATCAATGCCCAACTTGACCACAATATAGCGTCACACAAAAGTATCAATAGTACCGTATAAGCAAACTCGAAATGCGGCACAAAAAGATGCATTTGAACTTTGGAGCTTGTTTTAAGTTTCCACCTGACTCAATACATTCTGAAACAAAACCATCTCCAATTAAAATCCATACATCTCAAATGGCAAGAATGTACCAAGAAAAAGTGCAGACGAGCTCCAAGGTGAAAGCCGACCATCTCCATTAGGCTGGGTGTGGCTGAAAGGACAGGAAGTCATGTTCAGTTACACTTTATTATTCTTACACTTTTCTTTTACAATAATGAAAGAACTTTTGAGGGACACCAAGGCTAAAAATACTACTTGAAAGATTAAGTGAGCATGACTACAAATAAGATTCAGTAACACAGTTTTGCGTTCACTTACCTATTCTTTATGAAGGTTCGAAACATTAATGTGTTTTCCAACATACTGTATATGATCATGTACTGTATATATATCACAAAATAATGCAAAACCTTCCCCCCATGTCATTTCCCTTTCCATGATTTTCTACAGTTGGGGTATTGCTTTAAGTTTAAGATCTTCTATCAGCGGGATTCTATGGCTGTTTTACATCTTTCTCTGCATTGGTCACAAGTAAAAATAGACAATCTATACGTTCACAACAAGCTAAACTGTGACACATTGTGAGCTTGTAGAGTTACTACTTTCAGAGTTCTAGACTCATGCCCATGAGCATCTGAGTGAGTGGCAAAGAGATGTATTGTTGTTTTATGTATGCAACCAGATAGGACCTTTTTGTTTAAATTGTCACGGCCAGAAAGTACAACGTAATTTTTGTCACTCAGTAGGCGTTCTGCATAATACCGTAGGCTATAGGCTTAGCAAGGTTGGTTTTGTCCACTAAGCACTAGTAGTGTCAAGCACTCCTGACTGGATTGGCATGGAATCTGCAGTGCACCTTCATCCACAAGATATCACAAAATTAAAGTGGTGCCCTGCCATGAAACCTGCCTGTCAGTGCAGAATTAATATTTGACTTATGCACCCTCACATTCCAACATGAATCCTATTGATTTAGTTGACCCCCAAGGCTTTTTCGTACAGCGCCTGCTTCAGTGAATACCGTACCCTATGCCAATTGCCCACACCCGGGCGCACGCGCGCACACACACACACCACACACACACACACACGCACACACGCATGCACGCGTGTGCCCACACACAGAACTGCCACTATGAATAATAATTGTATGTTAATTTTGTCATTTTCCTGCACCCTAGCGAGAGTGCAGGGATCTGGAATGGAAATGTCAGTTAGTTCAAAGTGTAAACCCCCCTTTGGGCCGTTTGGGTGTAATGAGTAGCACTGTTAGCCACTTTCAACATGCCCGTCCCTATAGTTTGGGCTTGTCGTTGTAAGCCAGAACGTTCTAAAATGTAAAAAAAAAAAAAAAAGAAATACTAACTCCAGTATGTGCCTCTGAGAAGTAAAAGTACTGAAAACTGGAAATACCCCAGGTAAGGTAAACAAAAAAATAACTCAAAATTGTACTTAAGTAGCATGAGTAATTGCACTTTAAAAGATAGTTTTCATCACTGGGTTCAATCCATAAAGTGGATTGATGTTGTTGTTGTTCCGTCACGGTTGGTCAAAGAACCTTTGACCTTCCTATGCCGTATTTTTATATTACATGACGAATCGTGGAATTAGCCAATCTATGACATCAATAACGTCATATAAGGGCCAATATGTCTGTATAGTGGTCCTGCCCAGGGCTTTAGTTTAGTGTGTGTGTGTGTGTGGTGTGTGTGTGTGTGTGTGTGTGTGTGTGTGTGTGTGTGTGTGTGTGTGTGTGTGTGTGTGTTGTGTTTGTGTGTGTGTGTGTGTTGTGTGTGTGTGTGTGTGTTGTGGTGTGCGCGGTGCGTGCGCATGGTCGTTCGCACTCCATCAATCCCTGCTTTAACAGTGTCCTCATTGGACTTTATGGTGCACGTTGCAAATGGCCCATGCATAAAGCAATCTCCAGTCGAGCATGAGTGAGTGACTCACAGCCCAGAGAGGGGTCTGACACTCCAGGCCTGCCATTGGTTTAGAAACATGCACAGTCAGCTCCGTCGTGGGTGTGTGTGTGTGTGTGTTGTGTGGTGTGTGTGTGTGTGTGTGTGTGTGTGTGTGTGTGTGTGTGTGTTGTCTGTGTGTGTGTGTGTGTGTGTGTGTGTGTGTGTGGTGTGCTGTGTGTGTGTGTGTGTGTGTGTGTGTGTGTGTGTGTCTGTGAAATGTGTGTGTGTCTGGGAATGTGTGTATGACTGTGCCAAGGCAGATACTGGGTGTGTGAAAGAGCATATACTGTGTGTGTGTGTGTGTGTGTGGTGTGTGGGGGGGGGGGGGGGGGGGGGGGGGGGGGGCATATTGTATTTGTACAGATTTTGGACAAGCACAGGTATTTGGCATGGTGGAGTATAGTAAGTATTTATGAACGGTAAATTTCGCACTATAGTCCCACGGACAGACCACATTCTGTTTCACCTTCACCCAGCTGGCATGCACACATTTATAATTCATTAGATGCTCTTAATCCAGAGTGACTTAAAATAAGCAAGAACAACACATGATGATACACATCATCGAAGTGGGGCAACTGTGGCTAAGAAGGTAGAGCGGGTCGGCCAATGATCTGAGGGTTGGCGGTTCGAATCCCGGCTCCTCCTGTCTACATGGCGAGGTGTCCATCGGCAAGACGCCTAGCCCTTGAATGTTTTCTCCTGCAATCGATGTATGAATGTGTGTGCGAATGTAATGCCCTATGAGAAGCACCTTAGATAAAGGTGCCATATAAATGCACCATTTATATCAAACACATCCATAAAAGCACATCAAAAACAGTCATCAGGAATCATACTTAGAAGCTAATTAGAACCTGAGGTGGTTATGAGCTACAGGCAACCTCCCAAAACGGAAATTGCGCATTACAGAAACGCGATCTCCCAGTAATACAGTAATGCGTCAGGTGAGGGAAAAGAGAGAAATCAGTGGGAGAAAAACAAGCTTGTTGAAGAGAAATGAGGGGCTGGGAGCACATTATAGATTTCACATTTCCAACCGCAAAATCCAATCGTATGGCTTTTTTGCTGACGCGGGTGGACTGTGGTGATTTGCACAGAGAGAGCTGGCAGCGCACATGGCTTGTTTATAGGTAGCACTTTAGTGTAGGAATCTTCTCTATACTTACTGTTTGCACACAGAATAACTCTGGGGCCCCTTCCCTACTTCATTCGCACTTGATAGAAATTAAGACTCCAAACAATGTTCCACTTAGTGTTAGTCGTTTTCAACCTTTTTTTTTTTCATTTCAAGGACCGCCATAACACAGTATACAGATGGGGCCAATGTGGCTTAGAACATAGATAAGGTCGTCCAGTCATCCATCGTTTGGTGGTTTGAATCCTGTCTTCTCCCGTCTACATGACGAAGTGTCCTTGGGCAAGACACACCAAATTGCTCCCGTTGTGCTGGTTGATTCCTTGCATGGTTTCTTCCACAATCGCCGGTGTGTGAATGGGTGAATGTATTACACTGTAAAGCACTATAAACGCTTTATCATTTACAGATTGAAATGTGTACACAGTTATACCTTTAATTTACTGTTTCCAGTTTCCAGCACTTCTAAACATCTCTACTACAAACTCACAATGCATGTCATGCTATTTTCAAAATGATTGTTTAATTCATTTTCATACTTAGTTACCTTTCATACCTTATTTTGACACATATTTTTGCCACTACTTTTATACTTTTACTCAAGTAAACTTAGAATCTCGAACCTTCAGTTGTAACAGAGAATTTCTATATTGTGGTATCGATACTTTAAGAAAATACTTTGTCCTCCACTATCCTCTCTCACCTGTTTCTGTTTAATTTCACTTCATTATCAATAAATCCATTGGCAATCCCATCCTGTAAGTGAGGCAAAGCAAAGCCATTGACTTCTAGATACCAAGAGCGGTTCTCTCACGAGCAGAAACTCACCAACAGGACTGCGGCTGGTAGATCCTTCCATAGATGCTTATAATGCATCAAAGGAGCCCCTGTCTATGACGTTGTCTTCACTGCATGCATACATCTGCCTTTTATGGCCATTGGCTCAGCATGTATATAGACCAACTACAGTAGGTGCAGAGCCATGCTTGTGGGATGCACACCAACATTGGACCAACGTGGAAGCAATGGTCAGAAGGAACGTGGTTGGTTGTCGGTCTAATGACAATCGGATCAATATTATAGGTTTAAACTATAGCCTGGACCCCATGCTTGTGTCCATTGCGCCTCATATATGTAGTAGTAGGTACATAGAGTACATTTATGTGGATTGTTATTGGTGTGTGATTGTTATTGGGTTGTGTGTGTGTGTGTGTGTGTGTGTGTGTGTGTGTGTGTGTGTGCGTGTGCGTGTGCGTGTGTAAAGGGTGCATGAAATTGACATAGAAGCTTGCATTTGCAGGGCATTTGGATCAAAAAACCCTTTTCAGGTGGTGGGCATATTGGACCGGCTGCTAGGTTTTGTGTGTGCCCTAGAGCTAAAACATGAAAGTATACCCTCTGGATGAAAGTATATGGCCCTTCATAGGGTGTTTTTTAGTTATTATATTGCACACACTTACAGTATATGCCTGTTGGACAACACTAGGGATCCCCCCAGATTCTGTGTCGAGAGCTCAGCCTGAGTCTAAAACTGTCTATGCGTGGGCCGTGTCGGCGTCATCGGCGAACGTTTTTGAGTTTACACTCTTGAGGTTAAAATAACACGCCGGGGCTTTTGCCGTTTTGACAGGCACAGTCTGCCGCAGGAGAGAGGACTCATGTCTCTCCCTTTTATACCGCCACGCCAACCTGACGTTTGGTGCAGAGAATGGGTGTGCTGGAGAAGTTGGATGGGTGTGTGTGTGCGTGTGCGTGTGCGTGTGTGTGTGTGTGTGTGTGTGTGTGTGTGTGTGTGTGTGTGTGTGTGTGAGAGAGAGAGAGAGAGAGGGAGAGAGAGACTCGCTCATAAAAGCCTTTCACTGCACCACTCATCATTTTGACAACAGGGCATAAAACGAAAACCATGAACAAAAAAGCGAAAGAGGAGGAGGAGAGAGTGCGAGTGAGCGAGCGAGCCATGCAGGCGAGCGATGCGGGGATAACGGGGAAAGACACGAGCGGGTATACAATAGGTGAGACAGACAGTCAGGAGGGTGGGAGGGAGGAAGGGAGAAACTGCAGAGATGTTTGAGAGACAAGACAGAGGAGGTTGGAGGAGGAATTTTGGGGATGAGAGAAACGACCAGGCAAGCGAGGAGAGTGAGTGAGAGAGAGACGTGTTGCAGAGGAGGAGGAGGAAGAGGAGAGAGGGGAGAAGGGAGAAGCAGCAAACGGGGAGACACATAATCTGCAGAGAGAGAGAGAGAGAGAGAGAGAGACAGACGGTGTACCCAGACATACGCGTCAAGAGGCGGAAAGAAAAGCGCCTAGAAGACCAGGCGTCTCTTATGCTTTTTAAAACAGCTGGTCGATGGAAATGACGTGTGTACGGTGCGTCTGCAACCTGCACTTGCAAGTGAAAATGCTTTTGACGTCAAGTTTGCAGCCGTGCGTGTGAGCGTCATTTCCATAAACAGAGCCAGGGTCGGACTGGCCCATAGGGAGCACTGAGAGCTCTCCTGGCGGGCCACGACTGTAGGGGGGCCGGTAGGGGGCACCTTTAGTGAGGGACAAATCAACCCTCTTCTCTCTCAGACCCTTTTTGTCAGCATCATTCTCTTGAGAGCAACAAAGGGTTGTGCAGTTGTCTGTTGGTTGGTTATCATTTATTGCTGTTGTGTAAAAAGTGCTGGTATTAGGGCATGTGTGTTTGTGTGTGCGCTGACAGTGCGGAGGGTAGAGTTTCTGCTTTCTGCAAACTGGTTGCGGTGGTCCAGTTTGGGCCAAACTTACACAAAAAAGGAGCTGCTCTGGGCTAAATTCGTGCAAATTTTTGTGCCAGTCCAGCCTGTACAGAGCTGTTTAACTATAGATTTTATAAAACATTCGCTCTGAAAGAACATAATATTCAAAGATTTGCACTGCACTTTCACAATTTCCCCCAGAAAATAGTACAGGCCTCATAGAGGCGTGTACAGTACACCTGCTATTTTTCAATAAATCTTAACACGCCAAAAGGGATTCAGAATGAGCTAAAACCAGGAAGAGATGCCTGCTCTAGGTATCTTTTCTGACGATTCTTTACGCGTATCTTTGGGTGTACCAGAGAGAGAGAGAGAGACAGAGAGAGAGGTAGGCGCCTCAGCCAGACAGGCATTACTGTAGCTCAGACAGCGAGAGGTATATGGATGTTTTCTGTGAGGCGAGACTTAAAGCAACCAATTACAGAGAGTACCATTACACACACGCACGCACACATGCATGAGCGCATGGCACACATGCAACCAAAGCACTGTCTGGAGACATGAAACAATGGAGAGAGAGAGAGAGAGAGAGAGAGAGAGAGGAAAGAGCGTGATAGAGACGAATACACTAAGTGAGAGCTATGCAGAGAAAGGGAGGTGAGAGTGGTTTGTACAGTACTGTGTGCGTGCGTGTGTGTGGGGGTATGCACGTGTGTGTGCGCATACACGCGTGCGTGTGCAATGTAAATGTGACATTGTGTCAACATGGCAGTCGTAATGTTGGCCTGCGGGTGTGTTTCACACTTCACATCCCACAACTGCTAATGCTTCTTACACACACACACACGCACGCACACACACACACACACACGCACGCACACGCACACACACGCACGCTTGCACGCACGCACACGCACTTATGCACGCACACAGGTCTAGTGTCACGGCGTAAGTGTAATGAAAACAAAACCCCAGCTCTGTGCCGTCAGCTGATTCACGGTGACCTAAAAAAAAAGAAGATGAAAGTGATTATATAAGAAGTGGTGTTTCAAGGCTCGCAAGACCTTGAACTGTAATTCTTCAAAAGAGGAAAAAGTAAAATTAATTTTGAGAAAGGCAGAATGGCCTTTGCTACGCGTCTCTCTGTACAGGAGGTGGGCGGACTGGTCTCCAAGGGTTTCACCGGAATGAAAGGAATATTATTAAAAAGTTTCACTGGAAGCCATAAAAAGGGATGATATTCTACAGCAGTGGCTGTCGCATATTTTTTTTTTTGGCTCAGGTGATCCCGGTAGATAAGCTTTTCATTCCACGGCAACACATGAATTACATTTACTTTCTAGAACCTCATGTCATAAGTGCATGTACATGTAAATCTTTTCTCCATCAGGCACAATGTATACTAGTGTATGTCACAAAGTTATGGTAATGATTTCCATTATGACACATTGAAAATAATTGTGTGCACTGCAGTAGTTTCCGACACTAGATTCTAGTTATTGACAACAAAATTTTAGTTTCTGATGCTAGGATCTCCTTTTTGACACTAGAATCTACTTTCTGACGCTATAATCGAGTTTTTGACACTAGATTCTATAGTTTCTGACACTAGATTCTAGTTTTTCTGAAAAACCTGTGCTCCTGTGTCAGTGATGCTAACATATTTCTAGCCAGAATTATCCATATTTGGCTGCAGACCCACATCTGAAAACATGTTGTTCTCGGGGTTCCCCAGAAGCGAAAAATTGAGATAAAATGTTTGCTTTCAAAATAATGTATTCAGAGATTTGCAGCACATTTTCACAATTTTTCAAAAATAGCAGAACAACAAGCTCATGTCGCGCCACTCGGTGGCGCGACATGAGCTTGTTGATCTGCTATTTTTCAACAGATAAAACACCAAAACGCGTTCAGGACACTAAGGGCACTTTAACAGCGTGGGTGGTCTTTTAAGATGGTCTATGATGGTCTACTTCAGCAATATAAATACAGTATTGCATCCCAGGATCCCTGGAGAGATGGGACTCTAGGGTCCGCGTTCTGGGGAAAACAATAGTCCAAAAATAGCTCACAAAATACCTCACAATCAACCGATGCTCACCAGCACTACATATATGTACTGTATATGTTGTTATGGGGACCATGCAATGGAGGCAATACACATACTGCGTTTACCACATGTAGGCGACTACGAAATGCAAGTCAAATTACTGCCGCCTAGGTGAAAACATTGTGAAACTGTTGTACGTGGCCCGTTAAGACTGACTAGTCTTAATGGTCGGACTATTGGCTGACAACAATGTCAACTTGTGGAAATGTCCATACTGGCTGCATTGCTTGGTGCTGACAAGCGCTGATAACATCAGAATCAGCTATAGTTTGAATAGTGGTGACCATTTTTGGAATGTTTTTGGACAATGTTCTTTTTTGACTGCGATGACGCCAGCGGTGGTCAAATTGAAATAATAACCTGTGGTGCCCTTGTTTTACATCGTAACTCGTAACCTCTGAGAAGAGCTGCAGCTGAGTATAATCGTCCATGTAGGGTGGAAAACTATGTCTAACTAAGTTAAAATGTATAAATAAAATAATAAAAGTAGCAGATCTAGCTACAAGCTTGTTAAATATGGAGATATAGCGGGAGGTTTTATCCCAACAACAATGATATACTGTAGGCTATATACATCATACTGTAGACGTCTAGAGTCTATGAAGTCTGTGGTGCTAACAGAGTATATTTGTCTTGACTGTGTTCCAGGTTACATCTACAGGCTCCACCAACCAGAGCAGTCAGACGCCTGCAGCTGACAACAAAGGTCTGTATGAATCTATTCATTCCAACCGAAGAGTTGAGCGTATGTTCACAGCTTCTGAACCGTTTAGCTGCATGCAGGGTCACTGAGCTAAATGTTCTAAACGATCGGTACAATTAAGCCACATAATAATTCCCAAGATTCATAAAATGGTGACAAATCAGGATAAAAAAAATACTTTTATCAAGCGTTGCCTGTTTGTGTGTTGTGCTAAATGAAAAGCCACTGCTTGAAGTTTATTTCTTTGTTTTTTCTCCAAGCTATTCTTGCTATTGGGCGGAGGGGGTGAGTGGGGGGGGGGGGTCCAGTTTCAGCATGTTCTTTCAAGTATGGTCTTGATCTGCTCCATCTCTATGATTATGTGTCCTGTGACAACTAGTTGGGATTTGGCACTATATAAGTGTAAATCAAACTGGCATGTAGTACATACATACAGAAAAAGCTTGGCTTCTGGCTGTGCCATAAAAATGTAGCGCGAATGATTACCACTGAGGACTGAAATAATCAAAGTATACACCTTGAAACATGACTTCGTCTTTTTTAGTGTCTTTAGTCTTTAGTGTGTTTTGTCACATTTGTCTTGGCTCTCAAATTACAATGATCAATGTAGGCATTTAGGTGAAGCTCTTGTAAGAATGTTTTGCAAAGTGCAAATTCAGACTAAAAGATACAGACGGACCTTAGAGTGCAAAGAAAACTATTACTATAACATAACATAACATAACATAACATAACATAACATAACATAACATAACATAACATAACATAACATAAAATTCAAAATGCTTAAACACACACAAACACACACACACACACACACACACACCACACACACACACACACACACACACACACACACACACACACACACACACACACACACACACACACACAAATTGACAGAGAGAAACAAGACCTGTTCCTTGCAAGGATCTGTACATGATCACAGTGTCTATAATTTTCTCTTCAACTCGTCTAAACAAGGAAGAAAGTACTCCGATTTTCTTTTCTTAAACATAAAATAGTTATTGTACTGTATTGTAATGATAATCTAAATCTACAAACTAACATGTAACATGGCTTTCAAACGACTGTAGCCTGGTAAAACGTCCAATATACTTGCCTCTGAGATGTAGCGGGATAAATATATTATGTAAGAAATGGACACAGTGGAGTAAATGTACCTAGTTTACTTTCTACCTCTGCCCTGTAAATTATGGCGTCTGTCTCTGTAGGTTTGAGCTTCCACAGCTCCAGTAACTAGCCGTCGTAGTTCCCGGAAACTCATTAATTTTCCATGAGCTAAGCAACCCACGACAAGTAAGCTGTCTTTGGCAGCAGTGGCCGGTTCGTCAGCCAGGAGGAGAAGAAGAAGAAGAAGAAGGGGGGAAAAATGAGAGAATTGGCCGTAGTTTAACATTTGGGCGAATGTCGTGGCTCACGAGCGCACCAGTCATAACAGAAGTGACATGTCCCAGTTATTACTGCTAAACACCGGCTAATGAGCAAGCTGTTTATGTCCACTGGGTCAAGTGTGCAGTCCAATCACTGTGGTGGAAGAAGTACTCACAGAGTCTGCTTTACAAATAGCGTTGCTGTCATCTCTGCATATTCGTTTTGTTTTTGTTTTTTTGTCCGAAATCAATGCCCGGCACCAGTGGTTTTCAACCTTTTTCATACCACAGCCCACTATTTATTCTGCATTTTAGCCACAGACCACGATTTGATGTCTCTCGGACTTAAAACTAAGGATTGTTTCCACAATTTAAGAGAGATAACTGGCAAAGCATTGGTCAAAATAACAATTGTTCTTCATTTTCTAAATGTGTACATTCTTGAAAATTAAGTAATTCAGGTGTTTAAATATAATTCATCATTTTACACTCAAGAGTTACACATCTATAAGGGACATTTGGTTACCAACTGTCATTTAGTGGGGGACTACCTGGAATCCTTTCAGGGACCACTGGTGGTCCCCGGACCACTGGTTGAAAACCACTTCCCTACACAAACTGTAGCACTTTGAGCTTGTAGATCTGCTACCTTTTTGAATTCTGAAAAGTAACAGTTTTGGACATAGTGTATGTCCACTACGCACGCGACAGATTCTGTGGCTCAGTGGTCCCTTTGGTGTGATAGTCCATTGACTTACATGCGTTGAATTGACGTGCAAATGCGGGACATTGTGCGTCAATGCGGGACAACATATCCCACTGCAGGGACACGCGTCTTGACCCGTTGGTGTGAAAAGGGCTTTAGGGTCCATTTGGTTCCATTTGTACACTCTCCAAGTTACGGAACAATAAGGGTCAATTTGATTCCAAACTATCATTTTGCTGGAAGTCCCTCAAATCCCTCAAGGACCTCTGGGGGTCCCCAGGCCCCATTTGGGGACCATTGCAACTTAGAGATTATAGTACAAGTATGACTAAACCAGGTTAATAATGGTATTGTAAACATCTATACTTTTCCAAATATCTTACGGAAGTTTGATTTTCACTATCACGTCAACACGATCAGAGACAGAAAATGGACCTCCTGAACCCTATGGCTGCATGATTCACTGACCCAAGTCCCTCAGGGTTCTATACTGGTGTCTTTCATGTTTTCGCTCTTTGATCTTGGCATGAAAATACTCCCATCTACAAGCTTCCCGGATCTGTTCGTATGCTGCGAAAGTATACAGATGAAAGGTTAAAGTTATACAGAGAGCCACAGAGTCTCCCGTTTCCAGTTCACGTTCCTGTGTTTCAATTCCACTTCCTTCTCATTCATTTAGTAGTCTCTCGACATGCACTACTCATGTGCGCACGCACGTGCCCACGCACACACACAGTCACTTCCTCATACCATCTGTTTGTACTGTATCTCTTTCTCACATCTCTCTCTATCTCACACCTTTCCTGTGCCATACATTATCTCACAGTATCTCGCCTCTTTTTTCCCCCGTCTGAATGTGTACTAAAGGCTATCTGGCGGCCAGGCAATCGCTCAGGCAGTGGTAGGTGAAAATGCTATGAATTTTGCAGGGTCATCATCAGCGCTCACTGAGTCAGATCAAACAGTATATACTGTACAGCTACTAAATGTGCAGTGTCATCGGTGATCAAACTGCAAAAAGCCACAATTTGACATTTTACTATTTTGCAATTGTATGCATGGGTAACCTTTATTATCCATTATTCAAGCAGAATGTCACACTGAGAACGGAAAACTCTTTTTTTCTGGCATGCATTAGAGGTTCAATTTGACTAAAACGTACCCTAATAGACCTACTTTTTTGTCCAGAACTGAATGGAACCACTGCTATCATTAGAGTCTACCGGTAGCTACCAAACCAAAAAAGCACTGATGTTGGAACCGGAGCCAAACAGACCCGGCTATTATAATACCTATACCGAACCATGAGGAGAGGACAACACTGGATTAAAGGTCCATTTGGTACCATTTGTACCCTATCAAGGTTGCAGACCTTTAATGGTCAATTTGGAACACCATCAAAGAACCCTGAGAGTCCCTAGATCTTCTCCTCCCTTGAGACCACCTGTCCTATTTATTTTATTTCATCTTTTTCATTCATATTGGTAGTTATTTAAGTTATCATGGTAGGAAAGATCGGTACATCACTCCATGAAGGACAAACAACATCCTAGCAACGGACTGCATGTTATGATGCAAAGTGGGAAACGGTGGCACACAAATAAAATAGAATTGGCACAACCACTGCGAATGTTGGTTAGGAATTGGACCAAAGTAAAATAAGAGGCAAATAAAACGAATCGACAGAGCTCAGAGCTCCGCAGTCAAAGCCTTATTGATTAACGTTTCGACCAAATAGTCTTCTTCAGAATGACGCGCGTTGTGTTGTCCCGTATGCGTCATTTTGAAGAAGACGTCTTAGTCGAAAACGTTAATCAATAACATTCTGACTGGGAGCCCTGTAAGCCCTGGGAGCCCTTGGTGTGAGATTTTCTTTCATTCTTTTTTCCTTGCAGCTGTCAGAAGAGCCATAGATGAGGACATTGTCAGAAAAGTAAAACTCTTTTTTTATTGGAAAAAGGGAATGAAACATCAGACATCAGACCTGAGTCTTCTTTCAAATGTAAATCACATGTGCCTTCAGCTTCTTGCACATTTGACACTGCTGATAAAGATAGAAAGATAAAACAACTGCCTTGGCATATTCTTTATACTTTTGCCAAAAGATAATAATAGACAGCGTGGTGGTGTGTAAGATAAGACCACGACCCTAACTTGTATTTCCATCACATTCAGCATGACTGCTTTTATTGTGTTGGTTAGTCTTATTTATTAGTACGGCTCTGCAGAGGAACATTTAAGCAAAACCGGAGACATCTTTCCTTAAGGTTTAGGGCAGTGTTTTACAACCAGTGGTCCCTGCGGATTTTAGCCGGTCCCCAGCTAAATGATGGACAGTTGGTAACCAAATGGATGGTAACTCTTCAGATCATAAAATGAAACCAAATGGGCCCTTACGGGTCCATTTGGTTTGATTTTACGCTCTCAAGAGTTAAATTATATTTAAACATGAGAATTACTTAATTTTCAAGAATGCCTACATTTAGGAAATGTAAAAGAATTGTTATTTTGACCAACATTTTGACAGTTATCTCCTAAGTTGTGGACAAAAACTTTAAAATCCTTAGTTTTGGATCTGAACTCTGAATCAAATTGTGGTCCGTGGCTGAAATTTAGAAAAAAATAGTGGGCCCTGCTATGAAATAGGTTGAAACCTCATGGTTAGGGGTTTTGGAAGACTAGCTATATATTTTAGACGTTTTCTAAAACTGGGGTAATTTTAAATACGTGCCTCTGGCAGACGACACTGCCTTGACCAGCACTGGCACAGAGGTTTACTGTATATGTGGAAGCAATATAAATAGCGGTTTTGACGAAGTCTGTAGTATGTGATGAGGCATATATTATATGCAAGGACGCCGTGATAGGTCAGATCTTCTTTTTCTTTCTTTTTTTAATATATATTCACAAAAGCCTCCAAATATCATGACATGATAGAGCTCCCAGTGGGGCTGTATAACGTACTGTATGAGGCACCCTGCAGAGGGAACGACCTTTAGATCAGCGGATGATGTGCACCGCCTGGTCTGTCTCCAACATGCAAATGCTGCTTGAAAACCACATGAATCCACCCCTGGCTGGCATCCTTATTCATGGGTGAATATTCAGCAAAACATGTTTAATGTCGTGCAAAACAGCAGTGTGAGCGCCGTGGGACTCTAGTTAACTAAATACCGTATATAACACGGCTTAAGTGTGGTTTAAAGGTGCACCTTTCAACCTTATGTGATATTTTGTTGATGTTGACATCGCTTACTGCCAGAGTTAATGAATAAATGAACCAGACCCTGCCAGTGACTTTTCAACTAGTCACAGAATATTTTGGCTTCTGTGCGATGGAACCCCTGAGCATTGGCCAACACGGAGGTGTGACTGACTGTGCAAGATCCATTGGAAAATAAATACATAAAATCATTGTGACCTTTTATTCCCTAGCTACTGCAGCATGTTGAATAATCCAGAAGGAGGCCCAGATATATTTTTTTTTTTTTTTTCAAATCATTAATAATTATATTTATTTTGCTAATAAAAGAGGACCTAATAAAAGTTCCCCAGGTGGAGGGTGAATTCTCCTCTAATCAGGATCGAGCAGCAGGTTTAAATAGTGTAGCTACTCTTGGGCGCCCCTAGTGCACCAGGCTGGTACTACACAATGAATTTCAAATCACTTACCCTACCTTTAAAACATAAAGTTTTTTTTTCCCAGATTCTGTTTCTTTTTTAAATGTTCAAATCCTGTTCAGGAAAGCATGGCATATTTTTGACATAGTTCGAATTGTGATTAATCATGATTAAATAAAATTTGAAGCTGTGATTAATCTGATTAAAATTTTATTCATCATTTTATTATCATTCAACATCCCTATTTTTTTTTTTATATATAATATTTTTACGCCATCTAGTGTAAAACCTGAAAACACAACATGCATCAAAAGACACCTTTGGCACTGTTAGTGGTGGATTGACACCAAACCAGTGGCTTAAAGCAACTTTGCATGTTCTCCCCGTGTCCCTTAGCGTACTGTATATAGGGACCCTCACAAAAACATGCAGTAATCCTGGACTCTAAACTGCACCCCCCTGGTCAGCTGGCGGTATCCGATGGAAGGAAAAAAGTGTTCCTTCGACGTGCCATGTCCAACCGGGAAAACTGACTCCTGTCCTGTACCACTGCCCCACTCCAGTTTGCAAGAGGGTGTGTAGAGCCCAGGATCACAATAGAACTGGTTGAAGCACTGGTTGAAAAAAATGGGCTACGTATTTGCTTGAGTATTTCCAATTTTAAATACTTTTACTCAGTGTTGTAGTGGTACTTTTAGTAGTGGGGAGACGCCTCTGAAAGGGGAATTCCCCCCATTTGATTTTTTTTTCTGAGAGTGTACAAATGTGAACCAAATGGACCTTAGCGGGTCCATTTGGTTCCATTTGTACATCATTAACATGGTGAAACACATCTTGATGATGTCATCAAGCTGTATTTCACCATGCTAATGATTTTTTTCACACCCAAAAATATTTTAGATGTGAGAAGTGGGGGGACGCCGTCCCCCCGTGTCCCCCCTCCACTACACCCCTGATTTTACTTCTAAGGCAATCCAAGCTATATCTGAAAAAACACATGCATCCCCTTATAACATAAGCCAGCGGACAGTGTACAGAACACAGCTGTGTGAACCGTAATCAATTGATAATAAATCAAATGAGGTGCCAAAAGACAACCTCAGCGCAGAGGGCGTTTGCACCAGGAGGCGTTAAAAGCCGATCTCTGTTCCGAGTGAGTTTAGATTAAATGTTAAATATCTATATTCCGAGTGTTCATTAGCTTCTGTCTCTTCATGCTCTCTAGTTAACAGGAAATGCATTTTCTGGTCGGGGATACCAATTAGGAGTGGAAAAACGACACTATATTATTACGGGATGAGAATAAGCGCTAAATGAAATTGGAAGCGATGACACCAAGTGATGATGAGCAGACAAATTTAGAACTGGATCACCACAAAATTGAAGCTGCTGGTGGTGAATGGGTATTTATTCTCTCCTGATTGGATTGAATTGGCAGCTGAAAATGTCTATTTTCTCTTTACCAAAGAGCTGGAAAGACCATTTGACACAGTCCTGGTCACTTGGTCACCATTTTAAAACCCAAGATGTACCACACAGGGCTTTGGGGACAGGGGTTGGATGGAAACCATGAGGTTGTCAGTTCGATCCCTGGGCTCCCTCAGAGTCACTGTCAATGTGTCCTTGAGCACGACTCTGAACCCCAAATTGCTGCCGGCGTGCAGGTCGGTGCCTTTATTCTTTTGTTCATGCTTAGTCACTCTGGATTAAGAGCGCCTGCTAAATGCCTAAACCGCAATGAGCCCTTCACTAAGTTCCTCCCCAATCCGTCCTTGTGCAATAGGCACGCTAGAAGAGGAAAGCTTGACCAGGAAAGCTTGTTCTGCATAGCAACAGTTGCGAAACTACTTGGTCTGGCATTGGTCAGTGACTAAACTCCGCCTCAAAGGGTGCAATTTTGTGAAGGGCTCATTGTACTTTAGCCAGGGTTCCATCCTGATCGCTCCACTCTGCACATTGGAAATATCACTTCACAAATCAGTCTGTCCATGAAGGCTCCTGGCCAGTTTGATCCCCACAGGTGGGCGCGATCTATGAATGTTTAAATGCAGCCGAGGCTTCTGAGTGGTCTGTGGTGCGGGTTGAGGAAAAACACCAGTATGTTGTTGTATCAATGCGTTCTGTGCAGCTACTGTTGTTGTCCTGCAACGTTCCCTTGATTAACTAAACTCAAAGCCCACACAGCCATCACTTTTTTATACTTCTATATCTCACAGTGGACTACTGAATCGTTAACTTTTTACAGTAGGTTTTTACTCTCAAGTCTTGGAAAAGAGCTATTTTTGTCAACAGTGAGAACATGGACAGAGTGGTGCTGGCTGGTGACGTACAGTACCAGCAACAGTCACGATGGAACCCAGGCTAATTGTAATTCCCATCGGTGTGTGAATAATATGACTGTATTGCAGTCGCAGTGCCAACAGCAGCTGACTCAGCACTGTTCGACTTACGTCCTGATATATATATAGTTACAAAATCGTAACTCAACCCTTCCCTCAATCCCCCAACCACACCACACACACACACACACACACACACACACACACACACACACACACACACACACACACACACACACACACACACACACACACACACACACAGTCATCATAATGTGGAACTCGAAATAGTGTCAATTTAACGATCGTAGTCTCCAGTGCATTGCGCAAACTTCCGGGTTTGGGGCTTTGTCGAATTGTCAGAAATTGTCACTATTCGTCAATAGAAGGCTCTATAGAAGCCACTTGTCACCGTTTTGCTGTCTTGGGAGTAAGAATTCATTGATGGGATGGATTGCAGTTGAAGGCTTGCATAAAACCGTTTCACTTCTCATTTCACTTTCTTACAGCAGATAGGACACCACACCACACACACACGCACGCACGCACACACACACACACACGCACGCACGCACGCACGCACGCACGCACGCACGCACGCACGCACGCACGCACGCACGCACACACACACACACACACACACACACCCACACACACCCACACACACACACACACACACACACACACACACACACCACACACACACACACACACACACACACCGGGTATCCACCGTGTTAGGTTGGTACTTGGTAGAATACAAATGGGATGTGTTTCTGAAAAGGTCAAGCCAGCTAGTAATTCATCTGGTAGCAGGAGTGGATGTCTTCTACCTTTTTCCCTCAATGCTTTGCACCACAACAGCACCGGTATTCATCATACTATACCCAAAAGTGAGTTACTATAAGGCTAAGACTGAGGCGGAATTGCATTTTCATACACCAGTGGGCATCATTCTTCATAGGCTTAGCAGCACTGTCAGCGAGACACATTCCAAGAAGTATTCCCTCCGTCCGACGCACAACTTAGTTTTGTCTGTGAGTCGCTCCAGCATCATTGTTTACAACCTCCTTCAAAGGCTGACTGGAGGACTGACCAAGTTTTGGAGGCCAAACTTGGTCAACAAGAGAGTCTTGGGAGGAAGAACCGAGAACATTGACAGTGTTTATAGGCCAGTGGTCTTCAAGCACGTTCATGACAAATTGATATCTAGCTGAGGATCTCCATCTATGAAGACCATAACACAATATGTGTTGTTTAAAGGTAATAGAGGCAACTTTAGTGTGACCAAACACCATTTGTAAACAGATTTGTTCACCTCACATCCTCTCTGTTGGCTCATTATGAAACTGCTAGAGACCGCTGTGCTGTGATTGGCTAAAATGCTGCCTCACCCCACACACAACCCCCCTCCCCCGTCGCCTCTCCAGCCTCCAAGCCCGACAAATGTTTTGTTGTCATAATTTGTGGACAACAACAAAGTTCTGGCCTGTCTGCAGGAAAACAGTTACAGCATCAAAGTAGACATCAACATAGAGGGGAAAAGGCCAAAAAATATATAGCTATATCTATTTAGATTTTTGGCTAAAAGGTTGCCATTGTTATCTTTAAAGGACAACTACCGTCAATTTTCATACTATCTTCATATAATTTGTCCTCACTGTGTAGTTACTCTATTAGCCTACTAGTATAGAGACAACCACGTCAGGATTACATACAACTTTATTGACCAAACCAGTATATCCCAGCTCTTCTCACTCTCTCTCATATATCATTCCCAGCCACCACCACAGTCCTACAGTGCCCTCTAGAGGCACCTGTACATCTCCCCCTTGTAGCTGAAGGTTATACTATTTTAAACTGTCAACAGAACATGTTGCATGTTAAGAAGCATGTTTAGAACAAACAATATCAACAGGGCATTTGTCTTCCTGGAATTACTCAAAAGCAAAATATAAACTTTTCCTGAACAAACACATTTAAACTGCAATAATGTAGCATTCTTGTTTCACATCACCTTTTCTTTTTTTTTTTTCAAAACACAAATCTTTCTTTTCTTTTTTTTTTCACATTTCAAAAACATCCATTGTCTCTCTCTCTGTTTTTCTTTTCTCTCTCTTTTTTTTTTTTCTTCTCACCCCTACCCCTCATTCAAAGATCAAGTCTATTTGGAGGCTTAGACACTCGCCCTGACCTGGTAATGTTTGTGGATACTTGCGGTATAGGCACCACCCTCAGATGAGAACGGTTGCGACGAAGCTGTCCTCCAGGTGTGTCCACCACATAGGAGCGTGGTGTGGGTGCAGGACCCAGAACAGTCCCTTGTGTCTTTGTTGGCATGACCCATACCTTCTGTCCCACTGGTAAAGGAGGCAGAGTCTGTGTGCGGTGTCTGCGATTGTAGGTTTTCTGTTGCTGCAACTTCAGAGCAGCATCCTTCTCCCTGAAGTCCTCGAGGTCCGGCCACTGTGGTCGTAGCTGTCCCGATGAGATGGGCACTGGTGTGCGGATCCTCCTGCCCATCAGCAGTTGTGCAGGGGAACTCCCGTGGACAAGGGGTGTGGCCCTGTAGGCCATCAGAGCCGCGTGGAAGTCCCCCCCTTTTGCGAGGAGTGACTTGACGGTACGAACCGCCCTCTCAGCTTCCCCATTGCTACGGGGATATCTGGGGCTGCTCGTAACATGTGTGAAATCAAAGTCTTTAGCAAACTGAGCAAACTCCTGGCTGGAGAATGGGGGCCCGTTGTCAGAAAAAAAATAAAGAGGGCTGCCAAATTTGGAGAAGACAGCTTTGCACCTCTCGATTACCTGCTTTGCTGTAGTGTTAGTGGGCAGGTTGCAAACTTCTATATATCTGGAAAAGTAGTCTACCAGAACTAGATAATCACCATTATTCCAATGGAAAAGGTCAGCAGCCACTCTCTGCCATGGTCCGCTTGGCAACTCTGTTGTGATCAGTGGTTCGACTGGTGTTGGGGTCTCACGTGCACATGTCTCACACCTCTCCACCATCTGTTTTATCTGCGTTGTGATACCTGGCCACCAGACAGATTCCCTTGCTCTAGCAAGGCATTTGTTGATCCCCTGATGCCCCTGGTGGATCTTTTGTAGAATCTCAGGCCTCAGGTGGTCTGGGATCAGCAGTCTCTCTCCTTTCATAATTAAGCCATCTCCTTCATGCAAGTCTGCCCGTTCCGGCCAGTAGGGAAGCAGCGTTTCGTGGACTTCTCTTCTGTTAACAGGCCAGCCCCTTTTCACGAGGTTTCTTAGGCGTATGCATGTGTTGTCACTGTTTTGTGCTACCTCGATATGCTCCAGTTTTGCTTGTGATGCTGGCAAATGAGTTATCACACTCGCAATGTATGCTTTGCATTCTCTCTCCAGTTCTTCCTCAGCCTTGGTGGGTTTCTCTGGCAGGGGTGCTCTTGATAGTGCATCTGCTGCTATCAGGTTCTTGCCTGGCACGTGTATTATGTCAAAGGTGAACCTGAGGAGCCGCAGTCTGAGTATGCTGGGAGGAAGGTCATCCAACGCCCTTGATTTGAGGAGTGCAATGAGTGGTTTGTGATCTGTTCGTATCATGAAGTCCATGCCGCATAGGTATCCAGAGAGCCGCTCACAGGCCCAAGTCACTGCCAGGGCTTCTTTTTCGATTTGTGCATATCTCGACTCTGTTTTAGTGAGACTCCTGGAGATGAAAACGACTGGTCTCCACGTGCCGTCTGACTGTTTCTGTGTCAAAACCCCTCCCAGCCCATAGGAGGAAGCATCTGCTGATACAACTGTCTCTTGTGTCGGGCTATACTGGGCCAAAACAGTCTCTGAGCTGAGCTCTTTCTTTGTGTCTTGAAACGCTTTTCTTTGCGGCGCGTCCCATGTCCAGCAGCTGTCACTTTTCAGCAGGTCCCGGATAGGCTTTGTCAGGTCCGGTAAGTTTGGGGAGAATTTCCTACAAAGTTCACTAGGCCCATGAAACGGCGAACATCAGCCACATCGTTTGGTTCTGGCATGTCCACAATAGCCCTGATTTTATCAGGGTCTGCCCGGACACCTTGTGCATTGATGACGTGCCCGAGGAACTTGATTTCTGTCATGGCAAACTGACACTTGTCATTAAGAGTAAGCCCCGCCTCTTTGAACCGTGTCAGCACACGATCCAGCCTGGTGTCGTGTTCTGCGCGGTCTCTTCCTGTCACCAGGATGTCATCAGCATGGCAGAGCACTCCTTCCATCCCTTCAACGAGCTGAGAGATCCTCTTCTGGAAATGCTCTGGTGCTGATGCTATTCCAAACGGCAGCCTTTTGAAATAGTACCTGCCTTCTGGGGTGATGAATGTTGTGAGGGGCATGGAGTCTTTGTGTAGTGGCACCTGCCAAAAGCCTGACGTTGCATCAAGTTTTGTAAAGATTCTTGCTCCTTCTAACCTTGCCAGTGTCTCATCCACTGCTGGCAAGATGAGCCGCTCTCTTTCCACACTGTCGTTGAGGCGTGTCAAATCCATGCATATGCGTATTTTTCCTGAAGGTTTCATGATTGGTACCATACCAGCACACCATTCCGTTGGCTCCTCTACACGGGCTATGACGCCCATCTCCTCCATCCGAGCCAGCTCCTCCTTCACTTTGCTCCTAAGGGGAATGGCCACGCGTCTGGGGACAGAGAGGGCATAAGGCACTGCTGATCTTTTAAGTTTAATTTTGTATTCCCCCTTTAGTAGGCCCAGCCCTGTAAACACCTCTGGGTATTTGCCACGAAAATGTGTTCCAGCATCGTCAATGTTATGGATCTGGGGAATCATGTGCAGCCTTAGTATAGCAGGGAGGCCCAGCAATGGTGTATTCAATCCCCTAACAATGAAAACTTGATCTTCAATCGCTGTGTCCCCCTTCTGGAGCACAGCATCCATTTGTCCCATGGTGTCCAGTGGCTGGTTATCGGGGCCGAACAGCGGTCTGCTAGGGGGTGAAAGTGGACCGTCCCTGTCCTCATTGTACTCCGTTTCAGGCAGTGCAGTTACAGACGCCCCTGTGTCTACTTTGAAGCACAGAGGTCCCCCATTCACAGTCACCATCTCCTTCCATGTGGACATCTGAGGATTCTGCTGTGTCACTGTACCCAAATATGCTGCATCTGACTCTGTCTCTATAGCATTAAGGGTTTGAACTGACCTGCAGACTGCGGCGAAATGTCCCTTTTTGTGGCACTTTCTGCATTCCACATCTTTTGCTGGGCATTCACTCCATGAGTGATTTGGCATCCTGCCACACCTTCCACAGGGCGTGGCTGTACTGGGGGAAAACTGTGTGGCCTGAGCGTACCTCTGGTTTGTTCTCTGCTTCACGTTTTTCTTGGATTTTTGATAACCGACTGCATCCATGTGGGCAGGGAAATCTTCTTGTTCTGGCCGTAAAACAGCCTGTTGTTTTTTCACTTCTTCATGTTGTCTGACTTGTGCAATGCATGAGGCCAGATCCAGTTTAGGATCCAACTGCAACCTCTCTGACAGTTTAGCATCACGTATTCCAACAACAATCCTATCTCGGATCATTTCTGATTTCGGATCACGTAAGTCCTCATACTTGCAATGCTCTGCCAATTTATGCACATCGGTAATAAACTGCTCTGCAGTCTCCCCTGCTTCCTGGCATCTTCTGTTAAACTTTGCACGTTCAAATATGACGTTATGTACTCCAATGAAGTGCACGTCGAAAGCATCTTTGACTTTTTTATAGTTTTTCAAATCATCCTCAGACAGGCGTAGTGAGCTCAATATGTCGTCTGCCTTGTCTCCCATTGTGTAGATCAGAGAGTTTACCTGGTAATCTCCTTCTTTCTCCTTCAGTCCAGAGACCGTTCTGAAGCGTTCAAATCTTCTGATCCAGGCAGGCCATGAGCTAGGTTCGAAATCGAACGGTCCCGGTGGTGTGACAGCAAACGCATGCTCCATGTTGACAGTGTTGTAGAGTAGACGTATCCTCTGCGCTAACTGTTAGCCTCTCGTCTTTTAGCCTCTCGTCTTTTAGCTTCGTGATGGTCACCTTCATTCACCAGACTTCTCCAAAGTGGTTGAACTGGTCATCACTGACTTTAGACTCTTATCTGTCGTGAGTATATCACTTCTGTCACCATGTGTAGTTACTCTATTAGCCTACTAGTATAGAGACAACCACGTCAGGATTACATACAACTTTATTGACCAAACCAGTATATCCCAGCTCTTCTCACTCTCTCTCATATATCATTCCCAGCCACCACCACAGTCCTACAGTGCCCTCTAGAGGCACCTGTACACTCACTATGCTCATTAATTAGTTGTACTAGGACCTTACCCGTTGTGAATATATGAACACCAAATGATCTAGAGTGTGGTTAATGTGATTTAATATCAATAACAATAATGTAAGTATTTTGATGAGGTACTGCTGTAGTTGTACTTGATCATGGGAAAAGGGGAAGCAGTGATAGCAAAGCAAGGTGCAGTTAACTGGTGATAAATGTTTTTGTTGCATTTAAGTAGGTGTTTGTGTGAACATCATGAAACCACTGGTTTAGAAAGTGGACACACACACACACACACACACACACACACACACACACACACACACACACACACACACACACACACACACACACACACACACACACACACACACACACACACACTCAGTAGCCCATCCATATCAAAGTGCCGCACGCTGTGTGCTTGTGTTTCCAGGGACCACCAAATTGAACAATCCCTAAGGGGTCCTGATGCTTTCTGGGTACCTTTTAATGTGTTGTACAGTAACCTATTTTTATATCAAAGATATCAAAGATAAAACACCGTGGACCACCAATTGAGGATATTTGTAGACCCACAGACCCCAAAACTAAAGATTTCTTTTGCTTCTGTCCATGGCCATTAATCTTCCAGTTGTGTAGATTTGGACTAATTCGCATGATGGATATTTTAACTCTTGAGAGTGGCGGGTCCACCACCCCAGCTTTAATATATAAACAACAATGGTAGAATGAAGTGCATTAATACAACACTTTCAAAAGACTTGACTTCACACTCTGGCGTTGTCCAGTTTTACTGTAATTGACGCCCAGTGGAGAACAATAGACATTTCTAATGGCCTATCGTTATATGCAGTGCTTCGGGGATTATCCCTTTTCCTTGAGAGGGCTCCAGGTGGTCCCCAGCTAAATGATGGGACATTTGGTAAAGTTGGTAACCAAATGGAGGCTTATATCCGCTGGCAAACGTTTACGTGTGGTTAACCAACTTTCCATCATGTAGTTGGGGACCACGTGGAGCCCTCTGAAGGACCACTGGTGGTCCCCGGGACATAGTCAATGAAGAAAATAAAACATAACCTCGACTCGCGGCGTGTCGGCTGCTTTAGCCTACTCGACACGGTGTTTGAGGAGCAGTAGGACGTAGCCTATTCAGGCTGCACGAACAGCGCTCGAGCGCTCAGTTTCTGACCCCCCAATGTCGCAACTGTGACTCTACATGCCATTGATGTCGCAACGTTGACTCTGCATGCCCTTGAACGGCCAGAGTGTTACAGACAGTAGACAGAGTTGCGACAACTCCATAGACATGTACAGGCAGTTCGCCATCATGGCACACAGCCCGGCCCATCTCTCTCTCTCTCAAACCCTTTTCCACCCACCGCGGCACGCTCGATCTTCCCCTAAGTGTTGCGACGTTCGACACCAAAATAGAATATAACGATATAATCCACCATGATTATAACAGCGCTGACTCTCGCATAGACACGACTGAGACATACAACGAATTGCCGATCCTCCATGCAGCCTCGCATTTCCTCGAGCACAATGACTACAACGAATCGCCGACCCTCCCTCACGCACCGCAAAATGTGCATGTCCCTGCTGTTGTACAACTCAACATCATATAATAAACAGAAAAGCGGTCGCGTGCGATTGTAGATGGGCCGTTTTCGTTTGCGAGGTGGCCAGGGAAAGAAATGCGCCTGCTGTCGTTTCCATGACGCAAGAGTTGTGTTACCCTCCGTAACTTATCATCATGGTGGGGATGCTGCTGCCCGCCACTTGAACATGCGAGTGAAAACTGAAAAGCGACATGGCAAACAAACAACTGTCCAGTTTGAACACGCTTCCTTCCCGGCGTACCGTAAATCCACATTGTGCCAGCGTTCTCCTCCTCCGACAACACCGCTCCTCCAGCAACAACTCCGCATGACAGTGGGGTTACACCGAAAACGGTGCCCGTGATGTGATGCGTGACTTTAGGGGGCGTTCGGACGTTGCCGATTATGCACTATTAAATTAATTATTAATTAACAATTGTTTTTTTCCAGAAAAGGGCTTCGTTAGTCTCTTCCTAATGTTATGTTCAATGAGCATGTGAAAACTCAGAATGATTGCTGTAGTCAGTGACGACTTATGCCTGTTTCAGACATTCATTCGGACAGACAACTCCTTAATTTTAGTATGGATAACATACTATACTGTATTTTTGCCTGAGGAAGACAAAACATTTCACCCTTAATTAAAGGATGTTCTTTGGAGCTCTAAAACAGCGTGTTCCATGCAGATGTTTTTATCCTCTCCATTATAATGTGTTTTCATTTGTGTCGGCTCACTCTGCGTCTCAGAGGAGACTGAGACTGACCTAAAAAACATTAAAGTCCATAGACTTAGAGATGGCAAGAAATTACATAACTGCGGCTGTCACACAAGGTAATTTCTGAAAAGACATGCATTGGAGAGACTAGCAACCCCAGAAACTAAAATGTCAAGTGAGTAGTGGTGCGAATCTTCTGGGTGGTCCCCCAGGAGGTCCCGGAACTTGCAGACGCACTGGAACATACAGTTATAGGAATACTAATACTTATTCGGGCAGGCATATCGTTACAGCGGAGAAAGGCTCTTGTCAGAGGGGTTTTGGCAGCTGCAAAACAGCACCTAATAAACAGTACGGTAACTCTGGATGTTGGAGATGGAGAGATTGCATGGTCCCCAAGAGGTTGCCGACAAAGGTTGCGACATTGAGGGGGCAGAAAACAGCACTCGCACACTGTTTATGCAGCCCTGGACTGTGCCAAACTCTGTTTATACTCTAAGTATCTGGGATTACCTCTGCACTGTGGGTTTTTACCGACTATCTGATTGGCTATCTAGTCTCTCAGCAATGCTGACAACTCCTGATTGGCTATCTCGGCTCTAGGGTTAGTCTTCTGCAGAGGTATTACAGCAGCTGCCACTTAAATGATTCATTTCTTGTTTTTAGACAGCCTGTTGTGACTCTGAGTTAACGCTGAGGTGAGTGACTACTGGGTCTGTGCGGGAGATTCTTCAGAGACTAGGGCTTTGACCAGGGTTCGGGACTGAGAGAGGGCGAGAAACGAGCAACCAGGTCTACGAAAAGTTCAGAAAAAAGTCTGAAAATAAAGTATGCAACTGTAGTGCTTACTGTCAAACATAATCATTCAATGTAATATTGACCAGACATAGCATTTTTGGTACTGGGGACAAGAGTTCTCAAACTCTGCCCGAACCCGACCAGGACCCAGCCCGACCCAACATTTAGGGCCGAGTTGGGCCTACCGAGTTGAGAGTTGAGACCTCTACTGGGGACTCAGGCTCAACAAACGGACCAACTTCGTCATCGACTATGTAACCATAATTATCCCATGACCCTGTCTATGTCACATTAACCTTTGTCCTTTCACTCTTCCTCTTCCTACCCTTTGCCCTTCCTTCCTCCCCCTACAGAGAAGGCGTCGGCGGCCAAGCCCCAGGAGCCCGAGGAGGAGGTGGACATCGACATGGAGGCTCCAGAGACAGAGAAGGCAGCGCTCGCCATCCAGAACCAGTTCAGACGCTTCCAGAAGAAGAAGAAGTAGTAGTAACGCCCCCAACATGACCGACCAACCGACCGACTGGATTCATAAAATAAAAACAAAAAACACAACACACAAAAAAACGAAACAAAAAGAAAACCAAAACAATCAAAATATATATATATATCTATATAAAAAACAATAAATCGTAAAAAAAAAAAAAAAAAAAAAAAGATTTAAAAGTAAAACTCTCCGCAGAAGGAGGTTGGGAGAGCAGCTATAGAACGATAGGCTAAAGTTTCACCGTCACACGCGTAGAAGTACAATTAAAACGCTTGCATGAGATGAGGTCAGCCCCTGATTGGCTGAAACAGGAGATGGATTAGAACGCGACATGGGAGGGAGGAGGGTTAACCAATCCGAAAAGAAAAGAAGAAAAGGGGAAAACGCGGAATTGTATTTAAAACTTAGCATGACGTCAAATAGCGTAGCCCTCCCATGATCCGTCACCCCACATGAATCACCTTTTGCAATCATCTCACCCTGTCCCACCACCCCTACCCCAGCTGACCACCTCATACCCCCCTCCCCCCACCACCACCACGACCCAATACGACTGGCTGACAGACATACGTACATACGGACACAATAAGCACATACAGAACCTCAATGAAACCCGAAACCCACACCGAAAAATACTGATCTACGAGATCCACGATGCCCCAAGACGCGTTATTGAGAGCTTGATGCGCAATCCAGTATAAATCTAGTTTTTTTCTTTTTGCTATGAAGAGTAGAAGCACACTTATCTAATTGGCATGAGTTTGTCTTGCCTGTTCTTTCCATCTTGTTTCTCTCTCTCCCTCTCTGTCTTTACCACAGCACCTTGCCGGCCCGTTCCTCGATTTCCTTCTCCCTCTCCTCCCCACCGCCGCTCCCCGTGCCAAGTAAAAGGGCAATGAAAACAATACTGGCAGAAGGTGTAAAATCACCTCTCCGTCGCCTGCCATTTTACGGATGTAGGGCAGGTACCTGATCCCACCTCGCCGGGCAGGTTGACGGAGGTCCGTGGTCATGGAAACTAAACCGTAGTCGTGTTAACTCTCTCTCTCCTTCTCCCTCTTGCTCTCTCTCTCTCTCTCACACACACACACACACACACACACACACACACACACACACACACACACACACACACACACACACACACACACACACACACACACACACACATACACACATACACTTTTGCACGCACATACACACATAGGCAGAGTTCATTTGCTCCAGGCCAGATCAATAAGCAACGGAAACTAGCCATGTCTTATGCTTGTGCACACACATGCAAGCGCGCAAACGCACATGTACACGCACTCACTCTCACACACACACGCACGCACACACACACACTTCTCTCTCTCTCTTACTGCCATGCTAGTTGCAATCATCTTTAATAGCGCAGCAATGGCCCCCATGGTCTATAAAGTCTCCAATATTATACGTTTTATGATCAAGTTTGAAGTCGCTCACTGACAGCCCTTAGCAGAAATAAAATACCTAGTAAATAGTAAGGTGCAGCACAACCTTGACTATCAGGGTTCTTCTTTTAGACTGTCCGTTACTTTACTTTATACGAAGGCAAGACCTTACATCAGAACAAATTGAGGCCTAAAACCATCAATAGGTTTTTGGCCCTGATGGGGGGGAGGGGGAGTGGCGGTGGGGCAGACCAAAATGCTACAAAAAGGCTTCGTTTACTGGCAGTCTGGTCTCCGGTCTCCACACAGGGCCGTTATGAGTCAGCCAGTCTACAGTATTTATGGCGCGGGGGACAGGCCACGGTGTTGGGTTGCCTTCTGTTCCAATGATCACAGGTAACCCAAAACACAATTAGCCCTTAAGTAAACACTCGATAACAATTATGGCCGCTCGCCAGCGCCTAAACAAACCTGATCCTGATTAACTCTGGATTAACTCTGGAGACAAGACAGAGATAGAGATACACGTTTTAGACAGGCGGGTGGATGGACAGGCGTGCATGCGTGCGAGGAGCAGGGCTGACACGAGAGAAAGAGAGAGAGAGAGAGAGAGAGAGAGAGAGAGAGAGAGAGAGAGAGAGAGAGAGAGATAACTAGCTCCACAGAGAGTCGGGAGGAAAAAGAGACAGATGGACAGATAAAACAAGACAAGAGAGAAAGTCCCGAACATCCGTCTAGCTTGGCAATCAAACTAAGAGACCGATCTTATAAGACAGAGAGAGGGAGGGAGAGACCCTGGTTGACACAATGGAAAAGCAACCTAAGTCCGATCCAAGGTAGTTTAACTAAATCTGGAAGCACACTTTAGTCTTTGCACAAAACTCGATAGGCCTGCGTGCACAACGTACATCAAGCAGCGTGCGTGCGCAGCGCCACACACACACACACACACGCACGCACGCACGCACGCACGCACACACACAGAGATAATTTTCAACGACACAGAATCCTACATTCGTGGGGACGATTATTTGCAAGCACACTAACTACACCAACATGCGCACACACATTGGTGCACGCATACACACGCACACACACATACACACACATTCCCAGACTGCAATCTGCCTCAAGCCGCCCTCCCATCCCTGTGTATGTAGCACACTGACCCGCTTCCACACAGCCAGACTGTTGTCCTCCACACTGTCATAATTATAATAACCTCCTCACTAATTACTAGTGTTATTAACGGAATGTAACCTCGTTTCTATTTAAGGGAACGTAATAATAAGACATATAAGGCACAACTGGCACAAGTCGGCAGGCGTGCGCGCGCGCAAACACACACACACACACACACACGCACACGCACACGCACACGCACAGCACACACACACACAGTACACACACACGCACACACTGCAAATCAGCCCTTCTCCATCACCATTTTATCCCGTTCGTTCAGTCCTACCATCCATATCCTAAAATGGAGGTTAGTAAATGGATGGAGCTTTACAATTTGGGGTCACTTCAGTGCAGCGTGTGACAGCCCATTGATACTCACACATTTCCACTCCTTTTGGCTGTGGCTGTTCTTTTTTTCCTTTTATAAATGACTGTTTCCTGTTTTTTTGCAGTGCAACTTCACAAGTCTCTATTAGATCAGCTATTTTTTTTTTAAATGTCTTAAATATAAACGTATACAGGGGGCACAGGGGCTTTTGGAGCCCCTTCCATCTCCCTTTGGGCTACAAAAATAATTACTTGACGTGCAAAACTCAGCTGGGATCCAGGTGCAATTTAACTTGCTACACTCACGCCTCAAAACAGCACCTTGTTCAATTTTTAACACTCTCAAAATGTGCTTTTGCCCAAGAGAATAGGTATGTGGCAGACTCCTTCAGGGTAAACACATTGTGTGGGTGTGTGTGTGTGTGTGGGTGTGCGTGTGCAGGAGGAATCCTGGTGGGTTTACAACGAGAGAGAGAGACCTGCCACTCGGCTGAGCGTATACTGTAGTGTGTCACTTTAACACATCCATAATTGATAATGTATCTGTGTGATGTAGCTATTCTGAGAACCTTGGAGATGGCTCTAAAAATGGGAGGACAGAGAGAGAGTATGGAATTATGGTCAAAGCCATTTGTCAAAGAAACGAGCAAGTCTTTCTTCGTGGAAATGCAAAGAGATGGGTTAAAAATGGGACTAGATTCCAGGGATGCAAGCGGGCGAGGGTGGGTGGATGTGTGTTAACCACTAGACTGCACCCACTGTCAACAAATATACAAAATAGCTGATCCACAACTTCGATGACACGTGTTGTGAGCTTGTAGCTTGTCTATTTTTTGGCTATCTTTGAACAAATTTGAAAGAAGTGAAAGTATTTTGGCGCAGCTGTAGGTTTTATACCAATCCAAAAGTAGCTGGCGACAAAATCACATGTTTTCTATCTGACATCAACAATATATTGTATAGTAATCTGCATTTTCGAGTAGTGCGGCTTGCTGGTCAGTTGAAAATGGCCACTGTCCAGTGAAGGACACTAGTTCTGCTACGGCGCATCAACGTAGAAATGATCACAATTTAAGGAGTGAGAATAAGCTACCTGTCACACTGCAGGAGGCTAAATGTTGCTTGGCAACAGAGATTGTTTCCTGAACGTATAAGCCAGCTGGTCACCTCAGAACGCAACTAGTCCTCCATTGACCTATGATTACATGCACAGTTAGAGACACACACACACATGGAACAGCCGGAACAGCCGTTTCCTAAACGAAGACCTATTTTATATTTGACTATTGTAAAATAGCTGATCTACAAGACACATTGTGGGCTTTTTTCCCCCGACTATAAGGACATGCCGAAAATAGCAGTGGCCGGGAAAAGCGGATTTTCAGACGAGATAGATGGATCACCTTGGCTGTCAGTCACTGCTAACTTGCATCTGGTCATTCTCAAAGCTCCCATAGCTCCCAATATTAAATCTGCTTGGCCCCCAAGTATTCATCTTAGGGTTTTCTTCTAACAACATTCGCCTTTCGAACAAGCAAGATGTGAAGAATTCAGAATCTGTGACGACGGTTGTTTTTATTTTTTCATTTTTTAAAAAAATGGGGACTGATGTCCCAGTTAACTTTTCTTCAAGTGTTTGATGTTTATTTCTATCTTTTTCTCTTTTGTTCATTGCCATCGCTATGTTTTTTTATGTTTTTTTTTTGCTCCGCCTTGTGAGCCTGACCTCATTTCACGTCCCCCTCAAGGCAGCCAAATGCTGGCTTTGGAGAGCGTCACGCAGCCTGCCTCTCCTCGCTACCGTACTGTATGAGCCAACAAACAAACTAGTCGTTGCAAAGGCACGGACGGATGGAGCAAAATAGCTCGCCTTGATACTGTGACGGTGAATCGATCTTATAAAAAGCGCTGTATGGTTTCAACCCGAGATGACTTAGATTTGAGATTTCTCTTAAAAAACAAAAAACATTGGCAAACAAACAACAGGCGGTGATTTTCTACAATGCCATTTTGTACGGCGTCTGTATAAGCTATACGCCGTGTCTGGATATTGTATCCCATACCCACCTCATTCACCCCAATGTACTATCTATCCCCTTTTCGCATACTTCTATCCACACTTTTACTCACTTTGGAAGTATGCTCGGACCAATATGTAATGTACTTGACAAGTGAAATGTAAAATCGGTGGGGGGGTTTGCCAGCATTATTTTTGCATCTCTGGATACAAAGTTGGACAGCCTGGAAATGACATCAAAGCCATACTTTTAGAGGAGGGGAGTGATAAAATAAATCAAAAACACTGTATATTTAGATTATTATCTTCTTCTTTGTTTTGTGTTGTCCCTGTAGTGTTGTAAAGCAATAGTCAACAGTAGCCCAGTTTAGTGATATGTTTGAAAAAAATAAAATAAGAAAAAAACAAGATCACCCTTCCACCTCAACAGTGCTTTCACGGTAGTTACAACGATGACCATGCTACTTAGGAAACAAACATTTCAAAGCCTGATTGCCGACTATAACGGGAGGTTTGCCTGCGATGATCGCATTCGCAGGAACATTCTGTATGTAGCATTTAGTTTTATCTATTTATTGGTAAGGGGTGGGGTGGGATTGGACGGGATAAATTTGCGATGACTGTCAAAAAATAAATCTCTGTTTTGGGACGTTGTTGAGTTTGCGGAAACTTTGTATTCCTTTGCAGCATGGCCGTAATGTGATCACCGTCTTATCAGGGAGGCAAACAGCCAATCAGGATGCTCCACACTACCCCGTCCCACAAATCACTCTACAGTTTGAACCAATCAGAACCCCTCCCCCCCTTTTTGGCCTACTTTACTTCTACCATGATGATCAATGCTTTATTTATTGATGTTTTTACCGATTTATGTCTATTATTTATGTGGATACCGACATACGCTGTGTATTTATCCCACTTGTTTCGTTGTGTTTTCTGATGTGCTTTGCATGTGGAACCCATATTTGTATGTTTTAAAGCTATATGAATTCCCTCCCTGTGTTCGACATTTCAATCTGCCGCGTGTTGGGAGGGGGGGATGTTCGCAGATGGAGGTTGATGTGAGAACGCACAAGAACACTCCCTGTACTGTGTTTTCTGCACTAAATAAAATTTGCTGCATATTGCTTATGAACTCCATGAACGTGTGCTTACCATCTTCTGTGTGTCCCGTTTGTCGTATCTAGATTTCTCCCAATCCCAATATTTATGTTTTACAGAACATGCTTATGCCATATCAAAATAGTATAACATCTCAAATCATGTTTTACAGAACATGCTTATGCCATATCAAAATAGTATAACATCTCAAATCGCAGACAATATCCAGTCTAATACATTTATATATCCAATGATATTGGATATAACGTTGATACTTTAAATACCTGTTAAAATGAGGGAGTGAAAGAGACGCAGCCGTACTGAATCTGCTACTACAGTAAATAGTAATGAAATAAAAGGTCCCTCTGACCAGAGTCATAGAGACGAGCTAGCCAATCAGAAGTCGTTGGCGTTGCCAAGAGACCAGACAGCCAATCAGATGATTGCCGGTACAAAGCTCATCCCATGGCTCAGAGGTTGGCTTCAAACTCTTAGACATTGGGATAATTCCATATCCCCTTCTCCCAATGCCTGTTTACTAGGCAGCATGTAGCTGCCAAAAATATAACAAATTAAATTAAGGAAATGACAAGTTCAGCCAATGATATGTAGCTTATTAGGCCATTGGGGATGCCACTAGCTGAATGCTTAATATAAGGAGCGTTTCCAACACGGTTTTGCATAATATAGTATAAAATAAATGAATGGAATTGACATTCCACAGATAAACTACTAACAGCACGAAAATTCAGTCCATATTATACTGAAATCGCTCCCCATTGACAATGACTGGTGCAGTCTTTATATAAATTGCATGGCGCGAAGTAACGTCGAGGGAGGAGCTAGCTAACCAAGTAAGTCGCTGCACTGAGTGCTGCAAAAGTTCATTATGACTTTATGAGCCTACTCAGACACATCCGAGTTAAGACCAGCTAGCCACAGAGTAGTAAATATTATAAAATCCAAACTCAACCCAGCCCAAAACAGCCATGGTGAGATTGTACTAAAGGGTTTGTGAAAGCCATGCCTCTGTCACACATAGAGTCTGTTTGTATAATATACAGACTCTTGACTTTTGGATCATTTACAGACAGGGGTGCCCAAAAGGTAGATTGTGATCTACCAATAGATAGCAGGTAGATCACGACATGCCCCTAATATAGTCCATCAGGCCTGTAAGCTCAAACTCACAATGCAATATTCCACTTACACCCTTTATTATGCAACATCAGCACCTCTAATCCATTTTTCTTCCTATTATAATGTTTGCCTGGCAATAGCCAGACAAGAATCAGTCCTGGGCTGGCCCAAAAAAGACAGGATATTAGCCTGTCTTATTAGCCAAGCTATGAGAGATCAGGCTTCGATGACTTGCATCAAGTCTTTTTGGTTTTATTCCTGAGCTTGGCATCCCTCTGCTGCATGACATTCCCAGCCTCTGTCTCTGCCTATATCATGTCTCTACACTGTTTAGTATTAGGCCATGGACCACTGTTATAACATTCTGTGCCTGGGAGGGAAAGCCATATGAGAAGGTTTATGTTATATTAGGATTTAGAACATACCTCGACTGTCTAATCTATACTGCTGGGAAAGTATAAACAGTGAAGTGAAGTTAGGTCTATGATCTGTATACATTCCTTCACTGGGTTAACCATTATGAACCATAATGTTCTGTTTCTGTTATCTGTTCTCTCCTCATACTATCGAGTTTAAATTGTATATGCTGTCGCCTATTCATGGGTCTCATCTGTACTCCTCCTCCAGCCATGTTTACAGTCACAGGTGATTCAATGTCTGATTAGGCTTTCATTTGGTCTGGTTAGCCTAATCAGACATTGAATCACCTGTGAGGTCCTAAACATGGCTGGTGGAGGAGTACAGAACCCATGCATTCCTGTTTTGAAAAGTGCTGTACAACAAAAACAACAACAATAACAACAAATGTAATTATTCTGGGGTAAAATCCGGCAAGAATAGCAGATTTACAGGCTCACAACGACCCACAATTATTTCACTTTGAGAACCGCAAAATTAAATCTTATTTGCAACTGTCAGAGACCGGGATTCCAGCATCCCTTGCCATTGCAACGTCCAACTTCTGAATGATACCGGCAACTGAGTCTGGGCGAGTGCCTGCTTGACTCCAATTTCCCTGAACGTCGCCTGTTGCGTAGCACCGTTGTTTCTAATTGGATGTTGTTCAATTGAGCCAAAACTTTTTTTAGAGACCAATCAGAACCCTTCACAGAATTTCGACCTTCATAAACCATGCCCTCGTGGGAGATAGGCTCCTTGCCAGACCGAGTTGCGAAGTTGATTTTGAACTTAGCAACGGACGCTGGATCCAAGCTATCAGAGACCGGGTTTTCCAAAAATGCTCCACCCCAGCACTCTTTGTGGTACACCGTCTGCAACATCACAACCTTCCCTGGCGACAAGGCTCAGATTTGAGAGCCAAAGGGATCTATTTTTCGACGAGCATCTTCCCCTCTGGGACAGAAATGATACCGGCTGGCCCAGGTCAAGCGTCTGGGTGATTTCTGTAGACATATTTCTTTTGCGATTTAATGACTGAAATCATACTCATCATTGATTAATTTTCCAATGCAAGTAAAGCAATCCTGATAAATCAGACTCCCTAAAATTTAACAGAACACAGTTACAGGAAATGACACCTAGGCCTACTCTGTTAGAATGTTTCAGGAGGATGGATCCCTCAGATGCTCACTTGGGGAGTATGTAATCCCCAACCAGAATAACGGATGTGGCTCAGGAGGTAGAGCAGGTCGGCCAATGATCCAGTGGTCCGTGGTTCGAATCCCGGCTCCTCCTGTCTACATGTCGAAGTGTCCTTGGGCAAGACACTGAAACCCCACCTTGCCTCCAGTGGTTGCCACTGCTGGTGTGTGAATGTGGGAAGTGGGGACGCTGGCGTTGACTGCTCGCCGCTCTACTTCCCAATGTATGAATCAATGGACCATTGTAAGCGCTTTGAGTATACACAGTGCATAGAAAAGCACTATAAAAATGCAATCCATTTCATTATTATAACCAGGGGAGGCATTAATTCCCAAATAAATGTAATTGAGTATCGAGTCCTTTGCTCGTGATTGTATGTGAAAAGTAGTGTGTTTCTTTGACCTACAAGGACCTTGGCGTTCATCGGTCCAGGTCTGGTTTGCAGGATTATGGCTGGACACACACAGACCGACAGATCCACGGAGCTTAACGCCTCCTACAGAGTCGTCACGGAGCCACAACGTGTTGTGAGGTTTCTCCTGGGAGGGGATTTATTTCTCCTTGTCAGATGTCCTCCACGTGTGTGCTTTAATATTGCTCACAGAAAGGTATAAAAACGGACGCTTTACATGCACATATATGCATGTGTAATGGATTAGCCCTGCCCGGGGACAACGGGGTGGTATGGGGGATTGGGGAAGAGGTAACTCTGTGTCTGGTTCTTAAGCCTAATATCTCCACCGGCATAAAGGGGATTCCAATTTCACTGAGTGGTACATGATTGTCCCCCTCCTGAACACATGCAAGTACGTCACGCACGCACACACACACCAGGGACGGATCTAGGCATGGGTATGGGGAGGGGCAATGCCCCCCTAAATGCCCTGACTGCCCCACCAAACATGATGGCATACAGAACAACACAAGATATTTCAAATTAAAGTGCTTATATTTAAAATGATTTGAAGCACTACTACTGCTACTAACTAACTACAATTGTGGCACCACTAAACCAACAGCATTTCATCAATGAAAACAGAAAACTCTCTGAGTCAGACCTTCAGCTTTATGCATGCTGCGTGTCTGTGGCAACTTCAACAACAACTGATGTTATTACTGATGCTTATACATGCCCAATAAAAGTCATGTAACCTTAATGATATTTGGTTGGGCGATGAAGTGGCACCCATACCATTTCTTGGGAAATGTTACATCCGCCCCTAACAGACACATCCGACAGCACCTGTGTAGAGCAAGCAAGATGATGATAGGTTATATCATCTGTATCATCTTTTTGAAACGAATCCCTCGCCACTGATTCCCTCCACCCCTTATCAACATTCATCTAGTTTCAATCCAACACATCATCAAGCTTAACCGGTCCCTTACTACTGAATTATCCTTTCTAACGATGATGTACGAATGATGCTATAAGTTCCCAAGTGCAAGTGCATACGGCTATGGAACTGAATCTGGCACACATGAAGTCATCAGCAGGCATTTTGAAGGGTATCCATTCGACCCTGGCCTAGCCTGCAGGGGGCCCCTAGTTTTGGCTACGAGGGTCCCTCGCGGGACGTCGTTTTAATCTGCTCCCACCCTCTGGGGGGTGTTCTATTTAAATCAGGCTGGATGTGGGTGGCGGTATGTATGTTAACCCGTTCTGATGAGGAGGAAGACTGTGTCAAAAATCCGTAATAAAGGCTTGACTGGTGGGGATTAGTTAGTTATTAGTTAGTGGGAAGATACTCCTATTTTTAATATTATCCACTGCTGGTCCTGCACCTGCCATCCAGTCCATGTGCCAGTTCTGTTCTGTTGGTTCTTGGCAGTGTGTTTAACACCTTCATTAAGGCATCCATTGGAATGGAGGGAACGGAGAGCACTGAACTCACATGAGACGCCGTATAATTATGGGATTTGTGTCTTTTCATAAGCCAAGGATACAAAAAAAACGCATGCACACCAGGGGCAGATGTAACATTTCCCATTTGGGGGGGGGGGCAAGAGAAAATGGTATGGGGGCGGCTTCATCGCCCGTGGCGCGAAGCGACACGGGCGATGAAGCCGCCCCCATACCATTTTCGGTTACAGGACTTTTATTAGGCAATATAAGCATCAATAATAACATCAGTTGTTGTTGACGTTGCAACAGACACGCAGCATGCATAAAGCTAAAGGCCTGAGAGCTTTCTGTTTTCAATGATGAAATGCTGTTGGTTTAGTGGTGCCACAGCTGCAGTTAGTTATAAGCACTTTAATTTGAAATATCTTGGGTTTGTTTTGCATGCCATCATGCTTGGTGGGGCAGTCAGGGCATTTAGGGGGGCATTGCCCCCCCATGCCCATGCCTAGATCTGCCCCTGGTGCACACGCCCGCCCGCCCTCACACTCACACACGTGCACGTGCACATAAACACGGCAGAAGGGTCGGGACAGCTAGGAGACAGTTTTGCTAATCACCAGGTTTCCCGGCAGGCAGCCCATATGGTTCAATTATACTCCGTCATATGACGGTGTGCTGCGTCCCAAAAATAACATCATCTACTGTACAAAGATTGTATTGCACAAGATCGCATTTTCATCATGTGACAGCACCAATACTAATACAAAAACTTGAAAATCAAAGGTGGTCTGTGGCTAAAATGCTGAATAAATAGTGGGCCCTGTTATGAAAAAGGTTGAAAACTACAATAGAGTATTCAGTGTAGTACCAGGGATCTCTGTGTGGATCTCCATGTAGCTTTGTAGTACTGCACAGAAATGTAATTCTTTCGATATAATTATAGGCTAATCGTGAGTGCGAACAAGTCATCAGAAAACATGCCAAATTCCTCATATTTCCCTGAGTGGATTATTTTATAAACATTGCAATCATTTAGAGATAGTGGTTACTCATACATTTGCCCACCCGGTCGGCTACCATCGACCCAAATTCATCCCATTAATTGGACTTCCAGCTCGCCTACCCGTGTGTCGGTATCTGCCAAATGGAATTGCCGGACCGCGAAAGTGACTTCGGTGTCCATACTAGGGTCATGTTACATCAGTTGCTACCAATGATACTAATTAAGGCTCTTTTTCCATTTAGCGTCGTAGTCTTTCCAGTGAGTCAACATGGACAATGGCAGTCACCCTGTTTGACCCAAACGGAAGGCAACATTAATTGGTATCACTGACAACACCTGCAGGCCACAGGATGTAACGTTAGCCTACGAGGAAAGGGCACATTACGTCACTTTCTTGGTTTAACAATTCCAGCAGGCAGATTCTTTGTACTGGGAAGCTGCAAGCTGGAGTCGAGTGTTCAATGGAATGCATTTGAGCCAATGAGAGATCAAGGGCTGCTGGACAAGCTTCATAAATAGTACTGTTGAATGATTGTGACCTTTGTAAAATAATTGGTTTAGGAATATAAAAGAAGACAAATGGTGCGTTTATATATATAGCTCCTTTATCCAAGGCGCTTTACATAGTGCATCACATTCACCCATTCACACATTGCAGCTGAAGCCATGCAAGGCATCAAGCAGCAAATTGGGAGCAATTTGGGGTTCAGTAGAGAGTTTAAGATACCCTTGACGTGCGTCATACAACGCCAGCCATGAGTGACTCAGTGCTCGATATATAAGCCTTGCAGGAGTCTGAGCCTGTCCTCCGACTCCTTTCTTAACTACAGTATGTTGGGCTTTTGTGGCGAAGCGCACCCACTAGGCTATCATTGAAGGCTATCTTAAACTGGCTAGTGTCTTGCCCAAGGACACTTCAACATGTAGACAGGAGGAGCCGGGATTCGAACCATCGACCCACAGATCGTCGGACAACCCACTCTACTTCCTGGGCCCTTTGTTTTCCACTGCCTAGTTTTTTGATGTGGACTAACAACTAAATTATTTAATTGAGCTATCTAAGCGAGTTTCCAACCGAATCAGCTGTCATCACGAGACTATATTGACAGCCGGTCGAGCAATTCCTGTGACGCCCCATATTGCCGTGTCAGAACAACCCATTAGAAAGAAATAATACATGTCTTCTTTAATTTGAAATCGATTATAGCATAATTGTTTGGTGAATGTTTTCTTCTTCTTCTTCTAGCATCTAATGAATTTCAGCTCAGTTTGTCTGAGCTGTTTGCCTTAATTAGCATAATTATCTCTTAGCTAATGTGCCGGCACAGGATTTGCCCCCTGGAAGTCACAAACTTATTCTAAAATGATATCAGTCATTAATGGGACTGAGCACTGTGTGCCTAGGAATTTAGTTATATGCTAATAATAGCCGACAAGTTACAAAGCCATCTTGGGGATGTTAAGGATGTGTGCCTTCATTGAGGGGACCTGTTTGTATTATGTAGCATATAATTAACTCCTTTTCCCATAGATTGTGTTGAGGTTAGACTGTGTTGAAGTGAGAGCCTGGATTCAAGGTCTAATAGGTTCTTTGATGGAGGTTCCATGTCAGCTGCAGGATTAATTTAGCTTTTTGCTGTCTGGCTATAGCTCAGTTGGTAGAGTTCCTGCCTTTAGACCACAAGTTCATGGGTTTGATCTAGAGTTCTCAAACTCTGCCCGAACCCGACCAGGCCCGGCCCGACCCGACATTTTAGGGTCAGGCTCGGGCCTAAAATTTAGGCTAATCAGTAGGGCCGGGTCCGGCTTAGGGCTCGTCATGAAAAAAATATATTCATTGAATTCTTTTATTTTGTTAAAAATAATAGTTCTGATCTGTCTGCCTGTGTATTCATCTGTTATGAAGATGGTGCTGACTGGCATTTCACTTTTACTCTGTGTAGACCTCTAAAATTCTCCCTAAACCCAGGTCGGGCCTAAAAACTATGCTAATTAGTCGGGCCGGGCCTTCATTTTCAGGCCCGTTGAGAACTCTAGTTTGATCCCAGGCACTGCCAACTCAGCATATGAGTACTATTGCATGGCTTGGTGCATCCAGTGTGGAAGTAGTACTGGAAGCTCATGGTACGTGTGGCGCTTCACCTCAACAATCCATCTTCCAGTGGTTTAGTGCATTATAACAGGGATAGACTCCTGTGTGTACCGACAATAAGCCATTCCTGACCTACTTCTTCTTGCTGACATCCTCACGTTCCTCCTTTGTATCAAATGACTATACAATGATCAAAAAACACTTGCAAGGGTCGTATCTCGAGAAGGGCTATTATTTATATTTTGCTTTAGCTCTCAACAGGTCCGTATCATGAACAACATTGTGATTGTCGCATGAAATTGCATAAAAATGAGCAAATCAACTGGAAGAGAACGTTCCTCTTGAGGTTTCCTCCATGCACAATTATTGCCTCACAGCTGTGCCGTATAGAAGATAGACTATTATCTGCATGAGGGTTATAGTCTATAGGGGGCACAGAGGACCACAAAGATTAAATCCCCTTGGACAATGAATGGAGAATTTACATCATATGTGTCTGAGCAAATGCTGATAATCGACGATGTTCTTTTCTTTTGGTACTATAGGTAATTGAATATATTTTGTTGTCTTGGACCAAGGAAAGACAAGCTGCCGTGCAGGTGGGTGGCAGCTAATGGGGATCCATTATGAACAAATGAATAAACACCTGGTCCCAGAGAACGGACAGCGTGCTGCATGCATTTGATTTGGATGCGCCCAGATGGTTACACCTGGTTTCTGGGACTAGTTCCAGGGACGAGATGGAAGCACTCAGCTTGTGTCTTGGGGAAGGTCATGTATGTAATAGAGGAGTCAACAACCAATTCACTCCATGTCAAATTACATCTACAGGTTGCATGCATGCACTGCTTTTTTTAATAACACCACTGTCACTCCACTTTGACACGTACTCTACCAATATCTGGACAACAATTTTTGTAAAGGGTAAATGATGCATTTATACCCATTTACCCAAGAGACGCTTAGACACATACTGTAGATTGTGCATCACATTCACCGATTCACTCACTTGGTGGAAGAAACCATGCAAGGCATAATCAGTACATTAGGAACAATTAGGGTTTCAGTGTCTCTTGCTCAAAGACACTTTGACACTAACTCTGAGGGAGCCCGGGTTTGAACTGCCAAACTAGCGGTTACCATCCGGTGACTCTACCCCTGAGCCACCCCCACCCATATTTGGCTGGAGAGGGTGCCAAGGGGACCACTACAAATCTTTGAGAATTTCCACGGAGCACATTCAAACCAGAGATCTTAACCTGGAAGAACTTGAAGTTGAGCGATCTAATTTTGTGTCGTACTTTGTTATCTTGGACCCTAGACTACAGTAGCTGCCATTCATCTAATGGAGATGGAGATCCATTATAAACAAACAACATAAACATACTGTATGGGGACAGACAACTAGGGGGAAATGTGTTTTATGCATGTCTTAGTTTAAAACATCAAAAATCTCTATTGAGTTCGGAAGTCCAACTGTAATACGTCTTTTATTCTACAAAGTTGACGAATCTGATTGAAATAATCTTTCATGTGAAAATGAGTCTCTGTCCTTTTTATCTTCGTACTACAGTTCATATAAGGTCTGAGTTCTTTCATGCAGCTTTAAAAAAATGAATCATAAAACAGAGAAAGAGTGATATTCATTTAAAAAGTGGGTTTCGGGAAAGAAGTAACATTGTTTGCCATCTACTCCTGGAAGTACTTCTGTCAATACGGCGGAGTGAACAGGAGTGAGCTGTCTATTTCATCCTTCAGTTGCTTTAGGATTCCCTACATTCACATCTTAAATCAGTTTATGCTTCTGGACTGACAGTACCAGTAATGACATTTACCCTCCTGTAGCCCTATTTGCACTGTGCCCATCCTTTCTCTGTTGTCTAACAGCTGATTATGTGGTGGTGGTGGGTGGGAGAGGGTATAGTCAGCTTTATCTGTGTATATACTGTATGTATCTCTGTGTCTGTGTACTCAACTGTATGCCTATTCTTTCACGTTTTTATGAGACCCCCTTGAAAATGACATGTTGCCTCGCAAGCAACTATCTCTTCAATACACATCTGACATCTATTGTGGTGACATATGCATCCGTCAACACATTCATATCAAATGTATACGCCGTGCTTGTCAGTTGTATACCGTAAAATACCAAATAGTAGCCCGGGCTGTTATTATGCAAAATCCATTCGGACCCCGGGCGCTTATAAGGTAGTGGGCGGTTATTTGCAGTAGGCTGTTATTTATTTTTGCACCGTCCTGCACAGGGCCATTATTTCATTACAGTTTCTGTTGAACATGTTTTTAGTGCAAAATTAAAAGGTATAATAAACCTATGTATAGCAGGCAAAGTTATTGACTTTTTGATTTAATATTTAGAATAGAAGACCTTATAGGCAGCATTGCTTAATAGATCTGACCCAGATTCAGACTGGCATGATTGACTGTAATTACTTAATTGGTTGCACACTGCACAGCTGTGTAACTTTTCACATTTTAGAATATTGTAATGTATAGCCTCAGTATATTCTTTCAAATGAGGTTTGGCCTTACAGAATACATGGTGGTCAGTTTTTCAATCAAATCAATCAAATGAACCGCTGGGGAAGCACCTAATAATTAAGACAAGAGTAGGGCCATATACATGTGCTCGCTCTAAACTGCGTACAGGACGATTCTCTCTTCATTGTTTGATGAAGTCATATAAAACGTGACCTATAGCTATACCCAATGGAAATATAAAATATATAAAATATACACTGTGTTGACGAGTTGGAATTACAGCAATCGCTTGAAAACCGAGTGAGGAAGGGACATTTGTAATCTCAACTTTCATCTCACCTCAACAGCGCATCGGAGCCAATGCGCTGCGCTGACGCTTGGATTCAGTATGGTGAGTGCGTGTGCGCAAACGTAGATCCATGCACAAAATGACAGTAGGCTAGTAGACCTAAACGTTTGACAGAATACGCTGTCTGAGTTAAAAAAAAAAAAAAAAAACGTTGTATTGTGGCTATGTATGGCAGAATTAAACATGTATTTTGGGGATGTGGAGAACTGCTGTCGCATTGTGACATGCGATATGCTGACGGCATGGTGCGCATCAGGCAGAAATGAGGAGGTCTGCAAACGCCATACAAATAGTATTTAATATGTTTGCAAATAACAGCTCATGGGCGCTTATTTGGACGAGGGCGGTTATTTGGACGAGGCGGTTATTACGCAAAATGGTGTGGGTACATGGGCGGTTATTCGGTAGTGGGCGGTTGTTTGAGTAAGGGCTGTTATTTGGTATTTTACGGTATTCCCAAAGTCCCACAACAATGTGAGCAGAATCTCTGTAAGGGTTTGTGTCTGAAGAGCTGATTGGAGCGTGGGCCTGGTGATTAGAACATAGGGAACATCTTGGGTGGATTGCTGTTGTTCTGTGGTTGGTTTATTTGAAATTAATGGGCGGAGCCTGCAGAGTATATGATAAGAGAAGCAGTTCAGGGGGAGAGAAGGCTGCTACATGTGGGAGAGGTTGATGCTTTGCAGCTCCACTTTGTTGTTTGGTTTCTTTTGTTTTATTCCTCCACATGTTTTGTTGTCCTGGCCTCAATCCAAGAATGCCATCGGTCACACTCTTCATGATTGTGCTTACTTCACATACTTAGGCATCGTTGTCACTCAGTCATGATGGACACGAAGGTAGTGACATCACAAGCAGGCTCAGCAAGGCCAGAAATACCAAACAGAGGCTTAACGTCTGGAAGTCAGCCCAGTACAGTAACAACACCGAACTTGACTGACCGACTGTACAGCTGTGTCTTGTCTTCCACTTCTACCCAGCTATACAGCTCTGAATGTTGGGAGAACGCCATAAAATGATCTCCACAATAGTGTGAACCCTCCATACCAAAAGCTTACAGGAAGTACATTTACTAATCTGGCTCAAAACCCAACTCCAATCAACACTTTCTTGACCTGTGCAAACAGGAAAACAGACACCATCCTCATGAGAAGACAATGGAAATGGAATGGCCATATGTATATCTCTAATTGTGTAGAGAAAAGGACAACTGCCCTGTACTGGACTCCAGAGGAGAAATACCAAAGAGGCAGACTCAAGAACACCTGGCGTAGTTGGAGGACAGTGGAGGGAGAGCTGCAGACCCTGCATCACACCTGGAGATCTACAAAGATGCTCGTACAGAACCAATCTACTACAGTAAGTGGAGATCCTTTGCTGGTGCTCTATAGCAGCTGGGATAAAGGACAGTAAGTAAGATTTGTTGAGCGGTGCATTTATATCGGCCACATCAGAGGCGCCAGGTTCTTAAAACTGCCAGGGTTGCGTGGCTGAACTTGAGGTTGATCTTGACTACCCCACCAACCCCTGAAGTAACTATGTTTTGTTTTAACAACCGGTATTAAACAAAGTAACTACGTGCAATGAATGTACAGTTTGGCTTTAAGCCAAATCCTTTCGGAGATCTTTCTATTTCCTCCTTAAGGCTAAATCTGAACCCCAAAATGGTCCCCTAATATTGTAGTTGGACAAATTGGTCCCAGTCCTTTCCTATTGTCACCCATATATGGATATTATTATAAAAAGAAATATCCATCAATTGCCCTCCCATGCTCATGCCTAGCCGCATTGCAACTTTAAATTCTTTTATAATTGGAATTGAATTTAAAGTCGCATCAAGCCCTATTGACTCGCCCATTGACCAAATTTCATCTGTGATCTGCTTGTATTAACAACGTCAAACTCACCAACTTTGCAGCTGTAGACATAGCTTGAATTATCCTCTGTCGATCTGCAAGGGTTTTGTGCCATAAAAATCCACCGTAGACAAATATGAGCTACTTTCTGTCCTGGGTATTCCTCCACAAACAACACACAGGCGCCATCTTGATTTTTGCAACAGGCCGTAAAACAAGACGTGTGGGTGAGAGCAGGTTTAATACACAGAGGCGCGGTATCGCCACCTGCTGTTTGCATGAGGAACGTGCTCACAAAGAAAGACTTGAAAAGGTAAAGGTGCGGCAGCCTCCCTGTAACCATGTGATATAATAATAATAACTCATAATACCTGTGGCCACCATTGTAAAATGCACAGTTAGCAGTCTTGTATTTAGTAAGCTGTTGTTAAACATTTCAATGAAGGGCAGCTGCACCAGTACTTTTTCAAGTCTTTCTTTGTGAGCACGTTCCTCATGCAAACAGCAGGTGGCGATACCGCGCCTCTGTGTATTAAACCTGCTCTCACCCACACGTCTTGTTTTACGGCCTGTTGCAAAAATCAAGATGGCGCCTGTGTGTTGTTTGTGGAGGAATACCCAGGACAGAAAGTAGCTCATATTTGTCTACGGTGGATTTTTATGGCACAAAACCCTTGCAGATCGACAGAGGATAATTCAAGCTATGTCTACAGCTGCAAAGTTGGTGAGTTTGACGTTGTTAATACAAGCAGATCACAGATGAAATTTGGTCAATGGGCGAGTCAATAGGGCTTGATGCGACTTTAAATTCAATTCCAATTATAAAAGAATTTAAAGTTGCAATGCGGCTAGCTCATGCCTAGATCCGGCCCTGCTCCAGTGCCTCCATCTCTACTGCTCAGTGTTGTAGTGGTACTTTTAGAAAGAAAGGGGAATTCCCCCTATTTTTTGACCCGCTAGGGTCCATTTGGTTCACATTTGTACACTCTCAGAAAAAAGGAAACTCATTAACACATCTTGAAACACATCTTGATGATATCATCAAGATGTATTTCACCATGCTACTGATTTTTTTTTTTTTCAGACCCAAAAATATTTTAGATGTGAGAAGTGGGGGGACGCCGTCCCCCCTCCACTACACCCCTGCTACTGCTACATGTCCTTCCTCTGAGATGCACCAGACTGGCCCTGCCATAGGATTGAGGCGCAGCTCCCTGCACTTATGCCGCATGATTTAGTCACCCCAGACGGATGTTACTCATAGTCATACAGTGCATAGAGTTGGCGGTGCCTGGAATGAAGTCATTTTGCATTATTTAATTTATTTATAGAAGGATAGGAGGTTAATCTGCCCAGAAGCACATACAGTAAATGGAGTATGTGATTTAAAGGAGTTATATGGCTCTACAATATTCTGTTATTTATATTTTTCTATTTAAATGTTTCTCTAGATTAAGTTGCTGCCAATGCCCAATTACGTTACAGCTACCCATACTGCCTGTTCAAGGTTAGACGCAGGCTGTTTTGAACGGCATCAAGGAAATATTGGAACAGGAATTGATGTTATAGTTTTTTATGCACGTATAGTTTTATGCTGTTTAATATAGATTTTCATGGCTTTATGCTAGTAAATGAAGGGCTGATTTTTCATAATTATTGTAGGTAGCTTGAGTCTTTCTTGACCTATAATAATATATCACAATTTATCACTTCACATGCAATACAGGTATGTGCATGTTTTAATTTGATCATCTAAATCTGCAAAGTACGCTGTTGTGTGAAGTAAAAAATAAGCGAATATTTTATAAATATTTGGGGGATTTTTTAAAGTAGCATTCAGTGATTTGGGTGATTTGGAAAACCCTCCAGTCCCTCCAGGTGAGGTGCAACAGGCCAACAGCACGTACACCAAGGTCCACCCCCACTTGATCCTGATTTCTCCCAAAGTCCAAACTGAAACATTTTTTTTTACCACAGGGACTCCCTGGAGACAGGGAGAAACTCCTCATATGGTCAGCACACTCTATAGTAGGGATGATTAGCCGAAAAAACAAACAATATTTGAATTAAGTGAAATCACTTACTATACATTTAATTACAGTACTTGAGTAAATGGACTTAGTTATTTCTTTTTTTACCACTGATTACCTGTCCCACAACAGTCCCATGTGCACAACACACACAGACACACTTGCACGCATCATTGCATGCATAGTAGTCTATGTGTGCATATGTGTGCATAACATTTGCTTGAGTGATAATGGGACAACATGATCTCCTGTGTGTGTCTCCCGGGGGGGAAGAAAGCTGTCATTGCGAGACTCATAGGACACGCTCCCAGAGGTGTCCTATCCAGCTGTGTCTATGTGGGGAGGGGGTTATGGCTGGGTTATCAGTAACACACTATATGGTTGTGGCCCTATCTGGACTATCAATAATGCGGTCCATATCACCTCCAAGGAGGTGAGGAAGAGAGCACCACAGAACAGGACAGATAAAGACAGAGAGAGAGAGAGAGAGAGAGAGAGAGAGAGAGAGAGAGAGAGAGAGAGAGAGAGAGAGAGAGAGAGAGAGAGAGAGAGAGAGAGAGAGAGAGAGAGAGAGTTGCTGAGTGTCACACGCTCACAAACACACAAGTACAGTATATGTATGCTGTATATGTGGTGCTGAATAATTGAAATGATGTCTGAATATCCTTGCATACTATAGGCTATATCTTAACAAACAAGCAATGCACAAATATTTGTTGTTGCTGTACTGGAGCATTTAATACTATTAAAGTGGAATGGAGACAGAGAGAGAGAGGTGCAGAGAGATATATACTGTACATAAGGGGGTGCTGGGGTTAAGAGAAAGGGAGATTGGCGAAGGCATGAAAAAACACAGGGAACTGTAGCTTCCAGCAGAGACTAAGTGGAGGATTGCGGGGGAGGAGGGAGAAACTAGAGAGAGAGAGAGGGGTGGATTGAGAGAGCAAAAAGGAGGAGGGTAGCTTTCTATTTATAAATGTGAAAAGGAACACTCAGAGAGGGTTATGGAAAAGAACATGGGGTCTAGAAGAGGGGGAGAATGAGGAGTGAGCGCGAGATGGGGAGAAAAAGGAAAATGGATGGGTAAATACAGGGATCATACGTTTAGCGTGACTGACTGACACGCGGCGACAGACAGACAGACAGACAGACAGACAGACAGACAGACAACGATAGACATGCACACATGAGAGGAACAGGAAGCTATAGTATATGCTGGCTCTCCATTCCGAGAATCCCACACAGTCTCTCTGTGAAGGCATTGGATGGATTGGATGCAGCCCACTACCACTGCAGTGGCCATCGGGCATTGAAACCTCTTATCTCCGATGTCTATTAACTTAACGGGTTATTTTATGTGGGTGAATCATAGCTGTTGTGATCTTTTGGGTGTTATCTTTAAAAAGAGAACACGCCAGCACTCACAGAACAGAACTCCTGCTGCTGTGTTCCTCTTTTAGAGATAATGGTTTTGTAATGTTGCTTATACCCTGTGCACCCGGAAACAAGATGCTCAGAGGCTCAAAGACACCGCATACTGTTTAAGACGAGTTCCCCAAGATCTTCTTGGGTAACCATCTATGAGGCCTCTATGTCTGGAAGCCTCCATCTAAAACCTCTGGGTGGTGGATGAGGATCCGTTGAGTCGCATGGTGCAGAGAACATGGGGCTATCTTATGGATTATTAAAAAACAGAAATATATGCAGTAGGACGGTAGGAAACAAGTAGAAGAACAGGATGAGCCAGAAACAACCATGCCTCTGATATAGTACAATCATCATGTCAAGGTTATCAATAATGTATGGCGATAAATGTTTCGTCAGTAACACATACATTATATGGTAGCAGACCTGCAAGTTCGAAGCGCATTCTGAAACATTTGGAGCTTGTAGATCTGAATTCGAAGGTTTGATCCCGACAATACAGACGGATGCACGCACCATGCATGCATGCACACGCGCACACACACATCCCTACTGTAAGCACATGTTAGGCTACGCATGTCCTGTGTTCAAACATGCTATTTCATCCAAATGCAGAGGAAAACCCAGTTAGAACATGAAGGCTGTGTCTTGCTGTATGTGACACACAACGTACTGTAGAATACACCAAAACCTAAAATATTCAGGGGCTCCCATATGTGGCGTAACACAACCATGCATGATGAAACTGTACTATGCTTGACGTGACTATAACCGCAGCAATTACGCAATGGCATCCGGGGAGAGCTTTTTCGCTTTTTTAACAGGGAGAAAAAAATCAATGAAAGCGAGAAAGAGGAATCAATATTTAAAGTATTTAAAATATTCAATGACATCATTAAGAGCAGAAGATTGGATTTCCTAAAAGAAATGGTATTGTTGAGGAATGTTTTAGGAGGATGTTTTACCCCATTGGGAGCAAAGCCTCTCCGTAAATCCTGTCCCAGTGGACGGTCAGTTATAATGATGAACAAGGACATCCTGAAGCATGGACACTGAAGCTGTCGATGGCTGGAAGGCAAAGGATGAGCCCAAGCTATATATCGACAAGTAAGGGTCACCCCCACTCCTTGCTGACAAAGTGTAATCCAACCAGGATTCACATATCCTCCAGGTTTCGGAATGTAGGCATTGAATGAAAGCCATAAGGAAGCGCTTGGTACAACAACTTGCAATGGACCTGGTTCCCATCGACCTAGACTACTTCAAAAGAGTGAGAAAGGCCTACGGGTACAACACCAGCGGGAGCTCCACTGATCTCATTCTCCCCCCAGATTCGGCACAAACATGGCGATGAATCCATTCTGCTATTATATGCCACCGAAATGCTGAATGGCCTAATACCTAGAAGACATCAAAAAGTAATGTCCCTACCACATCCTACAACTAGCCAAGTCTTCTAGCTTATCAAAATAAGCCACCTCCATTGTTTTTTTTCTGTAAATATGCTTCTACTGCATCTTAGTGATGATTTCTTGTATAGTGTTGTTAATGATTTCAAAACTGCGACAACTGTGGTTGCAGTTTAATATGAAAGCCTGCATTTCATTGAAGTCAGGCCTTGTGTCAGTCCCTCAGTCAGGCCTTGTGACATACAGTATGGCTGTCTCCATGAAGTTCACAACACTGACCTCATAAAACCCTGGAGTGATACATGGAAAAAATCATCATCTCCATATATTTGGTGTCATGGACACTAAAGGTCAGCGTCAGGATTTGATCAGATGTTGATCTGATCAAACCCTAAGATCTCCAGATGGAGCTGTGGCTTGTTCTGACATTCACTTCTTTTTTTGGCTATTTTGGTGGGCCTTGGTGTATACGTGCTGTTGGCCTGTTGCAATTCCCCCTACTGTAGAGTGTGTGAATGTGCATATCCTGCTGGCGGGGGATCGGACGGTTTTCAGTGATGTGGGATCACCCAAATCACTGAATGCTCCTTTAACTGAAACTCTAGATGGGCCACTAAAGTCATTAGCCAACTGTGGCACAGTTCTCAACTGGCCTAACTGGGCTGGCCCAACTCCTGAGGCCCTGCCTGGCCTTACAAGTGGCACATTTTATGTCCAACCCGAACCAAAAATGTCAAAATAATGTAACGTATGGCTAATATGAGACATTAACTAGCACGTCCTTGCCCGGGGAGAGGAGATGGATGGGGTCATGGAGAGACTCTCTGTATTAGGAACAGATGACAGGTAACACCACGATCCATATCGCGAAAAAGCAGAAGTCTCTGACAGAATGGAAAGCTGTCAATAGCAGACTCACAGAGGTTAGAAGGTTAAGGAGGGAAGCCCATTACTGTCATCCAGTGCTATTACCCATATGGCAAAAACAAAACAATGGTTGACCAGTTCATTGATCACACTTCGGCTCAGAATGACCATAGACCATTTATTGCAAAGCTTTTGCATGTTAGCATGGCGGTGTGGCTCTGCTCGTGTGATATCAAATCTATGTAACGAGACATAGGTCTGATATCACCTTTGATATCTCAGATTTCTGTGTCTCGGCACCGAGACGCAGCTCTGATATCAACAACCCCCGAGCAGAGCCTAGCATAAACACATTACAACATAGACACAATCATTCCAAATACACAACGAACATATTACAGATCATAGAACACATAATGATCACAGATACACATAACAGAACTAGGCACCACAATATGTTACAATCCACAAATCATGATCATCTCATAATCGGCCACTCAGAACTAGTGCCACAGGGAGGAGGCCGGGGAGGTGGAGGAAATTTGAACGCTTACATTTGAACAGGCACATGGAGTCGACCAGAAGGAAGGCTGAGAACAGAATGACTGCTTATAAAGAACACCTGATGAATGTGGGCGTGAGTGACTTGCTGTCAGCCAATGAGAGTGAGGGGAGTAGACAAGGAGAGAGACTGCTGATTTAAAGAAACAGAATGAATACTGACTGATAACAAGATTGTGCCCCTACGGGGCACAGGTCTCCACCGTCCGGGCTCAGCAAATGATGATATTATTCTAATATATATAAAACACTAATCACACACGGGATGCAATGACGATATTGATGATGTCATTCTTAAAAAAAAGGGTTGAAGTGTAAGATCGATATATCATATGTGTCAATTATTCACAATTTAAAAAAAGGCTAACAATTTCCGTTTGGAAATAAAAAATCATTCAAATATTCGAATAGAATTGTGAAATAGTTTGAAAAAAAAAATAATGAGTAAAAATAATGAATATATTTGTTGATGCATTCAATAAAGTCCAAAAAATAAAATAAATAAAATTTGGCATTAAAAATTTACCATTAAAGAAATAGTGGTCATAGGCACACATTTGCGAAATTCAATTGTCCAATCAAAAAAGATAAAAGGATTGGTTGAAAAAAAATAGATTTGGAGAAGTGCAGAATAAAAAAAAATAAATAAAAATAATACAAAAATAAAAAAAATTTTTCTTTAAGAATGCAAGTCCTGATTCATCAATTGTTGTCACATGTTCTTGTTTTGCCGTATTCTCTTTCTCTCGTTTTTCTTTTTTTCTTTCTCTTTCATTCTTCCGTCGTAGATTCTTGTCATCTGCTTTCTCTTCCTTCCGTTTTGTTTTCATTCTTGTTCTATTTCTCTCCCTTTGACTTATGAGTGTTGCTCCTCTCTGTCCTAAGTTCTTTCCTTTTTTTCTCCTCTTGCCTTTTCCTTCTACATTAGACTGCTGAATTCTCTTTTCTCCATTTTTCACTTCTCTTCTTTTTTCTGCTCTCGCTTCCCTATCTTGTCTCTGTCGAAGTTTCTTCCTTACTTCCGTTTCCTCTTCCCGATACTTTTTCTGTCTGTTTCTCTTCCTACTTAGATTCTGTAGCTTCTTTTCATCGTCTTCCTCTTCCTCCCGTTTCCTTTTCATTTTTTGTCTATTCTTCTCCTTTTGATCTTCTTTTTGATCTTCTTTTCTTTTTTCCCTTTTCGCTTCCCTGTCTCGTCTTTGTCTAAGTTTCTTCGTTTCTTCTTTCTCCTTCTCCCGATACTTTCTCTTTCTATTTTTCTCCCAAATTCTTCTCTGATCTCTTTGTTCCTCAAACTGACGAGTTATGCTTTCACTCTGCTTTCCTATTTGAAATAGCAATGACTCCTGATATTCTACCCCATAGCTTTCTTCAGCATTCATGGATAAGTCTTTGCCCCAAGATTGCGAAGTCAATTTTTCTCTCTTCTCATGACCTTTCCTTTCATTCCATTCTCCTTTATGAAATACTAATAATTTCTGAGATTCTTCCCCTGTGCACTCTCGATCATATATCCTCAAATCATTCTTATTTCCATCTACTGTATGAGAAGACAACATTCTTCTAACGACCTATTGATTTTTATTAAACAATATTTTTAGATTAGAATGTCATCTTTCTTTCTTATATATGCTATGTATTACATCATCTTCTTTTCATTATGTACAAAAATCTCTATTTCACACTTATATCTCCACCGTATCTCTTACCTATGACCTCATCATGACGTCATCTCCAGCTCAGGTCTCCTCCTAGAGACCTGTACCCAGGTACAGATTCAAGACAGATAGTCGTGCAACAGACAGACTTAGGACGTGCACGGACAGAGAATGATTACCTCATCATTCTTTAATCATGGGACAGACAGATTCGTGCACGGACGGAGGGCGTTTTATAGTTCCCACCTTCATCATGACCTCATCATGACGTCATCTCAAGCTCAGATCTCCTCCTAGAGACCTGTACCCAGGTACAGATTCAAGACAGATAGTCGTGCAACAGACAGACTTAGGACGTGCACGGACAGAGGGCCTTTTTCAATCCCTTTTATAATGATTACCTCATCATGCTGTAATCATGGGACAGACAGATTCCTCGTGCCACAGACAGATTTAGGACGTGCACGGACGGAGGGCGTTTTATAGTCCTCCACCTTCGGTGGAGACAATGAGGAGTATAATACAATAACCATTCTGCCCTCTGTGCCTCCATGAACTATCGCTTACGCTGGATTTGACCAGTTCATTATTACTTGCGTGAGCACAAGCAAGGCGAGCACAAGAAATGTGATTGGTTTGTGGTCGTCAACTGTCGGTTAGCTACCGTCCCTCGTTGGACGATTGGCGTAATGGTGGTGTAATTAAGAGCTCTTTATAAGCATTGTCATCAGTATTATCTCTTGGAGCTGTCGGGTACTTGGTTGCTGGCTCTGCTTGCACATGAGTAGGCTGTGGCCTACTTACTGTATGTGGAATGCACAAGTTGGCCCTCTACTGAGCGCAGTTCTGATGAATTAGAATTAGGTTTTGGTTGTGATGCATGAACAACAAAGAAGAGCAACTGTTGGATGTTGAACATCTCAACCTGCTACGTCGACCTGGTCATCAGAGGCACAGTCTTTCCTCTTTGCGAAAATCCATGAGCTCACTTGATGGAAGGGATGGATCACGACCAAAGACACCTGAAGGGAATCACCCCTGTCAGTCACAAGGGGAGCTGTTAATTGCTATCTAGTACTAGCAACACTGAAGCTGAAGCACCAATCTATTGGCAAAGAATTAATTTATTGGGGAAAGGACAACGTTTCGATGTCAATGGATCGTAATCAAGTCAGTATGGATCCATTGAGATCGAAAAGTTGTCCTTTTCCCAATAAAGTAATTATTTGCCAAGAGATGGATGTGCAGGCCCTACCCTACTTCCATGTGGAGAGTCATGGAACTCGTTAGGTTCTTGTTGATAACTATCACCTTATTAAGCAGGTTTATCGAACCAGGTCTTTATTGGGCTCACTATCGAGCATTTTCTGTGGATTTTGTGGAAAGACAGGAGACAGAATCAGTGTCTTTGGCTAGGGCTTTCAAATAGCATGCTTTTCTATAACAGACAGAATGCAATTGACCTTTTTACCATTTAAATAATATCAGTTACTGGTTAATACCATCACTTTAAAAGTGTTATTCTGTTTCGCCATGCAGCTCTGGTTGGCAGGTATAAATACACTTTTAGACTCACATGTTTGTTACAGTCATGGATGCTTACATTTAATGATTATTGTTTGTCTTTATTGTTTGAATATGATGTCATGGGCCACTATGCAATAAGCGTATTGATAACGGCTACTAAGCTTGTTGTCGGATTTATTGGGTATTGGTTATCGAGCTAGTCGCTAAGTGAGGTGAGCGTGAAAAGTTAGAGGTCAGAAAGACACGCACACACAAAAAGCAATGAAGATTGCCTATATACAAAGGGATTTAAAGTGGACACGTTTGGCAAGTGAGATATAAAAGGAGAACCCAAGAAGCTCATGGAGGCTAAAGTTGGAAACCTTACAAGATCAATGCAAACTAAAGTACAGGGAAGGTGACCGGAGGGAACAAGAGGGAATATAATGACCAATCTCAGTGGTGGGTATCATGGAATAGCCGCCGTTGAAGATATAAGTGGAGGCTCGATGGGCAGATGTCCTAAAGGGCTGAAATGCAAGACCAGACACTGACCTTCATCGAAGGAAACAGGAATAATTCCAGCCACTGAATCAATACAGAGCGGAAAACATTCTGTACTCAGCGCCAAGGTGTTCAAAGTACATGCAGTACGTCTAGCCAAACTGCTTCAGCAAATCTCTTTACAGACACATATTGGCGGGGAAGGAAATACCAGATGAACGAACAGAGGGTGTAATCGTGAAATCGTGAATACCAGCTGAATAGATACAAGGTGTGATCGTGAAGATCCCAAAGGAGGCTACCCTGAATAATTGTACCAACTGCTGAAGAGAACCACCATTTATGTCTATTCCTTTTAGGGAGATTTTTAAAAAGGATTATGCAAATACTGTGAGACGCATTAAAGAAAGAAAGAACAAGCAGGCTGTTTTAAAGAGAGGTGGATGTACCAAACAGATATTCAGAGGGAAGTTACATAACGGTGCATAAAGGACATCCATATCATTACGAGTTTTATCACCATCTTGTCAACGAGGAAATAAATGCTGACTATCCTTTGAATTCACGACAGCAGTGAACCAAGATTGTCTGATGTCGGCATTGTAGCCCTATACTTTTCAACTCAGTCATGCTGCAAAGATTAGAAGAACACCCATAGAGAAACCTGGGGCTTCAGATGGGCACTTTTTTTCTCCAAGATTAGAATATCTTGACTTTGCAGAGGACTTGGCACCGGTCCCATATCCACCACCACATGCAGGCCATGAAAGAAAAGGGGGAAAAATACTACTATCTAGTGATGCACCAACATAGCCAATGTTTGTTGATAGCGGTCGGTATCTGTATCTGCAAATGAAACTGACATTAACCGATGGCAGCAGCCGATGTTTATCTGTTATGTTAGTCATCTGTATTCTACTGTAACAAGCTGTAGATTCTGGACATGTATTGTGTTGAAGATGTGTAGTTTCCCTGGCATAAAAGGAGGTAATAAACGCAACAAAAACTAGCATATATTGGTATCGATATCGCCTATTGGTTAAAATGTTATGATATCGGTGCATCCCTAATCTAAACACCTTTGCACAACAAATAGGCCTTTAGAAAACACAAGTAAGGACCCTGAACACGGAAGGAGCATGTGTCTACTATTCCACTGAATAAATTAGGCTACATATCGTTGCTGCAGGGCAGAAACCTCTGATCTCTATATTTAAACTTTAATTTATTCATGCAAATGAATGCCCTATTGCTCATAGGCCGACCACAGACAAACTTTCAACGTGACACAAATCAACTCATTTTGAGAACGTAGATGCTACTTTTGCTGAATTTGAATCCTGAACGGTAACACTTTTGGACATAGTGAGCTTTCTACCTGACAGAGACGATATCTAGATGACCATGCCGGTCAGGCACAAGCGGAGACACCCAAAGTCTACGTGGCAAGACTGGAAACACCTCCGAAATGGGTGTGAAAGTCATTCCAGTACAGCGCAGCGCACAAGTAAAGATACAATTGTTAGAGCCATTCCTTCCAACCTGCTGTGCTCACATTGCCGGCTGATTGACAGGACAACAGCCTCCCTGAGCTCATTTCACATTCGGAGGTCCAGGAAAATCGAGAGAACATTAAAGCCTGGCGACGGGAGGTGGGGAGAACATCGACACATTCATCATGAGTCGCCGCCGTAGATGGATTGGGCACATCACGAGGATGTCACACTTCTGCCCTTCACTGGACACCAGGAGGAAAACCAACGAGCGGAATAAGGAGCCTAGGAGGAAAAGAAAGAGTGGAATACAAAAAAGGAAAGGGGGAAAAAAAACAATGGTTTCAGTTGTAGAGCACCCCTGGGCTATACTCAAATTACCATTAACCATTTATGGTTAATTGTGGAACTTAATGGGTAAAATAGTTGTACGCTTGTGGGCACAATTTAGAATGGTTGAGATTTATCAGGAAAGATCATATACATTATGTGTTTTAACACATCCACTACTTGGCTGTGGCCTATATTATGCTGACCCACGACTGAACGATTAGAATTGTTTCTGCCCATAACATATTGGTATACATATTGGACGGCTCAAAATTAAGCCACCGCGTACCGCTTGACACGGGTGCTTGCTCAACTATAGATGAATCCGCCAACCGGCAACCATCACTGCGGTTTCAAGGGGCGATAATGATGATGGGTGATGGATTGACTCAGTTGCGCCCTGGGAGGGCAGTGGTCTGTGGATTCATCTTCACTTGGGTGCACCTCAGGGGCTTCTGTCTTTTAAGGTTAGGTTTAGGTGAGTGCCCCGACCATGCATTAGTGGTGTATTAAGGTGAAGGTTAGGTTTAGGCGTCTGCTGCGTGGGAGGTGAGGTTTCTGGGTGAGGGTTAGAGATTCTGGAGTGGATGATAATTTACATCATGTCGTAGTCTGATTTGTTAGTCATCAGGCAGGAAAACACAAGGTGGAATAAGAAACCATAACCTACTGATTCCATCTTTAGTTTTGTGCCTGCCGACTACAAATCATTGACTACAACGTATTATGTATTTTACCACCCGCTCCAGATCAGTTTTTATGCCCCAAAGGGAATTCTACCTATACTGTAGATACTCAACAAAGCAGACACCAGCAGATTTTTTTTTCTTTTTTTTCTCGGCTGTGATGCCATTCCTGCTCTTTGAATGGGTGTTGGACATTTCTACTATTAAACTACAAATTAGTCGCCAGGAGTGCCCATTGACACCCATTAAAAAAAAGTCACAGTTCGGCCAAAAACAGAGGCAGTACACAAGCCAAGTCTGGATTGCTTTAAGTTCATAAAGCTCCCCCACAGTAGACATCCAGGAGTGGAGATCCTTTGTCACATGCCGTATCCTATATACATTGTAGAAGGCATGAAGGGCAGTGAGTAAGTAAATACCCACTGGAGGGGAATGCCTAACTGTCTGTGTGACACGAAACAAAAGCGAGAGAAATCAGCCACCTCCCTTGAGACAACTGCAAGCCAAGGTTTTCAAGTAGAGACGGCACAAGAGAATGAGCAGTTTATTACATCGCCATGCTGAAGTCTATATACACACTCAAGAGCCTTCATTAATAGCACTAGGCCACCAAGTCACTGTTACCTATAAACATCCTTGAGAGGTAGGAGGAACATTTGTTTGGTCCATTTGTCTGGGGTGTTGCGGCTCTCTCTGACCTGTGCTCCCCTATAATGGCAGCCTGTGCTTGTGGAGTATTCTCCACTGTTCAGTAATTGTCAGTCACTATGGGTAACTGTGTTTGGTAGAAATGATAATGTCAGTGGAAAGCAAAAATAAAAGGGGGGGCAGAATCCATTACTGGCCTGGCCACCTGCCGTTCCATTTAAAACGATGGCTCAAGGTTTCCCCCTAGTGGTAGAAATATAGCACATAGCTTTTGCTACACTGCCTGCTTCAATGGGGAAACTAAAATATCATTTCTAGTATGCTTGTTGTCAGGAAGTGTGTGTGTGTGTGTGTGTGTGTGTGTGTGTGTGTGTGTGTGTGTGTGTGTGTGTGTGTGTGTGTGTGTGTGTGTGTGTGTGTGTGTGTGAGAGAGAGAGAGAGAGAGACCAAGCAGAGTGGTGCTGTACTAGGTCTGGCTTCAGCCAGGCTAGTGCCACTGCTGACTGCACTGTAGTGTACTGTACTACTACTGTACTCCTCTTCTGTGTATGCATGCATGTGTGTGTGCGTGCGTGCTGGCCATTTTAGGTGTCACAGCTGTACATACACACCCAGCTCTTCATAGGAGTTGCAAGCACCGCTCAAAAGTCAATAGTGCTTTTCACAACCTGACATAGTACACATGAACAGGCACAATGAAAACCATGTAACATTTCCATACTGTGGACACAATATCAAATTCAAATATTCAAATCACCTACATTATAGGCCTATAAGACAATTTAAAAGTAAACTGGAAATCCTATTGGTCTTATTCAGAATCATAATGAGGTCATAAACGTTGTAAACCCTAGTAAATGACAAATCCTTTTTGCCATGCATGTCAAACACCCCACCGATCTGATTTACAGTACAGCCCCACATGTTTTCCAAACAGTCTAGCAGGAATTTGACCCAGATTTGGCATCAGCATGGCTGTTTATACAAAAATAGACAACACGCTGAGTAGCAGGGTGTTCAAAGCCGGCATTTTCTCTTTCCATAGGAAGCACGGAACCCCACTGGGGTAAACTGAGAATACCGTGACAGAATCTGTCTTGCCTAAAGGCTCTTGCGAGTCCTGCCGCGTGTCACCACGGGGATGCGTGCCTGCATGTTGCTGAGTCAAGAATCAAAACATCAAGAGAATAAGAAATCATGAATAAAAGATTTGAGGGGTTCAGGGTCGGTGTTGGGCTGGAAAATACAACTCTTCCTGCACCACGTTTGGTGCTTGTATCTACCGCTGTATTTTTGAATGATGCTATAGAATAATCATCCAGCAGGCCGTTTTCTATACGAGTAACGGAAATGGGCATACAGTATGTATGGGATTAAGAAATAAGAAATGCCATCACATTCACAGTCATGCATTATGCCTCCGACCTTCCGACCAACAAATCCTTGTAAACCCAGGTTTCCTTTTTTATGGGAAAAGGGGCAATGACCCCTTAATGCCTCAAATCCACCCTTCACTTTCACCTAATTCCACATCCATTAGGCTGAGTATGGTGCGCATGTAAATGCAATCAGTGTTAGGGTGACCATATTCTCAAAGGAGAAAACCAGGACACCTTAGCGGGGGGGGGCGGGGGGATTTCACGAAATATTCAGATATCGAACAGGCGCTACTATCGCCTCGAACAGCTTTTTTGTGTTTTTCTGTGTCAATGTGGGATTTTAGGTCCCTTGCACCACCATTGCAGAGCGAGACATACGTGCCTGCTTTGCAAACAGTGCACAGTGCTTCACTTTTGTCTCGCCCCGGTCTGAATACAGGGATTTTTTTCTGTAACTCGTCTGTAAACGTGCACTTGCGCTTGGGCATGGTAGTGGAGACTGACAACCACGCTGTCTAGTGTCTACTAACTGATTGACGAAGGCTGCCTGCACTGACTCTGCTCAGGGCTGAGGTCATCGTGCACAGTGTCCTAGTGCCTGTTGCTTTACTGGTCCGATGTAAGCAAAGACGTGTCGGAAAGGAACTGAATGAAAGTAATTTTACAAAAACCGGGACATTTCCTCATTTTCTAAAAATAAACCAGGACACCCAGGACAGGACGTGAAATACGGACATGTCCTGGGAAATACGGACGTATGGTCAGCCTAATCAGTGTGATGGTTAAAAAAACAACAAAAGTCAAGGGACTTAAAGCTGCATTTTATCATACTACAGGCTGGGATTCACCAGGCTAGGGTCTCCCTAAGAGGGTTGACCATATATCTGCCGCTCAGCGAAGAGGTAGTGTTTGGCCTTGGCTAGATATTACACTTTAATATGAGGTTATGGCACTCTAGCACGAGTGCTACATCGATAATAGATACAGTAGCTACTACCTAGATTTTAAAATGGAAGCGTATGGAGACCACCAAGTCATTAATATACCTTAGAGATGGATCGATGTAAGAAAATAAAAAAGGTTCCCCCATTCATGTTTCTTTCTCTAGTGAAGTATTTCTTGTGTATTCTCATCTCAATACATCTAGTGTACTTTGCATCTCAGAGGCAAATGTTGTGCTCACTTTGCATTTGAAAACTATAGTTACTTTGAAGAGAGAGAGAGACAGAGACTAAAATAACTGTAGGGTAATTTAGCTGCTCAAGGTCAGTATACCCATGAAAACATAGGCTACTGTAGAAACTACAGTAGAATTGATGTGTCAGCATACAGTACACGTGTGTCCTGTCAGTGTTGATCAAAATCCAAGCTTGCTGTCAAAATCAACACCATTGGTAAGTGGAGGGCTGGAGGCCTAATTTCCAGGAGGCAGAAGAGCATGTCAGTGACAGTTACATATACCAATGTCAGCTATACAGTATATAGCTTGATGGTACAGAGGCTGTCGGGCAATTAGAAGGTCACTGCATGGTTCCCCTCCTGACCTGAGCCACACGGTAATGCATTGTCTTTGAGCAAAATGGTGAACCTCCCCTGAGTGCACATCATGACCGTCTGAGCAGCCATCATCAACTGGGTGAAGCTGAAAGTAATAAAAGTTCTAAAAAAAAATAGGTGCATGCCCTCTCTTAACATGGCAGCAAGAACATTATCATTCGAGATTCTCACAATATATCCACTATAATACAATTGGAAGATGTTCCAGAATGTTGTCGCCATACAGAACCACTGCTGGTCAATGGAGTGAGTAATCAATAGACCAAAAAAGTCTATCGCTTCAAGTTTTAAATAATCACAATATTAATTTGAAGACATGGCCCAGCCAAACCTTCTGAAGGAAAAGGGTTTGCAGCATTCTGTAAATGTACAGGGAACCAAAACACGTTCTGGTTGCATTCATGCAGTGCTTTTTGAAAACACATGCTTATCACCAAACCACATTCATATAAAATACTTCCGTATGCAGCATACCAGCTTTCCATTATCACACTAAAGAGAGCACATGCAATCCAGGAAGCAGTTAAGGACAGGTTATGTACAGTACAAGACTATTTACTCTTATGAGGTTTTCCCCTGGTGTGTACTCTGTACTGTGTAGTGAGAAATGTTAGCAGAAGTTTTGTCTACCTGGCCATTGCATTATTATTAAACAAATAACAGCCTTAAGTTAAGTGTGGTACAGCACACACCATGCCATGCTGTGCCATGCGTGTATGCAGATATCTTGTGCTGCATAATGTTTACCATTACCATTTGTATATTATTGCCTTGTCTACTTGTCTACTTCCAACCCCCCAAAAATCCGTAGTATCATTGCGTGTGCTTAGAAACTGCCTGGCATACCAATAAACCAGTTTGATCAAGGAAGAGATGGGTGGTGGATATTTAGGTAAACCATGCATGAAGATGTGTCTTCACATTTGCCAGGTATGAGCGCCACACCCGGATGCATTTACTTGGTCTGTACTAGCCCGCAGGTGTAGTCTGATCCAGTTGCCGGTCGACTTCTTGCATTTGCAGTCATCATGTCAACTCTGGCAGAGCATCAGTTCCGTTGTTCGGTATGTCTGGAGCTGTTCACCGACCCCGTGTCCACGCCGTGCGGCCACAACTTCTGCAAGACCTGCCTGGAGACGTACTGGGACGACTGCGCCGTGTGCCGATGCCCGCTGTGCAATAAGGAGTTCTACAAACAGCCCGAGCTCCGGATCAACACGTCCTTCCGGGAGGTGGTCGACTTCTTCAAAAACAAGAACCCGAAGCAGCCCACATCGTCATCGATCGCCGGCGAGGAGGCATGCGTGGCCAAGCCGGGCGAGGTGCCGTGCGACGTGTGCGTGGGCCTGCAGTTCAAGGCCCTGAAGTCCTGCCTGGTGTGCATGGCGTCCTACTGCGAGGCCCACCTGGAGCCGCACAAGGCAGCGGCGGCCCTCAGCAAGCATAAGCTGATAGAGCCGGTGATGAACCTGGAGGAGAGGATGTGCAGCACGCACAGCAAGATCCTGGAGTGGTTCTGCAGGAAGGACGAGCGGCTGGTCTGCCAGTTCTGTGCCGAGACGGCCCACAGCCGGCACCAAGTGGTGACCCTGGAGACTGAGGTTCAGCTGAAAATGGTGAGATGTCAGTTTGATTGAACATTATATAATCAACAGTTTGGCAAATGTGTACACTTAAAGGAAAGTACAGGTTGGTAGAAATCTGCTCAAGAGAATGAAACTAGAAAATGACTTGTTTAAATAAGAGTCCTCCTTGTTCAATTCACCAGAACGTTAGACATACAAATACTGAAGAAGAAGAAAAAAAGAATCACGTCAATTGGTGTGAACTGAGTGCTGTTGTTTCTGTGTATTGGTAAACTTAGTGAGAGTTGTATGTACAGTACCTTGGGAACAAAGACAGGCATTGCCGTTTACATCACTCAGAAACAACACAAAAACAACAAAGTGTTAACCAAAATATAACACGGAATAAACCAGCAGTGATTCTCTAGTCTATGGAAACACACTGAGAAGTATTGTATTGTCTCCATATAAACACTGCTGACCATCAAATTATTATTGGCTTAGGAGCAAGAGACAAACACACACTCTACAGATGTGAGTGATAGATTGTGAAAGGTGAAAGGTGCCTCATTCATCATTCATTATTATGTTACCCCTGTGCATGCGGTGTATTTACCCTACCCTAGGTCTGCTACTATTGACTCATTTTCTTAGACAACTATTGTCATTTTCTCCTTCTGTTTCTATCTATCTGTTCTGTTTTACTCCACTCATCCCCTCAGTCACAGATCAAGAGGAAAGAGAGGGAGGTGGAGCTGATGATAAAAGACAGACGCAAGAGGGTGGAGGAGATCAACTGTTGCATGGAACGAAGCAGGGTGGGTTGTACACACTCACTATGATGTCCATCTGTCTGTTAAATGACCGCTCTACTGCCTGGCCGGTCCTCTGGGTGAATGGTCAGTTGTGGAAAAAGTAATCACTCAAAACACCACTGCAATGTCGAACTACTCTGTTACAAGCAAAAAGTCTGGTAATTAAATGTATGTATTGGTTACTGTATGTTTAGTACACTACAAGTTTGACACAAACCGCCACTTTCAGAACTACTGAAAGTACATTAATTCAAATACTGTACTTAGGCACAATTCAGAGTTATTTGTATTTGAGTATTTCCAATTTCCAGTGGGCCTATTTTGGCTTCTACCCCACTACACCTCAGAGGCAAATATTGCAAACATACATTTCAGCCGATTGCAAATAGCTGATCTACAACCTCCCAATGCAACACATTGTGAGTTAGTAGATCTGCCCACAAAATCAATCCCAAATAGGCTTCAGCCCAAGTCTGGACAGTGCCCCTGCCCCTGCCCAGTATCAGTATAGGGCTGGGCTTTTTTTTTTTTTTTTTTCATTTGGATGTCATTTGGATGTCTGCATAGACATACAGTATTTGGTGCATGCCTGATAATAAACTCCATTGCCTATATGGGCATAAAAGGGACGCAGACATAATATGTGGTGTGGCATGCCTTTCCAAGTTACATCTTTCCAAGTTATACCTCACCTACCTGCACATGTCTTGATTGTAGGACATTGCACAGAAGGAGATGGAGTCCAGTGTCCAGGCGTTCAGCACTCTGATGGAGTCCCTGGAGAAGACTCACACCACCCTGATGGCAGAGATGGAGGCGCGGCACGATGCCGTGCAGCAAAGGTACTTATTAGTTGTAACATCTTTACTTTACTTTTTTATAATTTAAAGCATTGATTCATATCATTTGACCATGATAATGAACACATATCATCCATGCATCACATTGTCAACCATGTATTGTGATACATCTTGTATTGCTCTTAAAATGTATCATTCGTGTTTACACCCCTATATAGGTTTGAGGGCTTTGTGCATGAGCTTCAGGAGGAGATCTCTGTTCTGGAGAAAAAGTATGCAGAAATGGAGCAACTCCAGCAGGTCGAGGATCCCATGTCACTGCTACAAGTCTGTTTATTTTATTTTACTTTATTTTTGATCTCATATACTAGATAGAACTACTTTCAGTGTTGAAAGAAGTATGCACAGATTCTATACTTTCCTGTAAATAAAAGTATCAATGGTATAATGTCCTTTGTTACAACTTACAACGTACTAGTGAGAGCCTTATATTCAAAATACTATATTCAAAAATAACTAAGCAAACTGAAGTATAGTAAAAGTAGATTGTACGTTGTAAAATAAGTATTGATTGAAATGTAAATAAAGTACCAAAGTACCAAAGAAATGTAAATAAAGTACCAAATGTAAAAGTACTACTTATACTTATTGAAGCCTAATTGTAATCTTCCACATAATGGAACAGACACAAGCTAAGGTTTACTCCATCAAGAACTAATACCTGTGTGTCACCATGTTTTAACATTTTAACAGGATTACGCACAGATTTGCCAGACACCACAGTCTCTTCAGAACTGGTCAGCCATCCCAGTGTATGAGGTGGATTTCCTGGGCTCCATACGAGCTGCTCTGGGCAAGGCCAGGGAGTTTGTCAACACAGAGATTGAAAATCAGGCAGCCGCTGGTAGGCTTGACTCTAGTATCGCTTTGCCAAACGATCCGAGATCTCTCCGCCTACTGATACTACACTAACTACAGAAATGTAAATGTAAGCCGGAGAGCACTGATCTTCCAGGGTGGACACAATTAATGTGTTTCTGTTGAGACATACAGTATTGGTTCTCAATGCAAGACAGCATTGGGCAAAATTCAAATGAACATTTAACACTGAGGATTGTACAGTGTAGATTGGGGTCCCAAAGATGAAGCAAAACAAAATAAATGGGGCAGTCACGGTATTGTATCACCTTTATCCAAGATGATTTAAATAATGCATTACATTCAAACATTCACACACACATTCATTCACCGATTGTGGCTGAAACCATGTAATAAATACCACAAATGAATACAGTAACTGAAAACGGTACCATGAAAACGTGTTTTTCTTCCCCCCATTTTACAGAGCTCAGTAAGATTCAGAGATTTGCTGGTAAATGACATTTCTTTTCTTATCTTAAACGTGTTGCTTTCGTTCAAAATTAAACCTTGTATCTCCATATATCAACTTCATTTTTATGTTTTGTTTGTTTTCTTGATCTACAAACTGGTCGATTTGGTCTTACTATTTTAAACACTTAAGCGAAAGGTTTAACCATTGCTAATAACTATCAAGAGTCATTGGAGAGGCAAAGTGAGAGACACCTCAGCAGTGTATTTCTAATCTCCCTCCATAACAGAGGACATCACCGTCGACCCTGACACCGCGGGACCCTGGCTCATCGTCTCCGAGGACGGGAAGGAGGTCGGCCAGTCCCCGAAGAAACAAAAGGTCCCCGCCAACCCCCAGCGGTTCACAGAGAACCTGTGTGCCCTGGCCACGCAGGGCTTCAACATGGGCCGCCACTACTGGGAGGTCAGTGTCCGGGACAAGTCCAACTGGGCGCTGGGCGTCGCTTCCAGCACGGTCAACAGGAGGGAGTATGTGACGCCGTCCCCCGACAGAGGCCTGTGGGCCATGGGCCACAGGGACGGCAAGCAGTATGTGGTGTTCGCCAAGAAGCCCGTGGCCATAGCCATGTCGCCCCGGCCCAAGACCATCGGCGTGTTCGTGGACTACGACGAGGGCAGGGTGGCCTTCTACAACGTGGACGCCAAGGCGCACATCTTCACGTACAACAACTGCGGCTTTAAGGACAAAATTTACCCCACGTTTGACCCCGCGCTGACAGCGGAGAGGAAGGAGAGCGCTCCCCTGCAGATCATGACTGTTGAGATTTCAAAGTGATGAGCGGAACGATCGCGTCTCTGAAATAAATGGAATTGTAAAAATCATAGGATAAGATTTTTGTAAAATAGAAAATAAATTAATAACGGTTCAATAAATGTATGCATGTTTTGTTTGTTTTTGCATTTGCATTTTTTGTATTTGATTTAGGCTATGTATTTGCTATGACAAAATATGCAATTCAAATATCCAATTCAGCTCACAATATTGAGCTTGTTGATGTGCTGTTTGAAATTTGAAATGGCATACTGTATATTCTGCATAATGAGAAATTAGGCTACTTTTGGTACTTCACCCATAGTAGACGGGAACCCCTAGTGGTAGTTTTACCCTAGTTGACGGGAACACCTATAGGGGTTCTGTACAGTATGTACAGTATCAAAAAATGTCAAAAATTTTATGGTGTTACACAATAATTTGAAGTTTTTCAATACACTTAGGTTAGTATTTCAAAGACATTTTTAGAATCGGGATAGTCTACAATGGGTTAAGTACATGTTTATGTCAATACTGTAGCAGACTTTTACTTGTAATAACTGAGTAGTTATATAATGAGGTATCCAACCAAATGTCATTTTGGTATAGTTACTATACTTGGGCACAAGTATGTGATCAATAGCATCAGGAAGGCTCATTTCCCTGGAGCAGGGAAACAAGGAAAATGGTTGTGTTACAGGTGAAAAGAGACTTAGAAATACATTCACATTCAGAAATGGATTCAAGAAGTCAGGCTGGTTTTAGAATTAGACATTTAGATGTTTAGGGAGGATTATAGACAGGGTTATTATGGTCAATTTATTCACAGTATACCAGAGATATGCAATGCACTGTTACTGAAATCACATCTACAAGCTAACTGGTTGTAATCACTGTTTTAAAACGACTATTGTAATTAGCCCATACAAACCTGTGTGTTGTGTATGTGTGTATGAGAGAGAGAGAGAGAGAGAGAGAGAGAGAGAGAGAGAGAGAGAGAGATTGGGTGTGTCACAGTAAGTGGGAGGGCCTGGGAGTTTCTGGCCAACTCACCTGCCTGTTGATTATTGACAGAGGAAATGTTTCCCCAGTGAAGGACAGTAGCTGCCAGTGGAAACCACCATGCAAAGTAAGTTCTGTTTCATTGTTGTTGTCTGTTTCTAAAACTGGTAGTTGGATCATGTTAGTTTTGGGATAGCTTGTGTGTAGTAGGCCTATTCACTAAATTACACATGTAAAGCTAAGTTACATGCGACGTTTAGTGTTGTGTAAACATGTAAAGCAACATGTGCAGCTGCCATGCTACTGTAGCTAAATTCAAATCTTCCAGTTCTTTGGAAAGGCTTATCTGTAGGCCTACAGGTAACAGCAATTTGACAATTTAATGTGCTTCATAAACAACCAATACAATTATACAATGGCATTAGGTTGCAAAAAAATAGTGCAAATTCGTAGATACAGTTAAGTTTCAGTGCAGTAGTGGAAGGAAAAGAGAGGGAAAATCAAAGGCAGCAGCAAACAAACAGACAGTGTGTATTGAATTTTAAAATAAACCAGGAATTAACCCTTTGTTCCATAGTGCATTAAATCTAAACATTTGGTTCTCAATGTTGGGGATCACCCAGCCCAGGGGTCCTTGAAGGGGGTCCTCTGCAGAATTAGTAACAGGGTTTCCTGTGTATTTGGCTGTAGGCTACAGAGCAAATAACTTTCAGACCAGACCTGGCTATCAGGCTAAAATAATGAACCCCATGCCTTCTTAAAGACCTATACAAATATGTGATGTATTAAACAGTACATTGGTGGGAACAAAACGTTTATTGTAGCCCCAGCCTAGGTGACCTTACAGGCATGCAGAGGCTCAAGGTAGTATTTTATCTAGACTAGACATATAGATAGCATATATCTAGATAGCATAGTGCAGGGGGCTTCAACAGGTGGTCCGGGGACCACCAGTGGTCCTTGAAAGGGTTCCAGGTGGTCCCCAGGCTAAAGGATTAAAAGTTGGTTAACCAGATGTAACTCTTGAGAATGTAAAAATGAAACCAAATGGACCCTTGCGGGTCCAATTGGTTTCATTTTCACACTCTCAAGAGTTAAAATATTCATCATCTGAATTAGCACTATTTAATTAAGAAGTCTACACTGTTTTGTCTGCAAAATCCAACCTGAAATTGTGAACAAAATGGTGGTCATCAAATGGTGGTCCGTGGCTCAAATGATGAATAAATGGTGGTCCCTGGTGTCAAAAGGTTGAAAACCACTGGCATAGTGTGTTCTTCCTCACTTACAAGTCGCCCTGAATTAAGAGGGGACGCTGCTGCCTGTAACCATCATATTGTTCGTTCAGTAAGAAAATTCAGCTCTTTAGTAAAGAGAAAAATACACTTTCAGGTGGTTTACAGATTTCATCCAATCAGGGGGGAGAAGCTTGCACTTCTATGTCCTTAGAGCAGTCGTTTTCATTTGGCATTTGAGCCTCGGATCACCATTTGATGAGACACTCACAAACATTTTGTTAAGATTTTGTTCACGGTTCCATGCTTGTGCTTGATGTGGTGCCATTAGGAGAGGTGACATCCATTTGACTGTTGATCATAATAACAATTCTTCTACATTTTCTAACCGTGTAGACCTCTTGTAAATTTGGTTAAATTAAAGTTTTTTACAATAATTTAAATCTTCAGAGCAAAAGTTAAACCAAATAGTAAGGGTCCAAGAGTTAAAGTTCTAAAATGGTCCATGTGGTTACCAGCTGCATGGGGACCACCTGGAGACCCCTCAAGGGCCAAGGATCGCCCCCAGACCACTGGTTGAAAACACTGTTAAAGGGTGCATGCTATGTGTGTGACATCACCTTCATACCCACGTTATCTGGGAACGCCTGATGAGTGGCAAACAACCTGATGTATGTGGTCTTGACAACCAAATACATCCAAACAGAAGACTTGTTATCATATCTCATATTTGTACTTATCCGCGTACATGTACTTAGTTTTCTCCAGTCTCCACCACTGTTTGATGCATCTATGGGACGATCAGAACAGTTTCTGAAGTGATGCTGTACTGTCTTCATGTCAAGCTGCTGTTTCTGTGTCATTGTTGCACACAGTAAAAAGACTGTTAATTCCTTTTTAGAGGATTTAGTGTAAATCCACAAGCTGTATGAGCCATTGTGAGGAATAATTAGCGATTATTGTAAACATGAATTAAAAGGCCATTTATGGACTAATTAATGTAAGCCCCATTTCCAGGCCATGAGTTTCTTTTTCATAATTCTGACCATTATATCTCATAATACAGAGTTTGGGTTGTATTTGATGTAGCTATTTTTGTGGTTAAACAATGTAAGTAAACCAATATAATTGTTGAATAATTGTATTTTTTCTACACCAATCGTCTCTCTGACAAAATAAATCCTATTATCAACATGGAATTGTAGACAAAATCGTACCCATGTTGATGTAAACACATTAAGTCTTGGATCTGAGACACAATATATCATCAAATCATTAGTCTGTTAGTCTGTTAAACGAGGTAGTCTAGTCTGGATAAACGAGGATTAAACGTAGCACACTACTATAAAGCAAACTGAAAACACAATATGCTCAATCACACCCATCAGGAAGTGGCTCTGAAAGCGCTTTACTTTCCACTAGAGGTGGAGAAAGCATTTAAAGAATGCAGCCATACAGGATCTTCTACTGAAAAGCACCTGATCCACCACTCCCTCCTGGCCTGGCTGTGACAGAGTATTACAATGAAAGCAGCACTCAATTGTTTACAGTTAGATTTCACAGAAGTATACTGCCCTACAAATTGAAAGTGCAGCCAGTGACTAGTGGCAAAGTAGTAAAAGTGTTTCAACTGATCAGCCAAATGAGATATCGGCAAATAGATGATTAATGACTGATTAGTCACTAATTGTAAATTCATATTCTTGAAATGTTTACCTCCAAAATCAAGAAGGCTAACTTAACATTTCAGGTTGGTGGGTCCAAAAACATATAGCCTAGTTAATGCAGCTTTGTACCTTTAACCAAAATACTATTTATTTTATTATTTGTATATATGTTCACATTAAATACCAAAGTTACCAAAGTGAGATTTTACATCAGAGCCAGTTTGCCAGTATGTTGTTACAATTTCGACATATTATACTCTATACTGTTACAGTACATATACAATCAAAAGAGTTAACCACATGAACTCTTCAGCATAATGTCAAGAAATTCATATATTTCCCCACATATTTTGAGCTTTTACTGCAGATCACCCATATCTGTTGTTATTGTGTGACATAGAAGTGTCCCTCGCCAGTGTCGCTACCACTAAAGTTGTCTACCCCCCTGCTCCAGAATAACACGCCTCTATCTCCTGCCCCAGGTGCCCCAGGCTCCCCGGGTCCCAAGGCCCTCACGGAGGAGCAGTTCCAGTGCTCCATCTGCCTGGAGGTGTTCGTGGAGCCCGTGTCCACCCCCTGTGGCCACAGTTTCTGCAAGGCCTGCCTGCAGGGCTACTGGAACCACAGCAAGAAGTTCGTCTGCCCCATGTGCAAGAAGACCTACAGCAAGAAGCCCGAGCTCAGCATCAACCGCGTGCTGGCCGAGATCTCGGCCCAGTTCCAGGGCCTGATGGTGGCTGAAGGAGGCGGAGGTAAGGCCTGACACAGTTATTATGTAATCGTCTAACGGCAATTATTAGATAATCGCAATAATATTTCGCAGATAATCATAATGACATGTTGTAAGCGTGTAACTCAGCTATTTCTACTATTTTGTCAATAGTTAACTCTGACAGATAGGCTGAGTAGGTCAGTAGGCAATAGGAAATCCTCTGTTGTGAATTTGTGCAAACAAATGTGATCTAAAGACAGTTTAAGGTGTCTACCTTAAGGAGGGATAAAAATTGTTGAGTTGATTATAGGTTTCAACTTTTTAAAATAAATTTGACAAAACAATCGAATTTCACATTTCACTGTTTCCAGGATTGGTTCAGTGATAAATCCTTTTACAGTTATATCATTTATCAATTAAGGTTATAAATCGTGCAAGTAGTTTTCTGGTTTTTTTTACACTCATCACTTAAAGGACTTGAAGGAGGTGGTGCACAGTGAGATAATCTGAGCATTAAATAAATAAATACATAAATAAAACGACTTTTGGAGTGATAAGCAGACAACGGTTGTAAATCAATCACTCCAAAGGTATTGGTAAATCTGTCAAAGAGTTAAATATGTCAGTAATTTATTTGTATATTTAAATTATTTCATAAATTACTTCCCTCTGCATTTTTTTTATTAGGAATTAAGCCTTAGAGGAAATTTGAAATGAAATGTGATGTGTCTCAAAGTTCCAACATACTAACAGTCCTACAGTCATGAGTCTGACAACCTATCAAACCCTAAACCTAACCTCACAAGAAGCCACAGGTTAGTTTTAACCTGCTGTGGGTTAGATCTAACCTGACATGATGTTGGAGTGTTGTCATACTAACGCCTGTCAGACTGAGAGGCCTCATACACACATAAAGGACACACATTCTGTGCTCTGTCTGTATTTGATGGCCGCCTCAGTGCATGGTTTGACCAAACATTTGTGTTTTATTGGGGTGTAGGAGAGCAGAGCACAGCCATCAAACAGTGTGTCTAAAGGACCGTTGTGACTCTAACCAACATATTCACCCCCATCCCTAGGTGGTGGTGGTGGAGGTGGAGGGATGGCTGCAGCAGCAGCAAAGGGCGCCACGCGGGGGTCCACACTCAATCTGAATAACTGCAGCCCCCGCGCCCACGCGGGCGACAGCCCGGACGCAGGTGGGGACTTCGCCCAGCCGGGTGAGGTGCCGTGTGACTCGTGCATCGGCAGGAAGATGAAGGCGATAAAGTCGTGCCTGAACTGCCCCGGGTCGTTCTGCGAGGCCCACCTCCGACATCACAAGAAGGTAGAGATTGGAAATACCGACACGATAATTGATAATTGCTAACCATATTGATCGTTTAAACAGTTTGTTGATAAGCATTCTTTAAAGGAAATCTCAGAGTCTCAATTCCCCTTGATATCTAACATAAAGATCTACATTTTGTTGATATACAGATTTGTTTGACATTTGAGATAAAGGGCCGGGCAATTGACTCTTTGTATAGGTCAAATAAAGTGCAGTATTTGGCTTATTGCTATCTTTCTCAAGATACTTGCATAATATAAAATTAGCACTTACAGAATGTAAAAAAAATGATACCATATCCAAAATCTTAGTCGATATCTAGTCCCATAAACAGGTGGAGTTAACTGGTATGAAAGATAGTCTGAAGATCCAATGGAGTTAGGAGGTTTTCAAAAAAAGCACTTTTCATACTTTACAGTACATTGGTTGGTTCTGTACTCTTCCCGACTGTCCAAACATGGGTTGGACACTTTACAGCCGGGAGCATTTATTCCAATGTATTGGAATCAATATAATGGATTTTACACATTAAATACTGGTTCATTTTTTGTAACCTTTTTTGGAATCTCTTCCAGATCAGTCAACAAGGCATGTCCTTTGGCAGTGGAAAAATCCATGTGACAGTTATTTTAATAATGCTTTATCATAATAGGAAAACTAGAGAGGTTTGTCTATCAGATCTTATGCTTAGCTGTGATTGGACCGTAGCAGTGTAGCAGGGGTGGATGTAACATGGCCCATTTGGGGGGGCAAGAGAACATGTTGGAGGGGCAAGAGAAAATGGTATGGGTGCGGCTTCATCGCCTGTGTCACGTTTCGGTTACAGGACTTTTATTAGTCAAATAAAGCATCGATATCAGTTGTTGTTGAAGTTGCAACAGACATGCAGCATGCATAAAGCTAAAGGTCTGACTCAGAGTTTTCTGTTTTCAATGATGAAATGCTGTTGGGTTAGTGGTGCCAAAATTGTAGTTAGTAGCAGTAGTAGTGTTTCAAGTCATTTTAAATAGAAGCACTTTAATTTGAAATATCTTGGGTTGTTTTGCATGGCATCATGTTTGGGGGGGGGGGGCAGACTGGGTATTTAGGGGGGCATTGCCCCCCCATGCCCATGCCTAGATCCGCCCCTGTTGGGGAGGGGCTTACTGAAAGGTAAGCTTACAAGCATCTCCCCATTCACTCTCTGTGGTCCTGCTGCAGGTGAAGTCTCTGACCTCCCATCGTCTGATCGCTCCCACCTTCCACCTGGAGGAAAAGATCTGCAAGAAGCACGAGCGTCTCTTGGAGGTGTACTGTCGCACGGACCACGCCTGCATCTGCATCCAGTGTGCCGAGGCCGGACACAAGACCCACGACATCGTGGCCATCGACCGCGAGTGGAAGAAGAAGATGGTGAGAATGATGCTGAACTGAAATGTTTGGGTTTGGCCTTGATACGGACTGTTTTTTTCACAGTTAAAATTGGGCAATATGGGTTTGGACTGGTCTTTTATCTACTGTGTTCTTGTTTGTTTAGTTATGTTATTAACTAACCATAATGAAGAATTACTTAATTAAGAGAAAGCTATGAACTTCCTGACTTCCTAACTTGTAGTAGAAGTTTGAAATTCAACCTCCCTGAAAAACCTTATAAAATAGGTCAAAGCCAGGGTACTAGTCCAAACCAAGCAAAAAAAGGAGGGGGGGGGGCAACATTTTATGTAGCTTGTGATATGTCTTTATGGTTATCATGATGCTGAATCGTTTCCATGCATTAGGTTTGCTCAGAAAACACTCCTTGGGCTAAAAACAGACATGCACGTCATCATGAATGTGATCATAAATGCCCAAATGTTCTTGATGAGCACATTTGGACAGTGCTATGGCCATTTTCAGCCCAATGACTGAGATTTTTTTTTTCTTGAATGGATTTAGCATCATGAAAACATGAAAAACACCTAGTTAGTCAGATGCTATACATAATAAAGCATGATGACATTTGCATTTTTGTCTTCTCTAGGTTAGTGACTAGTACCCTGACTTTGACCTGCTTTTATGAGGTTTCCCATGGGAGTTGAATTTCAATCTTTTTTTACATGTTATTAGACACCATTAGAAACACAGTCAGTGGCAAACACATTTCTTGGTAACATTAGTTCCCAGATTGGTCAAATAGACCACCTGATAAAATGGCCTAACTAAATATAATTTTTCCCATTTATACAAAATACATTCAATTATGTATTATTATTTTGCATGCATGGGCAAGTTTCACAATTATTATATTAAGTTATATTAAGTTACTATATTAAGTTAGTAAGTTACTATATTAATATTGGATATAGTTATGTATAGTTATGTATAGTTATATAGTTATTATGTTAACTTAATACGGTAAGTTAACTTAATGTAATGTAAATACCATAGTATATCATTCGTAATAACGCACATATGCAGTATGACACAATTATGGTTCTTGCGTCACTTATTCCCTATTGATTTTCTTTCTGTTTCCCTGCAGAGTAACTTGGGAAAGAGGAGGTCAGAGCTGAAGCTTTTGATCAAGGAGAGAGCCAAGAAACTGGAGGAGATTAAACAGTCCATCAAGGTCATCAAGGTGAGCGAAACACCCATGGGGGAGCTGCCTGGCCAGCCGTACAGAGCTGCACTGCCCTTCTTATCTCTGATCAAGGCTGACTGAGCACTCACACAGCGTTACACATCAAGTGTTCAGTGACCACCACTGGTGGAGCAAGTTTTATCGTAACCACTTAGTTTGTATTTAGTTCTGTATAATCCTCCTGACTATGATGGGTGCTGACAATATAAGGAGATATCCTCCCGGTCCCCAATGAGGCCCTGGGGCCAAAACACCCTAGTTTTCGGTTTTGGTGGTGGCAGGTGAGAAAGCCTTCATCCAATCAGGACGTGAGGGGCCTTCGTTCCGTCAAGGGGAAGTGGGAGACTGTGTGTAGAGCGTGTGCATGTGCACATCTTGTTACTGGTGAAGATTTGGGGCTTTTTTTCCAAATCACCCAAATCACTGGATTGTGCAGAATGCCCCGTTTCACAAGCTGTCGGTAGGTCTAAAGTAAAAACAAATTGGACATTTGCATTCCATATCAAGCCTCAATCTGTGACTCCTTGTGTGGGCATTGGCTCCTTTCACATGGAGGTGCTCAGTAAGGGGGAAGATGTCCTTAATTAAAGCATGAGCCGGCTTTCGATTTTCCGTTTTTTCGCCAGGAGAGGTGTGGAAACCCTGCCTTGTTGCATTGATCAGCCGCTTGCACCAGTAGACTTTAAATTATGCTATCGGAAGCGCAAAGCAAAGTCGAAAACAACCTGAAGTCGTGGAATATTAACGCATCCTGAGTCTCAGAGGAGTAGAAACCCACATGCCAGCAACATCATTCTTTTTTTTTGGTTTTTTTTCCAACAACATTTTTTATATACAGGTATTTTTTTTTATTCTTGTAAGAACTATACTTCTGAGTTTGGATTCCACATACTTGCTGGAAAATACTGTAGTACTTATTATCCATTTATTACTTTCTCTTAGAAACTAGGATCATAATTACTATCATAATTAGTTAATATCTGATACATTCAGTAATTATGGTTAAAAACTAAATCTCTACCCAATACAGTAGCGACCTACAGTATGTTAGTTGTTGTGAACAGAACATTCAGGTTTACATTCAGCTGTGTTGCTGTTTCAAGCAACACAGCTGAATGCACATTCATGCGCATTCTGACTGTGTTTATGGTGTCTGCAACAAGTATGTTAAGGTCATGTAGGTGAGTATACTATGTTGTCTGCAAGCAGGTATGTTAGGTGAGTGTGTTAAAGGCCACATGAGTTGAGTAAACAGACACTGCGTAAGTGTTGGTGTCGGCTTTCGGCTCTACTTCCTCATTCATTAATTCACTCAATGTGCAGCATCCACCAGCCGTCTCCAACAGAGAATTACTGTATGATGGCGAATAGCAGCATTGGAGTTAAAGGTTTTTGGCCAAAAAGAAATAAGACCAATCTATTTCTGGTGTAAGATAGTTGAGGGTTAAAAAGGAGTGGGGATGGAACAGACCCCTGGGGAGGCTGAAGTTCAGTCAATTAAGTGGTTATGTGTTTTTCTCAGGGACACTTTGACCCGCGAACCAGGGGTCGAACTGGTGAGTGTTGACTGTCCAATTCCCACTCAGCTTTTCTTCCCCACGCCATCGCTGTAGCTGCCAGCTGGAATCTCTATTTCTTGTTCTGACATGGCAGTCGCTAGCTAATTCACACATGACATTCACATTTGTTGTGCGGCTCTGTCACTTGCTTCACCTCGCCTCAGTATGCACATTAGCCCCCTATTGCTGCTGTAGGGACACATGTTCAAGGGCCTATAGGGAATATTGTCTGTGGTAATCCATGTTTCTGGCTACTGTATGTATGTCATGATGACACATACAGTAGGGATATACAGTCAGTGAATAATGTTTTCTATACAACTACAATACATTGTTGGATTTAATTTCCCCCTTCTATGTGTGTGGGGTGGGGGGAGGATTTCTGTAATTGTATTGACTGATCAAAGGGAATTTCTAATGCTGTAGGCTCACTTAAAGGGGAATTCCACCCATTTTCATTTTTTTCCCTGAGAGGACCCGCTAGGGTCCATTTGATTCCAGGAAAAAGGGGTCTAAAAGAAAAATCATTAACATGGTGAAATACATCTTGATTGATGATGTCATCAGATGTATTTCACCATGGTAATGATTTTTTCAGACCTCCATTTCCCCTTTAACTCCGTGCGTGAGCGGAGAGGCTGCAAGGCGACCGGTGTGCGGTGTGCGGTCCCTCTGAGTGCTCAGACTGGCTGGTTTAGTACTATATGACGTAATGGTGACGTAAGTCAGAGACCTTTATAACTAATGTCATGAGTATTAGCTTGCTCCGCTCACGCAAGAGTAGGTCATGGCCTACTTGTGCGCAAGTTTGCACTCTACCAAGTGCTAATCTAGTTAGTTTGATAATGTATTCTTTTATAAATTACATAAATGGTCACTTTAAGCTGTAGCACTTGACCTAGTAATGACAGCCAGCAGATTTGCCGTGCTCATCCCTTCTCATGTACAGTATTTGTTATACATGACTATACATTGTATAGTCATTAACCACAATGGTGAAATTTAGGTCAATTGGAAGATGATAATTGTTTACCTGGTGGTGTTCTATAGTTTCACTGTACAAATTCCTATATTGATAGGAATTGTTTTTAGACCTAGTCTGTTTTTATTTTCTACCAGTAGATAGTGTGCAGTATCAACATCAGTTTTAGGTTCAAGGTTATGTCGACACATACAGTATAGAGTGGTGACATATTGTTTCCACTCTCATCCACAGTGCAATAAAGACAAACAATAAAGCAACAAGTAACAGTAGTGCAACAGATGAAGGCAATAAAGTGCTAGAAACTATAACAAAACCTAAGTAATTATGTAAAGTTAAAGGTGTTATAAACTACCCCATGTCAAACCTAATTATATAAGTGACAGGTATTACAAAACCTAATTGTATAAATTGAAAAATGACACATATTTTCAATATCGAGAATTATAACATTTGGAGACATTTCTCCCCTCCGATCAGAGTTCAGAGTTACTGTATAATGAATGTAGAACTATGTGCAGGTTGTAATTTACTTCATTTATTTGGCTACATTTCCATTTTGAATGTTATTTTAAACCAAATATACTCTAGCTTGGCGGTGATCACCATCCTTTGTGCCGATGGTTTCCAAGTCCAACCACTGTGCTAAATTTCAAATTGCTTTAATTCGCCTCGGGCGATAGAACCGAGATCCAGCCCTGCATTGTACCACCTCTCTTCCGTACAGCTTCTATTAATCTACTCATTGGCTGTTTCTCGGTGCTATGTGGGTAAAATATTGGCTTATTCTGTGACTTTGTGGCGGCAGCAGTCAGAAACAGGTGTGCAGCAGATAGTACGGATCCCTGTGGCGTTCACTGCTGTGTGTGTGCCGTGGGGCTGTGTGTGTGTGTGTGTGTGTGTGTGTAGGCGAGAAAAACAATGCACAGGCCGTCTAACTGGTGTGACCACTGCTGCTGCACGTATTCAATGCCTTCCATTCCCTCCACTCCACCCTGTACTTTCTTAAAGCTGATTCCCCTGAAATAATAACGTATTTCCCTTGAAAAAAAAAAAAAGTTCACCGGAGATGTGACCATATAGCAAAATTCCACCGCCTTTGTACACTCAGCCTATACAACCGTAAGCTACTGTGCATGCACAGTTGTGGTACATGAATAGTGAAGAACGTGAACTATACAGTGAGACATTAAATATAACACCACAGACACTGGTGTCGAGTAAGAGTTTAATTAAGTGTGAAAAACAGATTATTACGGGAAGCATTGACAAACAGAGCAGGAAACATCACAATTAGGGATGTGAATTAACGCTTAATGAAAAATGATAATAACCTTACCAATCAATTAGCTGCTTAGTTGTTAAGCAGCACTTATAAAACAATTAGAGAATCTTAAGTTCTGTCAGTGTCCAACATAAAAATGTTGCTGATCAAAATCTATGTTATACTTAATCAAATATTTATTTGAACATTTGAGATACGGCCATGGCATCCTGGCATCTTTGGAGTGGTTAGGGGGCCACTACACAGGATACTTTACAATTAGTTGTTATCTATTAAGTTTAACTGAAGAATTTCTTACTAACATCGATTATTCAAAAAGAACTATTAACATCCTTTGTCATGATAGATGGCGTCATATGACCGTTAGTCTGTTGTACGTGGGATCTAGAGGTCCAACGCAAGCGAAGCCACTTCAGTGGCTAAACATGGCACCCCCCCAGCCTTGCGGTTGTTTTCTCATAATTGACTCACTCCCGGTGCTTTATCCCTTACTTTGCATAACCCTCACCTCGACAAATTGTTCCAGGTGTCTCGTTTCACAGACTCAATGTTCATTTTTACTGATGCATTCCACGGCCAGGCTGTAAATAGAAGCGTGAGTCATTGTGGTTATAACTGGATGGCTCTGTGGGTAAAATTACAATGAGGATGCTGTTACTGTTACCGTGTGTGTGTGTGTGTGTGTGTGCGTGTGTGTGTGTGTGTGTGTGTGTGTGTGTGTGTGTGTGTGTGTGTGTGTGTGTGTGTGTGTGTGTGTGTGTGTGTGTGTGTGTGTGTGTGTGTGTGTGTGTGCGTGTGTGTGTGTGTGTGTGTGTGGTGCACATGCACGGATGCACTGCGTGTCAGCAGATTGAATGAGAGGCAGCATAGAGGGGGCTGATAATAATACGGTACACAAATAGTTTCACATTACACGATACCATGACATATATCCTATACGCGATAAACACAAACCCTATACTCAGTGGACAGGATTCCCCTGGGCTTTATATTAGGCCATGTCCTACACTACGCTATATACTGTATATCTTCCCACACACACAAAAAACGCTGATATACAACCTCACAATGTGTCACAAGTTAACAGCGCAAAGTGTTGAGGTTTTGCTTTAAATGTAGTGTAAGTGTTAACAAGTGTTAAATAGCTTTACATTCTAATAGTACACATTGCTACAGTATAGACCAGTGATTTTCAGCCCTTTTCATATCAAAGTTCATGAATTATTTTGCATTTGGGCTGTGGACCACCATTTTGATGATGTTTAGCCTCTCAGACCCAGACATTTGTTGTTGTTGGATAAAATGCGGTCCACAATTCCAAGCATACTGATTTGGTACCATAGGAGTGACAACAGGCGAGTGTTGAGTGTAATGAAACCATTTGGTTTCACCAGGAGACCACCTGGAACCCCCCGCCAAGGACCACTAGTTGAAAAGTGTTTGTGGTGTCCCTGTCTCACAGAAAATGCTACGAGTGAAATCGGACAAAGACAAAATTGGAATTGGAAGGAATCCTATAAAAACGCTGATCATCTGACATTTTAATCTGAAAATGTACCAGTATTTTATGTTTATTAAAAAAAAGTGGGGAGACTGGGTGACTCCTTCTACTGAACAAAAACAAAATGTCACATAGCCTACCTTTTACTCTGAATGGGGTCCAGTTTTTGTGATTTTAGCATTTTGTTATAGTGTAGCTATTGAAAAATAGCAGATCTACAAGCTCATATGTGCTATGAGCTTGTAGATCTGCTATTTTTGGAAAGAAATGTGGAAAAATGTGGTGCCAATCGGGTCCATGGAACAACATCTTTTCAGAAGGGGCTCCTCAGCCAAATACAAATAATTCTGGCACCACTAACAGGAATATAGGATTCTCAGAAAACTGAACCTGTAACGTGAGACCGGCAGAACATGCGACAAAGCATCTAGGATGGTTTCACGCCACCATGACCAGGGAGAGAAACATTTCCCTGCAGCTGACTGGAGGCAAGCCACACTCGCACAACCCGTTTGGCTGGTCATACCCGTAGACAGTGTCACACACACACACACACACACACACACACACACACACACACACACACACACACACACACACACACACACACACACTAACGCAAACATTTCTCACAGCAATTACACAGAGAGATTACACACCCTGCTGCAGAAACACAGCCAACTACCACACTTCACAGGCCATTCATTATCTCCACTGCTGCTGCTGCTGCGAGTTGTTGTTGTGTGGTCACTTCCTGACCACTGTTGCCAGAGAGAGAGAGAGAAGAGAAAAATGTGCTGTATTACTGCAGAGCCATCTATTAGAAGAGTTGTGATATAGAGCTGAGCAGTCCCGCCCCTTCCAGCCAGCTCAGGTCGTGACGAATCGTGGCGACAAACCAATATTTTGGACTGATTAATACATCCACCTGTACTTGCCGTTCCCCATGCTGAAACATGAGGATTAATTTGTTCCATTTTTTTTAATCCATCATTTCATACAAACGTATCGTTTGCCAATTGTCGTTTTGTTGCATTTCATTTGGGAGAAAATGGGCACCCATTCTATCCATTGAATTCGAATGGCATCATCTCAGATTCTAGCCCTCAATGTCCTTTTTTTTTCTGCAAACCAGACAATTTCAATAAGAGACGGCGGTACATCTGGGACTCGTGACCTGGAGGGTTAGAGGGCAGAACTTTTTCTAAAAAGTGTACTGTATTTGTTCAAATCTCATTTTTATGCACCCCCACCAGTTCATTATGTATGTCTGGTTTGCTAATGGGTGGAGATCCACCTGAACTGAAGCCACACCCACAGATTTAGTAGTATGATAAAGGGGGAGCCACTATTTCACAGTTCTTTTGGCATGTTTGAGTTGAAAGGTTTCAGCCCCCAGGAAGAAAATCCTAAATACAAAGGGAAGACGTTATTGCACATAAAACACACACTAGGGGTCTAATTAAGTCCCGTTTCCCTTGTTTCTGTGTCCAGGCCAGTGGTCAGAGGGAGTTGGAGGAGAGCTGGCAGGTGTACGCGGAGCTCCAGCGGCTGGTGGAGCAGAGCCAGGCGGAGCTGGTGGAGCTGATCGCCACGCGGCAGCGCGAGGCGGAGCGCACGGCCCAGGAGGTGGCCCGCGGCCTGGAGAACGAGCTCAGCATGCTGAGGCGCCGGAGCGGTGAGCTGGACGACCTCGCCCACGGCCACGACAAAGTCCTCTTCCTCCAGGTATGGTGGTCAGAAAGAGACATTCAAAATATCTTACAAATCCGTCAACAAGGCGTGCAATATACACTGGAAAAATATGTGTGTGACATCTCATTTTTATCATCTATGATAAAAGGCTTGTCTCATGTTATGCGTGGCTGTGATTGGACCATAGCAGTTCGGGGAGGGGCTTAGCTCTATAGGTGTAGTTTGAGGTACTTGACCAAGACCAAGTGCAACAGTGCAACAGCACATACACCAAGGCCCCCCCCCCCCCCCCCCCCCCCCGCTATCCTGATTGGAGGAAGGCCCCTCTCAGTCGGAACGGACAAAACTCTTCTCTCAAAGCGCAAACTAAACGAGGGCTCACTTGGGACAGGGAGGAACTCCTTATATGGTCACCACACTCTATAGTAAGGAGGATTAGCCAAAAAAAACAGGAAACCAGGAAAAAGTAAAATCACTTACTATACCTTTAATTGCTTCTAGTCCACTACATCTTGGATCCAAATATTGTACCTTTACCCCATTACAATTGTTTGAAAACTTTAGTTACTATAGTTACCATACTTTGTGTATTTTAATTAATATTAATATTACAAAAAACACATGGATCATTTCCATGTGTTTTTTGTAATAATACTCTACAAGTATTATACTCTACAAGTCCGCCAATTCGATCTACAACCGATCTACCACTTGTCGATCGGCTGTTTTCGATTTGGTCCTCCTTGAGCCCATCGACTGGTCGTACACTAATGCTAACTTTGTCCCTTCTTCTTCCAGAGTCTACCGGCTCTGCAGGCTCTCCCTGAGCCTATCGACTGGTCGGGCATCAGTGTCAACACAGACCTCTATCTGGGGACGGTCCGCTCCGCCGTCACCAGCCTCATCGACAAGTTCCAGGGCGAGCTCAAAAGAATATATGGAAAAGGTGGGTGTACACACAGGCGTCCCGACTGGGGCGAGATATAGTGAGATAACCCCACCCTCCGACAGCTCCATTTTTTCCCCGTCAGCTTTACAAACAGACCCGGTAAATTGCATTGTTGTAGAGATAACACCACCGAGGGGGAGGTCAGATTGGGCCAGCGGCGTCTTGTGTTTGTCCAGACGGTATGACAAACACATTCGACCGCGCTCGTGGCGTGGGTGGGTGGGGAAGCTGCTACAGGGGATCGTTCCATTCGTTCGTCTCTGTAGAGATACAATAAGTTAGATGATCGCAAAAAATCCGTTACGGCTCAACTTTAAGGGGGTTCACCTGGGGAGACTCGGAGAGAAGAGCAGGACTTGGGGAATGCAAGGGAGAAGGGATTAATGTTATCTGCCTTTTTTCCCACCGTCGGTGGTTCACATTATTCTCTCAGGGTCCAAATTGAAAGTCTCGTCACAGCCGCTGCAACATAGTGTGTGTGTGTGTGTGTGTGTGTGTGTGTGTGTGTGTGTGTGTGTGTGTGTGTGTGTGTGTGTGTGTGTGTGTGTGTGTGTGTGTGTGTGTGTGTGTGTGTGTGTGTGTGTGTGTGTGTGTGTGTGTGCGTGTGTGTGTGTGTGTGAGACTGATTGACACATCATGTAGCTCAATGCTTCACAAACAGCTTCCACACAAGTTTGTAGTTACAGTGCTTGCTGCTTGTTGTTGTGGACAAGCCAATAACGCTTGACTTGTGCTTATACAATGATAGATGATTTCCAATATCAACATGCATCACAGATGGTAATTATTGTCATATCGTTTTGGGGGGTTCTGGCCTCTCTGTGGCATGGCTTTTTGCTTTTATTGAAATCACTATAATGCCACAGGTGATATCAAACATGAATGTTGTTTTCAGTGTGCAATATACATGTTTTATGTGTCAAGAATAATATTAAGAGGGGTTCTTTTATTTCCTGTGTTTGACCTGCCTGCACTTCCAGCGTCAAATTCAGAATCCGTCATATCTAGGTCACTGGACTTGCACTTTGAAATAGAAAAGTGACTCACTCACTCACTTCACCAGCTCTCTTTGCGCCTATGTGTGTGCGTGCGTGCATGTGTGTGCGCTTGTAAATGGCAAACCGGTCACAGAGTGGAGTGACTGATGGCACCATGTGTGTGTGTGTGTGTGTGCGCGCGCGTGTGTGTGCGCGCGCGTGTGTGTGCGCGCGCGTGTGTGCGTGTGCGTGTGTGTGTGTGTGTGTGTGTGTGTGTGTGTGTGTGTGTGTGTGTGTGTGTGTGTGTGTGTGTGTGTGTGTGTGTGTGTGTGTGTGTGTGAACCTCTTGCACATGCTGCCCTGCACAGTAATGCTCATCACTGCTCACTTACTGAACATATACCTGATGCACTGACTATATTTCTTTCTTTCTCTCTCTCTCTCTCTCTCTCTCTCTCTCTCTCTCTCTCTCTCTCTCTCTCTCTCTCTCTCTCTCTCTCTCTCTCTCTCTCTCTCCTCCCTCCCTCCCTCCCTCCCTCCAGATCTGCGGAAGATGCAGAACTATTCAAGTGAGTAAATGGCTCTCTACTGCTACCTTGTGGTTTCTCGTACACACGGCAGTCTCAGTTTTCTTCAGTAGCAGTGGCTGTCAAACATTTTCATGTCAGGGTCAGGTTACCCAAATGGAAACAATTTCAAATGATGGAGTTCCAGGGACGGACACTTGGAAATATTTTGTAACTATAGGGACGCCCATAGAGAAGGTATATGTAGTTAGATTAGATTTATAGGGAGAGAGTGAAAGCAGTGAGCTGAATTAGCTACCTTGTTCTCATTGGGATTCTGTCAAATAATAGTGAGGTTACATTGTTGCTCATTTTGCTAGAACTCCTTTAAAGACCCCACTTTGGCTACGCAACAGTGTTGTGTAGCTGAATGGATAAGGCAGCAGGAGCTTCTATATGTCCAGTAGATGGCAGCAGTGAGTCATGGACACTTTTTTCATGGGTTGCTTTATTTTATTGTTTTCAGCATTTTTTTTTTTATTATTTTGGCTGATTAATGATAAAAAAATATTCATCAAATTAATCTTCAAAAGCTTCAAGATTAATTTGATCATGATTAATCACCATTCAAACTACTAATGTTTTACTGTTTTTCTTGACAGGATTTGAACATTTAAAAAAGAAAAAAAATCTGGGAAAAAACAATCTCAATGCTTGTAGATCACAAGCATGTCTCCATAAAACCGTGCTCTACCCTTTTTTAATGAGAAAATGCTCAGTGTGTTGAGTCACTATGCACATGAGTTAATTGCATTAAAATTCTAGTAATAAATTAAACGTCTAGTAATTTATTTTTTGGGTCACAGGCAAAAACGTTTGGTAACCACTGCTACAGAAGAAATCTTTCCACAGCACTTTTGAAGAGTGAAGAGAAACACTCCTCTTCCTCCCAGTCATGTTGTTTTTCTTTCCTCCTCCGTCCCACCCCACCCTGCAGGCGAGGTGTTCTTGGACCCCTCGACGGCCCAGAGGCACCTGGTCCTGAGCGAGGACCGGCGCCAGGTGCGCTACGAGGAGAAGCGGACGGAGAAGCCCGACGGCGGCCCCAAGCGCTTCAGCCCCGCCCTGTTCGTGCTGGGCCGCGAGGGCCTGTCCTCGGGACGCCACTACTGGGAGGTGGACGTCGGGCGCAAGACGGCCTGGACGCTGGGCGTGGTTCGCGCCACGGCCCGCCGCAAGGGCGACATCAGCCTCACCCCCGACGGCGGCTACTGGTGCCTGTGGCTGAAGAACGGCGAGGTCAAGGCCCTGGCGGCCTCCCGCCTGCCCCTCATGCTGCCCTCGGCGCCCGGCAAGGTGGGCATCTTCCTGGACTACGAAGCGGGCCAGGTGTCGTTCTACGACGTCAAGGCGCGCCAGCACCTCTACACCTTCGTGGAGGACGGCTTCGGCGGCGAGAGCCTCTACCCCATCTTCAGCCCCTGCCTCAGCCAGGAGGGGAAGAACACTGCGCCGCTCGCCATCAGCGCTGTCAAGCATGCCTAGTGATCGCCGGCGGAGCATCCATGGTCGTCGTTGTTGTCGAGTTGAGTCAGTGCATGGAAGTGGAAACGTTGGCTTGGTGATTTGAATAAAACAACAGGACACAAAAAGCATCAAAGAAGCAGAGCAGCAGATCCACAAGCACGAAACCCGCCATGAAGAAACGCGTTTTTGAACTTGTCGATCTGTTACTTTTGCTATTTTTGAATTTGAACTCTGAAAAGTCACAGTTTTCTTTGGACATATGAGGATCCCACCCCCACAGTGACAATATTCTTAAACGGATTATATTCTCATACCGGTAAATATGAAGATGTCAATATAATGCTCTATTGTGTAGATCTACAATGAAGTTCTCAATTATAAAACATTACATATGACCATGGCTGATCAAACGTGATTAACCGGTTATGTCTGGTGGTGGTATGCCATGAACATGCCTAAAACGAATGGCCAATCATAGCTTAGAACTCAGTCGTATAATATATAAATATTATCTGGGTTAAGCGGTTACTTTTGTTTTCTGTGCTGAAGGGTGTCCACTGTCCACAGTGCCCACATCTATTGAGGATGAATGCCAAAGGTTGGTTGTGGGGAAAAATACGTTATTGGTTCTTTATTCATGCATTTTTAACAAAATGTAACAAATAGCCATAAGTCTTTTTTTTGCACATATATAATATTAGGCCACTAAGCGTTTTAAACTCTTTCTGTCTAAGTGCAGATTCTCAAACAATGTATTGGATGGTAAAGTCCAATGTATGGACTGTGTGGGGACCATTCATATGCTTGACAATGTTCCCTTTGATCCCAGCATCCCTATTTGAGGAGGATCCGTTTTATGTTTTACATAGAATCAAGGTGGTGAAGGGGAAGTGTGAGAGATGCTTCTTTGAATGTCTCTGGTACTTTTACAGACCTCTCATGTAAATCTGTGTTTACTTAACATAGAGGTTTTATAATCTAATGAATTAAGTCTACTCTTATATTTGCATCTGACTGGCCTTTGAGAACCGACGAGTATTTGCACACAGGGTGTTTAAATTTGTGCCTCGGCAGGTCTAGTAGGTTTGATCAATAAAGCTATTCATTAGTAGTGGAAGCTAAACCTTTTCACTGTATTTAATTATGAAATATCTGCTTTTGTACTTTCATTCTACCATCTCAATAAAGATCTTTATTAAGATCACACGACCCAAGCTGAATTATTCGCTTACAAAAGGTTTAGGTGGTGGGGCTTCGTACCGTACATTTTGAATGAACACAGACTGTGATGTATCTTGGCCATTGACCATGTTCTTTCCATGCTGAGCAGGTTCCAGCGCATCACGGGGAGGGACACGGCACCCAAAAAGCTGACCTGGGGTTGAACACGCAGAAGTAAACTCAGTGACACATCACAGTCACAAAGCACAGGTGTACATGGCACTTCCGAACCTGCACACAAAGCTGTGTGCACAAAAGGTGTGCTCTTCTCAATTATGTATATAGAGGTATATACTGTAGATAGATGAAAACCCATAACTGCATGGCTAAAAATACAGTTTATTGTCTGAAAGTATACTGTATGTCAACTGTAAGTCAACTGTTCTGATCAAATAAACCAAACCCATCCGGTGCTTTTCCATGTGGATAAAGATGAGCTGTAGGCCTATAGTACTCTGCAACTTTGTTAAAGTCCTTCATCCCAAAGCACAAAGAGCCAGACCAAGGAGAGAGAAAACATTCGTAGCCTACTGTATCTGATGATGGGGTTGCAGTCGGTGTGTATTTGGGCCTGTGTGTTACTGTGTGTGTGCGCACAACTTATATTGCTCCTATAAGAATAACAATCCCATGCGTGTGTGTGTGTGTGTGTGTGTGTGCGTGCATGCGTGCGTGTGTGTGCATGCGTGTAGGGGTGTAACAGGACAGGAGGGTATGCTTAGTTGCAGTCGGTGTCGGGTCGTGTGTCACACAGTCCAGAGAGAAGATTCTGGAGCAGCTGCTCTCTGGTGAGTGTTTAGCAAACTTTCTCTGTTCCTCTTTCTCCCTCTCCGTTTCTGCGCATGTTTTGTGAGGATTTGATTTGTCTTTCAGCAACAATGCATGTGAGTCATTAATATCTAGGGCAGGTAACTGGTGTGACAAGTGTTGAACTTTGGAATTATTATTATTCATGGCCAGATCATGGCCAGATGACTCAGGATCGACACGGGGAGCGTGCTATATATATATTATGTGTGTCAGTGTGTGTGTGTGTGTGTGTGTGAGGGAGGGAGGGAGGGAGGGGATGGGGGGTGTTGTAAAACCTTCTGCGCATGCACACGCACACACACGCACAAACACACTTCTTTTTGTCTCAAAATGCTCATGTTGCTTACTTTATAGTCGACTACATCAGTGACATGAAGAGTAGCAGAAACAAAAACAAATGCAGTGTTTGTTTTTGTAAATTCACTCTCTGCTACTTACTGTATACTATTACTGTATATCAGTTGTTCTGTCTTCATTCTGTGGTTCAGTTCACTGTTCACTCACTGCTGGCCTTTAGTATAGCTCAGTTATTCTGTCTTCATTTTGTGACCTAAGCCACAGCCTGTGTTGTTGCTCGGCCACATCGCTTGCCTTGGTGACTTGACCAATATTTTTAGACAGACCTTAATGTAGTTTTCTATGAATAGCCAGGGCCTTTCTCACCATGTCTCCTTGGTCTCCCTCTCTCTGCCCCCTATCTTACAAAGCCCATTTACCATGCCGACAGCCATGAGTTTGTTTTTTGTGACAATATCACTATGCCCAAAAAGTAGTTCCATGTGATGGGAGGATAAAAAATGAACCAAGGAAGAGCTAATATTTTAGAAATAATTCAACAATACAAATTACTGTATGTTAGTTTTGTTGATTAATTTAGCCTACGCCTACTGTGTGGCCCCAGGGATCTCCACAAAATGATTGGAACTACTTAATATTAACCAAAACAGAACTCTCACCACGGGACACTACACATCAATTAATACAGTTGACACCACTATATTAATGTATCTTATAGGGCCTACAGCTTAAGTTAAAACAAGAAATGATGCATCAATTAATTGGTAGCTGCTGTATTATTTCTGCAGAATTGTTCTCCGACCTGTGAGCTTTGGGATGTTTTTTGTATGTGGCTATGTGATGTATTACTGTATAAGCAACAGCATGCTTTGTTGCTTATAATGTACTGTATATAACCACATTGGCATGCCATAGTGTGACCTGGGGAAAAAAATAACGCTATAGTATCTAATGCCCATCACCTGGATACATCACAGCAGGTCCCATTCCATCCATGCCCCGTTGATTGCGCTTCAAAATGACCCTGCCTCTCGGTCGCGCAGGCATGGCCTCCTCCGCGGGGAACCTGTCCGAGGAGCAGGTGCACTGCTCCATCTGTCTGGACGTGTTCACCAATCCCGTGTCCATCCCCTGCGGCCACAACTTCTGCCAGAGCTGCATCCTGGGCTACTGGAAGACCGGCACCTCCTCCTACCAGTGCCCCCATGTGCAAGAAGGCCTTCTACAAGAGGCCCGACATCAGTGTCAACACCGTGCTGAGGGAGATCGCCGAGCAGTTCAAGGAGATCCGGGTGCGGGGCGGAGTGCGGGCGGTGCGGCGCCCGAGGCCATGGAGGCCGAGCCGGAGGAAGAGGCGCCGGAGAAGAGGTGGACGATGGACCTCCGGAGGCGGGCGGAGGATGAGGAGCGGCTCCTGGAGGTGGAGCAGAAGGAGCGGCTGATGGAGGAGCTGAGGCAGCGGCAGGAGGAGAAGAGGAAGAAGGAGAGCTCGCCGCCGCAGGAGGATTTGCCGCCGCTGTTGCCCCCGCCGCCGCCGTTCATGCCGCCTGCGGCCACAACGGCTTCTCCCCCGACGTCACCCCCGGTGCCTCCGGCCAGAGCCGTGCGAAGAACACCTCCGTCTACACCGCCGGGGGGGCAACCGCCGCCGGCGTTGCCTCAAGCCACGCCTCCACCCTCGCCCCAAATAGTCCCAGGAGGAGCCCAGACAACACCACCTCCACCTCCGCCGCCGCCGCAGCAACCTCCTCCTGCTTCCCCGCCGCCTTCCCCACCCCGCAGCCCGTGCCAGTGGCAGGAGGAGGTCCTCTGCGACGTGTGCCTCGGCGAGGGCCGGCCCCGGGCCGTCAAGGCCTGCCTGGTGTGCCTGACCTCCTACTGCGAGGAGCACCTGAAGGCGCACTCGGCCCGCTTCACCAAGCACAAGCTGATGGAGCCCGTGGCCAACATGGAGGAGCGGATGTGCCAGAAGCACGAGCGGCTGCTGGAGCTCTTCTGCAAGAAGGACCAGGCCCTGGTGTGTGTGCTGTGCACGGAGACGGACCACCGGTCCCACTACACCGTCCCCGTGGAGAGGGAGTGGATCGACAGGAAGGTGAGTGGACACGGGATCCAGGTTGCAAGTCACTTTCAAGATAGATTCCCTATTTTGCCATTAGAAAAACGTGATGCTTTCTGAGCTTGTAGATCATTTATTTCTGCTGGACTCGGCTTATTAAGCCGACTCGGCTTATTAAACTGAGTTTCTCGACCAGGCATGTTAGCTGCAAGCTGACTTACTTGATAAGCACCTCAGCCCCGCCCCCCGATTGCCCCCGTACGTCTGCCAAGGGAGCTGTAGTGAAAAGAGTTAATGCTTAAAGTCCTAAAGTTAGCAAGTTAGTTGTTATTAATGCACACAAAAGCAAAAGGATTTTATTTTATAAAGAGCGAGAGATCACAGTAAACGTCCATAGCGTTCCTCCTCCACACTTGTATTGGAGGAGGAAAATGCCATGATGAAAGTTTATTGGTAAACTTGGTAATGATATGACATTTTCCCTGGTAATGATATGACATTTTCCCTCATGATTTTCAGCGACCACTTTTCCATTTGCATCCTATGAGTGGTGGTGTTCATTTGGTTGCCGGCCTGTTTGTTATTATATCAGTGTGGCGCTGGTGTACTAGCGCCCTTATTTACTGCGACAAGTGATCACTGACCTAGTTTGTTTAGAAGTGACCTCTTCCCTCCCACACCTGTTCTCTGCAGGCACAACTGAAGAGGACAGAGATAGACGTCCAGCAGATGATCCAGGACAGACTGCAGAAGGTGGAGGAGATTAAACACTCCGTGGAGCTGAACAAAGTGAGTCCCCGACTGCCTCCTTTTTAACATGTTTCAGCTGGATCAAACTGCATCTCCTTCATTGGCGATTTTAGGAGAGTGCCAGCTAGGGGGGAACTTTTTTCTCATTGTTGTCTCCACCGAAGACGCCCTCCGTCCGTCCCCCCGAATCTGTCTGTCGCACGACTGTCTGTGCACGCAGCCTGTTCGTCATGACGTCATGACGACGTTGTAGTTGATACACTAGTACCAGTGAACGTTCAAACCTGAGTACAGGCGGTGGAGACCTGGGTACAGGTCTCTAGGAGGAAGACTGAGCTTGAGAAGCTTGAGATGACGCCATGATGAGGTCATAGGTATGAAGGTCATAGGTCATGGGTATAAAACGCCCTCTGTTTGTGCACGCAGCCCGTCAGTCCCCGAATGTGTCTGTCCCACGACTGTCTGTCTGTGCATGCAGGCCGTCCGTCATGGCGTCATGACGAGGTTATAGTTGATACCCTAGTACTAGTAGACCTTCAAACCTGAGCCCAGACGGTGGAGAGCTGGGTACAAGACTCTAGGAGGACCCCTGAGATTGAGAAGCTTGAGATGACGTCATGATGAGAAACCCTGAGCTTGAATGAAAACAAGATGATGTAATGAGAAGCATCATATAAGGTAGAAAGATGAAGATTTTAACAAATGTTGTTTAATTTCAATCGGTAATTAGTTATAAAAATGTTATCTCATCATAAAGTAGATGGAAATAAGAATAGTTTGAGGATATATGCTCGAGGAAGCATATATCCTGAGTTTGAGGAAGAAAAATATCGGAGGATGGACAATGGTGAAACTGGAAAGACGACAGAAAGGAAAATTTTTAAGAGCAGAACCAAGCTAGAGACATACAACAACGAAATTTACCCCAACACCTCAATAATGGAAATTCAACTAGTGGACACCCAGGATACAACAAAAACCTGATCAGCAATATTCGCTCAATGACGAATCAGATTTTGCATAAGTTTTTTTCACCCAATCCTTTTATGTTTTAAGATCGCATAATGGCATTTTGCATAAAAGATATTTCTTTTAATTATTTTGTTTTTGACTTCATTGAATGCATCGACAACTATATTCATTATTTTTATTCTTTATTTTTTTTAGAAACTATTTCGCAATTCTGCAAACGTGACCCCAGATATTTTTTTTCTTGAACTCTTACATACAACTGGAATGATTTTTAATTTCCAACTGATATGAAGTAGAAATTTAACTTTAAGAAAAGACATTACTATTTTATCTCTAAATAGGATATACCTGGTTTGATTCTCTAACATTTATTTTTATTTAAAGAATAATATTATCAAATCTTAGCCTTTTTTTATTCCCAAAGAAAAGTTAATGTTAAAAACATATTTATGTCCTGACTGAAATTCATTTATATATAATCATGACTACCTGGATTATTTTCTTTATTTTATTTTCTTCAGATAATAACAGCATCAACAACTACATTCATTATTTTTATTTTTTATTTTTTTTAGAAACTATTTTGAATTCTGCACTTGTCCAAACCTAACAACAGATATTTTTTTTTCTTGAACTTTTCCATAGAATTTGAATGGAATTTCAAATTCAGAAAAGACATTAGTGTTTTATATATATTAGAATAATATCATCAATTCTTCAGCCCGGACGGTGGAGACCTATGCCCCGTAGGGGCACAATCTTGTTACTTTTATTTCTTAACTCTGTGATTCCAGGTGAGTGCTCAGAGTGAGATGGAGGACACCAAGCGGGTGTTCTCCGATCTGGTGCGCTCCATCCAGAAGATTGAGGCGGACATGATCCTGGCCATCGAGAAGCAGCAGAAACAGACAGCGACGCGGGCCCAAGTCCTCATCGCCGAGCTGGAGCAGGAGATTGGAGAGCTGAAGAGACGAAACAAAGACCTGGAGACCCTGTCTCGCACTGACCACGTTCACTTCCTACAGGTGACTGCATGGGAAGATGTTTGGTTATGTATTTTTTTAAAAGCCTGACTGATTTCTTTGACTAAATCAGTTTTGGTAATAGGGCACAAATTTGGTTTAGTTTTGGCATCAACCGGGCTCTAGATAAACTCTAGTTAAAATGTTGTCTAATAAATGTTCATTCAATGTTTTGAATGTATGTCATTCTCATGTTGCTTTACAGAGTTTCCCAGCCCTCAGCATCCCTCCCACCGTCAAAGACTGGTCTGGGACCAGCGTCGCCACAGACATGTGCATCGGCATGATAAGACAGGCCGTGACTAAGTTCCAAGCCACTCTACAGACAGAGATACAGAAACTGGCTGATGACGGTAGGATCTGATACAGTCTCTACCATGCTGTTTGAAGCTGCAATTTGGAACATGCTTTAATAAATAAAACCTCATTTTAATAATAATCGATATAGCTTATATTTATGCAATATAACTTAAACTAGCACAAGATCTACAGTGGTTTTCTTTCCGTTTACTTTTTTTTAATAGCGCATCATCATCATCACTCTGTGCACTACACAGCCAGGATAATGTGCCAGCACACATGGTTGAAAAAACAATTACCAGTAGTGCACATCAAAAAGAATGTAAGCATGAAAACAATGAAAGCTTTGTTTTAAAGCCACAGGGCAGAACAGGTGTACATAATGGTTTCAATGAAACTAGGGGAACCATAGTGCAGGGAAAATTATGGGCTTTTTATTTTTCGCCTAGATTTTAAAATACCGTATCCAGAGTTGGCATCTCTAACAGCTTGAGGGCGAGCATTTCAGAGATTCATGGGGGTACGATACGTGAATCCTCTGCCCCAACCATTATTTCATTGTGTTGTAATTATTTTTGGTGGGGAATTATTATATTTTATGAGTTTTCCTGGGAGTGTAGTGGTGGATGGTGGTGGGAAATGTTAGATCCAGCATGCTGCCAGGTAGGACAATACTGACTACCTGAATGTCATATCATTCCCTTGTCAAAAATGATTTTGTTGGATGTTTGTTTATCTCTCATCGTGCATTTGAATCCCCCTCTATCTGGTAGGACACAGACAGTATGGATTGCAGCTTTGATTTCATGGAAGATTTAACAGAAATGGTTAGGGTTTCAACGGTCTTACCTTATGTTGTCTTTTCTTTCTTCTCTTTTTTCAGAGATCAAAAAGCTTCGTAAATACACAGGTAAACCTTTTCATGCATGCGCTGCCTTCACAAGTAAACTTCATTTACTTGTTCCTACAGCCGGAGGAACAAGTAAATGAGGAAGCACTCCCTTTCCCATTATCAAGCTGCAGTACTATATTGGTTTAATTGGAGCTTGCCTATTAATGCTCATTATCAGATGGTACCATCATTTCTTTCTACTCAATCTGTGTCTCAGAGGAGGGCTTTGAACAGTTTTCCACTTGTTACTGAAACTACACTGATTGGTACTTAATTAGATCACATTAATTGTATAGCCCCACACAGAACATTACAGGAACAAGCAAGAGAACAAGCAGGCTCCAGTTTTAGGCAATGACGTGACCATTTAACACTACAACTTCACACTTATTAATGCAAGAATGTACCTTTTCAGGAAAAGTAAATGTTTTTTTACTATTTGATTTGTTGTCACATCAGTTTTACAAGTAAGAAAGTGAGTGAAATTATTTTCACTCAGTTCTCATTGTGGTATTTAAATAAATAAGTAATACATAAATAAAGGGAAGAAGAAATGGTAGAAGAGAGAATGCCTGTGATGACATTGGTGGGCAGGTTTCTGAACTGTCCATATCCCACCAATCCCACCAATAATGAGCATTGGTGAGGACAAATCATATGAAGATAAGTCAGTTAGAATTAGACAATGGATGAAGTGCTCCTGCCTCTGTCCTTGCTCTGACCGAACTCTCTCCTGTCACCTCACAGTGGATCTGACCCTGGACCCCGACACGGCCAACCCGTGGCTGCAGCTCTCGCAGGACCGGCGCCAGGTGAGGCACCTGGGGGCGTGGCAGGACCTGCCCGACACCCCGGACCGCTTCGACACGGTGGTCATCGTGCTGGGGCGGCACGCCATCACCTCGGGCCGCCACTACTGGGAGGTGCAGGTGGGGGACAAGGATGACTGGTACCTGGGCGTGGCCAGGTCCTCGGTCAACAGGCGGGGTCGCATCTCGGTGAGCAGCGGCCACGGCTACTGGGCCCTGGCCATGAAGAGGGGCCAGGGCTACCGCGTGTCCTCGGTGCCACCGCTGGCCTTGGACCTGGAGGTCAAGCTGAAGCGCGTGGGCGTCTACGTGGACTACGAGGAGGGACACGTGTCCTTCTATGACCTGAGGGCGCGGACCCACATTCACACGCTCAGGGACAGGTTCACGGAGAAGCTGTATCCTTTCTTCTACCTCTACTGCTGCGACAAGGCCTCTGACACCATGGCCATCGTCTCCCTTCCTGAGAAGACCTCAGTTAAGACCAGCTGAGAAGGAGTAGGGAAATGGACTGGGGAAAAGAACTGGACAGTTGAAGTAACAAAAAGAGCAAATGTTCATTCTGCCTTAAGTTCCACGTGGCGGGTCAAACCAAGAGGTCTTCATAATTCTGAATCCATTTCAAGCATTAGTTTTGCACCAATTTATTTTAAGGCAATAGTTTTGCACTAAAAACTGCATTTATTTAATATGCAAGAAAATGATTGCAGTGGATTCATAAAACCCCTGGCTGACCCGTCACATGCTACTTAAAGCAGAATGGAAAAAGTGTACATTTTGCCTGCCTAACGTGTGCCTATATAGCGACACGTTAATAATATGGTACCCCAACTTTCAGCAGCTGTTGGAGTTGGGTTGGAACAAATTAAGAGGTAATACACCTTATGAACAGATTTGTGAAGAAAGCTAGTGGTAAGCAAATGTATCTGTGGCAAAGATTTGTCCTTGCCCATGGCAAATGTTATACATTTTGTTTAACATGATAACATTGTCTGACATTATCACAAGCTTGTCTTAGTCATAAGACCCTGAATGCCATGTTTTTTTTCTTCTAAAAAATACACTTATTTACTATGAGACTTTGGCACATCAGCAGTCCTCCTGTATGGCTTTTTATGCTTTTCAAGGACCCCCATAACTCTGAGAGTGTACCCTCTCAGAGTTATAGATCACCTTCAAGGAACCCCAAAGGTCCCTTTGCCACTGCACTATACAGTATATCAAGGATAGCTCTATGTGTTTATTCAATATTGCCACTCATTTGTTTTTGTTTTGCCATGTCCATGGGGAAATTGTATTTGACAAAAATGTCCACCTCAAGCATAATGATGACCTATATTTGTTTATAGCACTTTTGTCAAACCTGCTTTTACATTGTGCAATACTTTCACTTTCCATTTGCACAGATGGTGGGGTAAACCATGAAAGGCAGCAATGTGCTCTCAGCCGCTCTACCTCTTGAGCAGGCTTTGCTCCAGGATGACATGACTGGAAAATGGTGTGGGGGCATGAATTATTTTTATATAGTAAAAACAATAAGTACATATTTCAACTTCAACTGATGGTCTACTCTAGAATATGCAACTAAGGCTGCCTCTCAGTGTTAAATGAACACTCAGGTGTATGAGAGTGTCCACAGACTGCAATATTTTGGTCTTCTTGATTGAAACTGACGTTTCACAGCCTTGGAGGCCGTGGGCATTTTGTTTTATTGTTTTGTTTGTGAATGTTCTGGAAGCAATGCAGGGAAAATGATGGTCCTGAGACAGGGACCTTTTCAACATCTTACTGATCACAGAAAACTTAAGTGCATTAGCAAAAACAAAAAGAGAAAACCTGTTTGAATCTATTTATTTTCAAGATTTTATAGTATTACTTTGAATTAAATAGTAGAGCTTGACAAATGAATGAAACAAAATCTTGTGCACCTACACCCAACTCACTAAAGTATGGCAGACCTCGAATACTTTAAATGCTACGAAAGTAGAATACAAAAGTTTAAATGCAGTGTGATTTGTTGTAGTTTTATTGACTGCATGCTGAATCCTGTTTATGTGTGGTCTTTACTCTTCAATAAATATTGTTCTCCCAGGTTCATGGTGTTTTATCGTGGGTTTGAATTTAATATCGGAAATCAAGTGCAAAAAAAAAATAAAAATCACACAGGAATCATAGGCTACATTCATTTCTTTAGGTTTCCATCCAGAAAAGTGGTCACTAATCGGTCTTGTTAGGGGACGACTATTTTTTCTGAGCCTGGGTTTGGATTGGTGCTTCCCACACCCAGGCTGATATAATTCATTGTAAAGTTTAGACATGGGTTGGTGGTTTAAATAGGTTAGAGATGGGTTAGTATGTAGTATTATTTGTTTGTGATGAAGAAAACATGATTTTAACCAGTCTTTATGTGTATATTATTAACCTGTGATTCTAAGTTGGGGGGTTAAAATAGCTCTGGTCCATAGCTCCAGTGCTTCCACTGCAAGGCAAAATCACAGAAGTAATGGAGCTATGGAGCAGAACTAGGGTTAAAATAGCTGAACCAGAGCAAGACAATACAATTAGAGTATTTATAAAAGCTGTAACGCTGTTACTAGTCACACAGTGCACTAGTCTAGGAATGGACAGCAGTTGGCTGTAATGCTCAGAGCTGAACAGCAGGTGGCGCCAAAGCATTGCCTGTGCATGCGTGTTCGCCATAAAACTACAAAAGAAAAACTACTGATTTACGTCATAATCCCTCGACCCATGGTGTGGAGAAGAAGAAGGGCATGCCAATGTGTCCCCACTGAGCCAAAAAAGAATATAATCATTGCATTATCTGATCAGATATAAAGTGTATACTGCTATGTGGTGATCAATCATAATGATTCAGCGGGTTTTGACGTCGCGGTGGTTCGCGTGCGGGGTGGGGGTGTCTGTTGGAACGGTTCTGGGTCTGTCAGTGAGGTCTCCTTCCAGTGAGCAGCAGCAGGAGGACACCGGTGGTGGTGGTGGTGGAGCTGCTGCTGGTCTGCTGGGTCGCCTCCCTGTCCTCCCCATACCCAGTGTAGAGGCCACCTCCCCCTCCAAGGAGATGACGGTCAGTCTGTCATGATCTTTATTTCATTATACTGTAAATTGATCATGCCCTACAGGGGCGGATCTAGGCATGGGTATTTCCCCAAATGGGAAATGTTACATCCCCCGGGATGACTTATAGATCTGAAACGTGACTGTCATTATTATCATGACATGTGAAGCATGGCTAAAATGTGCCAAGGCTTAGAGGAAGAGGATTTAAAGCCGTGGACGACAGCTACTAGTAGTGTAAATCCACTTATTACACTTTCATTCCGAGGGGTAGAGTGTCAACCACAATTTGGCTAGCCAGTTCAAATCCGGGCTCCCACAGAAGAGTCAGTGTCCTTGAGCAAGACACTGAACCCCAAATCGCTCCTGATGTGCAGATTGGTAGTACTTTGCAGGGTTTCAGCCGCCACAGGTGTATGAATGTGTGCACGAATTGGTGAATGTAATGCACTATGCAAAGCGCCTTGGATAAGAAAATGCTATATAAGTGTACTACAGTGTAGTTTTGTTCCAAATTGAACTGTATTTATATTTTGAGAAAGTACATTCAGACATTTTTTAATATTTAATACAGTTTTTTTAATATTGTTGATTTCATATATTGAAACCCATGCTGAATCATCATGAACCTGGGAGAACAATATTTCTTAAAAAGTAAAGACAGCATTCGATGCATAAACCAGATTCGTGCATGCATGCATGCAGTCAATAAGACAAATTACAAATTATACTACAATTAAACATTCGTATTCTCTCTTCTCAAGGCGAGTTTATGTTAATTCTGTATAGGTTTAATACAAGGCAATTTAAAACATGTTATATGCAAATCATTAAGAAGTGAGTATATAATATAATGGTCATTGTTTTGGTCTGCATGCAGGTGTTCCAGGGGGGCGGGGCAGTAACAAAGTACGGCTTCCCCTCATTGGCCAACATCAAGACCAGAGAGTCCTATGTCACTTCCTATGACCCCCGCACGCGCACGGCATCCTGGGTAATAGAGCAGCTGAATCCCTCCACCATCACGGGACCTTCAAACAGGAACAACTGTGACTTCAAAGAAGATGACAGGTTATTATTATTATTTGTGGTATTGTTATTGTCATTACTGTTGCTACTAATAATAATAGTAATTCAATTCCATTAAGCATTTTGGGCTCCATTTTCATCACGACCATTTTATCACCCTGTATCACTAAATTTCTTTGCCCTTTTTTACTACTTTGAAAAACATGTTTGAATACTTCCTATATTGACATGTTGTGAGCGTGTAGGCTGGCCATTTAAAATGTTGTTCAAAACAGTAAAAAGGTAAAGAAGTTTAGGGACGAGGGGTTTAACGTGTGACAAAAATGGAAAATTGATGTATTTTTAATGTGCTTTTTCTCTTCTATTGGAGGATGTTTTGTGTTGCTCTAAACTGTTGGTTGGTGGACTGTAATTCATGTGTTTTGACTTATTCCCAGCGTTCATGTGTACCACCGCTCGACCAACGCAGACTACCGGGGGAGTGGCTTCGACAGAGGGCACCTCGCTGCAGCAGGCAACCACAAGTGGAGCCAAAAGGCCATGGACGACACTTTCTACCTGAGCAACATTTCACCACAGGTAGGATCCATGTTAGGAGGATGCACCCACGCTGGGCAAGACCAGTGTCTGGACGTGCTGGAATCTGGCACAGTCGAAAACAAGGGCAGTGGCAGTCATCCTGTGTCGCCTCCTGTCCTCCTCTGCTCTAGAATCCCCATATGAACCAGAAGGCGTGGAACAATCTGGAGCAAATGTGTCGCTCACTGACCAAACAGTACCGCAACGTTTACGTCTGCACTGGACCGCTGTACCTGCCCAGGTACAGTACATCTAGCAAACTACACACCTGACCCGAAAGCTTGTGAATTTGACTTATTAATTATGCTTGGAATAATGATTGGATTGAATGATGAATGAACATCAATGCATTGAAAGTGACAAAATCACATTGAATCAGAGCATTGGATTCTCTCACTCTCAGTAGTCATCTACTGACCCATACCAAGATCTCTGTAGGGTGCATGTTGGAGTGTTGGTGATCAAGGCTACAGTTTTTACGGCGGCAACGCTTGTTGTCCGACATTTCTAACCCTAAACCTAAATCTAACCTAACCCTAACCGGCTACGTAGAGCCCCTATGGGTCATCATGGAAACTCCTTTGGTCAACACGGCTGCAAGAATTAACGCTAAAACGGTCTTGACCGTGTGTGATCACTGTTGTGATCAAATAACAGAATGCAGCTACCGAGATCTTGGTAGGTTACTAGACAGCTGCTGAGAACATTCAATAGACCTTTTGGTAAGCCCCTCCCCAAACTGTTATGCTCCAATCACAGCAAAGCATAACATGTGATAGACAAACCTCTCCACCATTGATAAAAAAAAAATAAATGTTTCACACACAGTAAACCAGTATTGGTACATTGGAATGAATGAGCCTGGCTGGAAAGTGTCCAAGGGTGGACAAGAGGGCAGGGCTTACCTAAATTCTCAGATTAAACGTGATTTTGAAGCGGGTTCAGGTTGATTGACTGTGTGTGTGTGTGTGTGTGTGTGTGTGTGTGTGTGTGTGTGTGTGTGTGTGTGTGTGTGTGTGTGTGTGTGTGTGTGTGTTGTGTGTGTGTGTGTGTGTGTGTGTTGTGTGTGTGTGTGTGTGTGTGTGTGTGTGTGTGTGTGTGTGTAGGCAAGAGCCTGATGGGAAACTGTATGTGAGGTACCAGGTGTTGGGACGAAACCACGTTGCAGTACCGACACACTTCTTCAAGGTAGGACTACAGTTTTTATAACCACTCCCCTTTCACCAAGGATGACATTCGCTCAAATATCACTTTTCTTTCTTCTTTTTTTGACAATCCTCCATGATAATCCGTGAACCGCAGCTTTTGTTCTCTATTTGTGTGGCGGAGCCTTCATCCAATCACGATAGACAAGGCTTCCTCTGGGCATGGTGTGGGCCTTGGTGTATGTGTTGTTGGCTACAGTGTGTGTGTGTAGCCAACAGCTACACACTGTAGAGCGAGTGCATGTGCACCTCTTGTTACCGTTGCAGACGATTTTTTCCAAATCACAGAATGCTCCTTTAATTGTCATACAAATAATCAAGATGAACTCAAATTGTTATTGGCCTCGAATTGGAAGACATGAATAAAAAAAAAATAGATGCTATTATGATGAATTATTGTTGTTTGCTATTGTGTCCAGGTGTTGATTTTGGAGCGGTCAGAAGGGGTGGAGCTTCGTTCCTACATCATGCCCAACTCTCCCATCGACGAAAAGATCCCCCTGGAGCGCTTTCTGGTTCCCATAGAAACCATCGAGAGAGCTTCGGGGCTTCTGTTTGTCCCCAACATCATGAAGAGAACCAACACCCTGCAGGCCATCACGGCCAAATGAAACTACAAATCCCAGGAACCATCACACCACTACATACAGTAAAAGACTACGAATCTGTTACAGTCCATCCAGATGCCCTGAACCGAGACATACCGGAGAGACTGGTCAATATTTTGGACATAGCTCAGTACTCTGTTCAGAACTTCGGGTACCTTCTGACCCAGCCTCACCACCACCCCAGGAGGTGGGCCCTAATGTTTAATAATGATAACAATAATGGTAGAATTGAAGATGAGTGGCAGTTGCACATGGACCCTACCCCACCCCCCCCCCCCCCCCCCCCCCTCTCTCTTTCTTTCTTTCTCTCTCTTCCTGGGGACCTCTGAAAGATTCAATGTATTTATTTAATCATAAGATCTTGTTAATACATTTTGATACAACCCACGACAGTCTTAATCACATGGCTTGTAGAAATACCTGATCTTGCGAGCTCACAATAAGTAATGCCGCGTCACCGTGTAGATTATCTGTTTTCGCTGCATTGGCTTGAACAAATTAGGAGAATTTGCAAACAAGTTGAAAATTTGAGAAAGGATTTCGACCCAACAACTGTTACTTCAAAGAATGTGGAAGTGGCGTATTGCTGACAAATAATACTTTGGTATTTTAATTTTGTCCATGCTCTTCACTCTGTCAACCGTTGCAAAACTTTATCGTATAGTACTGTATGTCGAAAATTCTTGATTTTGACATTTTCCGAAAATCCTCAAGAACGATGAAACACGACATACTATTAACTATAGCATGTTGTCTGAGACCATGTACTATAGCCTGTCATTTGATTTCATCATTTTTCAGAAATCCTCAAAAACGACGGAAAACTGCTTGAGCATGCCAGGCAGCCAGGCATCTTGGCTCCCTGGATAAAGATTCTGCCTGGAAGTTTGAAGGCCCGGGTTCAAGTCCCAGATATTAAGCTGTGTTTCTTGTGAGCTAATGCAATCAACAGAGAAATTAAACAAGAAATCTAGTAGGTTTTTTCTTTGTTTTTTCTTTGTGAAGAAATGTTTTGTAGTTTCTGAGTTAATTTAACTAAACGTCTAATTCTCAATGTAAGTAACAGAAACTTTATTATGCTATTTGTTCTACATACTTACTCCTAGAAACCGCGCTTAAGGCTATTAACGTTCGTTTTACGGTGGACATGTTTGCCTGAAGAGGAATCTTTGAAATGTTTCATCCTTTTGGAAATATGAGGCTTTGAAATTTGAGAATTTTATAATGGGTTCAATGGAAGCTACTTAGTAGCTTCATAGTACATCTGGTTTGGTCTTCATTTGCCTTTGAGTAACAAAATTATGAAAAATGGCATACTATAGTATTTCTCTGAGACCATGAACTATAGCCTGTCTTTTTTTCCTCGATTTCGGCATTTTTGGAAAATCCTTGAAAATGCTGAAAAACGTCATACTATAGTTTGCCGTTTTTTTGTTTTTTGCGATTTCGACATTTTTCGAAAAGCCTAAAAACGGATGAAAAATGGCATACTATAGCATGTTCTCTGAGATCATGTACTATAGCCTGTTTTTTGTTTGTTTGTTTGTTTGTTTTTTCAAAATTCTCTATTCTCTTTTTTCGACATACTGTATTATGTCGAAATTTGTTGATTTCGACACTTTTTGAAAATGCTGTGCAAGACCGTAAGGCTATAGCCTTGCATTTTTTTTGACATTTTTTGAAAAATAATGAAAACAATGGAAGCAAGCCTTTGGTGTTCTTGTCGCTTTCTATTTGGCATTTTGTGAGCTCACCAAGCATCCACCGTGGCTCACAGGATAGTTTGTGCCTGGAAATTTGTGTGCCCGGGTTCAAGTCCCAGATGTTGTATCGTGTTCATTGTCATCCAATGCAGTGAACTAAAACCAGTAATTCTAGTAGTTTTCTTTTTTTTCTTTGTGATTTTCAATAAAAATCAAAACAACTTACTATAGTACTGTAGTATGTCATGCAAAACCAAGTACTGTATATCTTTCATTCACTTTTTATTTTGAAATGTTTTGTAGTTTCAGAGTTTTTTTTTTTTACTTAAATACCCAATGCATTTTCAATGGCAGTAGCACAAACTTTATTATGCTATTCGTCCTACATACTTATACCTAGAAACCCCATTCATGGCAATTAACGTTCGTCTTATGGTGGACATGTTTGCCTGAAAAGGAATCGTTGAAATGTTTCGTTTTAGAAATATAGTGCTTCCAAATTTCAGATTTTTATAATGGGGAGCTTCAAGAGGGGTCAAAAAATCACGTTCACCTAGGAACTCCATTCAGACTGTTTTAGATTCAGCTTACAGTGAAGATACATGCTGGAACTTTTTACTTTAGAATGTTTTGAAGTTTCTGAGTTATTTAACTTAAACGCCCAATGCATTGTCAATGGCAAACTTTATTATTAGTCCTACATACTTACACATAGAACCCCCATTTAAAGCTATTTAGATTCATCTTAGGATGTTTGCCTGAAAAGGAATCTTTGAAATATTTTACCGTTTTGAAGATTTTTGAAGATTTTACAAAAAATGCCGAAATCTGGCAAAAACAAGGGCTATAGCCTTACAGTCTTGCACAGCATGCCATTTTTCATCGTTTTGAGGATTTTTGAGGATTTCGAAAAATGGCAAAATTTTGAAAAAACGCAAGGCTATAGCCTTACCGTTTTTCATCGTTTTGATGATTTTCGAGGATTTTCAAAAAATGATGAAATCGAAGAAAAATGACAGGCTATAGCCTTACGGTCTTGCATAGCATGCCGTTTTTCATCATTTTGAGGATTTTTGAGGATTTTCGAAAAATGTTGAAATTTTGAAAAAACGCAAGGCTATAGCCTTACCGTTTTTCATCGTTTTGATGATTTATGAAGACTTTCAAAAAATGACAAAATCTGTCAAAAACGAAGGGCTTTAGCCTCGCAGTCTTGCTTAGCATGCCGTTTTTCATCGTTTTGAGGATTTTCGAGGATTTTCGGAAAATGATGAAATCGAAGAAAAATGACAGGCTATAGTACATGACCTCGGACAACATGCTATAGTATGACGTTTTTATCATTTTTGAGACTTGAAAAATTGTCAAAATGTATCAATAAAAAACAGCACAGATACTGTAGGTCATCTTTCTGTATAAATGGTGCTACTCAAAGGTAAATCAAGACTGACTCACAGCAGCTACCTGTTCCAGGTGGCGCAGTGGGTTTAGCTCCAGACAATAGGCCTTTATATTTGGAGGTTGCGAGTTCAAACCCCACTCAAGTACTCACTTTTAGGAACAACATTGAATTGACCCCATTATAAATTATAAAGCTCTATATTTCTAAAACGATGAAACATTTCAAAGATTCCTTTTCAGGCAAACATGTCCACCGTAAGATGAACCTATATAGCAGGGGTGGCCAACCGGTCACAGACAAAGAGCCACATTTTTCACTGTGTTACTGCAAAGAGCCACATACAAACGGTCACAACTGTTATAAAACCGCAAATAGATTTCCCCTCTCCTGCCATAAGACATGTGCGTTTGTGTGCAGGTGCACAATGCAAAGACACTATTAAAACATATAGACATATATTTAGAAACAGGGTTTACAAAAACATACACCTCCACCTCCACGGTGGACTAGGAATCAGTCCTTGGTCGATTGGCTGGGCACCAGGGCAGGGGTTTTCAACAGGTGGTTCAGGGACCACCAGTGGTCCCTGAGAGGATTCCAGGTGGTCCCCAGGCTAAATGATGTAAAGTTGGTTAGACAGAAGTCTACACAGCTAGAGAATGAAGAAGATTAATGGTAATTTTGATCTGTATGTTTGACTGTTTTGTTTTCTTTGAAATCCAGCCTGGATTTGTTGACAAAAGTAAACAAAATCTTTAGCTTTGGGGTCTTTGGAGCTAAAATGTCATCAAATGGTGGTCCTCCGTGGCTCAAATTCTGAATAAATGGTGGGACGTGGTATAAAAAGGTTGACAACCACTGGTATAGGGAATGCATGAGTGCGCCAGGCTGAGCGTTTTTGACGGTTCCATGTGGAAGCCCCTTAAGAGCCGCATGTAACCAGCTGAAGAGCCGCATGTGGCTCGCGAGCCTCAGGTTGGCCACCCCTGCTATATAGCTTTAAATGGGGTTTCTACGTGTACGTATGTAGGATTAATGCCATAATAAAGTTTGCCATTGAAAATGCATTGGGCGTTTAAGTTAAATGACTCAGAAACTACAAAACATTTCAAAGTAAAAAGTTCCAGCATGCATCTCCACTGTAAGCTGAATCTAAAAAAGTGTGAATGGAGTTTCTAGGTGCGGCCACGGTGGCTGCATGGTGAGCTCACGACTAGAAAGTGACAGGAACACCAATGGCTTGCTTCCATGATTTTTTCGAAAAATGTCAAAAAACGCAAGGCTATAGCCTTACGGTATTTTTCATCGTTTTGAGGATTTTTGAGGATTTTCGAAAAATGTCGAAATTTCGAAAAAGCGCAAGGCTATAGCCTTACCGTTTTTCATCGTTTTGATGATTTTTGAAGATCTTCAAAAAATGACAAAACCTGGCAAAATTAAAGGGCTATAGCCGTACAGTCTTGCTTAGCATGCCGTTTTTCATAGTTTTGAGGATTTTTGAGGATTTTCAAAAAATGTCGAAATTTCGAAAAAACGCAAGGCTACAGCCTTACCGTTTTTCATCCTTTTGATGATTTTTGAAGATTCTCAAAAAATGACAAAATCTGGCAAAAACGCAAGGCTATAGCCTTACGGTCTTGCATAGCATGCCGTTTTTCATCATTTTGAGGATTTTTGAGGATTTTCAAAAAATGACGAAATTTCGAAAAAACGCAAAGCTATAGCCTTACCGTTTTTCATCGTTTTGAGGATTTTCGAAAAATGATGAAATCAAAGAAAAACAACAGGCTATAGTACATGACCTCGGACAACGTGCTATAGTATTACGTTTTTTTTTTTTTTTATCATTTTTGAGACTTTTGAAAAATGTCAAAATCTATCAATAAAAAACAGCACATAGGTCATCTTTCTGTATAAATGGTGCTACTCAAAGGTAAATGAAGACTGACTCACAGCAGCTACCTGCTCCAGGTGGCGCAGTGGGTTTGGCTCCAGACAATAGGCCTTTAAATCTGGAGGTTGCGAGTTCAAACCCCACTCAAGTACTTACTTTTAGGAACAACATTGAATTGACCCCATTATAAATTATAAAGCTCTATATTTCTAAAACGATGAAACATTTCAAAGATTCCTTTTCAGGCAAACATGTCCACCGTAAGATGAACCTATATAGCTTTAATTGGGGTTTCTACGTGTAAGTATGTAGGATTAATACCATAATAAAGTTTGCCATTGAAAATGCATTGGGCGTTTAAGTTAAATAACTCAGAAACTACAAAACACTTCAAAGTAAAAAGTTCCAGCATGTATCTCCACTGTAAGCTGAATCTAAAAAAGTGTGAATGGAGTTTCTAGGAGAACGTGATTTTTTAACCCCTTTGAAGCTCCCATTGGCCCCATTATAAAAATGTCCAAATTTGGAAGCACTATATTTCTAAAACGGTGAAACATTTCAAAGATTCCTTTTCAGGCAAACATGTCCACCGTAAGACGAACATTAATAGCCATGAATGGGGTTTCTAGGTATAAGTATGCAGGACAAATAGCATAATAAAGTTTGTGCTATTGCCATTGAAAATGCATTGGGCGTTTAAGTATGGGGAGAGAAATGTGTCAATATTATCTTCACAGAAATGCGTTCATACGAACGCGTTTTGAAGTTGTACAAATCCTTTACGATATTTGACAAAAGTCTTTTCACGATTTGCAATAGTCTTTTCACGATTTGCAAAAGATTTTTGTATTTTTACAAAAAAATATTAGATTTGTGTGTGTGTTAATCCTTGAAAAACATTTGTAAACCCTCAATTCTGCTTGAGAATTCTAAAAAAACACGTGTGATTCCCTTTTCTTTTTGAATAATTTTGACCCAAACATCATGCTCGTTTATGATAATTTTCACAAATGAATTGTAATTGTTCTGCGATTTACTAGTTTGTATCCAAGATTTACAAAAGTGTCTTCCAGATCTTCAAATGTTTCTCGCTGATTCACAAACTAAATTCCATGTTTGACAAGTATCTCTTTGCGTTTCACAAATGTGTTTTGTATATTTACAAAAAAATATAAGATTTGTGTGTGTGTTAAATCTTGAAAAACATTTGTAATTCCTCAATTCTGCTTGTGAATTTTAATAAAGTATTTGTCATTCTCTTTTCTTGTTGAATAATTTTGACACAGATGTCATGCTTTTTCATCGTGATTTTCACAAATGTAATGTTGTATCCACAAAAGAAATCTTGCTAAAAAAAAGTATAATTACAGGCACTTTCATCATCAAATATGTGTAAAGCTTCAACTCTGTGTGTTGCCACCAGGTGGCAACCATGCATTTGTGAGCAAATCCTATTCTTTTGTGAACCCCATTAAGACACAAACACGCCAAGCGCGCTGTGAATTTTGTGTCAAAAAGATTGATTGGCTGCCTCGTTTCTAGGCTACCTCTAGGCCAATGGGAGACTTGCCATAACACCCATCGTCTGAAAGTCATAATGGCGGCGCCTTGGAAATAGACAGAGTTACGCCAACTCCGTTCACTTCATGGGGCCAGTACATCTACATAGACTTCTGTTGGATAGTGACATTAATAGTGACAGCCGGAAGTTGCTGAATGCATTGAAGCCTATGGGCTCGCGCGAGTACGTGAGCCACGTGACCAGGCTGCTTTCTGACCCCTCAATGTCGCAACTCTTCTACTAGATGGCTCTGTACTCTGTACAGATGGCTGTATAGATGGCTCTGTACATGGGGACAACAAACAGGGACGAGTGAGAGTCAGGCAACAGCCCAAGTTTATTAGAGATAGTTTTACATTAAACAGCATAAGTACAATACTTTAGAAGCGAAAATAGCGCTTATTTGCGCCACCCTCGTTGAAATCAATGTTTTTCCAACTCTAGTTTGTCCTTATTTGGGCTGCATTAGCGGCGGCTCGAGCGCTCAGTTTCTTGCCCCCCGCAATGTCGCAAGTCTGGCTGCTCTGGTACCGTCTCTCCCTCGTTTCCGCTTCCGGCTCCGCTTGGTTCATTGGCGGGTGCCGCTCATAACCGCTGCAACTTTCAGACATGGCAGGACAAGGAGGAAAACCACCACAGGAGGGTCCACCGCCTTCATTAGTAAGTAAACTCGCTTGAAAATGCGTTTTTTATAATAATATTAGTAAAGATAGAAAGGTACGACATTAACTTTCATGCACTGTAAGTAAGGATGCATATCTGCAACCTGCTCAGTGTCTACTGTCTACTACTTGGTGGTCCTTCAATTTTTTAGGCCAACGTCAGGTTCAAACTTTATTGTCTCATACACGTTAGATATCGTTTTGAAAGCTAATTTAGAACGAAGAAAATCAAGCCGCTTGATGATTGTTCAAACTTAAAACAGCCATGGCGTGGGCTGCTCGATTTGGAACTGCGTGGTCAGGGGCATCATGGCGAACAGAGGCGGAGTGTTTGCACGCTGGAAAGGTGCAAGAAATTACATGTTAAGAACGTGGCGAAAATGGACAATCTACAAGCTATCTTCACGGCCCGACCACCTTGTTTGGGCCAGAATCATCAGTGGAGCAAACTAAGCAAATCTTCTGTATTTTCTTGCATCGAAAAGCGTTAATGTGGAAGCGTCAATGTGTCGGTTGTCTGAAAAGTTTGATCGAGGTTAAAGGGGAATTCCACCCATTTTCAACAGTGAAGAAAATCATTCGTGAAAACTTTTGGGAAATATTACTTCGCGCAATTTATGAAAATCAAGAATTAAATCGTTACCAATAAACGTTTTTACGTGTTTCTAATGTTGTCCAATAACGTATACTAAAATCTTATAGGAAACCTCATTAAAAACGGGTCAAAGTCGGGTTACTAGTCCCAACAGGCAAAACAAAATGTCGTTAGTCAGCACATTTGAGCCAAGTGTTATGGCCGTTTTCAGTCCAGTGACCCCCCTTTTCTTTAAACCTGTGGTTTTCAACATTTTTCATTCCAGGGCCCACTATTTATTCAGAATTCGAGCAGCAGACCACCATTTCAGGACATTTTAGCCCCACAGACCCCAAAACTATAGATTTCTTTTGTTTTTTCTCCAGGGTGGATTTGGGAAACAAAACAGTCCAACATACAGATCAAAATGACCATTAATCTTCTACATTCTCTAGTTGTGTAGACTAAGTTGGGCTAATTCACATGATGAATATTTTGACTCTTAAGAGTGTAAACATGAAGCCAAATGGACCCGCAAGGTTTCATTTGGTTTCATGTTTACTCTCTCAAAGAGTTACACATGGTTAACCAACTTTACATCATTTAGCCTGGGGACCACCTGGAATCCTCTCAGGGACCACTGGTGGTCCCCGGACCACCTGTTGAAAACCCCTCCCTTAAACTAAACTCTAAACTTAAACTAGTGCTTGGAATGGATTCAGCATGAAAACATTCTAGTTAAATATGCTACATAATGCATGATGACATTTTGCTTGCTATAATTTGACTAGTACCCTGACTTTGACCTGTTATTATTATTCATGGGGTTTCCCACAGGAGTTGAATTAACATTTTAGTACATGTTATTAGACACTATTAGAAACTCGTTGAAGAAATGTATTTAACAATTTAGTTCCCATATTGGGAACTTAGTATCTGAAATGCCCATATGCCTGGCCAGTACTGTAGGCCTATCAGTTGTTAATAAAATGAGAGAATGGTGATCCCTAGGTGGAGTCTTAAAAAGGGACTCGAGGTGGTGTTCTGAATCAGTTCAACATTCAACCCCTGGCCTAAACATCTTGGGGACCATGCCATTAGGCTAGATAACACTCACACACAGTGTAGCCAGTTTGAGTCATGCTTATGTAATTGTTAAATGTGTTCTTGGTGATTGTCATAGCGCGTGAGAAGGCTTTTTTTTAAACACAGGAATGCATGAGAGTTTAATCGATGACGCATAAAAATGATTGTGATAAAATGTTTTCTAAATTCTAGATGGAAACAATTACACATCAGGGGTTGACACTAAGGTCTCTGAGGCACTTGCCCATCGAGCAAGTGCAAGTCAGGTTCTACTTGCCCTCAGGTCATGGTCACTTGCCCCCCAAAATATATATTGTAAATTTTGCATTTAAGTTTACTTCCTACTTGGGTGCTTTAAACCAGGGGTTTTTAACAGGCGGTCCGGAGACCACCAGTGGTCCCTGAGAGGGTTCCAGGTGGTCCCCAGCTAAGTTGGTTAACCAGATGTAACTCTTGAGTGTAAACATGAAACCAAATGGACCCTTGCGGGTCCATTTGGTTTCATTTTTACACTTCCCCGATCGGGCAACCAGGTAGCAGTCTTCACTTGCCCCACTTTTTTTTTTTTTTTTTTTTTTTTTTTTAAACTTGCGAGCAAGCAGGCAAGTGTTAGTGTCAAGCCCTGCACATAAAAAGCAACGTCAAAACATTTGGCCTATGCATGTGCACTCGCATGGCATCAAAATATGAACCAGATAAACTGAAAACAAAAAAAATCAAGAATCATCAAAAGCAACTTCAACTTCTCGAAGATTCTTCGAGAAGTTGAACAGTTCAATAGAACTTTTGATGGAGAAACATTTATGAATGTTAAGCCTCTACCTCCTAAATATATTAGCCATTTCTGTTATCTGTTTATGGAATCAGTGTATCAGTGTACATATAGACGCACACCATCTATACTTGCAAGCAACTTATTATTGAGGCAACGTTTCAAGCATCTGATTCTTGAAGGGCATTGGCCGAAACGTTGCCTCAATAAAAAGTTATTTGCAAGTATAGACTGTGTAGGGGGCCTCTATATGTGCACTGGTACATTGATCCTGTTTCAAGCTTGTGCCTACGCACCTGTCCCAAAGACTCTCAGGTGTGCATTAGAGTTTGTTGCCTACCATAACCATATCTGTTGGTTATAAAAGTGTGTTAACATTTGGATGAGCAATATTCTCATATTGGTATTCATTTACATTTTTAATATGAATTCTTTTTTTCATTTCAGAAGGAGGTGGAGACGATGGCACAATCATTATTGGCAGCCTTAAGAAGGTCCCAGCAAGGTCCCGCTGCTCAAAATGGGCACACAACCACACACCCCGCTACCCCTACACGGTAAACATTTATTTCTAATTGCATTCAAATGTGTTATGGAGTGGTATAGCTTAGAGTTCACTAGAATGAGTTGGAATGATGTATCATTATCAATAGTAAATGTCAATAATTACTTTTTATTTCAAACGATGACATTGCTGCTGCTAATGGATGAATAATTACTAATCTCTATCATTTAATTACCACATCATTTCATGGAACAAAATGACTTGCTCCCTTTTGAAATGAACTAACATATCTGCATTTGACATAATACATTGATTATCCTTTATATATAATATACATACAATACTACATTACTAAAATTGTTTTTCCAAACTTTTCACTGTGGTGACTTGGAAAATCAGTGAGATGTCCGGTATGACCTCTACAACACCAATACCTGTACCGGTGGCTGCACAGGTGAACCAAAAGTTAAAGAGGTAAAACATAACTGAAGACAATGGCAACTTCAGACCTGTAGTAGGATCATATCAGACCCTTTCTGTGACCGATCATGGAAGGGTCCGATACGACTACTACTGGCCATCAGTATGAGTATTCATGTTTTTTTTTTCCCCAATTCTGTTTGTCTTAACCTTCTTTTTTTTTATAGGCAGTTCTCAAGTCAGACTATTCAGTCGCTTTCAGAGATGAAGCGAGGAAGAAACCGCTTTACCAAATCTGCAAGTGTTCCTGTCAAGACCATTGACATCCCAATCTGTGTTCTGCCAAGACCTACAGGTGTTACTCCCAAACCTGCCATAGAGCTGGAATTGGCCCAGGCTGGTTTGGGAAAAAGGATTGTGGCCATTCCTGAAGATGGGAAACACACAGAGGTCTGTCATCTTCATAGACCTATGCATTTTGTATCTTGACTGCTTTTAGTTCTATGATGCAACTAACTCTTGGCCATTGCTGCAGCATATGTACTCAATTCTGACAAACTTTAATTTGTTAATTTTAGATTCAGTGCACACATTGTGAATTAGACGTATTTACACAATCTTGGCTTCCAGCTCTTAAAACCCACCACCCATCTGCCAGGGCTTGAAGTTCTCAGTCCTGAGGATTTCTGGGGGGGGGGGGGGGGGGGGGGGGGCTCATGTAAAGCTCTGTATTTAAAGTGTCTGCTAAATTGTAAACTCAAATCTCTTCAGATACAGTCGCTCATTGAAGAGGAGTTCCTCAAACTTCGACCCCTCCAGGGAAGGTGGCTGCTTCACAAGGGCTCAGGTATTTTTATTCTTAATTCAGTCTCATGTAATCCTATAACTTGAGCAGTCCACAATAAAATGATTGGGGGGGGGGGGGGGGGGGGATGGTGTACAGTAGAATCTGTTTAGGGCAGGGTGGTTTCATTCTGCTGCCACCAGCTGGTGAAGTCTGGTTATCTCAACCTGGGGGTCATGAAGTTACGAGAAATGGCCAAAGCATTTTCGGGGATCCTTAGCCTTGGATTAGAGCATTAATGAGGAGGTAGTACACAGAGCACTGGAAAGTTCATTTATACAATAAATGGGATCATACTGATGTGATTTGTTTAGGAGGCAGTGGCCAACGGAAACTGGGGCAGGTCCTCATGGACCCAAAGGGAGGCTATACAGAAAAGATCCTGCGTAAAGCATCAAACAACGGTAAAATCACTCTGTTCCTGGTCCCTCTGCAAGAGGAGCTGGACACCAGTCCACTTCCCTTTGATGCACCAGAGTTTGACGGCATGCCACAAGTCCCATGCATCACCTGTGGAACAACTATGCCGTTACAAATGATGCAGCTACACACAGAGCAGTGTAGACCAGGACCAAAGGTGATTTTTTTTTTTCTTTTTTCCTCCCTTGATCCAAGTCAATGATAAAACATGTTGACTGTTTTATGCTGCAATATATGCACGAAAAGTACAATCTGAGTTAAAATGTAACAAATACAGGAGCAGAGTGTGGTGGTCCTAGAGGATGACTCCGCCAAGTCAGAGCCAGAAGACCTTGACTCTGAAGAGCAAGGAGTAAGTACTAATGAGCGTACGTGTGTGACAAATTGACAGGTCCCGTTTGAAGAGCCATGCCAGGGATCCCCATAAGAGATTATTATGGTTCCTGCAGAAATTCTCAGCCCACTTAATTTCATGGACCCAGTTTTGTATGCATTAGGCTACAGTCCATTTAATGGCATTTCTATTTGTGAGGGCCCCAATTTATCCATGAAAGTACATGATAAAATGTGTTGCTCTGGTCCTGGTTAAGCAACATTTTAAAATATCTAAACACTAATAAGCTATTGTGCAAAAGAGCAATTACACATGCATGTATTAAATACATTTGGTTTCGTCAGACTTGCAGACCCATAAGGTTCAATTTGTTTCTATTATATCAAACATGTAGGGTGCTTTGTCTACAGATGAAACAAATATCATTTAGCACAACTGCAAGCAAATGATATGTATATATCAAGCTCATTGAACACGTAGGGCAAGATGTTTAGTAAGTTTCTGTCAACATTCTTTCAGGCGTGCCCTATATGCCAACGTGAGTTTCCCATTTCTTGTCTCGAGAGACATGCCAGTGTTTGTGCAGAAATGTAAGTGTTTAAATTATATTTTACCTAGCATATGAAGAAGTTTAACTTTGATCAAGTCGACTTAACTGTACAGTAAAAGGGGGTGATTGGATAGCCAATATTGTACAGAATTGTGTTGCAGATGCGTACAGATTTGTTGGTGACATTGTTATGTTCATGTTAAAGATCCTTCTACAACCCCATGATGGACACAGAGGTCCCAGGCCCGTCATCTTCTTCAGCAGCCCCCGGCCCGTCATCTTCTTCAGCAGCCCCCTGTTCTTCAGCTGCAGCTTCGGCTGAAGTTTCTGCACCAGTAGCAGCTGGTAAGAGGGCAACATTTTTGTGGAGTGAATGCCAAATTTTTCTTCACCTCATGAATGTCCGTTCTACGCATTAATTTTACATTATTTGTCCCTCAGAAGGCTGGAAAATGGCAGAAACCCCTCAAGAAGCCATGCGGCTATATATTGAGGATCTTCAAAGAGGCGGAAGTAACCAACCAGACCTCCTGCTAGCACTAAACGCGAAAGACGACGATGAGGAGCGGGACAGCTGTCTCATCTCTTTTTACAAAGATGTCCGGGACAAGAGGAGGTGGACTGCACAATTCAAGTGCCGTATTATAGGTATTGGTTGAACGATGCAATTTCACTTGCAATTTTTGTGGAAAGTCCAAGGATAATTTCTCTAATGCTTTGATAATCATTGGGTGATCTATTCTGTATGGCACAAATGACACTTTAAAGGACCACTTGTCCACTTCAACTTATCTGCATGTAAAAGCTTCTCAATAATGTACATTAGAAAATACCACTTGAAGGAAAAAGTGGTACAATCATGTACATTATTGATCCGTTATGACGCCTTTAATTTTAACCCCATAGAATGATTTTCAAGGTGTAGAATTCTTTTAAGTAATTAAACTTGGCTGCCCTATTATGCAGGTCCATCTCAATGAATTAGAATATTGTGGATCATCAGTGTGGCTTTGGCTCTGTGAGCAGGTGGTAAATGCTGCTGGAAAAGGATTGCTATAAATCGATATAAAGCTTGTCAATGGACAAAACCGCACAGTGCTGTAAAATATGTTGGATTGTATTGAGACTGGATGTGATTTGGGCCATGTTATCAGCTGGTGGTGTTCCACTGACAGTGAAAATGTAACAATGGTTTCAATATGGCCATCCTTTTAGCGGACATTTTGCTTCAGTACGTTGAAAGGCTTCATGGAGATGCCATTTTTCCTTTCCAGTTCCATTTTGCACCTGCCCACAGAGCCAAAACTACTGGTAACTGGGTACAATGGTATTACTGTGCTTAGCTGAGCAGCCAACTGTCCTGACCTAAACCCCACAGAATCTGGATTGTATTGTCAAGAGAAAGTTGTAACACCTACAGTATGAACAATACAAATTAATTCACTGCTGTTATCAAAGCAAAACTGGGCCTCCATGATTCTTCAATGGTTTTACAAGAGTTTTAAATATTTAATGAACAATGTCATTTGAATGAGAATATGAGGTTTCATGTTTTGGGTTATATTATGGAAGAAAATTAACTTAATTAACCGTCTACCTGTTTTCTTGCAGGGGATGCTGCTGTTGGGGTGGGGGTTGCAAGACATGTACTGTCGTCAGCTGTCTCAAAGTTGAAGCTTGGTTTTCAACTAAACTTGGGTATGTATTTCATTGGCACATTTTAACCCTAGAACACTTGACTATTTTTTGTTACACTATTATTTTATTCGACGTACCGGTATATTCCAGAAATATTATCTAAATATAATTAAGTACAGCAATACATGGCAACTTGATGCCATGTATTGGCATCAAGTTGAGGCGGCGGGAGGGGGTCTATGAAAAGTGCATATTAAAATATTCACCCAAAAAGAGCAATTATTGTAAAAGAGGAAATAAAGATGATTATTTCACCTTTATATTCTATTTTGTTCACAAAATATTACTAAACTGGTAAATTCACACTAACACCTGCCTGGAGGGGTTAAACAAACCTACATTCTATGGTGTTACTGACCCGCCTCAGACATCATTATGGAAAGTGCAAAAATATTGTCTGGGTGAAGATCACCCATGTTCAGTGTTCTGGGGTTATATGATAAGAACTATGGGCTTAAATGACATGGAAACCAGTCTGAACAATATTTTGTCTGTATTGTTCAGGAAATGCACCCGTGACTACCTTGTTTGAGGGACAGACGGACCACTTCATCCCATCTCTGTCCACTGCCGTGGTCGACAGTGACCTATTTATAATGGCCGGAAGGGTGATGGGTCACTCCATAATTCATGGTGGTCCTGCAGTATCGGGGCTTAGTCGTGCAGTCGTGGGCGCCCTAATGGGGAATACAGAACTGGCAATGTCCAAGCTCTGCCTGGAAGACGTTCCAGAAGTGGAACATAGAGAAACTATGTCTCTGGTGAGTCAATATGTTGTACAATGCGTATGAGTTCACAATCACATTCTCTGCACTAAGGCTAACTGGACAAATGCGTGTACAAACATAACAATATCCTTTTTTTTAAACATTTTCTCTTTGGGAGAAGGAAGATCCAAGTCAATGATAAGTGAGGGAAATGATGCAGTTAAAATGAATCAGATCCACATTGTGTATGTTAATGATACTTGTTTCAGTTGCTGGAGGAGGAGAAGTGGAGCGAAGAAGAGACTGAACGAGTACACAAACTGTGTAGGAAGTGGTTTTGCCCGGTACCAACTAAGGAGGCCAACAGGCTGTTATTGTTCCAGCAGCTGCTCTATCATGCCGTATGTATCTTTTTGTTTTGTGTAGATCCCTTGCCATGATATCATCCCACTGAAATAAGACAAAGTTCCAGTGATTATAAATTGATTGAAAATGTACTCCTTATTGACTCTTTTGGTACATAAACAAATGCAAAGCTGGTTCAGACACTATAGAGTTTTACCAAAACTTGTGTAGTTATATTTTCATAAACTGGACGTGCTTAAGAACATACTACAAATTAGACCTTACAGAAAGGCATAATTTCCAATATGACAGGTTTATAGCTCTTATAAACGACTATACTGGGTAACTCAATTGAAATAATATATACATTTTTCAACTGTTTGTACCTGCTTATGAACAAAAGATTAAAGTTGCTGCCTAGAATTATCTCTTCTATCGTTTAATAATAATCATTGTACCATAATCTAATCATGGCCTATATACTATAACCTAATTTATAATTTCAGGTGCTTGGCAGGACAACTGCTCAAATTAGGGACCTGAGAAGAGGTTTGAAGGACACCGGGATTATGCCCCTACTCGTCGGACGGCCAGATGTTGCTCCGCTTGTATTCCCTCCAGAGTCTGCAGTGACCCTCACTCCAGAAGTAAGTTGACAATCGACTGATCACTAATATTCTACGTTGGCTGTCCCTGCCAGCATGCTTTCTCGTCTAGAGCACAAATTCTCAACCTGAGTGCCTCGAGTCCTGGGGGCCCTTGAAATTAATTTAGGGGATTCCTAAAGAAAAGAAATTGAAGCCATTTCTATCTGGGAAAATCTTTATTATCTCATGTTTATGTATACTGGGAGGAAGCTTCACAGTATACTTAAAGCGCTGTAACACTTGCTGCTACTGTGTTGTTCCTTCACGTGTGCACACACACTTTATAAATCTATAGACAACGGACCTATCATGGTCCATTGTCTTGCCACCACCCCCTCGCAGTATGTGGTGTTTAACATCAGAATCTGACAGATTAACACAAGTCTTACTACTTTATACACAACCGCACACCATTGCTAGTGTGTTGTGTCATGATCCCTGCAGTTGCTTCTCACCCATAAGGCATTTTGCTTGTTGTAGTAGTTGGGAGGGATGGGGTCATATGACATGGCCAAAGCATTTTCTTCAGTCCCCAGACAAAACATTGAGAACCTCTGGTCCTCACACTCAGGAATTGCTCCAAATGGATTTTTGATTTCCAGGCATGATTGGCATCATGTTTGGCTTAAAGCCAGGTGGCTCTTCATCAGAATCTTTAATTCTTGTTTGCTGCCCTGCTCATGGTTTGTGTGTATGCTCTGCAGGATATTCTACGCTCCATCAAATGGCCCAAGTCACAGTCTACAGGGGAAGATAGTGACAGTGATGAAGAAGTTGCGCCTGGCACAATGGCTAACATCTGTGCATTTTTCCGAACATTTGTGGAGGAAGGTATGTTTTTTATGCAATCCCAACACAGACCATTCATAACAAAGGGCATCAGAAGCTACCTTTCATTGAGACTGCATTGACGTTTATTTTGTTTCCTCATATGGATCATCATTTTATAAGAATGTCTGGGGTACGATTTGAGAGTATGACATGAATGTATGGGACCTGAGTATTCAGGAAGGGGAAAGCTATAGAAACCCATTAACATGGCCAATACTATTAGGGTCCCGGTACCTTCTGTGTGCTAGGGCTTAAAGATTGTTTCCATAAGTATAGGACTTACAAACAAGCAGGCCCTCGGTTCCATTTATAAAATGTAATGCAATGCATCTGTCTGGTAGTCTTCTATCATTTCTGCTATTGTCGGTGTACTGTGGTCTGCATGTGATTTTTTGTATCCTGCTAAAGTGCTTGGTTCGAAAGAATTTTCCAAAAGGACAAAACTATCTTTAAACTAATTGGTCGACCAGTGTTTGGAATATTACTTTACCTTGTTAATATATTTATTAATTACCTTCATTTTAAAGCAATTATATTACATAATTTAAATATTTAGTATCACTAATCAAATATTGCATAGGCCAGTGGCATACCTACAATAAAGCAAGCACACTTGGCTATCTGGCCAAATCCATTTGAAATCAACTTGAAACACTCACTCCTGAAAAGTCCTTGCGTAGAGTTAAATGTATTCCTTGAATTCATGGAAGACTGTAAATAATTTGACAAATTATAGAAAATAAGTAATTAACTTGCAGTTGTCAAGATAATTTCACAATTGCATCAGTTCAGATTGACAGAAAGTAATATTGAAAGTAATGCAGGAAGAAAAGTATATCGTAGGATTTTTTTTTTGTTAAGTAAATTATTTATATTAGAAGTTACTGCGTTTTGGTAATGTATTAGGTTACGTAGTGCACATGTCCCAACACTGTTGACCTACGTGTGTGGTTTGTTTTTTCTCCCTTTCCCAGCATCCCCGGACACTCTGCGGGACCTTATGAAGTTCTGGGTCGGCTGGGAGGTGCCACAAAATTCCCTCAAAATGGAGATTGTGCGGTCAAGTGGCCGCAATCATCTGCCAACCTCAAGCACTTGCGTCATGCGCTTACGGATTCCAGACCACTACACCAGTTATCAGCTTCTGAAAGCGGATCTCATGGTTTGTTTAAGGTCTGTTGAGACTGGTTTTGGCCTTGTTTAATTTTTTTCTGACTGCAAAGACGTGATCAATACGGTCCTTTTCAGTGGCTTTGTTGACACCTGACCACTTTTGCCCAAAAATACTTACTGGGTGAAGGTGAGATCCAATTGCGACCAATGACCAGTTTACAACCCGGTCGTGACTAGAGTCTAGTTGCGACTAGCTACCCCTCCAAAAAAAAAACCCTGCCCTTACCCTCCCTTGCAACTAGTTGCGACCTGGTCATTGGTCGCCACTGGATCTTGCCTTCCTGGTGGCTCCGTTCCCCAATGAAAGGCAGTTGCAGAATCGGTTTAATTCCTTTATGTATTTCTTCTATTTTTAGCACTTTGGTTTGATTCTGTCTTTAAAGTCAGATTCCCCCCCCCCCCCCCCATTTTCAACTTGGTCAAGTGTCAATAAGTGGTCAGATGTCAATAAATTTAAACAATGGCTTTTCCTGTTCTATGAACCCGCTATGGATCATGAAAAATTGGTTTACATTTTTTATTTTTGCCCCAAAAAATTACCCATAACATCCCATAAGGTAATAATTAAAAATATAATTCTTTCAGAAGCACATGTGACTTGTCAAACTATGGGGTATTTCATGCTTCTGAATCCATCCCAAGCATTATTTTTGCACAAAAACATTCCAGGGCTAAAACCAGCCATAGACATGGAAAATATGGTGAGGTCAGCACATTTAGGAAAGAATCTATGGCGCGTTTTTAGCTAAAGGAATATTTTTGTGCAAAACTAATGCTTGGGATGGAATTCAGAAGCATGAAAAACCCCTAGTTTGACATGTCGCATGTGCTTCTCAAAGAATGATTATATTTTTTTTATATGGGATGTTATGGGTAATTTTCTGGGCAAAAATAAAATGTAAGCCGCTCTTCATGTCCCATAGGGTTCATATCACAAATTGTTTACAAAATATCTTATATATATATATATATATATATATATATATATATATATTTAAATACACAATTACATACACTATTATTGACACCTGACCACATTTGCCCAAAAATACTGGGTGAGATCCAATTGCGGCCAACGACCATTTTGCAACCCGGTCGTGACTAGAGTCTAGTTGCGACTAGCTACCTCCAAGAAAATAGATGGTCATTGTGTTTGCTGTTCACTTGTTTACTGCACTTTAAGATGCTGTTTTAAATATGCGTTGTTTACTGCACTTTAAGATGCTGTTTTAAATATCCAATGTTCCGCATCTGAACAACCTTGTACGGTTTTAAGTGTTCTGTCTAACTGTTCACTGCCTAAATGCTTGTCAATTAAATTGACGCAAACAATTGTGTAGATTTATTTTGACTGATTTTTACAAATGGCCATTACTGCCTTGAGTACTTACAGGTCTGTGGATTACAGCAGAAAGACTAGTACAATGTAACTTGGTATTGTGGGGCCAACTGTCTTGGCTTCCGTAAGCAATCAATTCCATAGTTCAGTTTCATAAAGGTAATAGAAAAAGCAAAAATGACATTCTAAGCATGTGGTGGCCCGAGGGGTATACACTTCTTTCCGAAACCTGTTTTGTCCCTTACGGTTGCCTGGGTATTAACCCCCTCCATGTGTGTAAATGACCATCACCACATGCTTTTTAGAACCCTTATGGTGTCTAGTTGAGATGGCTTGTTGCCAGGTCAAATGTCACTAGGGGTTCATTTTAACACTTTCTCACAACCACTATCTGTACAATAGAGATCACAGAAAGGAGCTAAAACTACTCACACAAATTAAATAATTTTCTACATAATTTGAACCCATGGAATTAATTCAAGTGGTTATAATTACAATTCAAGCACATCCCATTTTAGGACAAACTGCAAAAAAGACAACATTCAAACTACATTAGGTTTATCTTTTTCTACCATGTTTTTTGGACCATCGCTTCTAGATTAGTATTCTTGTTGCCAGTTCAAAAGATTTCACAAGGGGTTCATTTTAACCCTTTCTTAGTATCCCCAACAAACCATAAGATAGAGGTAGTACAGACAATACTAACTTGTGAAGTACACAAACATGTTTTTCCATATCATATTGACTTGGAATTTATTTTTTAGCTGTCTTTCAGAACAAACTGGGGAAAGAAAACGTGCTTTTTGGTGTAAATGTGCAATATTTTACTTAATTTTCACTTGTAATTCATGTCAAACTCCACCTCAGCAGTTTCACCATCATCACTGTTAATACCAACAGCTATGGTCAATGAGGGTAAGTAAGTAGCCTTGCCAAGCCATGATGTCAGGAGGCCGGCTGAGCCATTGAGGCCCATATAGGTCAGGAGCCTATCTCCTGTTTCTAAGGTCAATGAGGGATTTAGGTAAAATTGGTCTCAGGACCAGGTAGCCACGATCTGTCTTTGGCCATCCCTGACCCTCGTCATGGAGTTTCATAATATTTCTCTTTTTATAATTTCGTCTCAAAACGTTTTAGCCCATCAAAAGATTGGCTCAGTTGTAACAGCTGGCCACTATACAGGTCCTTCTCAAAAAATTAGCATATCGTGTAAAAGTTCATTTTCTTCTATAATATAATACAAAAAGTGACGCTTTCATATATTCTCAATCAATTGCGCATTAACTGAACTATTTAAAAACTTTTTTTTTTATTTAATCCTGATGATTATGGTGTACAGCTCATGAAAACCCCAAAATGCCATCTCAATGAATTAGCATATTTTTACAAAACCACTACAAAATATATGTTTTAAATAAGAAATGTTGACCATCTGAAAAGTATATTAATCTATGCAGTTAATACTTGGTCTGGACTACTTTTGAAGACATTATTTCATCAATGGAGCGTGGCATCGAGGTGATCAACCTGTGGCACTGTTGAGGAGTTATGGAAGCCCAGTTTTGCTTTGATAACGGACGTAAATTAATTTGTATTGTTCAGCCTTGTGTCTCACACCTTCCTCTTGACAATACAACCCAGATTCTCTGTTGGGTTAAAGTCAGGACAGTTGGCTGGTCAGTTAAGCGCAGTAATACCATGGTCAGTACAGCAGTTAGTAGTAATTTTGGCTCTCTGGGCAGGTGCCAAATCAAGCTAGAAGGGGAAATTAGCATCTCCAAGAAGGTTATCAACATACTGAAGCACAAGGCACTCTAAAAAGATGGCTGTATTGAAACCACTGACTGTTTTCACTGTTAGTGGATCAACACCAGCCGATAACATGGCCTGGAGACTAGACATGGCATAACACATGGTTTAGGCCATGTTATTGGCTGAAAACTGAAAACACAGCCATCCTTAAGCCATTCCATAACTCCTCAACAGTGCCACAGGTTGATCACCTCTATGCCACGCCCCATTGATGAAATAATGTCTTCAAAAGTAGTCCAGACCAAGTATTAACTGCACACATTAACATAATTTTCAGAAGGTCAACATTTCCTGTTTAAAACTTATTTGTTTTTTTTTATTGTTCTTGTGAAAATATGCTAATTCATTGAGATAGTATTTTGGGGTTTTCATGAGCTGTACACCATAATCATCAGGTTTAAAACAAAACGAGTGTTTAAATACTTCACTTAATGCACAATTGATTGAGAATATATAAAAGTTTCACTTTTTGTATTATATTGTGGGAGAAAATGAACTTTTAGACAATATGCTAATTTTTTGAGAAGGACCTGTAGTTCACTGGCTGTAGGGAATGAGTGTTTTGGCAGGGTGCAGGTCCACTCTAGAACTGCTGCTGAGGGTCTCACCTCCCACCATTTTTCCTCAGCATCTTGCTCTTAGACAGGTTTACTGATGTTTCGCATGCTTGCTTGTACATGAAGCACGCAATCAATCTTCATCCAATGAAATGAGTTGATGAGCTACTCCCTACACAATTAAAGCAACTGCCTGTGTCACATTTGGACACAGACTGGGGGATGCTGCCTCCTTTAGGCTCAAATGTACTCCAAGGTGGAGTGGGTTTAGGTGAGGTGTTTTCACTGCAGTGCAGTTTTTTTGTTGTTTTCACCGTGGAGTATACAAACTACAGGGTGAAGCATTAAAAAACTACACGTTGAAAACCCTTCAAACCCACTTCACCCTGGAGTATGTTTAAGCCTTTACTCTTCCACACGTTCATAACCTGGCAGAACTACTGACTTCTTTCCTCATTGCCCAGAAATAACTTGGAGGTTTGGGGTTTTCTTGTGGCTGCACCTTTCAACTTCCACTCAAAAAGCTCCATAAGAAAATAATTTCAAAAGGCTTTCAGGTTGGTGTATTATACAGTATATAAATGTGTGTGTGTGCATAGGTTTGTTATGTATTAGAAATCCCAAACGTATCTTTCATCTGCTGTTTCTACAGTCAGCTGGGTGAGTGGTTGTTGAAGCCAGAGGTGGACAAACAGCAGCTGGAAGCCTTCACATACATCTCTATCTTATGGTTTGTGTTGGGGCACTTGTAAGAAAGGTCTCAAATTAACCCCCTGTGAAATTATTTGACCTGGGAAACGAGGATACATCTTAGACACCACGAGAGTCCTAGAGTAGAAAAGGACAGATCTAACCCATTTTGTACAAAGAAAGTACAGATTTGATTATTCTAGTAGTTTTTGTGCTGTTTTTGTCCTGAAATAGGGTCAGAATGTGTTTGAATCATAATAACCACTTGGGTCCAAATTATATAGAAAACTGTTGACTGTTAATGCTGAAACAGTATCCTTAAAATACTTAAAATGAACTAAAAACAAATCTCCTCAACTGTCAACCTTAAATGTAAAGTATCGTCTTTTTCCTGGTATGTAAAGTAACATCTAGGGATGTACTTTAATGGAACATCTTGTCCAAAATCAAATATAGTAAAACAGTTGGCCAAAAAACAATATCTAAATCTTCCTACCAGTGATGTCATGGCAAGACATTATAGCAAAAATAAACTTAAATAATCACTTAAGGATCCATACAATATGTATTCAGCACAAGTAAAAAGGCGATCTGAGCACTCAAAAGGTTAAGACTTTAAAAAAAAATATATATATATGTGGAGAGCGTGAATAGTCTCATAATTTATTGAATAAAGCAGCCTACATGTTTTGACTCAAGATGAGCCTTCTTCAGGGCTAGTATACATGCACACAAACCAACATGGTACATAAATAGAGAAACAGAACAAAGCGACCATCTATTCACTCCATTTATGTACCATGTTGGTTTGTGTGATGTATACTAGTCCTGAAGAAGTCTCATCTTGAGTCAAAACATGTAGGCTGCTTTATTCAATAAATTGAGACTTTATTCACACTCTCAAGTTTTTACTTTGAGTGCTCAGATCACCCATTTACTTTCGCATTTTAGTCCCCGTTGATCTTAGTAGCACCTTATCCAACCTTTTTAACCCACATCTACGTCGAGCACCTGGTTGTCCTTCTCTTTTGTGACCATGTATTCAGCACTTTTGAATATATTAATTGCATTCACTTAAAGGCCACTTCATCATAGCTGAGGGCCACAGAGCAGAAAAAATAGTTGTATTATCATGAACATTAGGTGTGGACCAATTCTTTGAAGGCAGGTTGAAAAGCGATGAAGTGGTCCTTTAAGGCAGGGGTTTTCAACCTTTTTGATACCAGGGCCCACTATTTATTCAGAATTTGAGCCACAGACCACCATTTGAGGGCATTTTAGCCCCACAGACCCCAAGACTAAAGATTTTTTGCAAACATACAGTACAAAATGACCATTAATCTTCTAGTAGTGTAGACCTGGGCTTCAGATGATGATTTTAACTCTAGAGCTCTCAAAGAGTTACATCTGGTTAACCAACGTTCCATCATTTAGCTGGGGACCACCTGGAACTCTCTCAAGGACCACCTGTTGAAAACCCTGCTTAAGTGATATATTTAGGCCTATTCACGCCAAACCTGAAAATGCATATTCGGTGCATTACTAGTATCCTTCCAATGTTTGTCAACACACTGAAAAGCAGTAGTTAAGGCTTGTTCATTTTATTTAGTTGCGAACACTAGTCTCCCAGCAAACGTTCAACATACTGCACAGTACTCATGTATAGGTCAACACCATTGGATTCTGAAGGTGACAGGGGATCAACATGGTTCTGTAATACAGCTAGTTGCTCAGGTGTCAATGGCTCTCCAGCTCAGGAACATCCACAGCAAAATGTGCTTCTGGGACCTCCCCACTTTCCTCCCAATCAATGTGAGGAACGTTAATGCCCTAAAGAGTTGGGAAAAACAAAACAAAACACACATGTAGAGAAACACAGAATCAAGTGTACCGGTATATAGAATAACGTTCATATTAAAAGGTATAGTAAGTGATTTGGAAAATCCTCCAGTCCCCCCTGTAGCATGATCTGCACATGCACACGCTCTACAGTGAAGGTTAAGTAGTACAACATTCCAACAGTACATACAGCAAGGCCCACCTACAGTCAACTCTGACTGGACCTGACCTCTCATCTTGATTGGACGAAAGGCCTTTCTGCTGAAGCCTAAACTGAAACTAGGGTTTATTGACCACAGGGGCTCACTCTATAGTAGGGAGAATTAGCCACGTCAATCACATACTATAACTTTAAGAAAAAAAAGAGTATTGAAACAAAAAGAATACTTGACGATAATATACCTCTGGATCTGGAATGGGATGCTGCATCTGACCAATCTCCCACAACTGGTTTGGTGTGAGGTTGCGCTCCGTTCTCATGGGGTGATTATCCCAACCTTCTCTGAAAACATCTAGGCTGGCGTTGACACGTGGCAGAAAAACATAGTGAAGGCAGAAGAAATGCATGGCATTGCTCAGGTCGAGGAGGCCCTCTTCCTCCAGCTGGTGGAAAATGTGGTAGAACACATTGGTGACCCCAGACCAAACATCACGCCAAAGTCTCTCGATTCTGATGACAATAAAATGAAAAATATAAACAGACATGTAAGACAGGTTGATACATATTTGGACATGAAGACCATTTCAATATTTTTGGGCATCACAGTGGATTTGAAGTTTAGATAAGTGCATTACCTTAACACTACCTCACACGCACGCACACAACTAAAGAAGGACTTGTATTAATTTCAGTATGTACCGAAGTGCAGCTATATTCTGGCACTCTGCTCAGTACTGTTTAGTTTCTTCAGAATAAAATACTTGGGTTCTCAGTCTATTAATACCTCACTTATACTAGGTTGTCACAGTCATAGTTGTCATAGTATAGTTAATATAATTGGCATAGTTTTAGTTGTTCTATGTTGTAGTATGTTAGTTATAGTTGTAGTGTGCATAGTCCTTTATGCCTTTTGTTCGATCTAGTTTTGCTGCTTACTTGTCACTTTACTTATTATAATGGATTGTCAGAGTTAGCTAGCACTTCATTTCCTCACTTGTTGCATTACTGTTACTTGCTGCTCTATTGTCTGTCCTATTGCCTTTGTTGTGGCAAACATTTTTTTCGTCCCGGTATGTGTCTCGACATACACTGGTGTGACAAATAAAAAAACCTTGAATCTACATCAAATTCAGATAAACTGGAATTACAACAATTTGTGCCAGTTGTCGTGGAAGGCCAGGAAAACAGATCTGTACTTTACTGCACATGATTTGAAAATAAGTATTAAAAATCATATAATTTATTAGCCTAATGTTACTTTATTCAATTAGGTTTTGTTCCTACAAATTAACACCCCAATAGTTCATTTTCAAAGGGACCTGTGTTTTGTGCCCATGTAGGGTCTGCTTAGGGTCTGACCTAGACTCTGGTGAGATTTGTGTTTGTTAGCCTTGACACCCAGGCATTCAATTTCGTCTGTGTTGCACGAAAATAGAAAGCCGAGACTAAATGGTTAGACATGGTGGCCTAGAAGTCAAGGTGGCCTAGGAGTCAACCTTGCAGGTAAGACGTGCACAACAGTGGAGGGGCCGGGGCTGACGGCACGTTGGTGAGATTAAATCAGATCTAACAGATCTAGTGGCGTGGCTGTGCAGTCCCCGCCTCTCTAGGACAAAATCATTTCAGGTTAGGCCAAGCAATGTTTATGTAGACACTGAAGGGCACATTAGAATCTCTGATAATGCGTGCGTTTATCACTTCCCATCTGAAATGCCCTTAAGGCATTCATTTGAATTGCGTCTTTATATCTACATAGGGAACAATAAAACAGGCTCCATAAAGAATCACTGCTGGTCATGAAATTATTTGCTAAGGAATGTGATAAAAATATCCATGAATTAAAGTCTCCATAGGGTGAGAAATCAATAGAAAATGTCATGAAATATTCTTTAAAACACAACTTGATCATTTAATTATCTACCTTTGGTTATGAACTGACTTCCCAGCAATAAAGCTGCCACTGTTTGGTCCATGCACAGTCAACATCAAACGGGCAATACCAACATTCTCACCCCCTCTGTCTGCTCGAACTCTAATGGAAAGATGGATACAAAAAAAGAATGTTGGTGGGCCTTTTTTCCCTTCACATCAAAAGAGTATGAAGTAAAGTGACATCACATGACAGAGAACCTCATTTACCTGCGTGGATATCCAAATTCTGGAACAGCCTCCATGAAGAAGGCTAAGTTGGTGTCAGACCGGTTATTATCTGCAGCCCTCAGATACATTATCTGTGGGCATACACAATTATTATATTCAAGTAAATTAATTAATACATTCAAGAGTAGCAAATGCTTAGTTAATATGTTTAGCTCAGAGATTGTAAACCTTTTTCATTTCCAGCAGCTCCACAAATTGCTATGAAAACTGTTAATTTAACCGGAGCACAAATAGAACCAGGTTCAGGTAGATAGATAGACACTTGGTGGTCATGACTAATGGTGGGGAACGAATGGTGTCTATAATACCCTACAAATATTTAGTATCCTACAGGTGAATAGAATATATTGTACAAGTAATATCTTAAATGCTGTAACACCCATTATGCCCAATATCTGATAAACTGTCAAAATGTCAGGGGAAGGGTACTTTTGTCTGAGATACAGCAGTGGGCAGTACTGTGTGTGTTGTAACCAAACTTCTCTTAATGTGAAAATAAAGACAACTCACCTTGCGTGAATATCCGTCAATGGCCCCAAAAATAACCATGTTGTACCTGATGGGAAAGTGAAAAGAAAAACAATTTACAAAAGGTAACTACATCTCAGTTGAACTTAGAAGTGATTACTATAGACCTGCGTAGTGACGTCACCAGCCCTGTTCCACTAGTGGCTTCCTCATTCATTTTCCTCATTCGAAAATGGTTAAAAAAAACGATTACGCCGCGGCCAAAGCCAACTCGGGTCGTGACAAATCATAACAAACATAACATCATCATATAATATATAATTAGGAAGAAGTAGAAAACGGCATGACACAAGACTTTTTGTTTCGTTTTTCATCTTAGAAATTATTTTATTGTCCCAAAAGTTTGTGTGTGTCATCATGATTCGTCACGACTCGAGTTGGCTTTGTCCGCGGTGTAGGCCTAATCGTCTTGATATAAATCATGGTTGGTATCATATCAGTATTATGTAAGTACATGGAAACAAATATTTGGCAAACATGTGTAAAACAGTAGAAGTACCTGATGAGTTTGTGATTTGTGTCTATATGCACAAGGTACTTGGGGCATGGCACAGAGTACGTTCGCCTGACAACACATCCCATCCGTGTCATCCGTGAAAGAATCCCCAGGCTGTCCACGCGATGCATGGATGCCTTCACACGGATCCACTGGACTCTATGTCCTTGTGCCCTCAGCGCACCCTTCATCATTTTGTACCCTGCATGTGGCATTGTTTCTTTTAGATTAGAGACAAGACTATCTAGCTCTGAATCAGTACAGGTACTGTACATTCCCCTCACAGACAGGCTGTTGTCAGCCATGCGTCTGTACAGTGTTTTACGAGAAATCCCCAATAAACTGGCAATTGTGACTGCTGGCAGTCCAACTTCCAGTAGATAAGCCAGATGGTCAGTCGGTATTGAAATCCTTGGTCTTCCTCTTCCCATCTGTATTTCAAAAGTGACTGGTGTTGGAGGATGTTCTTGATGCTCTCTCATTGTCTGAATTGCTGTACACAATTGTGTTAATGTGTCAATGACCTCCTGGGATACTGGAATATGCTGGGACACAATGTCAATAAGAACTATTTCCTGTGCACATGCAAATTCCAGGTAGTCCACATCTAGAGGTGCTTGCTGGACAGAATGTAACACCCTGTCATACAGTCCGTTCCAAGACCTGATCTCGAAGCAATTCCTACAATTCAAAAACAATAGGACAAATTTGTGGAGGATCAGGCTTCTAGAATAATTTCACAGCAATAGTTTATTTAGCGGGGCTAAGTAAGGTAAAGCTAAGTAAAGTATAGCCCCGTACGGTACTCTCTCATCTCGCTGGCGATGCTGGATACAGCTAGGAGGAGAGTCCCGCGCAGCTCGTTGCTGCTGTGGATGACCGGGGGCTAATTGCTAGCGCTAGCCATTAGCTACATGCTAGCGCTTCCAAAACATAGTACCGCCGTCTTCTAAAATTAAATACGCGTTTTCTGTGTGATCGGGTTTAAATGTTAAGGTCCCAGTTGAGTTTTTTGTTGTTGTGACTCTATCGATACCATTCCCGTTTGCATTGCTTACTGCTAAAGGGGTTTAATCCAGTGCTTTTGGACGGCTACACCCAGACGGAGCCCCCGGTCAACCACAGCAGCAACAGAGATGCGCGGGACTCTCTCCTCGTAGTTGCATCCAGGAGAGAGTCCCGTACGGGGCTAAGTAAGTAAAGCCAAACTTAAAAATCGCTAATAATCACGATAATATATACATACCCATCCAGCTTGCTGACTTGTCTCCGTTTCCATATTATGTAGAAAGTAACAATAATGACGAGTCAGAACATACAAACAGCTTGTGTTTCACAGATTCACGTTCGGTCAATAAACCATGTGGAGCCGGAAGCGGAAACGAGGGAGAGACGGTGCCAGAGCAGCCAGACTTGCGACATTGCGGGGGGCAAGAAACTGAGCGCTCGAGCCGCCGCTAATGCAGCCCAAATAAGGACAAACTAGAGTTGGAAAAACATTGATTTCAACGAGGGAGGCGCAAATAAGCGCTATTTTCGCTTCTAAAGTATTGTGCTTATGCTGTTTAATGTAAAACTATCTCTAATAAACTTGGGCTGTTGCCTGACTCACTCGTCCCTGTTTGTTGTCCCCATGTACAGAGCCATCTATACAGCCAGCTGTACAGAGTACAGAGCCATCTAGTAGAAGAGTTGCGACATTGAGGGGTCAGAAAGCAGCCGCCTGGTCACGTGCTCACGTACTCGCGCGAGCCCATAGGCTTCAATGCATTCAGCAACTTCCGGCTGTCACTATTAATGTCACTATCCAACAGAAGTCTATGTAGATGTACTGGCCCCATGAAGTGAACGGAGTTGGCGTAACTCTGTCTATTTCCAAGGCGCCGCCATTATGACTTTCAGACGATGGGTGTTATGGCAAGTCTCCCATTGGCCTAGAGGTAGCCTAGAAACGAGGCAGCCAATCAATCTTTTTGACACAAAATTCACAGCGCGCTTGGCGTGTTTGTGTCTTAATGGGGTTCACAAAAGAATAGGATTTGCTCACAAATGCATGGTTGCCACCTGGTGGCAACACACAGAGTTGAAGCTTTACACATATTTGATGATGAAAGTGCCTGTAATTATACTTTTTTTTAGCAAGATTTCTTTTGTGGATACAACATTACATTTGTGAAAATCACGATGAAAAAGCATGACATCTGTGTCAAAATTATTCAACAAGAAAAGAGAATGACAAATACTTTATTAAAATTCACAAGCAGAATTGAGGAATTACAAATGTTTTTCAAGATTTAACACACACACAAATCTTATATTTTTTTGTAAATATACAAAACACATTTGTGAAACGCAAAGAGATACTTGTCAAACATGGAATTTAGTTTGTGAATCAGCGAGAAACATTTGAAGATCTGGAAGACACTTTTGTAAATCTTGGATACAAACTAGTAAATCGCAGAACAATTACAATTCATTTGTGAAAAATATCATAAACGAGCATGATGTTTGGGTCAAAATTATTCAAAAAGAAAAGGAATCACACGTGTTTTTTTAGAATTCACAAGCAGAATTGAGGGTTTACAAATGTTTTTCAAGGATTAACACACACACAAATCTAATATTTTTTTGTAAAAATACAAAAATCTTTTGCAAATCGTGAAAAGACTATTGCAAATCGTGAAAAGACTTTTGTCAAATATCGTAAAGGATTTGTACAACTTCAAAACGCGTTCGTATGAACGCATTTCTGTGAAGATAATATTGACACATTTCTCTCCCCATATTTAAAGTTAAAAAAAAAAAAAAACTGTGAAACTACAAAACATTTAAAAAATAAAAAGTGAATGAAAGATACTATACTTTATGGTTTTGGAGGACATACTACGGTACTATACTAAGTCGTTTTGATTTTTTAATGAAAATCACAAAGAAAAAAGAAAAATGCTAGAACTACTGGATTTATTTCTCTGTTGAATGCATTGGACAACATCAAACAGAATACAACATCCAGGACTTGAACCGGGGGCCACAAATTTCCAGGCACAAGCTTTATCCAGTGCGTCACGGTGGCTGCATGGTGAGCTCATGACTAGAAAACAACAAGAACACCAATGGCTTGCTTCCATGATTTTTTCGAAAAATGTCAAAAAACGCAATGCTATAGCCTTACGGTCTTTAACAGCATGACATTTTTCATCGTTTTGAGGATTTTTGAGGACTTTCGAAGAATGTCGAAATTTTGAAAAAACGCAAGGCTATAGCCTTGCCGTTTTTCATCGTTTTGATGATTTTTTAAAGATTTTCAAAAAATGACAAAACTGGCAAAAACGCAAGGATATAGCCTTACGGTCTTGCACAGCATGCCGTTTTTCATCGTTTTGAGGATTTTTGAGGATTTTCGAAAAAATGTCAAAATTTCGAGAAAAAAAACGTAAAGCTATAGCCTAAACGTTTTTCATCGTTTTGAGGATTTTCCAAAAATGACAAAAAATGACGAAACCTGGCAAAAACGCAAGGCTATAGCCCATGGTCTTGCACAGCATGCTTTTTTTTTCATCGTTTTTGAGGATTTGAAGCTTTTGAGATTTCGAAAAAATGTCGAAATTTTGAAAAAAACGCAAGCTATAGCCTTACGTTTTTTTCACGATTTTGACGATTTTCAAAAAATGACGAAACCTGGCAAAAACGCAAGGCTATAGCCTACGGTCTTGCACAGCATGCTTTTTTTTCATCGTTTTGAGGATTTTTGAGCATTTTGAGGATTTTCGAAAAATGTCGAAATTTCGAAAAAAACGCAAGGCTATAGCCTTACGGTTTTTCATGATTTTACGATTTTCAAAAAATGACGAAACCTGGCAAAAACGGCAAGGCTATAGCCTTACGGTTTTTCATGATTTTGACGATTTTCAAAAAATGACGAAACCTGGCAAAAACGCAAGGCTAATGCCCATGGTCTTGCACACATGCTTTTATTGATCGTTTTGGGAGGATTTTAATAGCATTTTGAGGATTTTCGAAAAAGTCGAAATTTTGAAAAAAACGCAAGGCATAGCCTTACGTTTATTTCACGTCACGATTTTGACGATTTTCAAAAAATGACGAAACCTGGCAAAAACACATGCTTTTTTTCATCATTTTGAGGATTTTGAGCATTTTGGAGGATTTTTGAAAAATGTCGAAATTTTGAAAAAAACGCAAGGCTATAGCCTTACGTTTTTTCACGATTTTTGACGATTTTTCAAAAAATGACGTAAACCTGCAAAAACCAAGGCTAAAGCCTCCTGTCCTTGCACAGCAATGCTTTTTTTTATCGTTTTTGAGGATTTTTGAGCATTTTGAGGATTTTCGAAAATGACGAAATCTTGAAAAAACGCAAGGCTATAGCCTTACGGTTTTTCATGATTTTTGACGATTTTCAAAAAATGACGAAACCTGGCAAAAACGCAAGGCTATAGCCTACGGTCTTGCACAGCATGCTTTTTTTCATCGTTTTGAGGATTTTTGAGGATTTTGAGGATTTTCGAAAAATGTCGAAATTTTGAAAAAAAAAAAACGCAAGGCTATAGCCTTACGTTTTTTCACGATTTTGACGATTTTCAAAAAATGACGAAACCTGGCAAAAACACAAGGCTATAGCCTACGGTCTTGCACAGCATGCTTTTTTTCATCGTTTTGAGGATTTTTGAGCATTTTGAGGATTTTCGAAAAATGTCGAATCTTGAAAAAACGCAAGGCTAATAGCCTTACGGTTTTCAAGATTTTGGACGATTTTCAAAAAATGCCGAAACCTGGAAAAAACGCAAGGCTATAGCCTACGGTCTTGCACAGCATGCTTTTTTTTCATTGTTTTTGAGGATTTTTGAGCATTACGAGGATTTTTCTCAAAATGTCGAAATTTGAAAAAAACGCAAGGCTATAGCCTTACGGTTTCACTGATTTTGACGATTTCCAAAAAATGACGAAACCTTGAAAAACGCAAGGCTAAAGCCCATAGTCTTGCACAGCATGCTTTTTTTCATCGTTTTGAGGATTTTTGAGCATTTTGAGGATTTTCGAAAAATGTCGAAATTTTGAAAAAAACGCAAGGCTATAGCCTTACGGTTTTTCATGATTTTGACGATTTTCAAAAAATGACGAAACCTGGCAAAAACGCAAGGCTATAGCCCATGGTCTTGCACAGCATGCTTTTTTTCATCGTTTTGAGGATTTTTGAGCATTTTGAGGATTTTCGAAAAATGTCGAAATTTTGAAAAAAACGCAAGGCTATAGCCTTACGTTTTTTCACGATTTTGACGATTTTCAAAAAATGACGAAACCTGGCAAAAACACAAGGCTATAGCCTACGGTCTTGCACAGCATGCTTTTTTCATCGTTTTGAGGATTTTCGAAAAATGTCGAAATTTTGAAAAAAACGCAAGGCTATAGCCTTACGTTTTTTCACGATTTTGACGATTTTCAAAAAATGACGAAACCTGGCAAAAACGCAAGGCTATAGCCTACGGTCTTGCACAGCATGCTTTTTTCCATCGTTTTGAGGATTTTCGAAAAATGTCGAAATTTTGAAAAAAACGCAAGGCTATAGCCTTACGTTTTTTCATGATTTTGACGATTTTCAAAAAATGACGAAACCTGGCAAAAACGCAAGGCTATAGCCTACGGTCTTGCACAGCATGCTTTTTTTCATCGTTTTGAGGATTTTTGAGCATTTTGAGGATTTTCGAAAAATGTCGAAATTTTGAAAAAAAAAAACCGCAAGGCTATAGCCTTACGTTTTTCACGATTTTGACGATTTTCAAAAAATTACGAAACCTGGCAAAAACACAGGCCATAGCCTACGGTCTTGCACAGCATGCATTTTTTTCATTGTCTTGAGGTATTTTTGAGCATTTGAGGATTTCCTCAAAATGTCGAAATTTAAAAAAACGCAAGGCTATAGCCTTACGGTTTTTCATGATTTTGACGATTTTCAAAAAATGACGAAACCTGGCAAAAACGCAAGGCTATAGCCTACGGTCTTGCACAGCATGCTTTTTTTCATCTTTTTGAGGATTTTTGAGCATTTTGAGGATTTTCGAAAAATGTCGAAATTTTGAAAAAAAAAAACGCAAGGCTATAGCCTTACGTTTTTTCACGATTTTGACGATTTTCAAAAAATGACGAAACCTGGCAAAAACACAAGGCTATAGCCTACAGTCTTGCACAGCATGCTTTTCTTCATTGTTTTGAGGATTTTTTGAGCATTTTGAGGATTTTTCGAAAAA
>CM076986.1:19564138-19596320 GCA_039105355.1 Benthosema pterotum
AATTCAGAGAACTAGGTGACTGGTGGAACGTGTCCGACTGATTGCACACCATTGCCATCTAGTTTTCATACCGTTAATATCGAATATCGAGCTAATAACACGTTAATCGATACCGATATTAAAAAATCAATACCGCCCAAGAATATTGTTATATTATGTTAACCTAATAAGTTAACTTAATATTGTAAATACCATAGTACATCATTCGTAGTAACACAGACATGCAGTATGACACAATTATGGTTCTTGCGTCACTTATTCCCTATTGATTTTCTTTCTGTTTCCCTGCAGAGTAACTTGGGAAAGAGGAGGTCAGAGCTGAAGCTTTTGATCAAGGAGAGAGCCAAGAAACTGGAGGAGATTAAACAGTCCATCAAGGTCATCAAGGTGAGCGAAACACCCATGGGGGAGCTGCCTGGCCAGCCGTACAGAGCTGCACTGCCCTTCTTATCTCTGATCAAGGCTGACTGAGCACTCACACAGCGTTACACATCAAGTGTTCAGTGACCACCACTGGTGGAGCAAGTTTTATCGTAACCACTTAGTTTGTATTTAGTTCTGTATAATCCTCCTGACTATGATGGGTGCTGACAATATAAGGAGATATCCTCCCGTCCCCAATGAGGCCCTGGGGCCAAAACACCCTAGTTTTTTTGGCCCCCCTGGGGCCAAAACACCCTAGTCCTAATCAGGACGTGAGGGGCCTTCGTTCCGTCAAGGGAAGTGGGAGACTGTGTGTAGAACGTGTGCATGTGCACATCTTGTTACTGTGAAGATTGGGCTTTTTTTTTCCAAATCACCCAAATCACTGGATTGTGCAGAATGCCCCGTTTTTCACAAGCTGTCGGTAGGTCTAAAGTAAAAACAAATTGGACATTTGCATTCCATATCAAGCCTCAATCTGTGACTCCTTGTGTGGGCATTGGCTCCTTTCACATGGAGGTGCTCAGTAAGGGGGAAGATGTCCTTAATTAAAGCATGAGCCGGCTTTCGATTTTCCGTTTTTTTTCGCCGGAGAGGTGTGGAAACCCTGCCTTGTTGCATTGATCAGCCGCTTGCACCAGTAGACTTTAAATTATGCTATCGGAAGCGCAAAGCAAAGTCGAAAACAACCCTGAAGTCGTGGAATATTAACGCATCCTGAGTCTCAGAGGAGTAGAAACCCACATGCCAGCAACATCATTCTTTTTTTTTGTTTTTTTTCCAACAACATTTTTTTTATTCTTGTAAGAACTATACTTCTGAGTTTGGATTCCACATACTTGCTGGAAAATACTGTAGTACTTATTATCCATTTATTACTTTCTCTTAGAAACTACCGTTTGATGTTCTTAGTAGTAGACCTATCATAATTAGTTAATAACTGATACATTCAGTAATTATGGTAAAAACTAAATCTCTACCCAATACAGCAGCAACCTACAGTATGTTAGTTGTTGTGAACAGAACATTCAGGTTTACATTCAGCTGTGTTGCTGTTTCAAGCAACACAGCTGAATGCACATCAAACACATTCTGACTGTGTTTATGGTGTCTGCAACAAGTATGTTAAGGTCATGTAGGTGACTATACTATGTTGTCTGCAAGCAGGTATGTTAGGTGAGTGTGTTAAAGGCCACATGAGTTGAGTAAACAGACACTGCGTAAGTGTTGGTGTCGGCTTTCGGCTCTACTTCCTCATTCATTAATTCACTCAATGTGCAGCATCCACCAGCCGTCTCCAACAGAGATTACTGCATGATGGCGAATAGCAGCATTGGAGTTAAAGGTTTTTGGCCAAAAAGAAATAAGACCAATCTATTTCTGGTGTAAGATAGTTGAGGGTTAAAAAGGAGTGGGGATGGAACAGACCCCTGGGGAGGCTGAAGTTCAGTCAATTAAGTGGTTATGTGTTTTTCTCAGGGACACTTTGACCCGCGAACCAGGGGTCGAACTGGTGAGTGTTGACTGTCCAATTCCCACTCAGCTTTTCTTCCCCACGCCATCGCTGTAGCTGCCAGCTGGAATCTCTATTTCTTGTTCTGACATGGCAGTCGCTAGCTAATTCACACATGACATTCACATTTGTTGTGCGGCTCTGTCACTTGCTTCACCTCGCCTCAGTATGCGCATTAGCCTCCTATTGCTGCTGTAGGACACATGTTCAAGGGCCTATAGGGAATATTGTCTGTGGTAATCCATGTTTCTGGCCTGTATGTCATGATGACACATACAGTAGGGATATACAGTCAGTGAATTATGTTTTCTATACAACTACAATACATTGTTGGATTTAATTTCCCCCTTCTATGTGTGTGTGTGTGTGGGGGGGGGGGGGATTCTGTAATTGTATTGACTGATCAAAGGGAATTTCTAATGCTGTAGGCTCACTTAAAGGGGAATTCCACCCATTTTCATTTCTTTTCCTGAGAGGACCCGCTAGGGTCCATTTGATTCCAGGAAAAAGGGTCTAAAAGAAAAATCATTAACATGGTGAAATACATCTTGATGTCATCAGATGATTATTTCACCATGGTAATGATTTTTTCAGACCTCCATTTCCCCTTAACTCCGTGCGTGAGCGGAGAGGCTGCAAGGCGACCGGTGTGCGGTGTGCGGTCCCTCTGAGTGCTCAGACTGGCTGGTTTAGTACTATATGACGTAATGGTGACGTAAGTCAGAGACCTTTATAACTAATGTCATGAGTATTAGCTTGCTCCGCTCACGCAAGAGTAGGTCATGGCCTACTTGTGCGCAAGTTTGCACTCTACCAAGTGCTAATCTAGTTAGTTTGATAATGTATTCTTTTATAAATTACATAAATGGTCACTTTAAGCTGTAGCACTTGACCTAGTAATGACAGCCAGCAGATTTGCCGTGCTCATCCCTTCTCATGTACAGTATTTGTTATACATGACTATACATTGTATAGTCATTAACCACAATGGTGAAATTTAGGTCGATTGGAAGATGATAATTGTTTACCTGGTGGTGTTCTATAGTTTCACTGTACAAATTCCTATATTGATAGGAATTGTTTTAGACCTAGGCTGTTTTATTTTCTACCAGTAGATAGTGTGCAGTATCAACATCAGTTTTCGGTTCAAGGTTATGTCGAGACATACAATATAGAGTGGTGACATATTGTTTCCACTCTCATCCACAGTGCAATAAAGACAAACAATAAAGCAACAAGTAACAGTAGTGCAACAGATGAAGGCAATAAAGTGCTAGAGACAATAATAAAACCTAAGTAATTATGTAAAGTGAAAGATGTTATAAACTACCCCATGTCAAACCTAATTATATAAGTGACAGGTATTACAAAACCTAATTGTATAAAGTGAAAAATGACACATATTTTCAATATCCAGAATTATAACATTTGTAGACATTTCTCCCCTCCGATCAGAGTTCAGAGTTACTGTATAATGAATGTAGAACTATGTGCAGGTTGTAATTTACTTCATTTATTTGGCTACATTTCCATTTTGAATGTTATTTTAAACCAAATATACTCTAGCTTGGCGGTGATCACCATCCTTTGTGCCGATGGTTTCCAAGTCCAACCACTGTGCTAAATTTCAAATTGCTTTAATTCGCCTCGGGCTATAGAACCGAGATCCAGCCCTGCATTGTACCACCTCTCTTCCGTACAGCTTCTATCAATCTACTCATTGCTGTTTCTCGGTGCTATGTGGTAAAATATTGGCTTATTCTGTGGCTTTGTGGCGGCAGCAGTCAGAAACAGTGTGCAGCAGATAGTACGGATCCCTGTGGCGTTCACTGCTGTGTGTGTGGGGCTGTGTGGTGTGTGTGTGTGTTGTGTGTGTGTGTGTGTGTTTAGGCGAGAAAAACAATGCACAGGCCGTCTAACTGGTGTGACCACTGCTGCTGCACGTATTCAATGCCTTCCATTCCCTCCACTCCACCCTGTACTTTCTTAAAGCTGATTCCCCTGAAATAATAACGTATTTCCCTTGAAAAAAAAAAAAAGTTCACCGGAGATGTGACCATATAGCAAAATTCCACCGCCTTTGTACACTCAGCCTATACAACCGTAAGCTACTGTGCATGCACAGTTGTGGTACATGAATAGTGAAGAACGTGAACTATACAGTGAGACATTAAAGGTAGGGGGAAGTGATTTCACTTTTGTCAGATATCACCCAAAAAATATTTTTTTCTGTTAAAATGCTCTATTATAAGGTGTGGAAACCATATATGGAGTTTCCCCCTCCCCCACGTTAGCAGAGGAGCTAATAAAAGTTCCCCAGGTGGTGGCGAATTCTCCTCCAATCAGGATCGAGCAGCAGGCTCACATAGTGTAGCTACTGTTTGGCGCCCCTAGTGCACCAGGCTGGAACTACAGGATGAATTTCAAATCACTTACCCTACCTTTAAATATAACACCACAGACACTGGTGTCGAGTAAGAGTTTAATTAAGTGTGAAAAACAGATTATTACGGGAAGCATTGACAAACAGAGCAGGAAACATCACAATTAGGGATGTGAATTAACGCTTAATGAAAAATGATAATAACCTTACCAATCAATTAGCTGCTTAGTTGTTAAGCAGCACTTATAAAACAATTAGAGAATCTTAAGTTCTGTCAGTGTCCAACATAAAAATGTTGCTGATCAAAATCTATGTTATACTTAATCAAATATTTATTTGAACATTTGAGATACGGACATGGCATTCTGGCATCTTTGGAGTGGTTAGGGGGCCTAACGATAGAACCACAGGATAATTTAATTAGTTGTTATCTATTAAGTTTAACTGAAGAATTTCGTACTAACGTCGATTAATCGAAAAGAACTATTAACATCCTTTGTCATGATAGATGGCGTCATATGACCGTTAGTCTGTTGTACGTGGGATCTAGAGGTCCAACGCAAGCGAAGCCACTTCAGTGGCTAAACATGGCACCCCCCCAGCCTTGCGGTTGTTTTCTCATAATTGACTCACTCCCGGTGCTTTATCCCTTACTTTGCATAACCCTCACCTCGACAAATTGTTCCAGGTGTCTCGTTTCACAGACTCGATGTTCATTTTTACTGATGCATTCCACGGCCAGGCTGTAAATAGAAGCGTGAGTCATTGTGGTTATAACTGGATGGCTCTGCGGGTAAAATTACAATGAGGATGCTGTTTACTGTTACCGTGTGTGTGTGTGTGTGTGTGTGTGTGTGTGTGTGTGTGTGTGTGTGTGTGTGTGTTGTGTGTGTGTGGGTGTGTGTGTGTGTGTGTGTGTGTTGTGTTGTGTGTGTGTGTGGTGTGTGTGTTGTGTGTGTGTGTGTGTGTGTGTGTGTGTGTGTGTGTGTGTGTGTGTGTGCGTGCAGTGCACATGCACATGCACATGCACATGCACATGCACGGATGCACTGCGTGTCAGCAGATTGAATGAGAGGCAGCATAGAGGGGGCTGATAAATAATACGGTACACAAATAGTTTCACATTACACGATACCATGACATATATCCTATACGCGATAAACACAAACCCTATACTCAGTGGACAGGATTCCCCTGGGCTTTATATTAGGCCATGTCCTATTTTTGCACTACACTATGCTATACACTGTACATCTTCACACACACACAAAAAGAACGCTGATATACAACCTCACAATGTGTCACAACAGCGCAAAGTGTTGAGGTTTTGCTTTAAATGTAGTGTAACTGTTAACAAGTGTTAAATAGCTTTACATTCTAATAGTACCCATTGCTACAGTATAGACCAGTGATTTTCAGCCTTTTTCATATCAAGGCTCATGAATTATTTGGCATTTGGGCTGCGGACCACCATTTTGATGATGTTTAGCCTCTCAGACCCAGACATTTGTTGTTGTTGTTGGATAAAATGCGGTCCACAATTCCAAGCATACTGATTTGGTACCATAGGAGTGACAACAGGCGAGTGTTGAGTGTAATGAAACCATTTGGTTTCACCAGGAGACCACCTGGAACCCCCCCCAAGGACTACTAGTTGAAAAGTGTTTGTGGTGTCCCTGTCTCACAGAAAATGCTACAAGTGAAATCGACAAAGACAAAATTGGAATTGGAAGGAATCCTATAAAAACGCTGATCATCTGACATTTTAATCAGAAAATGTACCAGTATTTTATGTTTATTAAAAAAAGTGGGGAGACTGGGTGACTCCTGCTACTGAACAAAAACAAAATGTCACATAGCCTACCTTTTACTCTGAATGCGGTCCACTTTTTGTGTTTTTAGTATTTTGTTACAGTGTAGCTATTGAAAAATAGCAGATCTACAAGCTCATATGTGCTATGAGCTTGTAGATCTGCTATTCTTGGAAAGAAATTGAAAATGTGGTGCCAATCGGGTCCATGGAACAACATCTTTTCAGAAGGGGCTCCTCAGCCAAATACAGATAATTCTGGCACCACTAACAGGAATATAGGATTCTCAGAAAACTGAACCTGTAACGTGAGACCGGCAGAACATGCGACAAAGCATCTAGGATGGTTTCACGCGGCCACGCCACCATGACCAGGGAGAGAAACATTTCCCTGCAGCTGACTGGAGGCAAGCCACACTCGCACAACCCGTTTGGCTGGTCATACCCGTAGACAGTGTCTCCACACACACACACACACACACACACACACACACACACACACACACACACACACAAACACACACACACCACACACACACACAAACGCAAACATTTCTCACAGCAATTACACAGAGAGATTACACACCCTGCTGCAGAAACACAGCCAACTACCACACTTCACAGGCCATTCATTATCTCCACTGCTGCTGCTGCTGCGAGTTGTTGTTGTGTGGTCACTTCCTGACCACTGTTGCCAGAGAGAGAGAGAGAAGAGAAAAATGTGCTGTATTACTGCAGAGCCATCTATTAGAAGAGTTGTGATATAGAGCTGAGCAGTCCCGCCCCTTCCAGCCAGCTCAGGTCGTGACAAATCGTGGCGACAAACCAATATTTTGGACTGATTAATACATCCACCTGTACTTGCCGTTCCCCATGCCGAAACATGAGGATTAATTTGTTCCATTTTTAATCCATCATTTCATACAAACGTATCGTTTGCCAATTTGCGTTTTGTTTTTTTTTGCATTTCATTTGGGAGAAAATGGGCACCCATTCTATCCTTGAATTCGAATGGCATCATCTCAGATTCTACCCCTCAATGTCCTTTTTTTTTTTCTGCAAACCAGACAATTTCAATAAGAGACGGCGGTACATCTGGGACTCGTGACCTGGATATTGTTGCACAGAGGGTTTAAAGGGCCAAATTTTTTCTAAAAAGTGTACTGTATTTGTTCAAATGTCATTTTTATGCACCCCCACCAATTAATTATGTATGTCTGGTTTGCTAATGGGTCCACCTGAACTGAAGCCAGATTTAGTATTATGATAAAGAGGAGTCACTATTTCACAGTTCTTTTGGCATATTGGAGTTGAAAGGTTTCAGTCCCCAGAAAGAAAATCCTAAATACAAAGAGAAAAACATTATTGCACATAAAACACACACTAGGGGTCTAATTAAGTCCCGTTTCCCTTGTTTCTGTGTCCAGGCCAGTGGTCAGAGGGAGTTGGAGGAGAGCTGGCAGGTGTACGCGGAGCTCCAGCGGCTGGTGGAGCAGAGCCAGGCGGAGCTGGTGGAGCTGATCGCCACGCGGCAGCGCGAGGCGGAGCGCACGGCCCAGGAGGTGGCCCGCGGCCTGGAGAACGAGCTCAGCATGCTGAGGCGCCGGAGCGGTGAGCTGGACGACCTCGCCCACGGCCACGACAAAGTCCTCTTCCTCCAGGTATGGTGGTCAGAAAGAGAGAGAGAGAGAGAAACCCTCCCGCTGTGTTTACCTGTAGTAGTCAGAACACAGTGCAATAGACCTTCCCGAAGGCCCACCGTCTCCCTACTGTCCAACCATAGGTTGGACACTTTCTAGGATCTTCCACTTTTACACCAGAAACCAGACATTCAAAATATCTTACAAATCCGTCAACAAGGCGTGCAATATACACTGGAAAAATATGTGTGTGACATTTCATTTTTATCATCTATGATAAAAGGCTTGTCTCATGTTATGCATGGCTGTGATTCGCCATAGCAGTTTGGGGAGGGGCTTAGCTCTATAGGTGTAGTGTGAGGTACTTTTACTGGAGTATTTTTTTTCCAATTTCCAATGCTTAAAGTGATTTGGAAACCCCTCCGGTCCCCCCCGGTAACAAGACCAAGTGCAACAGTGCAACAGGCCAACAGCACATACACCAAGGCCCCACCCCCACACTATCTTGATTGGAGGAAGGCCCCTCTCATTCTGAACGGACAAAACTCTTTTCTCCCAAAGCGCAAACTAAACGAGGGCTCACTTGGGACAGGGAGGAACTCCTTATATGGTCACCACACTCTATAGTAAGGAGGATTAGCCAAAAAAAACAGGAAACCAGGAAAAAGTAAAATCACTTACTATACCTTTAATTGCTTCTAGTCCACTACATCTTGGATCCAAATATTGTACCTTTACCCCATTACAATTGTTTGAAAACTTTAGTTACTATAGTTACCATACTTTGTGTATTTTAATTATTATTAATATTACAAAAAACACACAGATCATTTCCGTGTGTTTTTTGTAATAATACTCTACAAGTATTATACTCTACAAGTCCGCCAATTCGATCTACAACCGATCTACCACTTGTCGATCGGCTGTTTTCGATTTGGTCCTCCTTGAGCCCATCGACTGGTCGTACACTAATGCTAACTTTGTCCCTTCTTCTTCCAGAGTCTACCGGCTCTGCAGGCTCTCCCTGAGCCTATCGACTGGTCGGGCATCAGTGTCAACACAGACCTCTATCTGGGGACGGTCCGCTCCGCCGTCACCAGCCTCATCGACAAGTTCCAGGGCGAGCTCAAAAGAATATATGGAAAAGGTGGGTGTACACACAGGCGTCCCGACTGGGGCGAGATATAGTGAGATAACCCCACCCTCCGACAGCTCCATTTTTTCCCCGTCAGCTTTACAAACAGACCCGGTAAATTGCATTGTTGTAGAGATAACACCACCGAGGGGGAGGTCAGATTGGGCCAGCGGCGTCTTGTGTTTGTCCAGACGGTATGACAAACACATTCGACCGCGCTCGTGGCGTGGGTGGGTGGGGAAGCTGCTACAGGGGATCGTTCCATTCGTTTGTCTCTGTAGGGATACAATAAGTTAGATGATCGCAAAAAATCCGTTACGGCTCAACTTTAAGGGGGTTCACCTGGGGAGACTCGGAGAGAAGAGCAGGACTTGGGGAATGCAAGGGAGAAGGGATTAATGTTATCTGCCTTTTTTCCCACCGTCGGTGGTTCACATTATTCTCTCAGAGTCCAAATTGAAAGTCTTGTCACAGCTGCTGCAACAAAATACTTTGTGTGTATTTTGTGTGTGTGTGTGTGTGTGAGACTGATTGACACATCATGTAGCTCAATGCTTCACAAACAGCTTCCACACAAGTTTGTAGTTACAGTGCTTGCTGCTTGTTGTTGTGGACAAGCCAATAACGCTTGACTTGTGCTTATACAATAATAGATGATTTCCAATATCAACATGCATCACAGATGGTAATTATTGTCATATCGTTTTGGGGGGGGGTTCTGGCCTCTCTGTGGCATGGCTTTTTGCTTTTATTGAAATCACTATAATGCCACAGGTGATATCAAACAAAAAGAAAAAACAGCTTACTTTTGTGGCCCACAATATAAATCAACAACATGCTAGGCTACAGTATAACACTTTAGAAACATGAATGTTGTTTTCAGTGTGCAATATACATGTTTTATGTGTCAAGAATAATATTAAGAGGGGTTCTTTTATTTCCTGTGTTTGACCTGCCTGCACTTCCAGCGTCAAATTCAGAATCCGTCATATCTAGGTCACTGGACTTGCACTTTGAAATAGAAAAGTGACTCACTCACTCACTTCACCAGCTCTCTTTGCGCCTATGTGTGTGCGTGCGTGCATGTGTGTGCGCTTGTAAATGGCAAACCGGTCACAGAGTGGAGTGACTGATGGCACCATGTGTGTGTGTGTGTGTGTGTGTGTGTTGTGTGTGTGTGTGTGTGTGTGTGTGTGTGTGTGTGTGTGTGTGTGTGTGTGTGTGTGTGTGTGTGTGTGTGTGTGTGTGTGTGTGTGTGTGTGTGTGTGTGTGTGTGTGTGTGTGTGTGTGTGTGGGTGAACCTCTTGCACATGCTGCCCTGCACAGTAATGCTCATCACTGCTCACTTACTGAACATATACCTGATGCACTGACTATATTTCTTTCTCTCTCCTCTCTCTCTCTCTCTCTCTCTCTCTCTCTCTCTCTCTCTCTCTCTCTCTCCTCCCCCTCCCTCCAGATCTGCGGAAGATGCAGAACTATTCAAGTGAGTAAATAGCTCTCTACTGCTACCTTGTGGTTTCTCGTACACACGGCAGTCTCAGTTTTCTTCAGTAGCAGTGGCTGTCAAACATTTTCATGTCAGGGTCAGGTTACCCAAATGGAAACCATTTCAAATGATGGAGTTCCAGGGACGGACACTTGGAAATATTTTGTAGCTATAGGGACGCCCATAGAGAAGGTATATGTAGTTAGATTAGACTATACTACCGTCTCGGTAGGGAGAGAGTGAAGCAGTGAGCTGAATTAGCTACCTTGTTCTCATTGGGATTCTGTCAAATAATAGTGAGGTTACATTGTTGCTCATTTTGCTAGAACTCCTTTAAAGACCCCACTTTGGCTACGCAACAGTGTTGTGTAGCTGAATGGATAAGGCAGCAGGAGCTTCTATATGTCCAGTAGATGGCAGCAGTGAGTCATGGACACTTTTTTCATGGGTTGCTTTATTTTATTGTTTCAGCATTTTTTTTTTATTATTTTGGCTGATTAATGATAAAAAAAAATATTCATCAAATTAATCTTCAAAAGCTTCAAGATTAATTTGATCATGATTAATCACCATTCACACTACTAATGTTTTACTGTTTTTCTTCTTGACAGGATTTGAACATTTAAAAAAGAAAAAAAATCTGGGAAAAAACAATCTCAATGCTTGTAGATCACAAGCATGTCTCCATAAAAACCGTGCTCTACCCTTTTTTAATGAGAAAAATGCTCAGTGTGTTGAGTCACTATGCACATGAGTTAATTGCATTAAAATTCTAGTAATAAATTAAACGTCTAGTAATTTATTTTTTGGGTCACAGGCAAAAACGTTTGGTAACCACTGCTACAGAAGAAATCTTTCCACAGCACTTTTGAAGAGTGAAGAGAAACACTCCTCCTCCTCTCAGTCATGTTGTTTTTCTTTCCTCCTCCTCCCACCCCACCCTGCAGGCGAGGTGTTCTTGGACCCCTCGACGGCCCAGAGGCACCTGGTCCTGAGCGAGGACCGGCGCCAGGTGCGCTACGAGGAGAAGCGGACGGAGAAGCCCGACGGCGGCCCAAGCGCTTCAGCCCCGCCCTGTTCGTGCTGGGCCGCGAGGGCCTGTCCTCGGGACGCCACTACTGGAGGTGGACGTCGGGCGCAAGACGGCCTGGACGCTGGGCGTGGTTCGCGCCACGGCCCGCCGCAAGGGCGACATCAGCCTCACCCCCGACGGCGGCTACTGGTGCCTGTGGCTGAAGAACGGCGAGGTTAAGGCCCTGGCGGCCTCCCGCCTGCCCCTCATGCTGCCCTCGGCGCCCGGAAAGGTGGGCATCTTCCTGGACTACGAAGCGGGCCAGGTGTCGTTCTACGACGTCAAGGCGCGCCAGCACCTCTACACCTTCGTGGAGGATGGCTTCGGCGGCGAGAGCCTCTACCCCATCTTCAGCCCCTGCCTCAGCCAGGAGGGGAAGAACACTGCGCCGCTCGCCATCAGCGCTGTCAAGCACGCCTAGTGATCGCCGGCGGAGCATCCATGGTCGCCGTCGTTGTCGAGTTGAGTCAGTGCATGGAAGTGGAAACGTTGGCTGGTGATTTGAATAAAACAACAGGACACAAAAAGCATCAAAGAAGCAGAGCAGCAGATCCACAAGCACGAAACCCGCCATGAAGAAACGCGTTTTTGAACTTGTCGATCTGTTACTTTTGCTATTTTTGAATTTGAACTCTGAAAAGTCACAGTTTTCTTTGGACATATGAGGATCCCACCCCGACAGTGACAATATTCTTAAACGGATTATATTCTCATACCGATAAATATGAAGATGTCAATAATGCTGTATTGTGTAGATCTACAATGAAGTTCTCAATTATAAAACATTACATATGACCATGGCTGATCAAACGTGATTAACCGGTTATGTCTGGTGGTGGTATGCCATGAACATGCCTAAAACGAATGGCCAATCATAGCTTAGAACTCAGTCGTATAATATATAAATATTATCTGGGTTAAGCGGTTACTTTTGTTTTCTGTGCTGAAGGGTGTCCACTGTCCACAGTGCCCACATCTATTGAGGATGAATGCCAAAGGTTGGTTGTGGGGAAAAATACGTTATTGGTTCTTTATTCATGCATTTTTAACAAAATGTAACAAATAGCCATAAGTCTTTTTTTGCACATATATAATATTAGGCCACTAAGCCTATTTGTTAATGTCACCTCTGGAGTAAAGGTTATGCCCTATTCAGAGATGGATTTTCGGTGCCCACCGCGACCACCGCGACCACCGTTTCCTACAATATGACGTCATACCACCGCTACCACCGCACCTCCCAGCCCTCCTCTCGGATTTTACTAACCACCGCACCGCGCGGTGGTTCCAGTACTCTAGGAGCACCGGTTGCTTGTTTTTAACGGCTGTCAGCTGGTAAAAAAAAAAGAAAGAAAAGAAAACACACCACAGCACGACGGCCAGGAAGAGAACGAAGGGATTCAATGATAGACACAATGACATAAATACTATACGAAATAAACATAAAAGCAGCTGAATTTATTATAATTGAGGAGGTAGGAAGTAGAGAGAAAGCAGAGGGAAAATAAACAACAATGGGCGCGAGGAGAACAGGTGGGAGGGGGAGGGGAAATGCGGTGGTCGCGGTGGTGACAGACTATATAATAGCGCGCGGTGCGGTGCTCTGAGCGGTGGTCGCGGTGGCCACCGAAATTCTAGACTCTGAAAGAGCCTGGAGTAAGACATTTAAAGGTTATGCCGTAATCATTGTTTTAAACTCTTTCTGTCTAAGTGCAGATTCTCAAACAATGTATTGGATGGTAAAGTCCAATGTATGGACTGTGTGGGGACCATTCATATGCTTGACAATGTTCCCTTTGATCCCAGCATCCCTATTTGAGGAGGAACCTTTGTCAAAATGGCAAATGTTCAAGCTCACAACAGGGCTTCTAGATCTGCAATTTCTGTCCAAAGTGTACGCCAGCAGACAAAAGTACAGTTGCAACAGGGATCCGTTTTATGTTTTACATAGAATCAAGGTGGTGAAGGGGAAGTGTGAGAGATGCTTCTTTGAATGTCTCTGGTACTTTTACAGACCTCATGTAAATCTGTGTTTACTTAACATAGAGGTTTTATATTCTAATGAATTAAGTCTACTCTTTTATTTGCATCTGACTGGCCTTTGAGAACCGACGAGTATTTGCACACAGGGTGTTTAAATTTGTGCCTCGGCAATTCTAGTAGGTTTGATCAATAAAGCTATTCATTAGTAGTGGAAGCTAAACCTTTTCACTGTATTTAATTATGAAATATCTGCTTTTGTACTTTCATTCTACCATCTCAATAAAGATCTTTATTAAGATCACACGACCCAAGCTGAATTATTCGCTTACAAAAGGTTTAGGTGGTGGGGCTTCGTACCGTACATTTTGAATGAACACAGACTGTGATGTATCTTGGCCATTGACCATGTTCTTTCCATGCTGAGCAGGTTCCACCGCACCACCACGGAGGGACACGGCACCCATAAAGCTGACCTGGGGTTGAACACGCAGAAGTAAACTCAGTGACACATCACAGTCACAAAGCACAGGTGTACATGGCACTTCCGAACCTGCACACAAAGCTGTGTGCACAAAAGGTGTGCTCTTCTCAATTATGTATAGAGGTATATACTGTAGATAGATGAAAACCCATAACTGCATGGCTAAAAATACAGTTTATTGCCTGAAAGTATACTGTAAGTCAATGGTTCTGATCAAATAAACCAAACCCATCCGGTGCGTTTCCATGTGGATAAAGATGAGCTGTAGGCCTATAGTACTCTGCAACATATTGTTAAAGTCCTTCATCCCAAAGCACAAAGAGCCAGACCAAGGAGAGAGAAAACATTCGTAGCCTACTGTATCTGATGATGGGGTTGCAGTGTATTTGGGCGTGTGTGTGTGTGTGTGTGTGTGTGTGTGTGTGTGTGTGCGTGCGCGTGTGCGTGCATGCGTGTGTGTGCATGCGTGTAGGGGTGTAACAGGACAGGAGGGTATGCTTAGTTGCAGTCGGTGTCGGGTCGTGTGTCACACAGTCCAGAGAGAAGATTCTGGAGCAGCTGCTCTCTGGTGAGTGTTTAGCAAACTTTCTCTGTTCCTCTTTCTCCCTCTCCGTTTCTGCGCATGTTTTGTGAGGATTTGATTTGTCTTTCAGCAACAATGCATGTGAGTCATTAATATCTAGGGCAGGTAACTGGTGTGACAAGTGTTGAACTTTGGAATTATTATTATTCATGGCCAGATAACGTGACTCAGGATCGACAGGGAGCGTGCTATATATATATTGTGTGTGTGTGTGTGTGTGTGTGGGGTGGGGGGGGGATGGGAGGTGTTGTAAAACCTTCTGCGCATGCACACGCACACACACGCACAAACACACTTCTTTTTGTCTCAAAATGCTCGTGTTGCTTACTTTATAGTCGACTACATCAGTGACATGAAGAGTAGCAGAAACAAAAACAAATGCAGAGTTTGTTTTTGTAATTCACTCTCTGCTACTTACTGTATACTATTACTGTAGGTCAGTTGTTCTGTCTTCATTCTGTGGTTCAGTTCACTCACTGCTGGCCTTTAATATAGCTCAGTTATTCTGTCTTCATTTTGTGGCCTAAGCCACAGCCTGTGTTGTTGCTCGGCCACATCGCTTGCCTTGGTGACTTGACCAATATTTTTAGACAGACCTTAATGTAGTTTTCTATGAATAGCCAGGGCCTTTCTCACCATGTCTCCTTGGTCTCCCTCTCTCTGCCCCCTATCTTACAAGGCCCATTAACCATGCAGACAGCCATGTGTTCGTTTTATAACAAAAATACAAATATGGCCGCTGTCTGACTTGTCCTGAGTTGTGAAGAGGCAGAGATGTATCGGAGATTAAAGGGGTAGTTCAGTTCAGTTTTTTTGTAAGTTAAGCTGTATGAAATACTTGCCACCAATATAATTTTTGCAATTACTGTATTAATTGATGTCCAGAGTCCCATGCTGGGAGTTCTACTCTGGTGAAATTATGATGTAATTCTGGTCATTATGTTGCGGTCTCTGGGGCCACACTGTAAAAGTTAATGGATCCTTGTTGACCTCTCTATCACAGGGAAGGGAAGTTTTTTGCGACAATATCACTACGCCCAAAAAGTAGTTCCATGTGATGGGAGGATAAAAAATGAACCAAGGAAGAGCTAATATTTTAGAAATAATTCAACAATACAAATTACTGTATGTTAGTTTTGTTGATTCATTTAGCCTACTTCTACTGTGTGGCCCCAGGGACCTCCACAAAATGATTGGAACTACTTAATATTAACCAAAACAGAACTCTCACCACGGGACACTACACATCAATTAATACAGTTGACACCACTATATTAATGTATCTTATAGGGCCTACAGCTTAAGTTAAAACAAGAAATGATGCATCAATTAATTGGCAGCTGCTGTATTATTTCTGCAGAATTGTTCTCCGACCTGTGAGCCTTGGGATGTTTTTTGTATGTGGCTATGTGTTGTATTACTGTATAAACAACAGCATGCTTTGTTGCTTATACCACATTGGCATGCCATAGTGTGACCTGGGAAAAAAATAACGCTATAGTATCTAATGCCCATCACCTGGATACATCACAGCAGGTCCCATTCCATCCATGCCCCGTTGATTGCGCTTCAAAATGACCCTGCCTCTCGGTCGCGCAGGCATGGCCTCCTCCGCGGGGAACCTGTCCGAGGAGCAGGTGCACTGCTCCATCTGTCTGGACGTGTTCACCAATCCCGTGTCCATCCCCTGCGGCCACAACTTCTGCCAGAGCTGCATCCTGGGCTACTGGAAGACCGGCACCTCCTCCTACCAGTGCCCCATGTGCAAGAAGGCCTTCTACAAGAGGCCCGACATCAGTGTCAACACCGTGCTGAGGGAGATCGCCGAGCAGTTCAAGGAGATCCGGGTGCGGGGCGGGAGTGGGGGCGGTGCGGCGCCCGAGGCCATGGAGGCTGAGCCGGAGGAAGAGGCGCCGGAGAAGAGGTGGACGATGGACCTCCGGAGGCGGGCGGAGGATGAGGAGCGGCTCCTGGAGGTGGAGCAGAAGGAGCGGCTGATGGAGGAGCTGAGGCAGCGGCAGGAGGAGAAGAGGAAGAAGGAGAGCTCGCCGCCGCAGGAGGATTTGCCGCCGCTGTTGCCCCCGCCGCCGCCGTTCATGCCGCCTGCGGCCACAACAGCTTCTCCCCCGACGTCACCCCCGGTGCCTCCGGCCAGAGCCGTGCGAAGAACACCTCCGTCTACACCGCCGGGGGGCAACCGCCGCCGGCGTTGCCTCAAGCCACGCCTCCACCCTCGCCCCAAATAGTCCCAGGAGGAGCCCAGACAACACCACCTCCGCCACCGCCGCCGCCGCCGCAGCAACCTCCTCCTGTTTCTCCGCCGCCCTCCCCGCCCCGCAGCCCGTGCCAGTGGCAGGAGGAGGTCCTCTGCGACGTGTGCCTCGGCGAAGGCCGGCCCCGGGCTGTCAAGGCCTGCCTGGTGTGCCTGACCTCCTACTGCGAGGAGCACCTGAAGGCGCACTCGGCCCGCTTCACCAAGCACAAGCTGATGGAGCCCGTGGCCAACATGGAGGAGCGGATGTGCCAGAAGCACGAGCGGCTGCTGGAGCTCTTCTGCAAGAAGGACCAGGCCCTGGTGTGTGTGCTGTGCACGGAGACGGACCACCGTCCCACTACACCGTCCCTGTGGAGAGGGAGTGGATCGACAGGAAGGTGAGTGGACACGGGATCCAGGTTGCAAGTCACTTTCAAGATAGATTCCCTATTTTGCCATTAGAAAAACGTGATGCTTTCTGAGCTTGTAAATCATTTATTTCTGCTGGACTCGGCTTATTAAGCCGACTCGGCTTATTAAGCTGAGTTTCTCGACCAGGCATGTTAGCTGCAAGCTGACTTACTTGATAAGCACCTCAGCCCCGCCCCCCGATTGCCCCCGTACGTCTGCCAAGGCCCAGGGAGCTGTAGTGAAAAGAGTTAATGCTTAAAGTTCTTAAGTTAGCAGTGTCTGGAGGTGGAGTTTGGAATACAACTGTGTTAAATTGTTATTAATGCACACAAAAGCAAAAGGATTTTATTTTATAAAGAGCGAGAGATCACAGTAAACGTCCATAGCGTTCCTCCTCCACACTTGTATTGGAGGAGGAAAATGCCATGATGAAAGTTTATTGGTAAACTTCCATCCTATGAGTGGTGGTGTTCATTTGGTTGCCGGCCTGTTTGTTATTATATCAGTGTGGCGCTGGTGTACTAGCGCCCTTATTTACTGCGACAAGTGATCACTGACCTAGTTTGTTTAGAAGTGACCTCTTCCCTCCCACACCTGTTCTCTGCAGGCACAACTGAAGAGGACAGAGATAGACGTCCAGCAGATGATCCAGGACAGACTGCAGAAGGTGGAGGAGATTAAACACTCCGTGGAGCTGAACAAAGTGAGTCCCCGACTGCCTCCTTTTTAACATGTTTCAGCTGGATCAAACTGCATCTCCTTCATTGGCGATTTTAGGAGAGTGCCAGGGGGGCACTTTTTTCTCATTACTTTTATTTCTTAACTCTGTGATTCCAGGTGAGTGCTCAGAGTGAGATGGAGGACACCAAGCGGGTGTTCTCCGATCTGGTGCGCTCCATCCAGAAGATTGAGGCGGACATGATCCTGGCCATCGAGAAGCAGCAGAAACAGACAGCGACGCGGGCCCAAGTCCTCATCGCCGAGCTGGAGCAGGAGATTGGAGAGCTGAAGAGACGAAACAAAGACCTGGAGACCCTGTCTCGCACTGACCACGTTCACTTCCTACAGGTGACTGCATGGGAAGATGTTTGGTTATGCATTTTTTCAAAAGCTTGACTGATTTATATTGGCCATTATTAGACTACGTGTTTTCTTTGATTAAATCAGTATTGGTAACAGGGCACAAATTTGGATTAATTTTGGCATCACCCAGGCTCTAGATTGTTAAAATGTTGTCTAATAAATGTTCATTCAAAGTTTTGAATTTATCGCATTCTCATGTTGCTTTACAGAGTTTCCCAGCCCTCAGCATCCCTCCCACCGTCAAAGACTGGTCTGGGACCAGCGTCGCCACAGACATGTGCATCGGCATGATAAGACAGGCCGTGACTGAGTTCCAAGCCACTCTACAGACAGAGATACAGAAACTGGCTGATGACGGTAGGATCTGATACAGTCTCTACCATGCTGTTTGAAGCTGCAATTTGGAACATGCTTTAATAAATAAAACCTCATTTTTATAATCGATATATATATATATATTTATGCAATATAACTTCAACTAGCACAAGATCTACAGTGGTTTTCTTTCCGTTTACTTTTTTTTAATAGCGCATCATCATCATCATCACTCTGTGCACTACACAGCCAGGATAATGTGCCAGCACACATGGTTGAAAAAACAATTACCAGTAGTGCACATCAAAAAGAATGTAAGCATGAAAACAATGAAAGCTTTGTTTTAAAGCCACAGGCAGAACAGGTGTACATAATGGTTTCAATGAAACTAGGGGGAACCATAGTGCAGGGAAAATTATGGGCTTTTTATTTTTCGCCTAGATTTTAAAATACCGTATCCAGAGTTGGCATCTCTAACAGCTTGAGGGCGAGCATTTCAGAGATTCATGGGGGTACGATACGTGAATCCTCTGCCCCAACCATTATTTCATTGTGTTGTAATTATTTTCGGTGGGGAATTATCATATTTTATGAGTTTTCCTGGGAGTGTGGTGGTGGTTTGGGTGGTGGGAAATGTTAGATCCAGCATGCTGCCAGGTAAGACAATACTGACTACCTGAATGTCATATCATTCCCTTGTCAAAAATGATTTTGTTGGATGTTTGTTTATCTCTCATCGTGCATTTTAATCCCCCTCTATCTGGTAGGACACAGAGTATGGATTGCAGCTTTGATTTCATGGAAGATTTAACAGAAATAGTTAGGGTTTCAACGGTCTTACCTTATGTTGTCTTTTCTTTCTTCTCTTTTTTCAGAGATCAAAAAGCTTCGTAAATACACAGGTAAACCTTTTCATGCATGCGCTGCCTTCACAAGTAAACTTCATTTACTTGTTCCTACAGCCGGAGGAACAAGTAAATGAGGAAGCACTCTCTTTCCCATTATCAAGCTGCAGTACTATATTGGTTTAATTGGAGCTTGCCTATTAATGCTCATTATCAGATGGTTCCATCATTTCTTTCTACTCAATCTGTGTCTCAGAGGAGGGCTTTGAACAGTTTTCCACTTGTTACTGAAACTACACTGATTGGTACTTAATTGGTACTTACAAGCAAGGGAACAAGCAGGCTCCAGTTTTAGGCAATGAGGCAACCACTTAACACTACAAAATTCACACTTATTAATGCAAGAATATACCTTTTCAGGAAAAGTAAAGCAGTTGTTACTATTTGCTTTGTTGTCACATCAGTTTTACAAGTAAGAAAGTGAGTGAAAATATTCTCACTCGGTTCTCATTGTGTTATTTAAATAAATAATACATAAATAAAGAGAAGAAGAAATGGTAGAAGAGAGAATGCGAGTGATGACATTGGTGGGCAGGTTTCTGAACTGTCCATATCCCACCAATCCACCAATCCAATAATAGCATTGGTGAGGACAAATCATATGAAGATAAGTCAGTTAGAATTAGACAATGGATGAAGTGCTCCTGCCTCTCGCCTTGCTCTGACCGAACTCTCTCCTGTCACCTCACAGTGGATCTGACCCTGGACCCCGACACGGCCAACCCGTGGCTGCAGCTCTCGCAGGACCGGCGCCAGGTGAGGCACCTGGGGGCGTGGCAGGACCTGCCCGACACCCCGGACCGCTTCGACACGGTGGTCATCGTGCTGGGGCGGCACGCCATCACCTCGGGCCGCCACTACTGGGAGGTGCAGGTGGGGGACAAGGATGACTGGTACCTGGGCGTGGCCAGGTCCTCGGTCAACAGGCGGGGTCGCATCTCGGTGAGCAGCGGCCACGGCTACTGGGCCCTGGCCATGAAGAGGGGCCAGGGCTACCGCGTGTCCTCGGTGCCACCGCTGGCCTTGGACCTGGAGGTCAAGCTGAAGCGCGTGGGCGTCTACGTGGACTACGAGGAGGGACACGTGTCCTTCTATGACCTGAGGGCGCGGACCCACATTCACACGCTCAGGGACAGGTTCACGGAGAAGCTGTATCCTTTCTTCTACCTCTACTGCTGCGACAAGGCCTCTGACACCATGGCCATCGTCTCCCTTCCTGAGAAGACCTCAGTTAAGACCAGCTGAGGAGGAGTAGGGAAATGGACAGGGAAATGGGAAAAGAACTGGACAGAGTTGAAGTAACAAAAAGAGCAAATGTTCATTCTGCCTTAAGTTCCACGTGGTGGGTCAAACCATGAGGCCTTCATAATTGTGAATCCATTTCAAGCATTAGTTTTGCACCAATTTATTTTAAGGCAATAGTCTTGCACTAAAAACTGCATTTATTTAATATGCAAGAAAATGATTGCAGTGGATTCATAAAACCCCTGGCTGACCCGTCACATGCTACTCAGTACTTAAAGCAGAATGGAAAAAGTGTACATTTTGCCTGCCTATAGTGACACGTTAATAATATGGTACCCCAACTTTCAGCAACTGTTGGAGTTGGGTTGGAACAAATTAAGAGGTAATACACCTTATGAACAGATTTGTGAAGAAAGCTAGTGGTAAGCAAATGTATCTGTGGCAAAGATTTGTCCTTGCCCATGGCAAATGTTATACATTTTGTTTAACATGATAACATTGTCTGACATTATCGCATGCTTGTCTTGATCATAAGACCCGGAATGCCATGTTTTTTTTTTTCTTCTAAAAAAATACACTTATTTACTATGAGACTTTGGCACATCAGGAGTCCGGTATGGCATTTTATACTTTTCAAGGACCCCCATAACTCTGAGAGTGTACCCTCTCAGAGTTATAGATCACCTTCAAGGAACCCCAAAGGTCCCTTTGCCACTGCACTATACAGTATATCAAGGATAGCTCTATGTGTTTATTCAATATTGTCCACTCATTTGTCCATGGGGAAATTGTATTTGACAAAAATGTCCACCTCAAGCCAGCATCATGATGACCTATTTGTTTATAGCACTTTTGTCAAACCTGCTTTTACATTGTGCAATACTTTCACTTTCAATTTGCGCAGACGGTGAGGTAAAACATGAAAGGCAGCAATGTGCTCTCAGCCGCTCTACCTCTTGAGCAGGCTTTGCTCCAGGATGACATGACTGGAAAATGGTGTGGGGGCATGAATTATTTTTATATAGTAAAAACAATAAGTACATATTTCAACTTCAACTGATGGTCTACTCTAGAATATGCAACTATGCCCCCCCCCCCCCCCCCCCCCCCCCCCCCGGGGCACTGCTGCCTCTCAGTGTTAAATGAACACTCAGGTGTATGAAAGTGTCCACAGACTGCAATATTTTGGTCTTCTTGATTGAAACTGCAAAAAGAAAAAGAGAAAACCTGTTTGAATCTATTTATTTTCAAGATTTTATAGTATTACTTTGAATTAAATAGTCGACCTTGACAAATGAATGAAACAAAATCTTGTGCACCTACACCCAACTCACTAAAGTATGGCAGACCTCGAATACTTTAAATGCTACGAAAGTAGAATACAAAAGTTTAAATGCAGTGTGATTTGTTGTAGTTTTATTGACTGCATGCTGAATCCTGTTTATGTGTGGTCTTTACTCTTCAATAAATATTGTTCTCCCAGGTTCATGGTGTTTTATCGTGGGTTTGAATTTAATATCGGAAATCAAGTGCAAAATATAGCTGCAAGCAGCAATAAAACGGGATCAAGCAAGCAGCAATAAGGAGTAAGAACAATACGCACAAATAAGCCATAGAAACATGGGAGCCTGAACTTCAGAAATACATCAGGTAATTATGGGAGCAGGGCAGGGTTTTTGATTCCTGCCCTGACTGACTCACAATCTGGTGTGACTGAGTGAATGATTGGTGAGCTGTGAGTGAGTGGTGAACTGAGCTATGAACTGTCATTAGTGACAACATGGCCGAATAGTGACAGTCAAACAGCCTTGCCCAGCCATGAGGCCCATAGGGCAGGTGCCTATCTCCTGTTTCTGTAGCATGAGGCAGCTTGATGTACAAGTACACCCTCTGGACATGACGCTAGTATGACACAGGGTCTTACCCCCAATCCAACCCTTGATGCTGAGTGCCAAGCAGGGAGGCATTGGATCCCGTTTTTAGAGCCTTTGGTATGACCCGGCCGGAATCGAACCCCGGCCTCCCAGTCTCAGGGCGGACACTCTAAACCACAAGGCCACTGAGTTGCTGAATGAGTAAATGATTGGTGAGCTGTGAGTGAGTGGTGAACTGAGCTGTGAACTGTCATTAGTGACAACATGGCCGAATAGTGACAAAACACAACATGGCCGAATGGTGACAACCACCATTACATTGAGTTTTACCCTGGGTTACACATAGAACCATGAACTTAGATGTAGAAGACCACATGAGATTGTGCATGATTGACTCATATTACTAGGTGTCCGTGCCGGGATTTGAACCCAGGAACTCTCATTTCCAAGTCATGCGCTCTACCAATGAGGCTACCCAACAGACACAAGACGTACTGGAAACAACACACACATTCAGTGGACTGCTTGGTAAATGGTAAATGGTGCATTTATATAGCGCCTTTATCCAAGGCGCTTTACATAGATTGTGCATCACATTCACCCATTCACACACACATTCATACACTGATGGCAGTGGGACAGGGACACATCGACACTAACTCTGCAGGAGCCCGGGATCGAACCGGCAACCTTGTGGTTACCATCCGGTTACTCTACCTCTGAGCCACTACCGCTCCTTAAATATGCACAAATAAGCCATAGAAACATGGAAGAAATACATCATGCGATTGTGGAAACACAGCAGGGTTTTTGGAGACTCAGACTTTGTATTGTCAGCAGTGGGACTTGAACCCTCAATCTTGTGTTCCGAAGTCAGGCACCCTACCGACTGAGCTATCCAGGCACAATGATTTGCTTAGTTGTTGTCATCAATGAAACAACCCAACAACACGCCACCAAGCAGTAAGCAATATGAACAATATGCACAATTCAGCAGTCCGAGGGTGGAGCTTAGTGGTCAAAGTGACAAATGGAAACAAGTTCCACATGCTTATTCCTCTCACACAATCTGGCACAATGTACTTGCTCCAGTGTTGCCAGAGAGAAACAAGCAGAAGAAGACTCTTCACAAACGAGCAACTTTCATTGGCTTATAAAAACGTCATTTTTTGATGAAAACAAATTTGCTTCTGAAGTTTTGTCCGGATGGGGCCAAAGTTCTCATGTAGCAGGTGTCATGCAAATTGATCAAAAATCCAGGCATAAAATCAGGCATGAGCATTTTTCAAACTGCTTAAAATGGCAGACACTCTGGGGTGGAGCTTACCAGTCGAAATTACAGATGTGTTCCACATGAATCAAGGAACGTGTAGAAACAAGTCCCATGATTTTAAGCCAAACGAAGCCTGAGTTATGCTTGTTCAAATGTTTCAGTTTCAAAGAATTGCTATAGCGCCCCCATTTGAGCGATTGGAGCAAGACTGGTTTTAGTGTTATTTGGCATCCCCCTCTACCAAACTGTAAAATCTCATAAACAGATTACTTTGCATGTGTAGATTAGGGATAATAGAAGAATTTTCACAAACAAGCAATTTTCATTGGCTCGTAAAAACATCATTTTTTTCACTGAAAACAAAATTCACACTCATTTCATGTTTGTATGGCTTCAAAGTTCATATGTAGGTCATTGTTATGCATTTTGATCAAAGATTGTAGGAGAAGAGACATTTTAACTGTTTTACATATGATTAAAGATGGCGGCTCATCTAAAGGTCAGAGGTCAAAAGTCAGAATACAAAAGTTGTTTGACATAAGCAGACGCATAAGTGAATATAAGTTACATTTCTGTGAGTCGAGCAGTTCATGAGTTATGAGTGTTTAAAGTTTGCAATTTCAGTTGAGTGCTATAGCGCCACCATTTGACCAGTGGTCACAGGCTTCGCATCATCACCGTTTGGCATCACCCTCTACCAGATTACCAATTTTCGCGAAAACCGACTGCACGGTTCAGCCAGAACAGCTATTTCTGGCGGAAGAAGGAGAAGGAGAAGGAAAAAAAGAGACAGAAACAAGAAGGGATCAAGTCCACTTCGTGGACTGCTTGATCCCTTAATAAAATCTCACAGGAATCATAGGCTACATTCATTTCTTTAGGTTTCCATCCAGAAAAGTGGTCACTAATCGGTCTTGTTAGGGGACGACTATTTTTTCTGAGCCTGGGTTTGGATTGGTGCTTCCCACACCCAGGCTGATATAATTCATTGTAAAGTTTAGACATGGGTTGGTGGTTTAAATAGGTTAGTATGTAGTATTATTTGTTTGTGATGAAGAAAACATGATTTTAACCAGTCTTTATGTGTATATTATTAACCTGTGATTCTAAGTTGGGGGGTTAAAATAGCTCTGGTCCATAGCTCTAGTGCTTCCACTGCAAGGCAAAATCACAGAAGTAATGGAGCTATGGAGCAAAACTAGGGTTAAAATAGCTGAACCAGAACAAGACAATACAATGGACCTTTAGCTAAGCCCCGCCCTCTTGTCCACCCTAAGACACTTTCCAGCCGGGCTCATTCATTCCAATGTAAATATTATGGACTTTACACAATAAATACTGGTTTATTTTTGGAACCAGACCTTCCAAATCTCTTCCAAATCCACCAACAAGGTATGTCCTATGCAGTGGAAAAATGTGTGTGTGGTATTTATTTTTTAAAACAATGTTTTATCATATAGGAAAGCTATTGGTGGAGAGGTTTGTCTATCATATGTTATGCTTAGCTGTTATTGGACCATAGTAGTTTGGGGAGGGTGGTATCTAAAGGTTTATTGGACAATAGCAGTTTGGGAGGGGCTTAGCTAAAGGTCCATTAGACAGAGTATAAAAGCTGTAACGCTGTTACTAGTCACATAGTGCACTAGTCTAGGAATGGACAGCAGTTGACTGTAATGCTCAGAGCTGAACAGCAGGTGGCGCCAAAGCATTGCCTAGTCTGCATGCGTGTTCGCCATAAAACTACAAAAGAAAAACTACTGATTTACGTCATAATCCCTCGACCCATGGTGTGGAGGAGAAGGGCATGCCAATGTGTCCCCACTGAGCCATAAAAGAATATCATCATTACATTATATGATCAGATATAAAGTGTACTGCTATGTGGTGATCAATCATAATGATTCAGCGGGTTTTGACGTCGCGGTGGTTCGCGTGCGGGGTGGGGGTGTCTGTTGGAACGGTTCTGGGTCTGTCAGTGAGGTCTCCTTCCAGTGAGCAGCAGCAGGAGGACACCGGTGGTGGTGGTGGTGGAGCTGCTGCTGGTCTGCTGGGTCGCCTCCCTGTCCTCCCCATACCCAGCGTAGAGGCCACCTCCCCCTCCAAGGAGATGACGGTCAGTCTGTCATGATCTTTCTTTTATTATACTGTAAATTGATCATGCCTTACAGGGGCGGATCTAGGCATGGGTATTTCCCCAAATGGGAAATGTTACATCCCCCCGGATGCCTTATAGATCTGAAACGTGACTGTCATTATTATCATGACATGTGAAGCATGGCTAAAATGTGCCAAGGCTTAGAGCAAGAGGATTTAGAGCCGTGGACGACAGCTACTAGTAGTGTAAATCCACTTATTACACTTTCATTCCGAGGGGTAGAGTGTCAACCACAATTTGGCTAGCCAGTTCAAATCCGGGCTCCCACAGAAGAGTCAGTGTCCTTGAGCAAGACACTGAACCCCAAATCGCTCCTGATGTGCAGATTGGTAGTACTTTGCATGGTTTAAGCCGCCACAGGTGTATGAATGTGTGCATGAATTGGTGAATGTAATGCACTATGCAAAGCGCCTTGGATAAGAAAATGCTATATAAGTGTACTACAGTGTAGACTGCATGCAGTTTTGTTCCAAATTGAACTGTATTTATATTTTGAGAAAGTACATTCAGACATTCAGTTTTTTTTTAATATTGTTGATTTCATATATTGAAACTCATGCTGAATCATCATGAACCTGGGAGAACAATATTTCTTAAAAAGTAAAGACAGCATTCGATGCATAAACCAGATTCGTGCATGCATGCAGTCAATAAGACAAATTACAAGTTTATGTTAATTCTGTATAGGTTTCAATACAAGGCAATTTAAAACATGTTATACGCAAACCATTAAGAAGTGAGTATATAATGGTCATTGTTTTGGTCTGCATGCAGGTGTTCCAGGGGGGCGGGGCAGTAACAAAGTACGGCTTCCCCTCATTGGCCAACATCAAGACCAGAGAGTCCTATGTCACTTCCTATGACCCCCGCACGCGCACGGCATCCTGGGTAATAGAGCAGCTGAATCCCTCCACCATCACGGGACCTTCAAACAGGAACAACTGTGACTTCAAAGAAGATGACAGGTTATTATTATTATTTGTGGTATTGTTATTGTCATTACTGTTGCTACTAATAATAATAGTAATTCAATTCCATTAAGCATTTTGGGCTCCATTTTCATCACGAACCATTTTATCACCCTGTATCACTAAATTTCTTTGCCCTTTTTTACTACTTTGAAAAACATGTTTGAATACTTCCTATATTGACATGTTGTGAGCGTGTAGGCTGGCCATTTAAAATGTTGTTCAAAACAGTAAAAAGGTAAAGAAGTTTAGGCGCGAGGGGTTTAACGTGTGACAAAAATGGAAAATTGATGTATTTTCAATGTGCTTTTTCTCTTCTATTGGAGGACGTTTTTGTTGCTCAGTCTAAACTGTTGGTTGGTGGACTGTAATTCATGTGTTTTGACTTATTCCCAGCGTTCATGTGTACCACCGCTCGACCAACGCAGACTACCGGGGGAGTGGCTTCGACAGAGGGCACCTCGCTGCAGCAGGCAACCACAAGTGGAGCCAAAAGGCCATGGACGACACTTTCTACCTGAGCAACATTTCACCACAGGTAGGATCCATGTTAGGAGGATGCACCCACGCTGGGCAAGACCAGTGTGTGGACGTGCTGGAATCTGGCACAGTCGAAAACAAGGGCAGTGGCAGTCATCCTGTGTCGCCTCCTGTCCTCCTCTGCTCTAGAATCCCCATATGAACCAGAAGGCGTGGAACAATCTGGAGCAAATGTGTCGCTCACTGACCAAACAGTACCGCAACGTTTACGTCTGCACCGGACCGCTGTACCTGCCCAGGTACAGTACATCTAGCAAACTACACACCTGACCCGAAAGCTTGTGAATTTGACTTATTAATTATGCTTGGAATAATGATTGGATTGGAATGATGAATGAACATCAATGCATTGAAAGGGACAAAATCACATTGAATCAGAGCATTGGATTCTCTCACTCTCAGTAGTCATCTACTGACCCATACCAAGATCTCTGTAGGCTGCATGTTGGAGTGTTGGTGATCAAGGCTACAGTTTTTACAGCGGCAACGCTTGTTGTCCGACATTTCTAACCCTAAACCTAAATCTAACCTAACCCTAACCGGCTACGTAGAGCCCCTATGGGTCATCATGGAAACTCCTTTGGTCAACACGGCTGCAAGAATTAACGCTAAAACGGTCTTGACCGTGTGTGATCACTGTTGTGATCAAAATAACAGAATGCAGCTACCGAGATCTTGGTAGGTTACTAGTCAGCTGCTGAGAACATTCAATAGACCTTTTGGTAAGCCCCTCCCCAAACTGCTATGCTCCAATCACAGCAAAGCATAACATGTGATAGACAAACCTCTCCACCATTGATAAAAAAAAAAAAATGTTTCACACACACTATGCACACACGTGATTTGGAAGATATTTTGAAGGTCTAGTTCCAAAAGTAAACCAGTATTGGTACATTGGAATGAATGAGCCTGGCTGGAAAGTGTCCAAGGGTGGACAAGAGGGTGGGGCTTACCTAAATTCTCAGATTAAACGTGATTTTGAAGCGGGTTCAGGTTTATTGTGTGTGTGTGTGCGTGCGCGTGCGTGGTGTGTGTGCTTGTGTGCGTGCCTGCGTGCGTGTGTGTGTAGGCAAGAGCCTGATGGGAAACTGTACGTGAGGTACCAAGTGTTGGGACGAAACCACGTTGCAGTACCGACACACTTCTTCAAGGTAGGACTCCAGTTTTTATAACCACTCCCCTTTCACCAAGGATGACATTCGCTCAAATATCACTTTTCTTTCTTCTTTTTTTGACAATCCTCCATGATAATCCGTGAACCGCAGCTTTTGTTCGCTATTTGAGTGGCGGAGCCTTCATCCAATCACGATAGACAAGGCTTCCTCTGGCCATGGTGTGGGCCTTGGTGTATGTGTTGTTGGCTACAGTGTGTGTGTGTAGCCAACAGCTACACACTGTAGAGCCCAATGAATGCATGTGCACCTCTTGTTACCGTGGTAGATGATTTTTTCCAAATCACAGAATGCTTAATTGTCATACAAATAATCAAGATGAACTCAAATTGTTATTGGCCTCGAATTGGAAGACATGAATAAAAAAATAGATGCTATTATGATGAATTATTGTTGTTTGCTATTGTGTCCAGGTGTTGATTTTGGAGCGGTCAGAAGGGGTGGAGCTTCGTTCCTACATCATGCCCAACTCTCCCATCGACGAAAAGATCCCCCTGGAGCGCTTTCTGGTTCCCATAGAAACCATCGAGAGAGCTTCGGGGCTTCTGTTTGTCCCCAACATTATGAAGAGAACCAACACCCTGCAGGCCATCACGGCCAAATGAAACTACAAATCCCAGGAACCATCACACCACTACATACAGTAAAAGACTACGAATCTGTTACAGTCCATCCAGATGCCCTGAACCGAGACATACCGGAGAGACTGGTCAATATTTTGGACATAGCTCAGTACTCTGTTCAGAACTTCGGGTACCTTCTGACCCAGCCTCATCACCACCCCAGGAGGTGGGCCCTAATGTTTAATAATAATAACACTAATGGTAGAATTGAAGATGAGTGGCAGTTGTACATGGACTCTACCCCCCGCCCCCTCTCTCTCTTTCTTTCTCTCTCTTCCTGGAGACCTCTGAAAGATTCAATGTATTTATTTAATCATAAGATCTTGTTAATACATTTTTATACAACCCACGACAGTCTTAATCACATGGCTTGTAGAAATACCTGATCTTGCGAGCTCACAATAAGTAATGCTGTGTCACTGTGTAGATTATCTGTTTTCGCTGCATTGGCTTGAACAAATTAGGAGAATTTACAAACAAGTTGAAAATTTGAGAAAGGATTTCGACCCAACAACTGTTACTTCAAAGAATGTGGAAGTGGCGTATTGCTGACAAATAATACTTTGGTATTTTAATTTTGTCCATGCTCTTCACTCTGTCAACCGTTGCAACACTTTATCGTATAGTACTGTATGTCGAAAATTCTTGATTTTGACATTTTCCGAAATCCTCAAGAACGATGAAACACGACATACTATAGCATGTTGTCTGAGACCATGTACTATAGCCTGTCATTTGATTTCATCATTTTTCAGAAATCCTCAAAAACGACGGAAAACTGCTTGAGCATGCCAGGCAGGCATCTTGGCTCCCTGGATAAAGATTCTGCCTGGAAGTTTGAAGGCCCTGGTTCAAGTCCCAGATATTAAGCTGTGTTTCTTGTGAGCTAATGCAATCAACAGAGAAATTAAACCAGGAAATCTAGTAGCTTTTTTCTTTGTTTTTTCTTTGTGAAGAAATGTTTTGTAGTTTCTGAGTTATTTAACATAAACGTCTAATTCTCAATGTCAGTAACAGAAACGTTATTATGCTATTTGTTCTACATACTTACTCCTAGAAACCGCGCTTAAGGCTATTAACGTTCGTTTTACGGTGGACATGTTTGCCTGAAGAGGAATCTTTGAAATGTTTCATCCTTTTGGAAATATGAGGCTTTGAAATTTGAGAATTTTATAATGGGTTCAATGGAAGCTACTTAGTAGCTTCATAGTACATCTGGTTTGGTCTTCATTTGCCTTTGAGTAACAAAATTATGAAAAATGGCATACTATAGTATTTCTCTGAGACCATGAACTATAGCCTGTCTTTTTTTCCTCGATTTCGGCATTTTTGGAAAATCCTTGAAAATGCTGAAAAACGTCATACTATAGTTTGCCGTTTTTTTGTTTTTTGCGATTTCGACATTTTTCGAAAAGCCTAAAAACGGATGAAAAATGGCATACTATAGCATGTTCTCTGAGATCATGTACTATAGCCTGTTTTTTGTTTGTTTGTTTGTTTTTTCAAAATTCTCTATTCTCTTTTTTCGACAGACTGTATTATGTCGAAATTTGTTGATTTCGACACTTTTTGAAAATGCTGTGCAAGACTGTAAGGCTATAGCCTTGCGTTTTTGCCAGGTTTCGTCATTTTTTTAAAAAATCCTCAAAAATCCTCAAAACGATGAAAAACGTTAAGGCTATAGCCTTGCGTTTTTTCTAAATTTCTACACTTTTCGAAATCCTCAAAAATCCTCAAAAGGATGAAAAATGTCATGCTGTGCAAGACCGTAAGGCTATAGCCTTGCATTTTTTTGACATTTTTTGAAAAATAATGAAAACAATGGAAGCAAGCCTTTGGTGTTCTTATCGCTTTCTATTGGGATTTGGCATTTTGTGAGCTCACCAAGCATCCACCGTGGCTCACAGGATAGTTTGTGCCTGGAAATTTGTGTGCCCGGGTTCAAGTCCCAGATGTTGTATCGTGTTCATTGTCATCCAATGCAGTGAACTAAAACCAGTAATTCTAGTAGTTTTCTTTTTTTTCTTTGTGATTTTCATTAAAAATCAAAACAACTTACTATAGTACTGTAGTATGTCATGCAAAACCAAGTATAACCAGTATATCTTTCATTCACTTTTTATTTTGAAATGTTTTGTAGTTTCAGAGTTTTTTTTTAAACTTAAATATGCATTTTCAATGGCAGTAGCACAAACTTTATTATGCTATTCGTCCTACATACTTATACCTAGAAACCCCATTCATGGCAATTAACGTTCGTCTTATGGTGGACATGTTTGCCTGAAAAGGAATCGTTGAAATGTTTCGTTTTAGAAATATAGTGCTTCCAAATTTCAGATTTTTATAATGGGGAGCTTCAAGGGGGGTCAAAAAATCACGTTCACCTAGGAACTCCATTCAGACTGTTTTAGATTCAGCTTACAGTGAAGATACATGCTGGAACTTTTTACTTTAGAATGTTTTGAAGTTTCTGAGTTATTTAACTTAAACGCCCAATGCATTGTCAATGGCAAACTTTATTATTAGTCCTACATACTTACACATAGAACCCCCATTTAAAGCTATTTAGATTCATCTTAGGATGTTTGCCTGAAAAGGAATCTTTGAAATATTTCACCGTTTTGAAGATTTTTGAAGATTTTCAAAAAATGACAAAATCTGGCAAAAACAAAGGGCTATAGCCTTACAGTCTTGCACAGCATGCCATTTTTCATCGTTTTGAGGATTTTTGAGGATTTCGAAAAAAAATTTTGAAAAAACGCAAGGCTATAGCCTTACCGTTTTTCATCGTGTTGATGATTTTTGAAGAATTTCAAAAAATGACGAAATCTGGCAAAAATGCAAGGCTATAG
>CM076986.1:19596820-19702886 GCA_039105355.1 Benthosema pterotum
TAGTGATGTTTGGAGACTGTTGAACCCCACAGGGAGAGACTACACATTTTTTTCAAATTCCCATAGAAGTTTTTCTCGAATTGTGATATGTTTCTTTATCTAACTCCCTACTTCCTGCAGTCTTGTCATGCGCAATTGGAAATATATTGATTTCAGACCATGCCCAGGTGATGCTAGATTTGCTTCCATGTTATGAAATGATTAGAACACACAGATGGAGGCTTAATTCATCTTTGTTACAGGACCCAGTGTTTAGAGAGGATTTGAGGACACAAATTAAGACATACATTGAGATTAATGTTCCAACAGCGCCATCTGCCTGTATAGCATGGGATGCGATGAAAGCGGTCATCAGGGGATATATTATCCAGTATGCATCACATAGAAAAAAGAGAATAAGCTAAAATTAACGGAGTGGAAGAAAAAAGGTGAGGGGAGCTGAATCTAGATTGAAGCAACATGTGTCTCCTGAGAACTTAATGAATTAACACGGCTCAAGTACGAATATAACACTTTACTTTCCCAAAAAAGTTGAATTTCTTCTGTTTAGAGCAAGACAAACATATTTGAATCTGGAGACAAGGCAGGAAGGTTGCTAGCCAGGTATATCAAACAGAGACAGGCTAATTCATGTATTACAGCGGTGCACTCTCCGGGGGGAACCGTGACAAACCCGAAAGAGATTAACGTTACCTTCCGAGAGTTTTATTTGATTTATACACTTCACAGTGCTCAGCCTCAGATGAAGAGATAGTAGCATTTCTAGAGGATCTAGACCTTCCTAAGCTGAATAAAGAACACAAGACTCTCTGGACGGCCCTATCACAGAAACAGGAAATATATGACGTGATTAGAGATATGCCTACGGGTGAGGGCGCCCGGTCAAGACGGTTTTACGGCCGAATTTTTTAAATGCTACGCAGCTGATCTAATGCCACTCATGCAGGAGATGTTCACTGAATCCTTTAGAGAAGGCGCACTCCCGCTTCATTATCTGAAGCTATCATCACACTTATTCTTAAAAGGACAAAGACCCGTGCAATTGTGGGAGTTATAGACCTATTAGTTTATTTCTACGGACTGTAAAATCCCTCTAAAATCTTAGCTAATAGAATAAACAAAATAATCACTCTTCTAATACATCCGGATCAAGTTGGTTTCATCCGTAATCGCTCTTCCTCTGACAATATAAGACGCTTTCTAGATATTATGTGGGGCCGTCCGCAATGAGAGTTCACCTGTGGCGGCAATCTCGCTTGATGCCCAAAAAGCTTTTGATGTTTTAGAGATTAGATACATGTTTCACACTCTCAGGACATTCGGATTTGGTCCCAATTTCATGAGATGGCTAGAGGTTTTGTATAATAAACCAAAGGCGCAGTACAAAACAAATGGTAACATATCCTCATACTTTACATTGGTAGAGGGACACGGCAGGGTTCTGGACTTTCCCCGGCTCTCTTTGTCTGGCTCTAGAGCCATTAGCCACAGCTTTACGCAAGAACACTGGGTTCACTGGAGTTAGTTAAAATTGGTGATTATGAGCATAAGGACCATGCTCTACGCGGATGATTTATTGCTGACGGTGTCGGAGCGTCTACGTCCATACCTGCAATACTAAAAACAATTGATTCTTTTTCTAAATTATCAGGCTATAAAGTTAATTGGTCGAAGTCAGAGGCTCTGGCTTTGACTTCGTTTGCCCTAGATCGCTATTTCAGGAAGGGTCATTTCAGTGGCCCCGAGAGGGGTTTGAAGTATTTAGGTATCATCTTTCCCAGTTAAAATGGAGAGAGATAGTGGAAAGGAACTTTGACCCTTTGTTAAGGAAAATTTCCTTGGATACTGACAGATGGTCTTCATTATTTTTGTCTCTCTGGGGCAAGGTTAATGTATTTAAAGATGAACTGTGTGCCCAAGTTAAATTATTTACTCCAGTCACTCCCAATCGATGTGCCTAGAATGTACTTTAAACAGTTTGATAGAATTTGTACAAAGTTTCTATGGAATGGGAAACGGGCTCGTATGCGTTTAGCCAAACTTCAGCTCCCAGTGGAAAAAGGGAGGGCTTGGACTTCCCTATTATTGTTCTATCACCACGCCTTTAGTACAAGACACTTGGCTCACTGGGCTCTTCCCCCTGAGAGGGCACCGCCCTGGTATCATATTGAGAAATTGGAATTTTCCCCTCTTCCTCCTCTTATTGGATTATCACCAAAAAACATCCCCCCGGGCTCGGGCGCATCCTGTCATTTCCCACTTACAAGAAACTTGGAAAATCATCTGTCAGTTTTTTAGATTAATCCATACCTCAGTTCAGAATCAAGTATTTGGCGGAATCCAATCAAACTGCATATTAACAAAAGCTCCATTTTTATGGAAGGAATGGGTCAATAAGGGGATTCATTCTTTGGGTCAGCTATACAAAGAAGAGACTCTAAAATCATTTGACAACCTTGTTACAGAATTTGGCCTCCCCTAGATCTGCATTCTGGCAATACTTTGCAGTTAAGCACTTACTTTGTGGAGTATTTGGCTCACCCAGAACCCAACCTCCAGCATTCTGATCTGTTGCATGGAATTACCATGGTATTTGGTACGGGGCATGAGGCTTCATTTTATTATTCGAATATCTTTATTGAAAATGCCAAGGTACCCGGTTGTGTCAAAAACGTCATGGGGAGAGGGATTTAAATATAGATATTGGTGAAGAGGAGTGGGATGAAATCTGCAGAAACTCAACAAAAATGTCTAAAGATACAAGGATCAAATTGATTCAATTTAAAATTCTCAATCGCTTCTACTGGACGCCCTCACGGTTGCACAGACTGGGAATCAGGGACACTGCTGAATGCTGGAAGTGCAGGGATCCGTCTTCAGTGGGTACCTGGTTCACACCCTGTGGGATTGTCCTGTAATTGAGAGCTACTGGAAGCAGATTCATGATTGCATTTAAAAATATGATGGGTTTGATTTTTCCATTCTGCCCTAGGCTTTTATATACTCGGTGACCAAAACAGGGGCTCACTGTAGTTATGCAGATTTCATCCTCACAGTTATCATGATTGGCAGACAGGTCTTGATGAGGGGTTGGAAGGTGGCGGGTAGCCCTTCATTTCAGGAATGGTTTGTGGAAAATCGGTAAGGTAGCAGCATACGAGAAATGGCCTATAGGAGGTTAGATAGAACGGATAAAATACATTAACAAATGGGGGGCTATATAATGCATATGGCGGGAAGGGGGTACCAGTGTGGTGTGAGTGCAACATTTTCCTTGTCTTTCTTAAAAAAAAAATTATGACTATGTAAGTTGATGTTGACCAGGCTTAAAGGCATTCTGTATTTTTTTATTTTATTTTATTTTATTTTATTTTATTTTGTTTTTATGTTATTGTTGTGGTATGTTGCAATGCTTTGACTGCAAGGTCTATCTTAATTGTTTTAACAGTGAATGGCAGTGTATATTTTATTCTTTTTTATTATTTTTTCACTTTTTGTTTTTGTGTTGGAAACTGAAAATCAATAAAAAGTTTGAATCATAAAAAAAAAAAAAAAAAATGACGAAACCTGGCAAAAACGCAAGGCTATAGCCCATGGTCTTGCACAGCATGCTTTTTTTCATCGTTTTGAGGATTTTTGAGCATTTTGAGGATTTTCGAAAAATGTCGAAATTTTGAAAAAAAACGCAAGGCTATAGCCTTACGGTTTTTCATGATTTTGACGATTTTCAAAAAATGACGAAACCTGGCAAAAACGCAAGGCTATAGCCCATGGTCTTGCACAGCATGCTTTTTTTCATCGTTTTGAGGATTTTTGAGCATTTTGAGGATTTTCTGAAAACGTCGAAATTTTGAAAAAAACGCAAGGCTATAGCCTTACGGTTTTTCACGATTTTGACGATTTTCAAAAAATGACGAAACCTGGCAAAAACGCAAGGCTATAGCCCATGGTCTTGCACAGCATGCTTTTTTTCATCGTTTTGAGGATTTTTGAGCATTTTGAGGATTTTCGAAAAATGTCGAAATTTGAAAAAAACGCAAGGCTCTATCCCATGGTCTTGCACAGCATGCTTTTTTTTAATCATTTTGAGGATTTTTGAGCATTTTGAGGATTTTCGAAAAATGTCGAAATTTTGAAAAAAAAAAAAAAAAACGCAAGGCCTAGCCTTACGGTTTTTCATGATTTTGATGATTTTCAATTCAGACGAAACCTGGCAAAAACGCAAGGCTATAGCCCATGGTCTTGCACAGCATGCTTTTTTTCATCGTTTTGAGGATTTTTGAGCATTTTGAGGATTTTCGAAAAATGTCGAAATTTTGAAAAAAAACGCAAGGCTATAGCCTTACGTTTTTTTCACGATTTTGACGATTTTCAAAAAAATGACGAAACCTTTCAAAAACACAAGGCTATAGCTACGGTGCACACAGCATTTTTTTTTCATTTTTGAAGGATTTTTGGAGATTTTGTGGATTTTCGAAAAATGTCGAAATTTTGAAAAAAAACGCAAGGCTATAGCCTTACGTTTTTTCACGATTTTGACGATTTTCAAAAAATGACGAAACCTTTCAAAAACACAAGGCTATAGCCTACGGTCTTGCACAGCATGCTTTTTTTCATCGTTTTGAGGATTTTTGAGCATTTTGAGGATTTTCGAAAAATGTCGAAATTTTGAAAAAAACGCAAGGCTATAGCCTTACGTTTTTTCACGATTTTGACGATTTTCAAAAAATGACGAAACCTGGCAAAAACGCAAGGCTATAGCCTACGGTCTTGCACAGCATGCTTTTTTTCATCGTTTTGAGGATTTTTGAGGATTTTGAGGATTTTCGAAAAATGTCGAAATTTTGAAAAAAACGCAAGGCTATAGCCTTACGTTTTTTCACGATTTTGACGATTTTCAAAAAATGACGAAACCTGGCAAAAACGCAAGGCTATAGCCCACCATGGTCTTGCACACAGCATGCATGCTTTTTTTCATCATTTTGAGGATTTTTGAGCATTTGAGGATTTTCGAAAAAATGTCGAAATTTTGAAAAAAACGCAAGGGCTATAGCCTTACGGTTTTTCATGATTTTGATGATTTTCAAAAAATGACGAAACCTGGCAAAAACGCAAGGCTATAGCCCATTGTCTTGCACAGCATGCTTTTTTTCATCGTTTTGAGGATTTTTGAGCATTTTGAGGATTTCGAAAAAAAGGTCGAAATTTGAAAAAAACGCAAGGTATAGCCTTACGGTTTTTCAAGATTTTTTTAACGATTTTCAAAAAAATGACGAAACCTGGCAAAAACGCAAGGCTATAGCCTACGGTCTTGCACAGCATGCTTTTCTTCATCGTTTTGAGGATTTTGAGGATTTTCGAAAAATGTCGAAATTTTGAAAAAAACGCAAGGCTATAGCCTTACGGTTTTTCATGATTTTGACGACTTTCAAAAAATGACAAAACCTGGGCAAAACGCAAGGTTTTTATAGCTACGGTCTTGCACAGCATGCTTTTTTTCATCGTTTTGAGGATTTTTGAGCATTTGAGGTTTTTCTCAAAATGTCGAACTTTTTGAAAAAAACGCAAGGCTATAGCCTTACGGTTTTTCATGATTTTGACGATTTCAAAAAATGACGAAACCTGGCAAAAACGCAAGGCTATAGCCTACGGTCTTGCACAGCATGCTTTTTTTCATCGTTTTGAGGATTTTTGAGCATTTTGAGGATTTTTGAAAAATGTCGAAATTTTGAAAAAAAAACGCAAGGCTATAGCCTTACGGTTTTTCACGATTTTGACGATTTTCAAAAAATGACGAAACCTGGCAAAAACGCAAGGCTATAGCCCATGGTCTTGCACAGCATGCTTTTTTTCATCGTTTTGAGGATTTTTGAGCATTTTGAGGATTTTCGAAAAATGTCGAAATTTTGAAAAAAAAAAAAAAAAACGCAAGGCTATAGCCTTACGGTTTTTCATGATTTTGATGATTTTCAAAAAATGACGAAACCTGGCAAAAACGCAAGGCTATAGCCCATGGTCTTGCACAGCATGCTTTTTTTCATCGTTTTGAGGATTTTTGAGCATTTTGAGGATTTTCGAAAAATGTCGAAATTTTGAAAAAAACGCAAGGCTATAGCCTTACGTTTTTTCACGATTTTGACGATTTTCAAAAAATGACGAAACCTTTCAAAAACACAAGGCTATAGCCTACGGTCTTGCACAGCATGCTTTTTTTCATCGTTTTGAGGATTTTTGAGCATTTTGAGGATTTTCGAAAAATGTCGAAATTTTGAAAAAAACGCAAGGCTATAGCCTTACGTTTTTTCACGATTTTGACGATTTTCAAAAAATGACGAAACCTGGCAAAAACGCAAGGCTATAGCCTACGGTCTTGCACAGCATGCTTTTTTTCATCGTTTTGAGGATTTTTGAGGATTTTGAGGATTTTTCGAAAAATGTCAAACTTTTGAAAAAAAAACGCAAGGCTATAGCCTTACGTTTTTTTCACGATTTTGACGATTTTCAAAAAATGACGAAACCTGGCAAAAACGCAAGGCTATAGCCCATGGTCTTGCACAGCATGCTTTTTTTCATCATTTTGAGGATTTTTGAGCATTTTGAGGGATTTTTGAAAAATGTCGAAATTTTGAAAAAAACGCAAGGCTATAGCCTTACGGTTTTTCATGATTTTGATGATTTTCAAAAAATGACGAAACCTGGCAAAAACGCAAGGCTATAGCCCATGGTCTTGCACAGCATGCTTTTTTTCATCGTTTGAGGGATTTTTGAGCATTTTGAGGATTTTCGAAAAATGTCAAAATTTTGAAAAAAACGCAAGGCTATAGCCTTACGGTTTTTCAAGATTTTGACGATTTTCAAAAAATGACGAAACCTGGCAAAAACGCAAGGCTATAGCCTACGGTCTTGCACAGCATGCTTTTTTCATCGTTTTGAGGATTTTGAGGATTTTCGAAAAATGTCGAAATTTTGAAAAAAACGCAAGGCTATAGCCTTGCGGTTTTTCATGATTTTGACGATTTTCAAAAAATGACGAAACCTGGCAAAAACGCAAGGCTTTAGCCTACGGTCTTGCACAGCATGCTTTTTTTCATCGTTTTGAGGATTTTTGAGCATTTTGAGGATTTTCGAAAAATGTCGAAATTTTGAAAAAAAAAACGCAAGGCTATAGCCTTACGGTTTTTCATGATTTTGACGATTTTCAAAAAATGACGAAACCTGGCAAAAACGCAAGGCTATAGCCTACGGTCTTGCACAGCATGCTTTTTTTCATCGTTTTGAGGATTTTTGAGCATTTTGAGGATTTTCGAAAAATGTCGAAATTTTGAAAAAAACGCAAGGCTATAGCCTTACGTTTTTTCACGATTTTGACGATTTTCAAAAAATGACGAAACCTGGCAAAAACGCAAGGCTATAGCCTACGGTCTTGCACAGCATGCTTTTTTTCATCGTTTTGAGGATTTTTGAGGATTTTGAGGATTTTCGAAAAATGTCAAAATTTTGAAAAAAACGCAAGGCTATAGCCTTACGTTTTTTCACGATTTTGACGATTTTCAAAAAATGACGAAACCTGGCAAAAACGCAAGGCTATAGCCCATGGTCTTGCACAGCATGCTTTTTTTCATCGTTTTGAGGATTTTTGAGCATTTTGAGGATTTTCGAAAAATGTCGAAATTTTGAAAAAAACGCAAGGCTATAGCCTTACGGTTTTTCATGATTTTGACGATTTTCAAAAAATGACGAAACCTGGCAAAAACGCAAGGCTATAGCCCATGGTCTTGCACAGCATGCTTTTTTTCATCGTTTTGAGGATTTTTGAGCATTTTGAGGATTTTCGAAAAATGTCGAAATTTTGAAAAAAACGCAAGGCTATAGCCTTACGGTTTTTCAAGATTTTGACGATTTTCAAAAAATGACGAAACCTGGCAAAAACGCAAGGCTATAGCCTACGGTCTTGCACAGCATGCTTTTTTTCATCGTTTTGAGGATTTTGAGGATTTTCGAAAAATGTCGAAATTTTGAAAAAAACGCAAGGCTATAGCCTTACGGTTTTTCATGATTTTGACGATTTTCAAAAAATGACGAAACCTGGCAAAAACGCAAGGCTATAGCCTACGGTCTTGCACAGCATGCTTTTTTTCATCGTTTTGAGGATTTTTGAGCATTTTGAGGATTTTCGAAAAATGTCGAAATTTTGAAAAAAAAAAACGCAAGGCTATAGCCTTACGGTTTTTCATGATTTTGACGATTTTCAAAAAATGACGAAACCTGGCAAAAACGCAAGGCTATAGCCTACGGTCTTGCACAGCATGCTTTTTTTCATCGTTTTGAGGATTTTTGAGCATTTTGAGGATTTTCGAAAAATGTCGAAATTTTGAAAAAAACGCAAGGCTATAGCCTTACGGTTTTTCATGATTTTGACGATTTTCAAAAAATGACGAAACCTGGCAAAAACGCAAGGCTATAGCCCATGGTCTTGCACAGCATGCTTTTTTTCATCGTTTTGAGGATTTTTGAGCATTTTGAGGATTTTCGAAAAATGTCGAAATTTTGAGAAAAAAAACGCAAGGCTATAGCCTTACGTTTTTTCACGATTTTGACGATTTTCAAAAAATGACGAAACCTGGCAAAAACACAAGGCTATAGCCTACGGTCTTGCACAGCATGCTTTTTTTCATCGTTTTGAGGATTTTTGAGCATTTTGAGGATTTTCTCAAAATGTCGAAATTTTGAAAAAAAACGCAAGGCTATAGCCTTACGGTTTTTCATGATTTTGACGATTTTCAAAAAATGACGAAACCTGGCAAAAACGCAAGGCTATAGCCTACGGTCTTGCACAGCATGCTTTTTTTCATCGTTTTGAGGATTTTTGAGCATTTTGAGGATTTTTGAAAAATGTCGAAATTTTGAAAAAAAACGCAAGGCTATAGCCTTACGGTTTTTCATGATTTTGACGATTTTCAAAAAATGACGAAACCTGGCAAAAACGCAAGGCTATAGCCTACGGTCTTGCACAGCATGCTTTTTTTCATCGTTTTGAGGATTTTTGAGCATTTTGAGGATTTTCGAAAAATGTCGAAATTTTGAAAAAAACGCAAGGCTATAGCCTTACGTTTTTTCACGATTTTGACGATTTTAAAAAAATGACGAAACCTGGCAAAAACGCAAGGCTATAGCCTACGGTCTTGCACAGCATGCTTTTTTTCATCGTTTTGAGGATTTTTGAGCATTTTGAGGATTTTCGAAAAATGTCGAAATTTTGAAAAAAACGCAAGGCTATAGCCTTACGTTTTTTCACGATTTTGACGATTTTCAAAGAATGACGAAACCTGGCAAAAACGCAAGGCTATAGCCTACGGTCTTGCACAGCATGCTTTTTTTCATCGTTTTGAGGATTTTTGAGCATTTTGAGGATTTTCGAAAAATGTCGAAATTTTGAAAAAAAACGCAAGGCTATAGCCTTACGTTTTTTCACGATTTTGACGATTTTCAAAAAATGACGAAACCTGGCAAAAACGCAAGGCTATAGCCTACGGTCTTGCACAGCATGCTTTTTTTCATCGTTTTGAGGATTTTTGAGCATTTTGAGGATTTTCGAAAAATGTCGAAATTTTGAAAAAAACGCAAGGCTATAGCCTTACGGTTTTTCATGATTTTGACGATTTTCAAAAAATGACGAAACCTGGCAAAAACGCAAGGCTGTAGCCTACGGTCTTGCACAGCATGCTTTTTTTCATCGTTTTGAGGATTTTTGAGCATTTTGAGGATTTTCGAAAAATGTCGAAATTTTGAAAAAAACGCAAGGCTATAGCCTTACGGTTTTTCATGATTTTGACGATTTTCAAAAAATGACGAAACCTGGCAAAAACGCAAGGCTATAGCCCATGGTCTTGCACAGCATGCTTTTTTTCATCGTTTTGAGGATTTTTGAGCATTTTGAGGATTTTCGAAAAATGTCGAAATTTTGGAAAAAAAAACGCAAGGCTATAGCCTTACGTTTTTTCACGATTTTGACGATTTTCAAAAAATGACGAAACCTGGCAAAAACACAAGGCTATAGCCTACGGTCTTGCACAGCATGCTTTTTTTCATCGTTTTGAGGATTTTTGAGCATTTTGAGGATTTTCTCAAAATGTCGAAATTTTGAAAAAAACGCAAGGCTATAGCCTTACGGTTTTTCATGATTTTGACGATTTTCAAAAAATGACGAAACCTGGCAAAAACGCAAGGCTATAGCCTACGGTCTTGCACAGCATGCTTTTTTTCATCGTTTTGAGGATTTTTGAGCATTTTGAGGATTTTCGAAAAATGTCGAAATTTCGAAAAAAACGCAAGGCTTTACATTTTTTGGATTTTGACGATTTTGAAATGATGTGAAAAAAATAAGGCCTGGCAAAAACGCAAGGCTATAGCCTACGGTCTTGCACAGCATGCTTTTTTTCATCATTTTGAGGTTTTCATGATTTTTGAGGATTTTGAGGATTTTCAAAAAATGTCGAAATTTTGGAGAAAAAAAACGCAAGGCTATAGCCTTACGGTCTTGCACAGCATGCCGTTTTCATCGTTTTGAGGATTTTTGAGGATTTTCGAAAAAATGCCGAAATTTTGAGAAAAAAAGAAAAAATACCTAAGGCTATTTCCTCGTTTTTCATGATTTTGACGATTTTCAAAAAATGACAAAAACTGGCAAACGCAAGGCTATAGCCTTACGGTCTTGACAGCATGTTGTTTTTCATCGTTTTGAGGATTTTTGAGGATTTTCGAAAAAATCGAAAAAATTTCGAAATTTCGAGAAAAAAACGTTAATGGCCTTATGTTATTTACTCCTTTGAGATTTTCATCAAAAATGACAAAAAATGACAAAACTGGCAAACGCAAGCCATGGCTTACTCACGGTATTGCACAGCATGCTGTTTTTCATCGTTTTGAGGATTTTTGAGAATTTTCGAAATGTCGAATGTAATAAATTTCGAGAAAAAAAACGTAAGGCTATAGCCTTACGTTTTTTCATCGTTTTGAGGATTTTCCAAAAATGACAAAAAATGTCAAAACTGGCAAAAACGCAAGGCTATAGCCTTACGGTCTTGCACAGCATGCCGTTTTTCATCTTTTTTGAGGATTTTTGAGGATTTTCGAAAAAATGTCGAAATTTCGAGAAAAAAAAACATAAGGCTATAGCCTTACGTTTTTTCATCGTTTTGAGGATTTTCCAAAAATGACAAAAAATGACAAAACTGGCAAAAACGCAAGGCTATAGCCTTACGGTCTTGCACAGCATGCCGTTTTTCATCGTTTTGAGGATTTTTGAGGATTTTCGAAAAAATGTCGAAATTTCGAGAAAAAAATCGTAAGGCTATAGCCTTACGTTTTTTCATCGTTTTGAGGATTTTCCCAAAATGACAAAAAATGACAAAACTGGCAAACCGCAAGGCTATAGCCTTACGGTCTTGCACAGCATGCCGTTTTTCATCGTTTTGAGGATTTTTGAGGATTTTCGAAAAAATGTCAAAATTCGAGAGAAAAAAAACGTAAGGCTATAGCCTTACGTTTTTTCATCGTTTTGAGGATTTTCCAAAAATGACAAAAAATGACAAAACTGGCAAAAACGCAAGGCTATAGCCTTACGGTCTTGCACAGCATGCCGTTTTTCATCGTTTTGAGGATTTTTGAGGATTTTCGAAAAAATGTCGAAATTTCGAGAAAAAAATCGTAAGGCTATAGCCTTACGTTTTTTCATCGTTTTGAGGATTTTCCAATTTCAATTTCAATTCCATTTCTCACTCAAATCAGAAACAGTTAGACAGAACATAGCACAAGTGTCAACTAAGTTACCGTAACATAGTGTAACATAGTTGACGTAACATAGTAGACATATTTACTGTTTTCAGGTATAAAATCAACATGGCTGGCTATCACCCTACACCACATGGCATTTTTACAGAAAGATACTTCTAAATATTCGATATACAATTGATTTTTTTTTTTAAATTAAAGTTATTTATTATGAAACTGTAGTAACACTGTTGACATCTTAAAAGTTTACACCTGACTTTCACCCTACTTTATGTTAAATAACTAAAAAAGAGAAGATAACCCATACATGTGGCTATCCCAAACTTTTCATCAGGATGAAATGACATCAGGTGGAGCAGGTCATGTGATTTGGAAATAACACACCACCTTGGGAGGGGGTTTTGTGATGGGTAACTAGTTGACAGTGATTTCTCGGACACAGACAAAATGTGTTATTTTTCAGATTATATTTGATATATTCCAAAAAGAATCATATCTAACGGGATTATCTTAACTTCATTATAATAAAATGATAAAAATATTTTTTTATTCAATTCATTTAATTATTGTTTAACTAAATAGAAGGTGGTTGTTGTTACATTCGGACAGTTATTTAGTTGACATTTTAGTGATATTCAGCCATTTTGTATTAATAGGTGACTGTTTTCATAGTAAATGACTATGGTATTTGAAAAGACAAGATCATAATGAACATAAAAAGCTTTATTTTTTTTACTTTTAATGCAAACACATGCTAGATATATCCCATGGACATGAAAAGTCCCGCAATTTGATATTGACCCTATGATTGACCTTTTTGTTATTGTTGTTTAAAATTGCTTTAAAATGTTCTAGTTGATCTTGCACGGCCCATATAGTCCAGGCAAAATAGAGTTTCAAGTGGAATAAATTGTAACATGGGATTTTTCTTCACAGATCATTTCTTTGAGGTCTCCAGAACAACATACTAAAAGTCCCAAGAAATCCAAGTTGCGCAAATATGTTTAATTTCATAAAGTAATAAAATACATAGGCTCCAATGGAGCCCCCTTCCTATACAAACCCATTATAACTTAAAACTCCATTTTAACCATGATGGATTATTCAAAAACAACCCATCTTTTTTCTGGTGACTGATATTGTCCTCCTAATATGTGAGAGGGCAGTGGAATTTCATTTACAGGTTTCATTTATTTTTTAAAAAATATTCATTTCGGTGGGCATAACCATATATGGAGGCAGCTACATTTACCCATTATAACTTAAAACTCCATTTTAACCATGACGGATTATTCAAAAACAACCCATCTTTTTTCTGGTGACTGATATTGTCCTCCTAATACGTGAGAGGACCGTGGAATTTCATTCACAGGTTTCAGTTATTTTTTAAATATTGTTTTGGAAAAGGTAGCTGCCTCCATATCTGGGTATGCCCACCGAAATGAATATTTTTTAAAAAATAAATGAAACCTGTAAATGAAATTCCACTGCCCTCTCACATATTAGGAGTACAATATCAGTCACCAGAAAAAAGATGGGTTGTTTTTGAATAATCCATCATGGTTAAAATGGAGTTTTAAGTTATAATGGGTTTGTATAGGAAGGGGGCTCCATTGGAGCCTATGTATTTTATTACTTTATGAAATTAAACATATTTGCGCAACTTGGATTTCTTGGGACTTTTAGTATGTTGTTCTGGAGACTTCAAAGAAATGATCTGTGAAGAAAAATCCCATGTTACAATTTATTCCAATTTTAGGTAAAACATGAGCTAAAATTACTGGCCTAATAGGCCTATTTAGAATTACTTTAAATGGAAATTCCGCCCATTTTCAACATTTTACTGTACCTTAGGGATGTTGGCAAGTTAGGATGTTTCCTAAAGTGGAGGTCTGAAAGAAATCATTAACATGGTGAAACACAACTTGATGGCACCATCAAGTTGAAAGAAAAATATACACAGATTTTTTTTTCTCTCAGAAAAAATGTTGAAAATGGGTGGCATGCCCCTTTAAACTGTTCTAGTGTAATAAAAGCACAGTCATTTGTGGCAAAAATGCGATAGGTACATATCGAATTGAATCACAGCATAATCAAGAATCGCAATATGAATCGATTCAGAACCAAAATATTGATATTGTATCGTATCGTGAGGTAAGTGAATCGTCCCACCCCTAATGCCAAGATGACAGATTCACGTTGCGTGTACGATACATGCGATGGTTGTGCTACAACATACAAATCCATCCCCACTAACCCTAACAACCATAAAATGAGGTGTAGCCTATAATTTACCTGCAGTGGCAGTGTTGCCGCAGTTCACGCCGACACATTGCACGTATGGCGTAGATTATGCAGGTGCGTAAATCCCTATATTGATTGATTGATGGATTGACCGACCACCGTGAGAACAGACCAGGGCCGGATATAGAGGGGGGGGGGGGGGGGGGGGGGGGGCAGGGGTGGACAGAGCTCAACCAAATGTGCATACTGCCCACCCAATGAAAGGTAGCCTAATATCAGTGGTTTTCATCAGTGGTCTGGGCACCAGCAGTGGTTGAGAGAGGTCAAAGTGGTCCCCAGCTAAATGGTGAGAATTCATCATCTAAATTAGCCCAAGTCTACACAATCAGAGAATGTAGAAGATGAATGGTCATTTTGATCTGTAGGCTATGTTAATTGTTTCCCCAAATCCTTGTGGACAAAAGCAAAAAAAAAAAAAAAAAAAAAAAAAAAAAAAAAGGTAGTTTTGGGTCTGTGGGGCTAAAGCGTCCTCAAATGGTGGTCCGTGGATCAAATTCCGAATAAATACCACTGCTTCATATGAAAAACACTGGATTTGCCCACCCTGCCATTCTTCCAGCCCACCCTAGTAGGGCTGGCTAAATCCGGCCTTGAAACAGACTAGTGTGGCGTGAAACGCCAGTAAAACGAAACGCGCATTGCGTGAGAGTTGGGAGGCTTTTATTTGTCAATAAAGCCTGTTTAATTGAATTTAATCGAGAGAGAGATTCGAAAGAAGCAGATAGAATTATAGAACAGAAGTACAGAGAACAGAGCATGCAATATTAAAGACCTAACAGCAGAGGGCAGCACAAGATCATGACACAGGATCTCTGTTCAAAATGGAATTGGACACAATAATTTGATTAGTGTATAAACTAAATTACTCGACATTGAATGTAATAACGTTTTATATTGTGCTGTCGGGTAGAAACCTCTGATTTCCAATGTGACCGTTTTTGTTCCTAAACGAATGCCCTATGGCAGGGGTGGGCAATTATTTTTCCCAAGGGGCCAAATGAGATAGATAAAATATTGTGGAGGGCCAAGACTAAAGGCTGCCTGATATTAATTTAATTTCAAGATAAAAGTAAGAGTAAGACCAACCATTTTGACACCAGGGCCCTCTATTTATTCAGCATTTGAGCCACCATTTGATGACATTTTAGCCCCACAGATCCCAAAAATTAAGATTTTTTTTGCTTTTGTCCACAATTCCAGGCTGGAGTTCACAAACAAAACAGGCAAACATACATCAAATTGACCATTCTTTTACATTCTCTGATTGTGTAGACTTGGGCTAATTCACATGATGAATATTTTAACTCTTGATCTTGATCACGGTGTCATTTTGAGCTTGTCCATCTGCCACTTTGCAATTTTCTTTAAACTAAGGTTTGGGCCCATGAGGTTTCCAACCAACACGATATTACAATACCGTAGTAAACGCTTTCATAATCATGTTTAAAGCAGCAATGAAGCTTTAGGAATTAAAACTCTAAACAACTTGATACATTCATGGTTAAATAAAATTGTTTTATTAAACACTTAATCAATAAAAATGAACTTAAATGTTATAAAATAATCTCAAATTACAGAATTATACAAATTATGACTGCTATTTAAACTTGTTTGGACGTAGAAAAATAGAAAGGCACTGTGCAGTAAATCCTGCCGAGCAGTATACAAAACGCCATATTAAGACAAAAGAACAAAAATTACCAATGTGAGTTGGAGCATCTATTAAGAAAATAAACATATATACAGTACTGGGGATTGTGTTAAAGGACAACTTTGTTTTTTGTTTTTCAACCAAGGTTCATGTTAATTCAGTTATTAGAGAAAGTAAAAGATGAGTTTTAGGGATTTCATCTGTTTTTGACAGGGGCAGGGGCATTTCGAACATGGTCCTAGTAAATAAGTATTTGTTTACAAAATTTTAACAAACACTAAAATCCTTACAACATAAGAAAGCAGCAAATTAAAACAAAATGAGCAAAACAAAATTATTTTCTCTACTAACAACATGAATCTTGGTTGAAAAAAAAAAGTTGTTCTTTAAGGCTTACTACTACTAATAATAATAATAATGAAAGCCCCATTCTCTATCGTGTGAAGACAATCTTGATATCTCCTTACCCTGCCAAAATCGGAGTACTGGAAAGGCAAATTGCAACCGACAAATCATTAACATTTCACTCAATGTGTAGGAACATTGGAGCAGCTTATGACTGGAAGGAGTGTGAAAGATACAGATTCTAATCCTGGGAATACAATATAGTTTTATAAATTGTATGATTATTGTAAGATGTGGGGGCTGCAAGCAAGAACTCCTATGTGCTAAATACCAGCAAACAACAAAGCCAACAAAAAGTGTCACCATCTGAAGGACCCTTGGGATCCATTTTTTAAAGATGGAGTGTCGTGAGTCTTTGCTCTTTTTTCTGTTTTGTATACGTATATGGAGTTGACATTACTCTAGGTGTGGTTAGTATTAGGGTTGTCTGGATCCTATCACGTGACCGGAAATGGGGTCTAATAATGTAATTCTCAAATGATTGGAATATAGCACTAATGTGTTCTATAAAAAAAAAACACAAGATTGTGGAAAATCGGTATCGGACGATACTCAAAATAAAAGAATCAGGACATCCCAATTTAGAATATTGAACTAGGTCTAGGACTATATATTCTCTGTGTATTTTTGGTTTCTAGCTGAGGGTGTAACTCCAGTCCGGGTGAACATGTCCACATAGAAACGTAGTTTTAACACCTATGTACACTTTTTTTGTATTAATCATAGTACCTGATCATGTTTTGTTGGGGAGGGGGGCACAGCACTCCATCTTTAAGTAGCAGTCCTCTTATGAACATGTACAGTATGTACAGTAGAAACAACTGTCCCCAAAACAATATTATTAACAGGTTTTAAAAACCTCTATGCCAATAAATTACAGCAAAAACATTCAATAGGTGGAATTAGGGCAGACAGACATCGTGTAACACTGAAATGAGAGAAACTCTACTAAAGAGATAGACAGTATAAGCATTCCGTAGTTTGAGAGAGAACAGATTGGTTAGAAATAGTTTATTCTTTGTTAATCTCTTAACATGGAAAACGACTTCTTGAGATACATTCTTTGCTAATCCAACCCACAAATCATTTCCTTGCATTGTGAGTTCTGGGAAATCCAGACATTGATTGATAGCAGCCATTTTGGTGGTGCTTTCTCCTCTTTTCTTGTCTCTCTCTCTACCGTGCAAATTCAAACTTGAAGTTAAGTAGCTCATACCAGAATTCAAACAGAAAATCCCTTTTCACTGTGTTTTCGGGACCAATCTCTTCTTTGGCATCCAGACTTGTGCCTCCATTTGTGACTTGACACCTGTGCAAATCAATCAAATCCATTTGAGGGGTTCACTTATTGCAGTGGTCACAGTAAATAATAGCTCTAATATAATTTCCATCAGGTCCTTCAATGCTGACATTACAGGAACCCGTGTTCATCAAGTCCTTTTGGAGTTACAGGGTTCCATTTTGCAGTAGTTTTACATGTAGAATAACCTGGAAAAGTAGAGAGGAAAAAGTGAATGAATTATCATCTGTAATAATATAATCATCATTGTGACAGCTGCCAGAACATTTGGTGCTCTGGAACATTGATTATTACTCGCGTGAACGGAGCGGGCGCAATGTAAGCGATCGATGCGTGGTAATTGGGACCTCAATTACGTCATCAGCCAAGGAGAGGGGTGAGATTGAGAAGGTTGGAACGGCCAGAGGAGAGGATGGGGACCATGACGTAATGGTGGTTGAGAATAATAGGGAGTCTTATTAAAATGTCTTTCAATTGAGAAATTCGAAAGATTATGTAATGAAGCAGGGGTGGCCTGGGCATGAGGGGGCAATGCCCCCCCTAAATGCCCAGTCTGCCCCACCAAACACGATGGCATGCAAAACAACCCAAGCCATTTCAAATTAAAGTGCTTATATTTAAAATGATGAATGAATGAAATGAAATACTAATACTGCTACAAACTAACTACAGTTGTGGCACCACTAAACCAACAGCATTTCATCATTGAAAGCAGAAAACTCTCAGTCAGACCTTTAGCTTTATGCATGGTGGTGCGTGTCTGTTGCAACTTCAATAACAGCTGATGTTATTATTGATGCTTAATTGCCTAATAAACGTCTGTAACCTAACATTTTTTGTCATGTACAATGTCAAAGCTTGCTGCAACCACCTCAATATGTGGTCACGCATTGTGACATGTCACAATGCCATAAATGTCCGTCTCCATATACTGTATTAACCCTAACACAGTATATGAGCTAACCCATATACTGTACTGACCTCATCTAACCCTGGATAACCATACATGGAAGAAGACTGGATCATCACATAGATCTACATACATATAATAACCAGTACGAAATTCATTCCATATGTTGATTTGACCCACCCATGCCAAAGCGCCAGCACTCGCACAGCAGGTTGCTGGCTGGCGTCACGTTGAAAAAAGAAATTACACTGTCTTTATACAATACTTGGTTTATATTAGAGTTTGTTTAAAAGTCCATATGACAATTTCTGAAGGCCAGACGTTGAAATAAGAATGTGAAAATAGTAGTCACAGTACAACTCTATAGTACACAGTACAAACTCCTTGAGAGGATTCCAGGTGGTCCCCAGCTAAATGATGGACAGTTGGTAACCTAATGGACCCTTATAGATCTGTAACTCTTGAGAGCGTTAAAATTAACTTTTCATTTTACACTCTCAAGAGTTAAATGAAGAATAACTATTGGGCCCTGGTATGAAAAAGGTTGAAAAACACTGCTATAGTACATGATATTTCTTTCCATACCTGATTCTGATCTGCTTTTGGGTGGCTCTGGTGACTGGACCTCCGGCACTGAAAGCCCCTTCTCTTCAGCGTCACTTTCCCCTGACAAAGCGCGTTGCTCTGCTTTCGAGTCCGTCATCATGTACAAGGCAGGCCGCTTATGGTATTTGGCCCGATAAGTGTCCGTCATACAGTTATCCACAGAAAAGTATGTGGTGGGAAGAACCATTTCCGTTGGAGAGGGGGAGTCAATGTGCTCATCGTTCCCCAGCTTGGGACTGGGAAACCTCTCTTCACTCTCGCTGGCGGACAGATCGTTTCTGTCCTGATCCGAGGAGCCCGACTTGGAGCTGGCGTCCGAGGACAGCTTGTGCTCGGGAGGTGTCTCGATCCACCGACGAAGGTGGGAGTGTGAGAGGGAGGAGAGGTTACTCGAGGGCCTGTTTAGGGAGATTGTTCGCAACGGCACCGCCGATGGTTGTGGGTGAGTGCCTGGCGTGTCGTTGTATCCATGGCCATAGGTCTTGGGGGGTAAAGGAGGTGCTACGTTATTGTGATTGTGCATGAACGGCTCCCCGTGGGTCCTGATTTCTTCTTGCTCAGAGAAGGGACAGGCAAGATCGTCAGAGCTGTTCCACTCGGAGCTGCTGGTCTTGGGCATGTATGGTGGCACGGGGCTAACAGGGCTGCCGTCGACATTCTCCTCCCGTTCACTATCAACACCATCCATCTTCTCCAGGACTCCGGGAGTGTATCGGAATGCTCTCCCTCTGTTGCAAGATTACAGATTACATTAATGATTATCTGTGAGGACTGCAAACGCAAAGGAAACTGTCACCATTTAAGCAAAAACATACATGTTAATAACTTTTAGAAGTCTTCCCTGAGGGTCTTTATGTACTGTATGTAATACTGTATGTGATTTTAGATATTTTAGTTTTCAGCAGGTATCCCAGTGTCTCTGATGTCATGTGGCTTCACCGCCCGTGTCACTTCGCGCCACGGGCGATGAAGCTGCACCCATACCATTTTTGGTTACGGGATTTTTATTAGGCAATTAAGCATCAATAATAACATCAGTTGTTGCAACAGACACGCAGCATGCATAAAGCTAATGGTCTGACTCAGGGAGTTTTCTGTTTTCAATGATGCGGTCGGTTTAGTGGTGACACAGCTGTAGTTAGTTAGTAGCAGTAGTATTGTTTCAAATCATTTTCAATACAAGCACTTTAATTTGAAATATCTTGGGCTGTTTTGCATGCCGTCGTGTGGGCATTTAGGGGGGCATTGCCTAGATCCGCCCCTGCTTCCTGACTAAACACTGGGCAAAAATATCTAGAACCACATATTGCACACAAAGACTCCGAGGAAAGTCTCCTAAATCTTGTCAACATCATTAACATTTATGTTTTTTGCATAAATGGTGAAGTGTCCTATTAATTACATTAATAGAAACAGTGTTTTTTGTTACCTTTGTAAACATGGACTAGATTTGAGGTTTGCATCTTGTAGATCTGGAGATGTCCTTCCGTATTCACCTGGATAACACAAATGACAGATATCATCACACTGGTTAATACATTACAGCTCATTATTGCCAGACCAACATAACTAAACCAAAAAGGCCTGTGTAAAGTTCCTAATTCCTGTAAGACAAAGAAAACTATTTACTTTGAGTGCCAGAGATGCAGTGTTTTTCTGTTTTCTAGCACAGACATGTTACCTAACAGGGGTCATGGCAAGGGCCCGTGTCTGGCACTGGGGGGGGGGGGGGGGGGGGTAGATAGCCAGTTTGGCGGACCGCCCTAAGGCCCCCTGGGCACCACTCTGACTGTCTGATCCAACAGCTAAAAGGGAGGCCTCCTCAAAGGGATGTTGGGTTCACAACTTCACATGAAGGGCCTGCTAGGATTTAGTTAGCAACGCAAGACTGATGACACTCTACGAACCCTACCCACGCAAGGGGAAGAGAAAACGTCAATTTTTCCTAGACATTTTATTTCTGTGTTTCATTGTTTCTGTTATACAGCATATCAAGTATCACTATCAACCCATCCATCTACATGTGATTGGATGGTATCGGGTCATTAGACTAAGTCAGTGGATTAAGTTGCTACGCCGGGATAATACATGAAGGTGAAAAGGTGGCCAAACAAAAGCAAATCCCCAAAGCTGGTGGCATCGGCGTGATTTGTAAGGCTTGAGACAGACAACAGCTGACTAATGGGGCAAGGAAGAGAGTGAGTGGCTAAGGACCATCTGTGATGTGTCAGCACAACCCTCCCCATTTTGCACTCTCCGGGAGCATTAGTGACTAAATCCTTTCTGCTGGCATGCAATTACAGTATGCAAGGGTCAGACTCTAGAACCCCTCCCCTGCACTGACTTGCTGTGTGTTTAAGCTTCTAAAGTCCATGTGGCGGTTCACTATTTGATGCAGATGGATGTCAGAGTCAGCAAACGATTTTTTTTAACAATGACTCCTAAAAAAAGACAAAGTAAGATGGCATTTGCAAGGCATGTACCGTGCCATTGCTCCTCAGCAAATCCCCCAGTCGCAAACGACGTTGTTGCCAAGACAAAGCTTGGGAGGGATAAAGGACTGTTGTATTAGAACTGCTAGTTGGTCAGGAAGCTGCATGTTGCAGTTGAGACGATGTCGACGCTGGCAACAAAACCCATTCTGTATGATTCAGTGCTAAGCGAGACTAATTGCTGTTCATACGCAGGGGAACATGGGGAGTTAGACCAATCAGTGTGTCCTACAGCTGGTGTTTGAAGTGAACATCATATTTGTCAGTCTATTACTTTGCTTTGAATCAAAGCCTCTATAACATTTAGACAGCCATAATATCTTATCTACACTTTATGACTAAACATACAACTATGATACAGGGGTGTATGTTAAATTAAATAACAATGCAAACGTCCCACAACAGGGAGTGAAGGACAATGATCGAAACCATGTAGGGCCCTTCCTCCAAGGAGCATGCATGGCTTGAGTAATGTAGATACTACTGTAGCGTGCAGCAAGATCAGGTTTTCTTCATATTTGACACGGTCATCCTTCGTCCTTCGAGCCACAGACTTAATTTCATAGCGCAACACACACAGCAGAGCAGTGCAAAAAACATACAACCCATATATAGAAGGATTAAAAAAGGTTCCATGCTGTGTGCTGCAGTGTGCACAGCTATATATTTAGCTTTTAAAAAAGTGATGGATGTGGAGATACCGTTTCTGGGAGCATAAATCACACAGTGGCCTTTGATCTCATTCCAGCAGATGCTACTTTATGGGTTATGGCCGCCAAAAGAGACACCTGTTAGTTGGACCGATATGATCTGTTGGTCAGTTAATCATGTGACTTAATGACGGAGGGAAAGCATTTTAACCCTTTTGATTAGCACTTGCCAGAGCCTTAAAAGGACGGCTTCGTCCATTTCCTATCTCCATCGGTGCTCACAAATATCCATGATAATATAGTGTTTTTTGTCATACTCTAAAGTACCCTAAAGTACGATCAGGGATCAGGGGAGCAAGATATTTCCCTAAATCTTTCTGATGTTTTGGAAAATAGCAATGTAGTTTAGACAAATGACACGGTTGTTGAAAGGCTTTTGAATATTTGTTGATTAACAGAATAAGACACCTGCACACAACTGCCAAGTCAGGATTTGCAGTGCTCCACTTCCTGCTGATTTGCAATCCTTAAAATTCTTGAACATCAATCATGTCCTCAATGCAATTCAGTTCTGAATGCAGGACTCCGCTAAGTGAGGAGAAAAAGAGAACCAAAGCCAAATGAAAATTGTTCGCATTTTTTTTTAGAAAGTGATCAAAAGCTATTTGGTAGCTTCAAAATTAAGTCCCTGTTACTATCCTGTATGTTGCCAAATGGTATGAAGTGAGTTTCTTGCTTAATGTTGATGTGTAAATAAATTGAGCGGAGAAAAAAAAGGTTTGATAATTTGTAAAAGTCACCAGAGTCTGACAAAGATTAAACAGAGACCATGTGCATGCACATTAATACACTGAACGTGTACAGTAATTACTGTGAGTGGTAAGAAACTAAGCCATTAACCCCATTGGCACGATAATTTACCGTATATATCAAAATGATCACATTTTGATTGAATCACCCCTCTCTTAAACCGAATCACCCCCCCTTGGGGGTGATTCTAGCTTGTACAGGTTTAGTCATGGCCTAAGCCAAAGAAGATTAAGTAAAAAAAAAAAAAGGTACTATACATTTGGACTCATTCCAAAGCATTAACACTTGGGTTAGCACATCAGTCACCAGCTTGTTAAGTGGCATCAATGGGTCCTCTAAGCCTGGCCGCATTATAGTCCAGCTCTCAACACAATGGACTCATCCACAGACATCCACACCACAAATGCCTGTGTGCGCGCACATTACCGCCATGGATATCATGAACACGCTTTATCCCATGGTGAAGTCTAATAATTCCTCATAACAGCTTTTTTTCTGTTTTTTTTTATGAAACCTCTATTCTGGCTTAAGTAGATTTAAAGTCAGGCTGTAAAACATAAAAGCATATGTAAAATGCTTTGCTACCGAACAAGAAGACAGAGGAATTTTTCCGTTCAGGCATCATAGCTGGGGCACTTTCTCAAGCACGTCGATGTGGACATATTCACTGCCCACTTGAATATCTTCAGCATATCTCACGCAGTTATAAAGGGTTGATTTACAGGCTCACAACGTGTCACATTGCAATTCATTGTGAATGTGGTTATTATTTATTTATTTGTTTGCCCAAAAAGGGATTCCAGGGTTATTAATGTGGTATATAAAAAGTGTTTTAGTGTAGCAGTGGAATCTTCGCTGACGTCGCTGGCAGAGCAGCCCATGCCAGTGAGCGAGAGCTCAACTCCAGCCAGACATTTGTTGCAGTTTGTCAATACAAGCAGTGGTGGAAAAGGTACTTTTACTTAACCCTATAACGACTATTTTAATTAATATTCATTTTGACAATCTAGTTGCTGACATACTTGGCGTGTAAGGTTGATTTGTCTAAAAGGAAACATTTCTAGGCGATTAGCTTTTTTGTCAGGCCAATCACCTAAAAATGATCTGTATGTCCATCGCTGGTCATAATCTAACCTTGGCACTATCCCCGCAGCAATACAGCTTGACTTAACTCATATATGATAAATAATAAACACAATCGCAGCAATCAAGACCAACCGGCACATCATGATGATGCCGAAATCTCACAGACGTTATATGACCCTAATGAACTGGAAGAAGCTATTCTATGATTTTTCCGTTGCAATGGGCCACTTTTTGGTTATAGTTATATAGCACATAATAGATAACGCAGGACCTATTTGGAATTATATAAGTTATTTGAATGGGAACAATTTGATAAATAAAAAAATATGAAAATCACTGGCCAGCAATGGATACCAGGTCAAGTACGTCCTCGGCCAAAGTGGGATCAAGAGGGATCAAGAGGGAAAAATGGCAGCTGGGTGGCACCATGACCCCACTTTTAGGTCATTGCTGCAAAGGTCAATCAAGATAAATGATCACACAATTACTGCGCAAGTTCCACAAGAACATAATGCATCTATAATGCAGGGAGGGGTCTTTCCTACAGCATCTACTCAAGTCGGCTCACTACTCACCTTGCATCAGATTACATATCAAGAGATTCACAACTCAAATAAAGAAGGAAAAGAAAATGAAATATATTGTGTTTCCTTTGGCCTTTATGAGTCCATGCTAACAATAGGTATGTGGTAATGATGCTGGACTTGCAGGTGAAAGCGATGCATACCGTAGGTAGTTCGGAGAATGGTGTGTGCGTGCGTGTGTTGCCCGACAGCCATTAACTTGGCTGATGAAAAAGGTCAGGGCCAGTAAATGAGGAGCGAGAGTACATACATTTCCATACAATATCCATTCCTTCCACCAGGCTCTGACCTTACTGATTGAACCATAAATCAAGCAAATGACCCAGTAATATCTTAATGTGTCTAGTCTGTACAATACATGGAAGTCCACAGGGCAGAGGAACTTGACAGGAGCAGAATTATTCTTTGTAACCGATGGTCTCTTTTCCTGTAGAGAAATACTTTGAAAATCAGTCACTCCTGATTTGAAAAAAAGAATGACCAACTGGTTTGACTTGTCAAACTTGCTACTAATAAAACCATAAAACGATTAGTAATAAATAGCTCTGGGACTGTGCATATTAACTTTTTCCAGATATCTGTCCAATGATTAAATACGAAATTAAACAGGCGTTCGTCACAGCTGCTGAACAACGTAAGTAACCTTTACCTTCCCACTACATATCTGTTATGTAGGCATTCATTGGAAAACAAATGAAACAAATTTGAACCATAAGGGTTTGCTATACAGCTCCCTCAATTTCCAATAATACCCATTCTAAACGCTCGAGAAATGAATGAAGTAAAGTCATATTTGAAGTGCCAACTCATTTCTTGGCCATGTGTGTTTTTGCAACCAATGAAGAGCTCTGGTCCACCCCCATATTATTTGTTTGTTTGAGAACCACTGCATTATAAGTAAGTAGTCTCTTACCATAGGAAAATGCGGAGTGCAAAATATCTGCTTCTGAATCGTCACTTCTCTGAGAATATGGATCCCTAAAAAAGAAATTAAACAAATTAGTAGATTGCTTTAAAAGGGGATAGTTCAATGAAAAGACATCACCTATAATGTAATGACCAGCAGAGTTTCCCTGTTTCTCTCTATAGGGAACCACTGTTTCTCAAATAAAATTATTAAATTAAATCAACATAAAAAGGTTCTTGCTGAACTATCCCTTTAAGAAGGCCTTTCATCATATGTAATTCAACACAATCAATCTGTAATCAATCCTTGACATCCATATTTTCACACTACAAATGTTTTAAGGAATTTAATATGGCTTTGCTTTGTATGTGGTAAAAAAAGGAAATAAGCCCTCATTTCTTGAGACATTTTAGCTGGATTTGTTTTTACAACTGTAAATGGCTAACAATAATGTAATGTGATATCAATCCCTGCAGTATAGAACACATCGATACATCTCATTGTCAAAACTAGTGCCTTTCTATTAAGAAAATGTTTTTTTTTTTTTTGGGTTATATTTGAGCAACATTAAAGTGCTACAAAGTAGGGAGTTAAGTTACGGGGGGAAAATAAATAAATATGAAGATAAATGGTTACTGCCTGACAGCAACTACAGTTTAGTCCCCCAAAAGTAAAAAATAAACAAAGAATTCACTATCAAGCTAACTCTACAACAAGCTACTCTCAAGGGACAGGGCTGTGTAGCGTACAAGTGGTTAAGCCAAAGTCAGCCGCCTCTATCCTGCATGCTCATCAGGCTCATCAGCCTTATGTGAACTTTTATTGAAATGTTAAATAGTTCTACAGTCCGATAATAAAGGCTGCTAGAGGCTCGTTTGCACAGTTATGGGAATCTTCCCGTCTCTGGGGAAGTGGAAGTGATGAAACGAGAATAAATTATAACACTATAAAAGTGAGGCAGATAAATTACTTTGTTGCGTTCTTTCTCCTCATAAAAGTGTTATCTCGAACTGAGGTATGCCATGGAAAGAAAACATTGAAAAACAATGTTTTGAACTGTATTGATTACTATGAGAGTACAGAAATGTTTTCATCATGTTTTCTTCTTTTTATTTTTTTAACTAAATTATCACACCACCTTTATAGTCAAACAGATTTCTTTGTACCGTTTAATAATGGAAGCTCAGCTGATGCTCAAAATATATGGGATGCCTTTCAGACAAACAATCAAATAACCTGTATAACACATCAAATGATAAACTGTACCTTATACGATGTAGCTCAGGAATAGGCCTAAGGTCTTTGGATGACAGGTTATCCACCACAGGAGAGTCAAGGGTCGCGGAGCCATTGCTGAGTCTATCACTGCTTTCATATCCAGACTCGGTCCTCTGGATCTTCCAGTTGTCCGTGCGAACTTTAAGAGTGGCCACGCCCTTCGACCTGTCCTTGTCGCTGTAGCCGCCGCGGCTGTCCGAGTCCAGAGAGCTGCGGCTGCCGCCCGTCTCGTGCCTCTGCTCGTCCTCGTAAATGGTCATGAGGCTCTTGGGCTTGCGCTCCTCTCGTCCTCCCGCCCACGCCGCCGGGTCCCTGTCACGATCTTGCTCTCGATCTCGCGTGGGCGACTCGCTGCTGGGCCTTCTCCTGGGACTGTGCTGCCTTCGCTCCGGGCTCACCACGCTGCCGGCACCACTTATCACACTGTCCACGTTCAGCGCTTCCCGCATGGGCTTCCACGGGCGACTGGGCCTGCTGTTGCTGCTGCCGCGGCTGGAGGGACGTTCCCGTGAGTCCTGGCTGCTGTCCGTGTCGTAGCCGTTGGAGTGGTGGTCGAGCCTCCGGCTGTAGTGGCCGCCGCTGGGCACGGCGGGAGGCGCTTGAACCCTCGAGTGGGAGCGATGGGTTTCGTGGGAAGATCGGCCGCCCATGTGAGGTGTCCGCTCGGGCCGGATGGGACCTTTGCCCTGGCTGGCGTAGAGTCGAGTGTCCAGGTACTGCTTGAAGCCGTTCTCTGGAGGGGAGGCGGAGCGCGAGTAGGGCCGGTCCTGGACTGGATCTAGGGCAATGAAAAATATGTTTCATTAAAGCTTAACCAACAGCACACGCCCTCTAATTTACCAGAGGTTTCATGACACCATGCAGTCAAAAGACTGCATTAATACCGCAATGCAGCTAAAAATCTGTCAATTATTATTTAGATTTTTATTGTTATTTGATCAAAGCATGACGGATATGGAGAAACAAGGGACCTTTAGGGGTCAAAGTACCGGTAATCAAACCAGGTAATGAGAAAGGTCACTTTCTCTGCAAAGCAGTACTTTTTGGCTGGTACTCTCTCTCTCCTGCTGTGTACCACGTAAAAGCAGCCAAAGATACAAAGCCTTAGTTGCTACAAAACAACAGCAGGCGGTGGGGGGGTCACAACAGGGTTTCTTGACATTTAACTGGGATCTCTGAATTTGAGAGGAAGGTGTAAATAATGATCAGTGGGAAGCTGCTTTCCTCTCGTCTGTGTGTCCTCTCTGTAGCCAGGTTTCCATAAGCCCGATTTTTGCACAAAAACAGCTCTTGCGAAGAGAATGTTGAATGGAAACACTTCAAAATGCGAAGCATTTTGCGCAAAAATACTTTTTCCGCTGAAAGGTGGCGGATTTTGGAGCGTATCAAAGTCTAATGCGCAAATAGGGCATGGAAACAGCTTGCGAAAACACTTCTAATTGGAAAGCACTGGACACGCATTATAGCGCATTTGAAGAGTTCTGGTCTGCCGATGAGAGCATTATTAATGTAAGTTATATTTATACAAAACCGCTCAAAACGGACGAGGCCCGTGCACGCAGACATCCAAGGGGACTCTCTGCACGTCCCTGGCCAAAATGTAATCGTACAGACTCCCATCGCATTTATTCATGAATGTCGCAGGACAGCTACAGGTCCTATATTTACAGTAGCCTATCTGTATCATCATGGTAGCTGCTGAAGATATGCAAGTGATATCATACATAAAACAGCTGTTTTACATGGCCGGGCTCTGCCCTTACATATTAATTATTTCGTTAATAAAGTTCAAGCCTTTTTTTTCCTCACACGTGTCGCGTTGGAGATAACATGATGTAGTCTACAATATCACAAAGTAGACCTACACCAAATCAATTCTCAGTCCGTAGAGTCTGTTGCGCTAATGTTCTCCACATAATGGAAGAGAAACAAGTTGAACTGACCACAGGGACACACTTGCTCATCTCCTCTACTGAATACATACCGGGGTCCCTACCTTTGGGGTGTCTACTGTCTATCTTATGTTTTACACCATGGAGGGTTTCCAACGGTTAGAGTGGGATAGGATTTGATGACGTCATCATTGTAAAAACATCATGGTTGTGATGTCGATGATGGTCGATCCATGTCAAACCTGAGACCATCTGTTTCTCAGGCGTCATCTACGACCCCCTATTATATGACCTTCCATATTATGCGCTCTTAACTTTTGATTTGTTATTTAGTGTGTCTGACAGTAGTCGCCGATAGTACATGAATTACAACTTTGAAGGCATGTGTGTGTGTGTGTGGGTGTCTGTGTGTGTGTGTGTGTGTGTGTGTGTGTGCGTGTAGGTGGCGGTTTGATGAGTGTGATGTGCACAGTCACTTAGAAAACCACAGCTGTGTGTGATCTACAGCAGTGGGGTATGCTCTCAGGTGTGCAACATGAATTATGGGATAAAAGCCTCCGGAGGTAACCTCTGGAGATGCTGAGACCTCTGCTGTTGATGCTGCTTTAAATCAATTCAGACCAGTAGTGCTTAGACACTTTAGGTCTGTGACGTTAAGACTTGTGATGTCAACTTGATGTTTATGAACTTGAAGTGGTCCACACAGGGCATTTTGGAAGGAAGAGGTCTAAAATTGCAGATCTGCAAGTGCACGCATCGCAGCATGCTGTGAAGTGTTAGATGGTCTAGCTTTGTGTACAATGTTGTATAGCGTAAAAAAAACATTAAAAAGTTGAAATGCGTAAATAAAGGGTTTTTTACCCAACACCAACGATATCATTTAAAAACACCCCAGGGGGGGAAATATACCACCAAATCCACATTCCTACTCCACTTGCAATGTTTCTAAAGCCATTTCTTCTTCTTTGAGTGGCTCAAGTTGTTGTGAAAGTGGTCTCTTCAGCAGAATGCCAGTACGGGCGCAAGCATTTGCCAGGGTAGATTTATGGTACAGGACTTGCATTAACCATAGTGTCACCTCCAGCGTCGCCATCCATCACAGCAGAGATGCTAGCCTCCTTTAGTCTGCTGTATTCAATCATAATGGAACATGGGCCAGTGCTAACAGGGACAATTGGCTTTATATGGACCGGCTCAAAGTGTCGTATCACTACATGTTGTGCTCTTTGCACAGTATATTAGTTGCTAATAATATTAACGGGATCCTTATCCTAATCCAGTCATTAGTCAGTCTCAAATTGTGACTTTGTAACTCCATCCTTACTGGCCTGTCAGCCATGTGCACCAAACCTCTCTAATTGATCCAAAATGCCACAGCTCACTTTGTTTTTGGACTGGCCCAAAATCTCACGCCTTTTCCCTCCCCCTCCATTGCCTCCCGGTCGTTGCCCACACGGAGTAAAAACTCTGATGCTAGCCTTCAAAACAACCAAAGTTATGACACCCCCATATCTCGCAAGTCAGATCGGACGCTACAAACCCTCCCGTGTGCTCAGATCAGCCAACAGGGAGTACTACAACATTAGGAACCATGTCTAATATGGGCAGAAATCCCTTTTTGTAATACCTTTCAAGATGGAAACCCAATGGTATACACTATAGATACATACTGTATACACATGTACAAACTGTGTAAGCGAGAGCAATAACGTCAGTCCAGGCTTTAACAGACGTTAGCACGTAATCCCCTTCCTGACACTTTGCTCCCAAACCTGTTCTGCTTATATAAGTGCTAGACTTCACTGGCTAGCCTTTTGCTTCATGATGCCTGATGGCGATTTGCATTGCATGCGTATGTTTACACGTGAGATTGTGTGCATTAAGTGTCAAAAGTGTTCCTGTCACCTGATGCCATGTGTGCATAGCGTGTGTGTACCACTGGGTCTATCTACAGTCAGCAAATCTCCTTGTATTCTCTTTTATCCATGTGTCCCCCTTGTATTGATCTATAGGTAACATCTGGCTCTAGAAGCGGACACACTTTCTTGTCGCTGTACAATATGATTCTTCTTCACAAACTCACAACTCATCGCAGACACCATATAGCGTGACCAAGTGTAAATCACAAATGGGAAACTGACCTCTGTAGCGTGACTCCACCCTCTTCTGGCCGTTCCTCTCAGGGTCTCTTCTGGTTGGATGCATCCCTCGGATGGCTCCTGCTCTCTGGACGACTTCTCTGGAGATCTCCCTGAAGTGGCTCTTAGGGTCACTGGAGCCCATCTTTGCTGCAAAACAAAAATAGGGCCACAATATTAACGCGATCATTAAAGCAAGCAACACATCAAACACTAAAACCACATACTGTAGAACGCTGATTTGGAAGTACTCATACGGTGTGGGTGTCAAACCAGGATATTGGTTTGTGCAAAACTGACACACACACACACACACACGTGTGTGTGTGTGTGTGTGTGTGTGTGTGTGTGTGTGTGTGTGTGTGTGTGTGTGTGTGTGTGTGTGTGTGTGTGTGTGTGTGTAATTCAATATGAATAGCACATCTGCATTGTTTCTTTTGCATAATCTTGAATTATTGTTGGCTAATTTTGAATACTAGTCATTAAGCTACTAATACAGACTGAAGTACTGTAATTAACGCTGTCATGTTTGCATGTTTGGAATTGGAACAACTGAAATCAATAAGAAGTATGCAGAAAGCTCATAGTGGCATGCTCTGAGGATGATGCTTCACATTCCTAGATGGCATAATGCCAGTCAAATATTTGTAACTGCTTGTGTTCCCACGTGTGATGCACTCTTAAAAACGGTTGATCATTTATGTGCCAGCTTGATGTGTCAGAGACCAAAAACAGCTCTAACAGCTCTAACCAGCCCCATGAATAGCAGCTGCTGATACACATTCAGGCTTAGAGAGCAGTGGCGTAACATCTAGGTTTTTGTTATTAAACTTGTTGCAATTCATATATTGTGAATATTTATATACTGCTGTCTTTTATATTTTGTGCTGTTTTCTTTTACACGGACCCTCGGGCCTGAAAAGAAGTTCATAATAATAATACATACAGTATATCAGCATTCCTGTGTTAACACGGACCGGGATTACATCTTGGAAGAAATCTGGTCTGTCATGTGGTAGAACTGGGCTTGACCCCCCAGCAGGACATACAAGTTTGTAGCTTTAAGAGATCAAAAAGGTCATTAATGCAATATAATCACCCACAGAATGGGAGCGTGGATAAAGACAAATTAGCCCCATAACCCAAGTTAGAAGTGCTGATATAGGGGTGATTCTCTCCAGACAGTAGATTAATGACCATTTAATCACAAGGTAACTCTACTGCACAGGGCAGAAAATAGGATGGCCGCTGGTGGAGAAAAATAATCTTTGTCAATGTCCTGTTCACATTCTCAACCTTGCGCTACCCTTTGAAACTCCCCCCCAAACGCCATAAGCTCCTTCCCCCAATTTCCAGCAGCTTGTCATCTCCAATGCAACGTGCCAACCCCGAAAGCCACTACGGTTGCTGAGTGTGTAGATGTATGGAGGGAAGAAATCTAAAGTCAGATCGATGTGCTGATGTATATGGTGCATTTTCTGCTGCGCAAAGGGGAAGGCACCAGGGTGGAACCATGGCCACGTGGAGGCCATATCTCTAACTTCTGGCTCCCTTCTCTTGCAACAAATATCTCAGAGGACGTTTTCACATCAGTGAAGACGGATGGAATTAACCACCTGAAGCCTAGAATCCCTATAGACAGTATAGAGAGGGTATGCACCTGCATGAAGTGGGTGGCCAAATGGACTGACATGCATTTGTATAAAACAAGTCTACAGACCTTGTAAAAAACGGTCAGACTGTTTTTTGGCGCCACTCCCCAAACCCACCTCACCTGCCCACGCTGCCCACTTCAACAAGGGATTAGATTAATTTAGGCTACCTATGCCTCTAAAATGTGGAACATCCTACAAACGGTCATAAAGCCATGTGAATCATTCCCTAAAACGCTTTCTCAAAAGTCTGCTATTTGAAATAGGCCTCTGTAAAATACGATCCACCCCACCCACACCCTCTTCCCCTCTTTGTATATTATATTTTCCCCTTTACCTCCACTATGATTTCCTGCTTTTGGCTTTAGAGAATTTATGATTGGATGTCTCCAATTGTCTAGATGAAATGAACACGGTGGTCAAGTTTAACACAGTCATCAGTCTCATTGAGTTGTGCCTGAACTGTATGGTAAATCTCCTGCTGTTAGTTAATAACTATTGCATTCATTCATTCAATGCATTCAGACTTTTTTGAAAGTATGAGCTGTCAAGGCCAAAAAGTATTTCTTTTAACCACCCCTTGGTAGGTATTTTTGTATAACTTGATGATGTCACACATGTATACCCTCTATTCTGGGCATATCATAATGGGTGACCTCTCCGAATATACTTACTATATATTTGTGATATTTACTATATATTTAGTGATATTTACTCCATCACTATATTGTGAGGAGTACACATGAAAGTACTAAAATAACACTTTGCGGTATAACAGGTAGTAAAATAGGCAGAGTGGCTTTTAAATGACATTGGTACTAAAAGCTCTGAGCAAATGGTAAAATTCTGTACCACTGGCACAGATAGAAAATAAAAAATAATAGTGGAAATATGCACGTTCCTAGCTAACAACAACAACAGAGAGGGCGATCACATGCAGCCTCTACGGTAATGATTACACAAGAATGTGCTGTAACACTAAACAAGTCATGGATTTAAAGTCTGCCAAAGGACATTTCCGTGACCTTGCACCTGAGCATTGTACTCTCAAATTAACTTTGTTTGTTCAGTCTATATTTCCTTGTAATCTATGTTTCCGTTTTCACTCTTTCACTCAGCTCAGTGTTTATCTTCAAGTTAGAATCCTCCCTTCCCCTCTTTATCCAGACGTATTAATAACAGTACTTAATCCATCGCCCTGTTATATACAAACCCTTCTTATCACAACTGCAACTTTGTCAATGCTGTTATGAATAGTAGTAGTAGTACAAAATGCAAACAAATTTCTTCCTGTATCTCCTTCTGGTACCTGTATCTCCTTCTGTATATTGATCTGTCAGACACCACATTATCATATGATATAGATATTACTGGCATATTTATATACTTCATTGTGTTAAATTTATCACCATTATATTGCTTGAACTCAAAATGTGCTACTATTACTATAACTTCTAATAGTAGTATTACGGTAATAGTGTTATTTTGTTTGTTTTGCACTCAAATATTGCCTATTGTGCAACTTCTTGTTTGATTCCTTTTGAGACTGTAACATTGATCTACGATTTATTTTGCCCTCTCCTTAATTCCAGCACCTTTCACATGTTCCCCCACTCCACACTCACCATATCCATTCCTTCCATTTGTCCTGCTGCGCTCCTCTCGCATACCCGGTCCCCGGCCACCGTTGGTGTGAGCGCTGGCCCTACTGAGCGTTGAGGAGGTCTTCGGTTTCAAGGGGCCCCCGTGGCCCAACAGTGCGTTGAGATTCTCCCTGGTCAGGTCTAGTTTTCTGGGACCTGGCAGCGGAGAGTCTAAGTCTGACAAAGACAGGAGAAAAAGCTTGTCATACAAGCGCCAACCTTTTCTATTTGCAATTAATGGGGAAAGAGACGGAGAATGAAAGGCACAGTCAGATGTGTCAATATGAAGAGCAGTGTAAAATACACCTGGTTAAAGGGTGCATGGAGGCTAAAGCAAATTCTCAAAGTGTTACTCCCAATACTAGATCCTGATTGGCTGGTTGTTGGCAAAGGCAATGGCGGACACCTATAGTCATTACAGCAACAACACAAGGGTGTGGTCAGGACAACCTGATGACAGGTGTACTTGAGGCTCATTCAACAATCTGATGGTAGGAAACTGCTCAGAAGCCCGCCGGAATGGCTTATTATTGGTATTGCTTGCATGGCCGTAGCCACAGCAGCACTGTGTGGAGATTGTGGCCTGGGTGGTGGCAGTCCCACATTCTTACAAAGTGTGGTAAATCACACGCAGAAAAGCCATTCCACGGGTTTCAGAGGAGCATCAAGTTTGTTGTAATGCTGGGCATAGAGTGGACCTTGGGCAGTCCCAGTGTGACGATGACTTATAGAAGGACAAGAGGGATTAGAAAACTCTCCAATCTAACAAATCCAGAGCTTTATAATGTACACTGTCGGGATGTTCAGCTTGTTGTCCCTCAACACTGTTGTTGTCTACACTGCTGCTGGCCGGTGGAGATGACAAAACAGTCTGTCTGGAAATAATTGGCAAGAGTTATAAGAGTATGAAAAAAAGAAAGAAAAATCAACATTGACCTCATCCATTGTACCAAAATCTCGGCTTTCAGAGCCCTGTCTGGAGTGTATTTCAGGACAAGCCACTTTGTTAGTCACTCAAACAGCAGACAAACCACCAGCGCGCCATGGCTTAACTCCTCACCACTGTTACATCCTCGGCAGGACCAGAACACTCTATGTTTGCTGTGCCAATTGTCTACGGCGCTCTCATCTGAACTGACTGTATTGGCTAAATATAGTGTCTCGTTATTATGTATGAAATTGAAAGCGTAAGATGAATAATGGATGGTGTGTGGTTCCCATGACTTTGGTACATGTGAGGGTGCCAAGGGAGTGTGACCTTTGTGTAATTTATGTAAAGAAAATTGCGTAATATGAAAGCCTGTCCAACAACGCACAAAAAGGATTGAATTGAGGTGTTGTTCCCCCTGGGAATTGCCTATCTCTGCCTACACTGGTGAGAGTAAAAAATAAAGAAGAGATGTATAATAAAGAATAACATAAATAAAAACATTAAACCACAGTTCAGTAATTATAATTATTTTATGTGACAAAACTAAAGGAATGAAACAAAGTTGAGTTCGATCAAACAGATTTCAGAGGAGCTCCTCTGAAAAAAATAAAGTAATGTTCTTGTTTTTTCTTTGCATTAGTTTGTCACACAACTGCAAACAATGCAGTGGTGATAATTACCATGGTGATTTTAACCTGCGTCACTAAAGCCTTTGAGACATTCTTCAATAATACCTCCCCTGCTCTACCATACCTCTATCCAATCTTCTCACGCAAACTGCAAAATGGAGAGCATATGAACAAAAAAAAAAACAAAAAAAATAATTCGCCCACTTATTTACAAGTATAAACCTGACAACAGCATTCTGATCCAGAAAAACGAGTGGGTTGAATTTTAATCGGGAACCAGACTATTTGACATTCAATGTTCTTTTGTAAGCTAGGCTTAAAGTGGACACATATAATGGCATTTGGAATTTTATAGATGCCAACCGTTAGCCGCAATAAAAAAAAGTTTAAAAAGTATTTTATCAATAACTGTGCAACTAGTGGACTGTCTGAGCTCACCATGGTCCTCTCCATTAACAGGAGCTTTGTAGTGGGACTGGTTGCTGTTGTGGCTCCGCGAGGCGTCGTCCGCCGCCACCGCGCTCCCATCTGGGTTGGAGTAGAACAGCAGCAGCGGCTGGAAGTGACCTTTTATGCATTTGGTGACCACATCTTTCCACCTGGACCCAATCTGAGGAAGAAGGCAAAGAATATGAAGTTAATTTACAGAAACGTAAATCCACGTTTCCGCCATTACACACAGACAGATTATTTTTTGACAATGTTATACATTTCAGTAGCGTATAGACAGAATATTTTGTATCGGATCTTGCTTGTGTAAATACTACTCACAAGGCAGAATCTCACAATCACATTAGCTAAGCTGGGTTAGGCCCAGTACGTGCCTCTCCACGAGGAGAAACACCACAAAGGCAGGCTGCGAGCTAACAGATGCTAGCATGTTCCTTAATTAAGCAAATGAGGTTTAGACGAGGGGGAGCAGAAGGTGGGAGAGGTACGGACCCTGAGGACAGGGGCGTAAAGGGAGGGGGAGGAAAGGATGGGTAACAGGAACGAAGAGCTGATCAAATGTAAGGGGAACGGCATTCGTGAAAAGAATTACACCATGAATGACGGTAAAAAGAAGAGACAAGAAAAAAGGGGTGAAAAAAAACACCTGTGTGTTTTGTGGGGGCAGGGGGGGGGACTTCCACACCATAAGTTACACTAGACCCCACAAGTGACAAGTTCACAAGCTATTTTGAACTCGGACAGACCCAGTCAGGGACACACATAGTTCCTTAATGAGTGGTCGCACCATTTAAAAAAGAGAGAAACACGAGATGCAGCACAAACACAGACTTCTTCAGACAGAGACACACAATGGACCTTCGCTTGTAGACTGGTGTGAGAGTGAGCCAATAGTAACGCAGCAGAGCAAAGTATGCCTGCAGGCTATAGTGACTTCTTATTGTCTCCGCCAGCACTGTCGGACTGATTGGAGTGAAAATGTGCACACACACTCCCTACAAGCACATGCTAGTGCTGCCCATAGTCATAAACACAAATTCCTTTCCAAACATTGCTGGGCCCACAATAACCGACCCGACCTGGCGGAATTTGGAATCCAGCAGTTCGGGGTTTTTTTTGGAATCCTTTTATGAATCAATGTTTTGTAATCATATTTTGGAACAACAACACTTTTTCGGTGCTGGCTGTCGCTGTAGCTCCTACATTCCAGCCAGGGAGGGAGAGAGGAAGGAAGCGCACACACAGCACTAGCTACTGATGGATTGACAGCAAGCCAGCAAGCTGCGGCACCACAGTCTGGGAGAGAGAGAATGCTCTGGGATGGGATGGGGAGGGAGGATATGGGGGAAGTGAAGGTACTTGTACCACATGTTCAGTTCAACAGGTTTAAAGTGTTCCTCAGTTTGTTGGGCCACACTTTCGAGGTAGAGAAAAACGACACGCACACCTAATGCTTGACGGTATGACACATTGATTAAGCCATTTGGACCAGACACTAGACTAGATTATACACAATGTCTTCTAAATCAAAGTTTTCGGAAACACGGCACTTGGTGCCACGCTATGAGCTTATAGGTCTGCTGTTTTTCCAATAGCTAAAGACCGAAAGGATTTCCATACAGAAGGCGTTAAAAACAGCACAAAGACAACATGATGTCCCAGTTTGAAGCACATATGCATCCTCTGACCTGCAAAACCTTAAACCTGTGAAGAGCCAGCAACTGGGCGGCAGTGGCTCAGGGGTAGAGTCACTGGATCGTAGCCACAAGGTTGCCGGTTCGAACCCGAGCTCCCACAGAGTAAGTGTCCTTGAGCAAGACACTGAACCCCTAATTGCTCCTGATGTGCTGGTTGTGCATTGCATGGTTACCGCTGCCATAAGTATATGAATCTGTCTGTGAATGGGTGAATGTGATGCACACATCTATGTGAAGCACTTTGGATAAAAGGAGCTATATAAATGCACCATTTACCATTTATCTTATTTGAAGGGGAACCACACAGCACCACAACTACAGTGAGTCACAGTCACAGTAGTGATGAGGGAGAAAAGGGCGAGGGAGGGTTGCCGTCCATTAAGACTCATCAAAGTGGACTCCTAACGGGGCAATCGATGGAGCCCTTATTGGGCAATACAAGAGTAGCGCTGATGTTGATAAAGAGATGGAAGACCCCCCCCCTACTCTCACTGCCATCAGCCTTCAGGAAACGCAGCACATTCTGTACTACACTTTCTGCTGTTCCAGAGGAATGAAACAACAACAGTCACAGTAGGGCTGCTAAAAATGCGAGTTGTTGCTAAATTAATTATGTGCGCATGCAGTATATATAAATGCTGCACATTTCAATGAGCTGGCACAGGTTGTTTTTTCTTAATATCTGATGGGTGTGAGTAGGCAAGCATTCTGAATCTGCACACACAGCAAAGTGCTGACTGTCAATTCACCTCTGACGCAGTGTTTCGGTTTCAGATTCAGTTGTTAAATTCGATGTTAACCACTTCAACCCTAGCATCCCTATAGTGAAGATAGCATAATAAGAAAACATTTGGAGAAAATAGGTCATTTACAAACTCACAACATGTTCACGCTGGGAGATTGGAGACCAATTCAGATATAATATTAGTCAACAGGATTTGGTGTAGAGGAGGGAAGGAAGGAAGGAAGGAAGGAAGGAAGGAAGGAAGGAAGGAAGGAAGGAAGGAAGGAAGGAAGGAAGGAAGGAAGGAAGGAAGGAAGGAAGGAAGGAAGGAAGGAAGGAAGGAAGGAAGGAAGGAAGGAAGGAAGGAAGGAAGGAAGGAAGGAAGGAAGGAAGGAAGGAAGGGACCCTGGATACGATAGACCCAGGAATATAGGGTTTAAGTGTTAAAATATTTTAGTACATAGTTTAACCTCACTTTTGTAAAAACACAAAAGTACAAGGTGCATCTTATGCATCTTCACCATTTGTGTACTTGTCTCTCACCTCTTTCACTGTGGCATCATCAAAAAAGACCCATTTAGAGGTCTTGGTGTGGAAGGCGAAGGCACAGTAGTGGCGGCTCGAGTAGCAGATCATGCCCACCAGCAGAAGCTCTCCCTTTTTGGCTTGTTCATCAGTCACCCTATAGAAGAGCTGCACACATGTCCATACAGGGCACAGAGACACACACACACACACAAATTGATCAATTACTCAACGGCATCAGTGCTGCACCAGCAAGTGGGCAGGGCGGTGAGTGATGCCGATAGCTAGCAGGATCAGTTACGCCATCTGTTTATGGATTAAGCTCCGAGGGAATGAACTGCCAATTGATCTGACAATCAACACAGATAAGGGCCGGCTTAAATCAAGGCCGTCACTGCCTGTATGAGAGCGAGCTTATAAAAGTCGTGTACACGCTACACATGCAGTGTACTCCATTTTATGTGCTTCGATTTCCCCCAGCGGGCAGAATAATGACTTGATCAGTGAGCATCAGGGGAGAGAGCCTGTACTGTAACTGGTGCTACAGTGGAGAGGAGGGGTCAATCAGGCTAAACCACACGAACCCTATTCCCTATTCTGGCCATGGAAATATGTAACAGTATTTTAATCCTGTAATGTCCACACCCCACGATCAGATGATGCTATAAACTGGCAATTCTCAGAATCTGAGCTGATTTGGAGCTCTTTAAGAGTAGGCTCTTGATCTGTGTTTGATATAATAATCACTGACGAAGGACCGAAAAGAGAACTAAGAAAGGCGCGACAGTTTTCTCAGTAGTAACATCAGAATGATCTACAATACAAGAATACAATGCATTCTGAGCTTGAAGATAGCGTAAGGGATTTTCTGCAAATACATTTATTGTAGCTGGACAAAAGGAGGACTGGTACAGACCCCTGAGGAAACAGGGACAACTAAAGTGTACAGGTGGTGTTATGCAAGAGGTCAATTCTCTGTATGCTGACATTCAAAATGAGACGACATGGTGAAAGCAACATGCTTGATGAAAAGAAAAAAACAATAGCCTCCTTTCGGGACACCCCGTGCCACACTTCCTCAAGTCTACATGGGGCCCAATGGGAGGAGAGTTGTGTAACGGCCACTTGTTTCGGCTGCCGGGGCGAAACAAGAACGGCCGGTTCTTTCTCGCCTTCTTTTCTTTTCCTCGTCTGAGACAAAGGATTTCAAAGCAGGGGGGGAGGCCGCCTTCCTTTAACACCAGAGAGAGTCACATGAAATGGCCCAATGAATCAAGGTCTTTGTGGCGCTCCAGTGAGTTGGTGGTAGACTAATCCCTGTGACGGAATGCCTTCGAAACTGTGGAGAGGCGCGGGGGGTGGAGTGAGGGGTGGGGGGGTGTCTGTCAAATAAAGGGTCTCTATACTTCAATGGAAAAGTTATTATGCAACAATCTCACACGCTTATGAGCGTTTGCCCCCGTGTGAACTGCACACCGATTGATTTGTGCTGTTGTTCCCTTCTGTCCTTTTTCCGTGAGGCTCATCCTGTACACAGAGTGAAACGTTTTGTACTAGCTAGAACTAAGGGATATTGGGCTCCGTTTTTGCCACGCACTAAACGCCCCGTCCCGTCCTGCTTTGCCTTTTTTTGTATATATATTTTGCAGAACATTTTTAATAGTTCAAATTGACATTGGACAGTCTACAAGTTCTGAGCTCCCGATGTCAATGCAGATTGGCAAATTGCTCAAAATGTTTTTCAAAATCGTAAAAAAAAAAGGCAAAGAAGTTTAGGGATAAACTTTAGGGATAAACACCACCAAAGATGAAAATGGAGCCCATCAAGTCTCAAGTCTGTGCCATTTACCCATGTCTATACATATATATCTGTTTATTTGTAGATGGTTGTAGATGGCTGTTATGTAAATTTGCAACTCACTTTCACTGTTATTTGAGCGCGTTTTAACCTAAATTAGTCACGTAAGTTCTAACCTGAACATGTGTTATCCAAGAAGAAGGCAGCTGTAATAGTATCAACTCTACTCTATTCGCAAAAGGGCTTTGAGACCCATGCGTGTATTTGATTAAGTTAACGTGAAAATAAACAAACCAATGGATAACAGAGCCACCTCAAGCACACCCACAAACAAAACACAAACATGCACTACTAGATTCAAACACACACACACGGAGGGGTGGGGTTTTGGACACGCTGACCGGGCCAGCAGGGGCTTTTTCATCAGCAGCGAGAGCCAAGTGGGCACTGGGCGCTGGCTGCTGCTTACGCAATGACCCCGACTTACAGAGAAATAAATCCCTACTTTATTCCCCACATATGTGCCGTCGCACCAAAATAAACTGACCCCGTCATGAGGGGGTCAAGAAATACAGCAGCCATGAACCTGTCTTCATCGCCGCACAAATGCAGACAACGCAGCAGCAACCATACCGGGGGAAAGAGGTTTGAGGCTCACGCCCTTCAGGGGTCACGGTTTATGCACATTTCTTTCTTGGTGCACTGGTACAGTCAAGGCGTATGCAACTTACTTCTTAAATTAGACTATTTGTACAGAGTAGCAGCATTTGCCCCTGTACATTTTACATCCCAATGGTTTAAGTATATAAAAGTATTCAGGTATTTGGCATATTTAAAAGTACGCAAAAAGAACTGCAGCACAGACAAACAGACCTACCCCAGAGAGATTGAGATGAGATCCCAAAGAGCGGATGACGTCCTCAGTGAGGTCCGACTGCTCTGTGTCCCAGACGAAGCCTATGGTGACGATCTCCGGGGAGTTCATGAGTACCCGACGAATTCTAATCCTCTGGCCACAATTACTCTGGAAACAGAGGACAGATGCAGACAAAGAGACCATTAGCCAACAGAAAGGATTACCAATTGGCAGCCACGCTCTGATGGATAAGAAGTGGCGGACGCTTGAATCAAGAAATATGCCCTGCTGTTAGAACGTATTAGATTAATAACTTGTACAAAAGCAGCCTCTTCTTTGGAGGGAGAGCAGGGGGGAGGGAAGAGGGTTAAGGAAGGGATATCTGTGTGATATGATTATGCATGATTGTTTGAGGGTTTTTTTGTGTGTTTTTGTATTCACTTTTTTAGCAACACAGTCCATCCTTATACAGGTGGTCGTGGATTTGACATCACAACTTCTAGCTGTGGTAAACCCTGAGCATACTTTAACACATACAGTACAGTAACAGTAAGTGTCCAGCTACTTACGGGGCAGTTGCGCATGTCTCCAATGGTGCTTGCCGCTTGCAACACCTCCCCAAATGACTCATCTCTCCTGTGATTCACCTGGTGGCTGTGGAGGAGGAGATGGAGTCGGAGTTGCAGATTGTCAGGAAAGAATGATGATATGAGAAACTCCAGAAGAAGAAATAAACAATGAAACTACGGACAGACATTTTTCACACCTCATACAGTATATGGTTTGGAGCATCGTATATGAGGTGTGAAACGTGTCAGCCGGAAAACATGTAAACAATAGCCAAGTTTGTATTACTCGCCAGATCATGATGGGTGAAATAATCGTTTAACTCCCTTGAACCCCAAAATGCCTATTCGGGGAGAGAGGCTGTTTTGCCAAAAACAGCAGATCTAGACCTGATACTTTTGGTGTAGATCATATAGTACATGGGCATCTGGCGACCACATGCTGCCCCGGGCCTTCACTTAATGCGGCCCGGGTCAATATCGCAATACTCATTATTGATTTCAGCCGTTACAATTCCAAACATGCGATGACCCGATTTGCAAATACTGCCGCAGATCAGACAAAAACAAATCAATGTCTTACCAGAGGGCAGTAGTGGAGACATAATGCACCAGCTCAGTGAACGGCAGAGGATCAGAGGACGCCCCACAGCTACGGCACACAGACTGCAAGACAGCCAGGGAGGGTAGAAAGAACAGCAGACAGAGGGGTGTTAGCGACGCTCACCCTCGACCCCTACCACGTACTCATTTTCAAGTCAGCAGCAGGGGAGGATTATCCAACGAGCACGTTGGGCCCATGCCCAGGGGCCCCTGAGCTATGGGGCCCCCTGAGCTTGAGTGTCCGTGTGATGGCTAAGAGACTCAAGCTCAGCCCCCCCAAAAAAGGTGTAACAGTGACACACACAGTCCTTGTCACTGTTATTAACAATGGTGTTATTAATTTTGCGTCAATAACATAACCCTAACGGGTCTATACCTTCATGATACGGTACATTACTGCAAGTGTTTAAACATTTTGCATTTATTTGGCTTAGTTATTTTCGGTGTTTATAATTTTCAAGCAATCCCATGCTGTAAAACCTGCTGAAATGGCGGTGCGCCGCGCCTGGAAGAAAAATGCTCCAGTGTAGGGGGGGGCTTTGGATGGCGGCAGCCCAGAGGCCCACAATTTCTAGTTCTGTCTATGGTCAGTGGGTCGTTTGTGTAGAAAAATTGGTGGGTGGCGCTGGATATCATCAGGATAAAAAAATGCCTATTTTGGGTATAGCTTCACCCACACTTTTGTAGTGTCCTTAGAGTTAGAGCTAAGAGTTCAAACTTCTTCTATCACCAAGGCTACTGTTGCCAGTCCTGCACCACTGGCAACAGTAGCCTTGGTGACAGAAGAGTTTGATTTTTTTTTTTTTTTTTAGCTCAACACCTCTCAGAGTTTCATATATCATGTGTCCAATTTAATTTCTCAAGTCATCAGTCCTGTATCGACCAAGTGCATCGCACATGATCTTGTGTTTGTGTTCTGCTCCTGTGTGTTTTGTGACAATCCAGTAGTCGCGAATAGAGTGGGTAGAAAAAAGCAGATTCACCGATTGCTGATCTAAGCTGTGTCACCTATTACACTACAAGTGGGCTGTTCAAAGTCTGGCTATGTTGCTAACCATCATTGCTATGGGATTTAGGGATGTGAATGAAAGTGACAAGAGTAGGGTGTGCCAACTGGAACATACGTGTTCTGTATCTACGATTCATCTTGTTTCTCTAAAATGAATCTGGCCAGGGGCTCCCTGGCTTCCTCCCTTTTCCAGGGGGGTAACCCGATGTCCGGACATGACAGATTAGACCAGTAGTGTCTCCGACGGTGATGTATGTGCCTTTCTGTGCGAAACAATGCTCACTCAGTCTGCAAATAGAATTGCGTGTTTGAGGGGTCAATTTATCCTTGAATTGTAACAAGGCACAAATTTGGAATGAAGGGCATTCATTGACTAAATTTGATTCACAGCTTAAATCCTAGTCTCCCTATTCTGGGGCAATTAATTGCTGGAAAAATATTCAATTTACAAGCTCAGAATGTGGCTTGTACGCAGCTCAAGCTTTTAGAACACTGTTTTTGGTGAAGAGATTTGGGCCTAGATTTTCATCACCGCTAAACCCCTTACCCCTTAACTTCTTTGCCCTTTTAAACCATTTAAAGAAACATTTTTCAATAGTTAAAATGGCCAGTATACAAGCTCACAATGTGTTAACCATTGAACCATTCCAAAATGTTTTTCAAAATAGTAAAAAAGAGATTTCAGGATAAGGGTTTAGCAGGTGACGAAAATTGAGCCCTTGGTGTAAAGGGAAGTAGGAAACCTCTGGAGGACTGTGGTCATTGATATATAGGGCTTAAGTGGCTAAAGCAACACGGGAGAAAATATACTAGGCAAGAATACTACAATGCTGTGTAAAGCATTTTTATTGGCTTGTTGTTGAAATGTGCTATACAAATAAACTTGCCTCGCCTACAATCAACACCCTTTCCACGGAGTGGTGCAGTAATACAAAGCAATAATTCAGAGCTGCTAAATTAGCTGTCAACATCTCTTCCTCACATTGGTGTGGTAGCACAGAAAATGAGTTCATCGAGTTCAATTGCCACGCTGTACATCGCCCGTTGTTGGACAGAGACCCAGTATCGACATTTTATTCTCATGTTTTCATGGAAATAAACTCATGAATGAATTAGCCTGGCTAAAGTCAGCCCGAATCAGCTGTTGGCAAAAAAAATCCCTGGCAGCAGATCTGGTCTGGAATATCTCAATTGTATGCCGACTTCCACTCCAGAAAACTGGGGTGGCCAATCAGGACACAGTGTTCATGTTTGCATACGGTGTCATGATTGGCCACCCCAAATTCTTGGTGTAGGAAGTGGGCGATTTGGTCTGGCTTTAGCCGGTATGAATGAGTGCCATAGATTATCAAGTGGCCTTGTCAAAAAGTATACAGTAAGACTGAAAATAGCTCACAGCTCCTTGCGACATGATGCACGATGAAGATTGTTTTTTCACCATGTCACCAAAAATGTATTAGTTAAGCGTGTCTGTGGGTTTTATAAATATTTAACTAATGGAAATTGTTACAGAACTTGATGCTAAATTATAACTACGATGATGTGATCGTGATGTGATACAAGGTTAATTTACCTGTTCATACACCGACATTGCAAACTTTTGGTGTGTGATGCAAGACTTTGAGGTGCAGGCATCAGTCTCCTCAGGCACTATGTGGAGATGAATCCTTAACAGAATGTTTTCCTGAAAAGAATGAAGGCATATACTGTATCAGTATATTTTGTCAGTCGTCCTCCCCAAAACACATTTCTTTGATGACTAGTACAGATTTTAACAACACAGTACATCACGCAAAATGTTAAACAACATCTGTATAGTCACATGAATATAGGCTATGATTGACATCTAAAGTTTGCGCAAATTTTACAACAAAATGCCACAAAATCATTAACTTGTCCCATTGCGGTGAAACTGTACAGCAACGCACAAGTAAACATCACTAACGCACCTGTCTTGGTGGAGACATTTCCCCCTCAGGGCACTTTTTCTAGCTAATGTTTTTTGCTTTTAATTAGCACTCTGTCTCTGTGTGTGGGGGTGTGTGTATGTCATACAAATAAAACTGATAAACTCAATTAAGAGGATTGTATTTACCCTCTAAATTCTATTCACAAATGTGATTAGAGACTAACTTTCCAGTCTTCATTTGAGCACTCCCCTGTCACTCTGGCATCATTACGTGTTCATAATATATTTATGCTGCTTGCAGAACTGCAAATGTTATATGCATGATTCATAACCGATTAATTTATCTCAGCAAGCCAACAGTGTCTGCTGCCAATGCATTACAAGGCCAGTACGCAACACTCAGGTCTTGGATCTGTGTCGGATTAAGTAGATTACCTAGAAGCACCAAAGCTGCACGGATTTTGGCCTGCACAAACACACAATGAGATAGCAGCAAAAACGTATCATTTGAAATTTACGGTGTCTCCACATTTGAGATTTTAGATAAAATAAAACAAGACGTCACTTCAATGAGTGCCTTTGCATTCAGGCTCATAACTTGGTTTGATATATTCACTGCTTATTTTCAACTTTCTTATCCACTTAAGATGCCTGTGTTATAGCTGTGGGAAATAGAGTTGTGTGTGTGGCAATATTTTAGTTTATTCTCCCATACAGAATAGCGGGGTGCTATGGTTAGCATCTTCTTGTTTTGTCAGCTGTAGTGTTAATCCAACATACTATAGTACGTAATGAGATGTCTTAACTGAACGTAAATTGAACACACCTTACATTACAAAACTGCTGAGCCACACAGAACAGAATGATTACATATTGCTATGCTGACTAGCAACTACACCACAGGAATAACATTAATGCAAGCTATCAACAGGGCCAAAACTCAATTACCTTGTGATATGCATCTTGAAGCCACGTAGGCTACAGTATGTGCTTTATGTTTATCACTGCAGCCAAAACACAACTGTTGTGGAAACAAACCAACCTAAAACTAAAGCCTTACAATGCAGCTGACAAAAAACTACAACAACACCTCACACACAGGTAGAAAACAGGCCAGATGTGTGAGAACCCATATCCATAAACAAACGCTGTCTCAAAAAGCTGAGGACTCCTCCAGACACAGCTCTGGTGCTTACATAACCTGCCATGAAGATATTTAGAGCCAGCGTGGCAGGGGTTGGCGGGAGAGGAAGGCAGGGACAGAGGCTCTTTCAGTGACCTCAACAAGCAATTTGTTACAGTGCAACGCCCTACACAGTGTTTGGCAAACACACCTCACACACACACACACACGCACGGCACACACATTCCAGCGTCCCACAAACCCTTTTCCCACCCCTGCCGGGATGGCCCGGTTGCCGGGGGAACTTACAAAGCACTCTGCGGCATCGTCCATGTAACCGAGCTGGAAGCGTTGCTCATCCTTAAAGGTCTCCGCCAAGGCGTTGCGCAGGTTGTCTGAGGGCAGTGCTCGCTCGCGACTGTGCTGGAACTGCGAGAAGATTCCCTGGAGAGCGGAGAAAGACCACAATGTTTTATTTTGCATTAGATGAATGACACTGGCATAATTCTCAGTCACCTGTGTCACCTTACACCCTAGCGAATGAAACCGATACAGGGCCAGGGGCACCTTGGAAAATGGTTGTAAAGCATAAATGTATATGGAGTTTGAACACTTATGCACACTATGCTAAATCATTATCAGACCTAATGTACGCATCAATTCCTTGTTCATCTGTGAAATGACTGGATATCACAGGTTCAGCAGAAATTTGTAAATGTAAAATAATATACATTAGTATTTATAAAATGTAAATATATATAATAATGATACAGTAATGATACAGTAATTAAAAACAAGAACTGTTCACCACTGGGTGAACAGTTGTATTAAAATATATGAATATTTTCTTGTTTTTCAGTTCTGCCTTGCTCATTTTTATGCAGCCATTTGTGTGATGGTACAATGTGTTTCATTTATAATTCATTACAGTATTGCCAACTTAAGCATGTGACAATAAAGCCCCTTGGGAAGCCGATTACGTTGAGTTACCTTCAATGCGCAGAAGATGCAGTTGTCTCCCAGACAGAAGTGTCCAGGTAGCTGCCTCAGGCTTCGCCTGAAGATATCCAGCTGCCACAGCACCTAGATAAAGACAAAATACATTATTCTAAACTTCGTAATGACCATGATCTTCCAAGCACAGCACATCCTACAGTTGTTGCTATTTTTTCTCTGCCATCATCGTTTTAAGTTTTGAATTCATCATGTTTGCTGTATTACCTTGCTCTGTAAAGCGCTTAGCAACCATGTTTAGAAAGGCATTATGAAAATCATTACAGAAACAGCACCTCTGTAGAGGAATACCAATTACATAAGCTAAAATGCCTTGAAACAATGAATATTGCCATAAATTTTCTCCCCATTTCTGCATTACAGGCAAATGATGTGGCTTGGATGAATGTCTTGGTGGGTGACACGTGTTATTACAATGGAGTCTACACACGTTGGTGTGCAGACTCTAGTCATTGCCTTCTCCTGTGCAGAAACAAAGCCCAAGGTAAGCATATTCTTCAAGAAGCTCATCGGCTGTCTAATGGTGACTCACAGCATCAGAATGACCTCACTGTAGGCTGACCACAGTAGACGCTCATCTACCAGCCAACATCCCCCACCAGACGAAAAAAAATAAAACAACAACCCTTGGTCAAGTTCTGGGAAGTCATGACACATCTAATCGAGTGACTAAGCTTTGGGGTTTTAATGTACAATTGTTGTACTCCGCATCATGACAAACAAAACATTGAGAACTGTGCATGCACTGTGCATTGTAATAATGTGCCAAGAATGTCGTTTTGATGAAACAAATACTGTAAGTTTTTAGTCACAATGTCATGAGGACAGGATATTACAGTACTGCATGTTTGTGTTATTGTTAAATGGAAATTCAGTGGTAATGCATTATTGGAAATCATTATATACTATAATATAGGCACTAGCTAAAGGGAACAGAACACATCCATGGTACCCATTACACAGAGTAGGATGAATGGTACCGCTCTAGGTTGATCAATTTTGTAACTGAGACAAATGGTATTGAGAAGTCCAGGAGGACAAAAATTGTAAAATCTCTCCATTATTAAACTTGTGTAACTAATGATGACATGAGGTTGTAGCCTGCAATGGTGTATTCATTGACTTACTTTAGAAGACTATCAATCTGTTCATGTCCAGTAAAGGCCAAACTAATTAGGATGTATGTTTCAATAAGAATCCTTGCAATGCATTACATACAGTACACATGCTTTCATGACCACAATTCCATTTACCTCACAAGGTAAATAGAATGGTGGTCTTGTGTAGGATGGGTGATATCTCTAAGAAATGTGCAGATTTATTTGAGGTTAGCAATAAAAAAGGTTGCATCTACAAGCTCACAATGTTTGTCACAATGCGACAATGTGAGATTTTAGATTTTACATATGAAATTGTATATATATTATAAATACTGATCAGTGAAAAGAATTAACAAATTAACAAGAGATTGTAACTAAATCAAATAACTACATTTTTATTTTTATTTTCTGTTGCTTTTTTTATGTTTTGGACATACAAGGTTACAACAGTATCAGTGTTGGTCAATATTACTTAGGAAAGTAACTTCTTTACTTTACTCGTTACCCGTTAGACAAAGTAATATCATTATTTTACTTATTACTGGAATCAAAGAGTAATATATTACATATTACAGATTATGTTGTATAGAGATGTACAACATAATCTGTTTAGCGAGCTCTTTTTAGAACTGAATCCAATTTATTGGAATAATAATAGTCTCTTTGTCTGTTTGACTTTTTAAACTTTTTCACAATCAAAAGACAGTTAAGCTCCTGTATTTAAAAATAAAATACAAAATAGCGAGCGTGCATAACTGTGCGCAGGATGCAGCGTGTGGACTGGATCTACAATCTAGTGCACATCTCTGTTGTTACAGTACCTGTCGATAGCTTGTAAATCTGTTCTATTTTGGCATGCAACAACAAGCTCATTTTAAACAAGTAACTTGCCGTTACTTGCAAAGTAATGCATTACTTATTACCCATTTTTGCAGAGTAATCTCTTTACTTTACTTTTTGGAGCAAAAGTAATAATATTACAGTAATATGTAATCTGATTACTGCCCAACACTGAACAGTATACAGCTGTCCTCTGGAAGCATTCTCATGTGAGTTTGCTAAGCGATCCTATAATGGCTCATCAGTCATGGTGCTTATTAGAGGAACAATTATGTTGTGTAATGTGTCAGACCCACCTGCACAGCACTGTTGAGGAAGCAGCTGTTCTGGCCCGGCTCGTTGAGCAGACCCTTGGTGGGGGCTAGAGACAGCATGCTCCCCGGCTGGTAGGATTTGGCAAGATTGCCCCCCGGCTTCCTGAAGAACTTGACCCATGCCATTGGGTAAAGGGGTCTGCCTTTGGGACGGGTGGAGGGAGACGTCTACGGGGCTCACTGACGATTGGGTGGGAATCCTCGGCCCCCTGGTGGAGGAATTCCCAACAGTCTGAAGCGCCGTCAGCTAGCTATGCGCGCTAGCAGCTGCGATTGTCCCGAATACAGACATTAGCCTCTAATCTCCCATTTCTGCAGCTTTACAGGGTGGTGCTTGGACCCTGTTGGATACTTGGAATTGTCTCACAATTGAATATACTGAACACAAAAGGGGGGAATGCCAGAATTCAGGGTTAAGGAAAAGCTTATTGCTTGTAAGTTATTTCTTCCGGGTAGTTTTTTGACCATACTGCAGGGAGCATTGCCGTCATCTTGTCTTCCTTGTTCTGTCCCAGTCACCTCACACAGCAGTGTTGGGAGAGGGACTGTGAAGCTGCCTGTGGATTACCACATGGCTCTCTGCTGTTATTGAGGACAATCAATCAAGATCAATTGTTGCTCTGCAGAGGTCCATCCATGGGGAACGTCTGTCGAACCAGGCAGCTCTTGACCATTGGATTTCAAATTCAAGTGGACTGTGTGGAAGAAAGGAGAGAGAAAAAAATCTATATCATTATAACAGTGGTGACTACTATTTGCTGTGCTTGCCGTTACACGTAATAATTGATTGAACCATCTAGACCTGAGGAAACATTCATGTTAATATGGATTTTGGCTCTCAGAGCTAAAGCTGGAATCTCTAAAGGACCACTATCATTTCTCAAATTATTAAAAGTATTATATTTATTTGCCATATTTGCCCTGTGCAACTGCAATTTGAAACAACTTATACTCATAGCAACATATATTCTGAAATGACACAGATGCCTTTTCATCCAATGTTCATTTTTTAGGTTGTTATTAAAGAGTAAAATATGTGTTCATTTTTTCATTTGCTGCTTTCTGTAGTTTTAGCGATTTTAGCTGTTTTTTGGGGTGGGGGAGGCGGCATTCAAACATGGGGATAATGTACATTTGTTTACCAAATATTACAGTAGTTTCTTTTTTATCATTTACTATAGTCCTAATAAAGCCCAGGGAATTACATCTGGCCACAAAAGATCAAAGGATCCACATAGGGTGTCACTGGTTCAATATGGAAGTTCGTAACGTTCAGTAGATCCTGTGTTCATTTGTGGCCAGATATATATAAATATTGTAATCTACAAAACTGTAAACGCAGCCTTTACATACTTAACTAGAAATCATATTGCAAACTTGCACTCTTCCAAGAAAAAACATTATACATTAACTTGTATTGTACTGGAGAACTGGACTGAAAATAAACAGGAGAAAGAATCTTGTACAGGCTTCCCACAAAGGCCAAGAGAGAAAAAACAATAGTTAAAAGTAGTGATGCACTGATGTATCGGTCCACATATCGGCTTGACCGATATTTGCTGTGGCCAGAAAATATCAGTATTGGGAAAAAACTGACATAAATCGATGACAATAGCCGATGTTTATCTGTTGTTGATGGGCATTGATTATGATTGATTATGATGGTCATCTGTAGTCTACCGAGCATGTAGTTTCTAAACATGTATAATTGCTTTGCGGATGTGTAGGTTCTCTGGCACAAAAGGAGAAAATAACAACAAAGTCTAAATAAGCATATACCAGTATCGGCTATCGGTATTGGTGTCATCCAAGAATTTCCATATCAGTGCATCCCTAGTTAAAAGTAAATATTACACAATACATAAAGTGTGTGGTCAGAGAGTAGGTGTTCCACGGTCACAAACGAAACAACATAGGCTTAACCTTGTCGTGCCGACACAGAGAACAACAAAACACAAATGGCGCATTGAATATGCAGGGCACAGCAATGTAAACAGAGTTGTTTGGGTGCAGTATGCTGAAAAGCGTCATCTGCAAAGCCTGTGGCCTGTCTGGTTGGAAGCATGAGTATGCACTATGCAGTCCAACCTGCTCAACCCCAAGGTTATGAGGTCTGCAGCCTGCACATGCCACAAGGGGGTGCATTCATGATGAAGTAAGCAACTCTTCATTCGGGTCAGGAATGTGAAAATTGAAACTTCAGGGTTGTTCTTAATTACAATGAGACTCTGTAAATTATTAGCAGAGTTTTATTTCTCGTGCTAGCACTGCATTAAATGATAAATGGTCAGAGGAAATCGTCCAAGGCTGAAATGAGATAATGAGCAGCTGCTTCCTTTGTTGCACATCCTATTTTTATCGCCAGACACCTGACAACCATGCAGACCAATCGACAAAATGTAATACTCTGTCATTCAGACAGCCCCAGTATGTAAAAAAAAAGGAAAGAAAAAAGAAACAATGAGTTTCACTCTCGCACAGCGAGCCAAGATCCTACAAGGTTTTGGCCAGAACCAGTTGGACAACACCGCCCTCCTGGAATTTCAGGAATTTTCACCTGATCTGACTAGTTGCAACCCCATGTAACTTAAGGTATAGCAGGTTAATGTTGCAACTAAACGTTTAGCATTCCTGTTACATCTTTGTCCCTATTTTCAATCCCACTATGCAACAACCATCTAGATTTAGGCCAAGTCTTGGTACTTTTCAGCACAACTCCATAGCAACAGCAATCCACAGCAATCACTTACTTAAGATCAACTCAAGACCAATGTCACTAAAGTCTTTGGGATTATCTTCAGTGCTGTAGTGACTAGAGGTAAACTGTGTAGTACACTACACTCCTTTATCTCCCACCTTAAACTGCGACACCAGACAGAAGCCCTGTGTTTGTACTGCAGCCTCAATCAGATTGGCTCCTTGTGCACAAATTGACAAAGACAATCCAGTTTTTCATTCATTTTTACTTTTCTCTGAGAGAAGCTTTGATTTACTATTTAACCTAGTTTTAAGTTTGGGTTTACAGGGCTTGACACTAATACTTGCCCGCTTGCCCGGGGCAAGTAAAAAAAATGGTCGGGAAAGTCAAGACTGCTACCTGGTTGCCCGATCGGGCAAGTGTGTGCTATAACGCAACACAAGATATATTTGTCTTGAAGGTGGTCATTGCACTCTGCCTCTGCATCTTTCCCTGCTTTCTAGCTGTCTCTCCTATCTCTCTCCCTGGTCCATTTGGTTCCAAACTATCATTTTGCTGGTGTCACGGACCCCTGAGTCTGTGACCACTATGTGAACCACTGTGGGAAGTCTGGGAACCACTGATTTACACGTTAATATTTACTGTAGCTCACAGGTTGACACTAAGGTCTCTGAGGCACTTGCCCTTCGGGCAAGTGGAAGTCAGGTTCTACTTGCCCTCAGGTCATGGTCACTTGCCCCCCAAAAATATATTGTAAATTTTGCATTTAAGTTTACTTCCTACTTGGGTGCTTTAAACCAAGGGTTTTCAACAGGTGGTCCAGGGACCAACAGTGGTCCCTGAGAGGGTTCCAGGTTGTCTTGCCTAATCGATCATCTGGCGATCTACCCAAAAACATCCGGTTCACAAGTCAGGAAGAGCTGTGTAGCCCTGGCTGCTTAACCCATGCGCCAGCGACATTGAGGGGGCAAACCGGAGGAGAGCCGTTTGAATGCATTGGATTGAATGAATGTCAATGGGACGGAAAAAAAAAAAGTTGTCCCCAATTCTGTCCCAAATGAAAGTCAGCAACGGGATGATCATCAGACGATGCGCACGGACTAATAGTTGGATTAAAGAATGAAATCTACATTTCCGCGTGATACGAGCCGTCCGCGTTTTCGGCAGTGGGGTTCTAACGGGAAATCCACGAGCACGCGTGGACGGCAGGAAAACTATTAAGTAGCCCAGGTCTACACAACTAGAGTACGTAGAAGATTAGGTCATTTTGATGTGTATGTTAATTTGGCTGTTTTGTTTCCCAAATCCAGTTTTTCAAGTTGCACACTTGCCCGATCGGGCAACCAGGTAGCAGTCTTCACTTGCCCCACCATTTTTTTTACTTGCCCCGGGCAAGCGGGCAAGTGTTAGTGTCAAGCTCTGTAGCTGATTGTGACTTAAACAAAACAGTCTTCAACTGCAAAAGGAAATGTTTAAATCAGCCAAGTAGAAAGTAAACTTGAATGCAAAATTCACAATATATTTTGGGGGGCAAGTGACCATGACTTGAGGGCAAGTAGAACGTGACTTGCGCTTGCCTTAGTGTCAACCCCTGGTTTAGTTTTAAATTACCTGTACTTGATTGGATATTAAGTTATGTTCCTAATATCATGGAGCAAACATTCACTGCCAATTCCCTCGCCTCGGGCCAAATACGAAAGTTATCCGCATCACAATACACGGCTGTACTCAAAATCACACCCCAGAATGACATCACTAGGCAATAGCACTTCAGATATATCTTCCACATGTACTGTATATTTAACCAAATGAACAATCAGGCTCACCCTGTCATGACTCATTCTACATAATGATAATGACTCTGTGACTGTCCTTCCAGTAGAATTTGTATTGTATGTATACTAAGCTTGAGCTAAATTGGCTGCTGAATGCCTTATTCGCGTCAATGTTTACAAGTTCTGGAGCTTGCCTTATTGATCTGTTATTTTCAACAAAGAGATTTGATGTAGAGTAAACAAAATAGTAAAGACCCCTGGGGGAAATTGGTCAACCAAGGGGTTTAAGTGGCTATTGGGTTAAAGGCCATCTCTAGTTAACTGAAGAGGTAAGCAGATTGTTGTATGTAGTATCAAAAGTCAGGATAACAACAGAAAGGACACAATCATTCCTCTCTCATGGGAAAGGGTAGGATAGACTTGGCTAGCTGTGCAGTGCAGGTCAATGGGGCCTGGGCAACCAAAACACAGAACGAGAATCTCTCCACTCAGGTTTTTTTTTTTTTTTTTTTTGCCAAAAAGCTGAATCAACAGGTGTGGTCTGCTAGATTTATGTCATGGACTTCATTAGCTTCTGTGCAAGTGACCGCACGTGTTGAGGACTTTGCTGAAGAAATAAACAATTTCACCAACTTGGTTTGCACTTTAATAAAGCTCAGAGAGAAAATGAGTATTGTAGCTGTGGCTGCTAATTACACACTAGCCCTGTTGCGGAGGCACGTTGCAGGGCACAAAACAAACCGAGATACAGCCTGTGACCTGCAAGTGGAATTATTCAGTGTTGGACTGACTAAACAAACACCAATGCACAGGAGGAGGTTAACATGAGACCGTGTTAACCTCTTGAGATCAGGTGTAGAGATGGAAAGTTGATACCATAGGACTGAAAAAAGTGCTACACGTTGTCTGCCCAGGTGACTACAGCCCGATTTGTACTCACACCTGTGTGGCATACAGCACCAACTAGGTCTGCCAACGATATAGTAACTGCATCGACAAAACTTTTTTTTTTTTAATTTCAATAATCAAAGTATACTGAAATGAAAACAAAACGCAACATTGACAAGTGCAAATCAAATAATCAGTATATTCATTGCTGATAATTGATTGCATTACTACATCAAATTTAGCATTTTTTAAAAAGAAAAGGAATGATGTAATTACTTAGTTTAAGACAATTATATCAAACCAGTATCGTGATACCTGTGTGTATCGAATCATTACACCGCTAGTACCAACTATAGCATATATAAAGCTTAGCTCACAGCATGACAAATCACAATTACGACACCATTACTTGTCAGTTTGTGTATCTGCTATTTAAGTATAAGTATAAATCAATGGCAATCCTATGATATGCCTATCAGTGGCACTGGCTGTGTGGGCAGTGCTATTCAAAAGTATAAAAATCTAAAAGATAGATATAAGTTAAATTAATGTAAATAGATCAAATAAATGACTACGGTATATACTTTGGTCACATGTCTTCTGCAAACAAACAGTTATGTCATGACCTAGTGTAACCCAGCCAGTCAGCCCAGCCCCACACCCTTCTGTTTAAAGTATGAGTGGGGTCATATATCTGTCAGGCATCATGGCTTCCATATGCATTTAAACAATGAATTTAATACAAATGGAAAAACAATTGTTGCACATCTTAAAGCAGCTCAATTTGAAATATTTAATCTCTAAGAGACACGGGCACAAGGCCAAGAGTTCACCAACTACTCTAGCGAAGCATTAAAGAGAACTGTCAGGTTCTTAAAGGTAATAGAGTAATAGGTAATAGGTAATAAAGTTACAGCAAATCGTAAACCTACCCTCAAAAATAATTGGTAAGAGACAAAAACAATTAAGTGGTATCTATGAGGAAGTAATTCGGAGAAAAGCCGTCAAAATTGCAAATGATCCTTCCCATCCACTTTGCAGGGAGTTTGAACTGCTCCCCTCCAGTAGACGGTACAAAGTACCAAGAGCTAACCCTAACATTTTTAAGAACTTTTATTCCTAATGCCATTAATGCACTGTCTCGTTGAATGTGCCTGTACTGTGCTTGTCACTGTTGTCCTGTGTTCTGTGCTGCTGTTGCTGTTTTTTTTGTTTTTGTTGTTTTATTATTGTTGTGAGACCGAAGACAAATTTCCACATGGTGGACAATAAATACACTAACTAACTAACTAACTAAATAGAGGAAGCTTTTTCTCTCTCTAAAAAAAATGATATTTAGCTATATTTTTGTTGCCCTCTACGTTCCTTCTACTTTGATGCTGCAACTGTTTCCCTGCACACAGGCACTTGCTTCGTCCTGCAGATGGTCCAGAACTTTGTAGTTGTCAACACATTTCAACAATGCTCAACGATTACCTGCAAAGGTAACCAATTTAATGAATATGAATCAATATTAAATAACTTATCCATATTTAAATAAAAAAAGCATACAACAAAATAAATCTCTCTTATTTTGGTATGTTTTATAGGTAAACATTTTCATGGTTATGTGGTTTATTGCAAGCTTATACAATATGTACAGAATACTTGGTGTACACATTGTGTAAGCTTGTGTTGTTGACGTATAAAAAAGCCAATATAAAATGTGTTTAGAGTAATCAATTGGATAATCGCAGGAAATAATGGAAAGAAAATAATCAATAGTTGTAGCTGTAATAAATTTATATGAACATCACAATCTTATGTTTTGTTTATTTTGCTCCTCATTAAAATTCCCCCTTTGTCTTTTGTTAAATAGAAGAACAAAACCTGTCACTACAAACTGGAAATCTGCCAAATATAAAATTTAGATTTGAGTAGCAGCCAGACAGAGGGGCTTGGAGAAGAAGCCGTTTCACTTTCCAGGACTTGGAAGTGACATTGCACACACGCAGGAAGCCCCGGGTATTCCTCTGTAAACAAAGACTCCCCAGGTTGTGAGTAGTGAATTCCAGGATTCAATTGACTCGTTTTTATTTTTTTCTTGTGGCAGTAAAAATGCTACGGCCAGCACCTTGGGGTAATCAGCCAAAGAGTCTCTGCTGTGCATCAGCAGCTTTAACAGTCAGGGCAGACTGTGAGATACTATACAGCATGTACGTTTTTTTGTGCGACGGCGAGAGTCTGGTGCTGTAATTTATCTATTAGTGATCCGTTGATGGATAGCCTCATTAAGAATGATTTAATTGATCTTCGTTATATGGTGGTATAATGCTAAGAGCCTGTGCTGCATTGATTCATGGTGAAGTGAAACACACTAATTTAGTGTCCACATGATAAACACAGTTACATAATAGTGAGAGTATTGCTGTAAAGTATTGCTTGCTGGACTGACGGAATGTACCGCCCATATATGTATAAACTTCTGACAGCATGATTAATATGTCATATTGCTACAGAGGTGGGCACTATATTCTTTGCATAGTGATCGCCCTGTAGGTCTCTCCGCATTAAATGTGTTATTGCCCTGCTTATTGTAAGTCGCTCTGTACAAAGAGCTCAATGCCTAACTACCTAAATTGTGCGGCCTGTTGCGATAGCTTCGTTTAGAATTGCCACAACATTTCCTTATCTATATTACTACTACATATGATTGATATCACATTTTTTGTGGTAATTCTCTGTGTAGACCACGTTTTTCCCCTGTATGGACTCCTCTACACAAAATTTCTGAGCAGAAAACAGAGTATACAGTACAAGCGTGAGAACTAGCTCTAGCGTTACTCTGATCTGAACAGAAATCCTCTAGAGTTTGAACAATGGCACAATATGTGCCTTTTCTTAATGCAGATGAATACATCATCCCGCTGGCATGGCACAACATTACACACCTGTGTGACAACATAATGTGCCCCTTCCTATGTTGCCCCTAAACTCTGTCTCAACGTTGATGGATGACTTTTCTTACTGGGAATAACATTCAACTGCAAAGCGGAGTCCCTGCAGACACTATAGAGAACACTGCGATCCTTTCGCTCTTAATACATACAATGTATGTTTTTCATGATAGCTCGTGAACCGTCATACACATGCTGCATTGCATCATGACAGTGTAGGTGTTTAAAAGTATATGCGAGTGTCTTTAGGTCTTAGGTTAGATAGTTAATATGGGTAAAAAAAAAAGGTTAAGAATCCCAAGCGTATTCCATATAGAATACAGCAGATGATCAGTTGAATGTATTTCCAAATGTTTCAAATTAATCCTCACAATTTAACAATTTTAATTCAAAACGCCTACCCTGAATTCAGCCTCCATTCCATGTTTTAACTATGGATATTAAATAAACATGTCTTTGGCTGACAGCATCACTGAAGAATGTGACGAGATTAAGAAATGTTGCTAGAGTAACAGAAAGAAACTGAAGAAATGATGTTGCTAGAGTAACAGGAATACTGTTACTGCGTCGTTAAAACTATTCTCTAAAACCCACAACCCATTGACCCAAGTTGGTAATTAACTTTCAAAATGCCACCAACTCTGACTGGGAAGGGGGGAAAGTTCAATTTGCCCACCAGATAGTTACAGACATAAACACCAGGTAAGGCAACGGATAATGACAGCTCTTATTACAATAAAAACAATAGTTTTAGAAGTTTAACTACCTCCTTTGCCCGAAAACACTCTCTTGAATTGTAGTTCAGCGTTTGCTCTGTTGCCCGTGGATATTTTTAATGTCAGTCCCTGGGCTGGAACAAGTACAGTATGATGACATGTCAGACAGCAGCTTACAGTTTTTCCTACTTCCAGAGTTCCAGAGACTGCAGGGAATGCAAGAAAAAATGTTTCCAGGCCTAACTGCCAACTTCTCAGAGTCCCAACTTGCATTCTGGATTTATGAATGAATTCACTGATTAGATTGCTTGATATTCCTATAGCCCACAGCAAACTGTTAACCAACAAAGTTTCCATTATGATATTTGCACAAAAGGTCACATGACCGCAGCCAAAATAAACAACTAATAAACAACCATTTTAAACCTGTTTGCTTACGGCCAACATCAAATTTCCTATGCTTTCCTACTGGTTGATTCCTCCATCAGTGTTAATTCTGACTGATAAGAACTGGCACCTGGCTTAAAGTCAAAAAAAAGTTTGTCTCAGCACACAAGCACCCTGCACTGCTAGTGCGAATCATTATGAGAAATTCTCATAATAATCCTCCCGTGCACTGAAATCCTAAAAGAACTGTAAAGAGAAAAAAATCGCAGCATTCCCTAAAGACTGGACACGGTTCAGGCCTCAGGGTAACAATGCCGCGGCCGGTTTCCTGTGTGTGCTTCCTGCTGGAAAAGGGCTCGCTGCGTTCCATAACACGGTCACCACTTCCAGCCTGGTGAAACTGAACAGCTCACTCGTACTACACGTACATGCTGCTGAGTCACCCCCTGTCCCCTGCTCCAAGCACGAGAGGAAAGCAGGGATCAAAAGTGTTCTTGCTGAACCATAATCTGACAAGAATTTGATTGAAATATAACTTCACCACGTTTTGGAATACTTCCTAAAACAGTGGTTTTCAACAGGTGGTCCGGGGACCACCAGTGGTCCTTTACAGGGTTCCAGGTGGTCCCCAGCTAAGTTGGTTAACCAGATGTAAATCTTGAGAGTGTAAAAAATGAAACCAAATGGACCCGCAAGGGTCCATTTGGTTTCATTTTTACACATTTTTACACTCTCTTTAGTTTTGGGGTCTGTGGGTCTAAAATGTCCTCAAATGGCGTACGTGGCTCAAATGCTGAATAAATAGTGGGCCCTGGGATGAAAAAGGTTGAAAACCACTGTTCTAAAAGGTTTCTTTTCTGTTTTCTTTACTGTTTGCCAATAATGACTGTCAAGATTGGTGCTGATGCTTTCTGCCAACAACAGGTTTATTTCGCCCCAAGAGTTTTTGCAACTAAAGCCAACTGTAGCAAAGCACTGGGTCAGGTGCGTTTAAATATGTAAAGCTCTGGCTTTGTGTAAACAGGGGTTGCAGTACCTGGTTTAATCTGGCAACACAGAGAAAAGCTGTTATTAATATCTGCTTAAAGCTTAGCACTTTGGCCGAATAGACAGATCTTTGAACTGTCTCTGTACATATATAGGTAATAAATGTGATGAAATCCTATGTGCCAGGCAAACATGGGAAGCATATTTACGTAAAAACTGGTTCTTCAACATGCTTGCCTTGCTTCACCATGCTTCTGGGCAAAATGGAAATATCCGACGGTAGCAGCCTAGTTAAAGGTAGAGTAAGTGATTATATCACTGGTACGTATTCTTCACATGTTGTTGCTCCTATTCTATAACAGCAACAGACTGTTCAGTAACGAGGGTCTCCCCAGTTAACAAAAAATGTTTTTTCAAGTCGGGACAAAATTGGAAGTAGAATACTTTCAAATTGAAGTTGATGTATGGGCAGATAGGCTACTCTCTCCACTCTACTGTATACCAACAATTACTATCACAATTAAGAGCTATAACCTTGACACAAAACTAAAACACTGAAATCACTTAGGCTCATTTTAAAAGGAACAGTTAAACTCCAGAAAGACTGGATTAGTGACCCCATGGAGAATTGAATTTATGGTGATGATTTTGGTTTCATTGTAATTATGTGTCTCCCAAGGGAGGCACTGCTTCTTATGAAATTATTGGCCTAGGGACGTGATGAAAAAAGAAAATCCATTAATTCAAGTCCCCATGGGGTGAGTAATCGATAAGAATAGTTATTTTGGGGTGAGCTATCCTTTTTAAGTTTAGTTTGTGTACATGCAAGCCAAGGCTGATTATAGCATTTTATTTAATTAACAAGATCTAATAATCTCACTTTGTTCCTTCATCCAAAATAATGCTTGTGAGGTGTGCATAGTGTGCAAGGATCTTATATAGGGTACTTATATAATGAATTACACATATCAAACGATTCCAAGTTGCAGACGTAGATATGTCTATATCCACTGTGTTCAAGAATGTGGAGTTGTTTCAAGTCCTGCATGTTTAAAAATAACCTAAAAATAGACCTAGACAGTTGTGGGTCTATTCCCTTTAAAGTTGAAGTAGTAATGAGTAAAAGTAGTCTCATTTGAGAGGATGTGTTGGTCCCCTGGGCCTATAACAAATAACAATAGGTGGTGATGTTGATTTTTCCAAGGCAGTGGATTGTGGACTGGCAAAGAGACAGGACTTGCTTTTCTGCCTTTTGCACTGAGCTGCCAAAACAATGCCAGAAAGCCACTCAACAATGCAGGTCAATACTGCAGGCCAACAATGCAGTCAGTGTGTTGTGGCTGTTATGTTGGTTTAGTTAGTTTAGTTTGTTTCCTTAAGACAATGAAAGAGGGACAAAAACAGTCAAGCAATTGCAGCCCGAATAATAACAGCCTCTCAAGTTCAAGTGGGTTGTTTACAACACGTCAGGAAACATTTAAAACTGAATAGTTAAATGCCAATGGTACACCTTTCAAGGGTCACAAAGGGGGAGAGAGAGCTGTCAAACTGGCCGGTGGCAGAGTGGAGAGTAGACCATTCATTCCATGCTCCTTAAAGGGGAATTACAACCCATTTTCATTTTTCCCTGTAGTGTACAAACACAACTTAAAATGGAAACCCATGCTGTGTTTCCATTTCTGGGGAAAACAGAATGGGGGACCTTTTTATTATGTCCACACAACATATCTAAGGTATATTGATTTCATTAAAATGAGTGGAATACCCCTTTGATGAGCAAATAATCGCCCTGGTCCTGGGCCGAACACAATCCCAGACAAAGTCATCATTTAAAGTTGACCTTCCCCCCCCAAAAAAAAACAAGCTTTCAATCGCATTGCGGTCCTTGACAGAGGGTTCCAGGTGGTCTCCAGTTAAATGATGGAAAGTTGGTTAACCAGATGTAACTCCTGAGAGCGTAAAAATAAGCCAAATGGACTCTTGCGGGTCCATTCCCAGATAGCAACATGCATTGATTCAACCAAAATTCAACGTTGAATCAATGCATTTTGCATTGATTCAACCAAAATTCAACGTTGAATCAATACATTTTGCTATCTGGGTTTAGTTTTATTTAGACTCAAATATTCACCTGAATCAGCCCAAGTTTACACAACTAGAGAACGTAGAAGGCTTCCAAAATCCAGCCTGGAATTGTGGCAAAAGAAATATCTAGCTTTGGGGTCTGTCAGGCTAAAATGTCCTTAAATGGTGGTCCGTGGCTCAAATGTTGAATAAATAGTGGGCCCTGGTATCAAAAATGTTGAAAACCACTGCTATAATCCGACGCTAGCAACAACAACAACAACAAGGCCTCCATGAGATCACCTGCCTGCTTTACGCCTTACCTGAGTTTCAGGTGAAGTCGAATTCTCTTCCGCCTTTGCGCAATAACGTCCGAGCCCGAGCGAGCAATAACAAGAAAAAAAAAGTTTTAAAGAAACCTGAAGCAAGTCCAACTCACCTCCAGCTCGAACGATGGATCGTTCCTAAGTAGTAACATAATCCTTCAAAAAATAGACGAAAAAAAGTTGCGTGTTGCCGTTCAGTAGTAGTGGTTCGTTTGAACGGGCTGTGGGTGTCTGAGTTTCGGCAGAGAGAGCAGCAGGACAGCGCTAGGTAAGCAGGCAGGCATCGGAGCAGACAGAACACATTCACAACGCGTGGTGCTTCACTTGACTTCACTTCCAAAGCCCCCCTGTACTGTCTGGTCTGTCCAGTCCTGTCCTCCTTTACTGCCCTGCCCCAGGGCTGCTGCTGCTGTGCTGTAATCAACTACAAACACGCTGCTGCGAAGCCAAACATTAGCGCTGTCTGTCTGTCTGACTGACTCAACTGTGTAACTAACCCACCTACGGTAGACCTACCGCAATACCTAAATATCACAGAGCCATAGAGTATAGGCAGAGTTACGACAACCCCGTGCGCTTCATGGAGTCAGTCCAATGGCGGCACTTCTACTTGGACTTCAATAGAGAATGAGGATAACAAATAGGGACGATTCCTGGACCTGAAGTAGGCAATAATGCAGTGGACTTTAGGCAACAGCCCAAGCGTTAATGATCTTAAATCGCTTTATTTTATTTCGTACGTAATAGTACAACATGAACATTATTGTACTGTAACATTGTTAAGCTACAATACCGTTGACATGTTGAAAACATGCATAAAACAGCTCTTATCTGCGCCGCCCTCGTTGAAAACAATGCATTTCCAACTTCAGTCTGTCCCTATTCGGGCTGCATGAACAGCGCTCGAGCGCTCAGTTTCCGACCCCTTAATGCCGCAACTCTTCTACTAGATGGCTCTGTGTGTAACTAACCTACCGCAATACCTAAATATCACTGCCCCGCCCCTTTACAAACAACACACAAAAAAGAAGCAAACGCGCGTTGCACACAGCCGCCGTACAGTACGTCCCCCGGTCGGCACACTCACTTTTTCCTTCTTCTTCTATCTTCTTCTTCTTCTTGGCGGTACATTCCGTTTCATGAAAGCGCGCGTGTGTGTTGTGTGTTATTGTTAAAGTGTAATATTCTTCTGCTGCGGTTTGTTCGCGGCGGCACGCATATTAGTGAGCCGCGAATGGTTGACTGGCTTTACTACTACTGCTGCTGACTGGCTAGTGGCTGGCACCTGAAACACTGGATTAGGGATGTTTTCACTGCGCTGCGAGTCTGCGAGGCGAGGGTCAAACTCCGCCTCTGGTACAACAACTCCACTGTATTTACTGCAGTCGCTCTGGAGTCGGGGCTACTACTGTACACCTACACGCACGTGCGCTGTGTGTGTGTGTGTGTGTGTGGGGGGGGGGGGGGTCCTAGGCATGGGCATGGCCCCTGCTGCCCCACCAAACATGATGGCATGCAAAACAACCCAAATCACAAATATATTTCAAATTAAAGTGCTTATAATTAAAATGATTTGAAACACTAACTAACTACAATTGTCGTACCACTAAACCAATACCATTTCATCATTCAAATCAGAAAACTCAATGAATCAGTCAGACCTTTAGCTTGCAACTGATGCTATTATTGTTGCTTAGCCTACTTGCCTAGTATGAGTCCTGTAACCAAAAATGGTATGGGGGCGGCTTCATGGCGCAAAGCCCCCCCCCCCCCCCCCCCCCCAATTGGCAACGGTTATATCCGGGCCTGGCGTGCGTGCGTGTGTGTACGTGCGTGTAAATGCACAGTCGCACCCACGTACCAGTGGCAGCCCCTCGTTATACTGTGAAGTTTAAATGCCTACAGTGAATCAACCCGATGACGATGATCATTACTGAAGTTTTAGAGCCCAACTAATTTTAAGGTGTGAGAAATTATTAAGAATCGGGCTTTTACGGAGTTCAATATTTATGCTTCCGCAGCAGTGTGGTGATAATTAGACTATAATAATAAAAACCACTGCACACTCAATACGTTCATTCATGTAAAGGAAAGAACTGAGAGCAGAGGAATGTGATGTAAGACCCTTGTTATCCAAACACCATCTGCCCGATCCTGTTACATAAAAGACAGAAAAGCAATGGGCCCGCAATTAAGCCTTTCTTCCCCATGTCACTGGTAGGCTATAGCCTCAGTATCTAGGCTTTTATTTTCTGGTAGGCTACTATGAGTGCTGACTGAAGTGGGCCTGGCCAAGCCAGTGCAATGTGTGGCTTTTCCATGCACATAGTTTTCAAGAGTCCGTTTGGAATACATCATATTTTACTTTACTACTGACATCTTAATTGATGGCCGATGGAATCCAAGCAACCAAGCCAGGCTCCAACTAACTAAACTCTTCAATAAAAAAGGAGGAGGGGGTCACTCAGGGTTTCTCCTCATAAAACAATGCTGAATAAACTATAAAACAACATAGTACATTAATCCTGCCAACACATTCCTCAGGCAAATAACTAATTAAAATTATATAATATAAAATTATATATATATATATATATATATATATATATATATATATATATATATATATATATATATATATATATATATATATATATATATATATATATATATATATATATATATATATATATATATATATTAAGGCTGTCAGCATTAACTAGTTAATCGCGAGTTAACTCAGGCGTGAGTTAACTCGATTAATTTTTTTAGTGCGAGATTAACTCACAGTAAAACCAAAGGCCAAGTGGGTCCATTTGGTTCAATTTCGCCAAATGCAGGTGAATCATTTTTAAATATCTGCATCAGTTAAGTTACTTTAAAATAAGTCTTTCTACAAAATGTGCATGTTCGCTCCTAATGATATTGTTGACAAATTCTTTAATTTAGGTCTGGAAGTCTAAATAAATGTCATCAAATGGTGGTCTGTGGCTCAAATGCAGAATAAATGATTGAATTTGATATGAATATTCTTGAAAAACACTAATTTAAGGTATATTTAGAACTCATAAAAATATTCGATTAAATTGCGATTAATCAAAGATTAACTATGGGCAATCATGCGATTAATCGCGATTAAAATTTTTAATCGATTGACAGCTCTAATATATATATATATATATATATATATATATATATATATATATATATATATATATCAGCACCCTGAGGCATATGTTGGAAGCATACTCTGGGACACATACTGGCACTTATTTCTAGGCCTACCATTTCGGGTTTGTGATCCAGTCAGCAGCCTATATGATAACTTGACACCACCAAACTGGAATTACCCCCCAAATAATTCCCTGTATCATAATTTTAGGAGAGTACCCAATAATAGCCTTGATTGAGCTGTGCTTGAAAATTTCACTCAACCAATCAGCATAAGACATCCAATGTAGGCCTACCACGTTTCTGGTATAAGATGACAAAAGGAGCAACCAAAATGTGCCATTTATTAGATTTGTTCATCTGCCCTCTAAGCGCTCTCTGCACGGCCCTGTGTGTGTGTGTGTGTGTGTGTGTGTGTGTGTGTGTGTGTGTGTGTGTGTGTGTGTGTGTGTGTGTGTGTGTGTGTGCGCGCACGTGCACACGTACATGCGCATGTGTCAAGGTATGCTGTAAAGGGTCGAAATCCCTCTCCAGTCCAATGCACATTACAATACTTTATAGCAATAAGTTCATCAAGTCCATGTAAATCTTATCACAAAGGGGAGAAATATATTTTCGGGATGAAGCAGAGAATCATTTTGTCACAGTTTAATCAGGCGGAGTGCATTTGCATGGTTGTGGTCAGACGGGCATGGTGACTTTATTTTGCGAGTACGCCAGGGAAAAGAATTAGCGCTTTAGTTATAATAAGCACTCCTGCTGATATGCAATGGTCTTTGTATCATATCAGCCAGATTAATGCCACGTCAATCCTGCTCCAGTAATACCCACAATCAATCGTACAATCAAAAACTCACACCATAGGGCTCTTGGTGGAAGATAAACATTGGTTTTCAGAGCTGGCTGCACAATCACTGTGAGTGGCTGAGGAAATCGGACATGGTGATCAAGTGTGTGGTGAAAGGGGTCACTGTGTATCAGTATGGTCCAGGCTTTCCCCAGGAAGTACTTGAAAGAGCCCATCGAGGAGACAATGCCTTTTCCCTCTGCACACGTTTCCCCCAGGGACATATAATGCTTCCTCTTAAAACATGGAACATGTTTAGGAGCGTGTTAATCATTTTAATTGATGTGAGCTTGACAGCCTGGCCGCTGGAATATTAGGCATATCTGTTCAATTGTCCATTCAAAATTCAAGCAGCGGAAGTTTTCTTTCCCCCCGCCCCCTGTACTACAGTATGGCGTATTCAACATGAAGACTTTCGAATGTAAAAGGTCACTGACCTGCTTGCTTGAATGAACCTTCAGTAAAACAGAGAACACTGCAGTACAGTAGCTAAACCAAACCAGCACAGAGAAAGCACATGTTCTGTTTTCCTTGGATTTAGTATTGTAATCCAATTCAAGTTAGATTTGTGTCTAGTTATTGTATATTTAATTATTATTAAAGTGATTTTGTCACTCCCTCACGTTTTCTGCCAAAATTAATGTAAACGGCACTTTCGTATATGGCGCGGTCTATGACTTGATGACACATACTGCACATAAGGTTGTGTGCTTGTGGTAATTTTGATGTGAGTAGAAAAAGTAGAAAAAGTGCCCTTCTGGGCACAGTTCTCCACCAGGTCAGGTTGTGGACTTCTGGTGTCGCTATGGGCGGCATTTCTTCTTATGCCTTTGATGGCAATTAGATGAGTCGAGGAATTTTGTTCCAAAAATCCACCTGTGGCGCTATAACAGGCTAATGTGAAAAGGGTGGGGTATATTTCTCAGCCTATAGGAAAGTGTGTTGAAGTTTCCCGTGCTCGGAGTGCAAAACATACTCTATCCTCACATGGATGTTCATTTTGAGGCACCATTCCCCTTCAGCAATTTCAAACAAATCTTGTTATCTATCTATCTTTTTATGATTCTTGTTACCTTCAGTGCTACTGCTGCCATCAATGAATCCATGTCAGCACAATTACTCAGAATGCTCACAGCCAAATATCACAAAATATCTCTCTGTATTTGTATTGTGTCCATTACTTGCTTGGGATGCATTGAATGCCTTCGGCAGAGGAATGGCTCATTGAGTTCCTATTATTTGATTTTGTTATTATGTCTAGTTGATGTATACACAGTACAATGTTATTTCACTTTTAAAAGAGTTAAATTGTCTACAACTTTGCAATCGTATTTAAATTTATACCATTCCGAAAGACTAAATGGTTCTACCAGCAAGACCAGCAAATTAGCTGCAGTTTGCCTTCTTGGCAAGGAGAAACTGCGCACTGAAAATGCACCCCTGAGAGTTGCTGCCACTGCCCTGCCTTCTCACCTTGATAAAGCCCTGATGAACAGCAAGAGATTTGCTGAACACAGATGAACATAGCTCAAATGACAAGCCTGTGTCCTCTGTCTTTCCCATAAACACCCATCGTTTCTCCCTGCGTCCCTGCCTAGCATAGAGTAATTGTATATCGTAGAAAGTGCATAGCCTGCTCTAATCCAGTTTTGTTATATCTTAACGCAATTTTCCGTTCAAGACCCTTTTTAGAAAAAAGTTGCATCTCAACAGGCTCAAAAATGAAGGGCCAGCCCTACCTGGACCCTCATCAAAGTCAAACCCTGTTTTCACTTGGTACCAAATAGAATTGAGCAATGTTTTTTGACTGTGGGCATGATTCATTGATTTCTCTAATTGAGTCAGCAGGCAGCTATAGTACATAACGTTTCACCCTACCCTAAATAATGTGTTGAAGGACAGTGCGAGTGGGATATTTTTAGCTGTGCTATTTGCCTTTTCAATCCATATGTAATACTATTGTTGGTACTAGTAATGAGAAACATCTTTAAGCAATACATATATATTTTTAAACATTTATATTCTTATTATTAGGAGAACGATGGCATCCATTTTCACATTGCAACTTTTCGTGAATAGAAAGCCTGCAGTTTCTATTAGCTTTGATTCCCAATCGATGTGTGCATGGGATGATGGGAGACAGGTTTCTGAACTGCACACAGCCCTCCTATGAGACAGCAAATAACAAATATAACACTGTGTGTGTGTGTGTGTGTGTGTGTGTGTGTGTGTGTGTGTGTGTGTGTGTGTGCGTGCGTGCGTGCGTGCGTGCGTGCGTGCGTGCGTGCGTGCGTGCGCGTGCGTGCGTGCGTGCGTGAGTGAGTGAGTGAGTGAGTGTCGGAGAGAGAGAGAGAGAGAGAGAGATCTTTGTTGTATTTCTCTAATCTTACCTGTGCCAATCCTAGCTGAAATGTGTCCATGACTGTCAATCATGATTACAGAACTTGTTCTACATGCTATATAGCCTGTAAGAAATGTCCTAAGCACTACACCTGGACAAAATGTTTTCTGTCAGCACCATGCAAAATGTCCCTATTGAATTACTGCTAATGAGGATCTACACAGAATGCGGATCCCTGTTATGTAAGAGTTTAGACATGCATGGGTGACACCATAGGAGGCAACGCCTCTTTAGCAACTCTTGATATAGGTAACCCGGAAAGAGTTTGAGTTTTAGGTATACAGTTTAGCTTTAGGCATAGTTCTACTGTGGTTACGTTCTATGGGTGTCCCTGGCACAAAATATTGGATCTGCAATTTCATAGCTAATCAATTTAGCAGTCTTTGACAGATAGTATGTTTTAGAACCACATACTGAGCCTGAAAAGTATAGATCCAGCCCTACATGTACAGTATAATATGCAAAACTCTTCGACTGACTGATTGACCCTCACTATTGGCCGAGTGTGTTTTGGCTTAACATTGTTGCATTTCAGAATGATTGAGCGCAGACAGATTCCTAGTATATTATGTCAGCAGAGACCATAGCCACAGGGATCTTCAATTACAGTATTAGCCTACTGTTTGTCCTCAGCGATCTCAGAAGGCATTTAGTCCCATTAAGCTTATTTCAAACACCAGAATACAGTACGTTGCTGGGAAAAGCGTCATCAACTTGTCTCTTAGCTCAATGAGGCAGCGAGAACTGTCCCTCTCATTACAGGTAATTTTCAGATTATGGATATAATTATTGACTTCGCATGCACATAGTCACGAAAGACATTTTTCTTTGCAAAGATAAGGCGTATTTTTGCCATGCTGTGCGTCATTCAGCATCTACTATAATTGATTGAATACTTTATTGGTAGAAATATAATCGGTACAGGGTAGTGTCAGACATGAATGAAATCAGTACAGGGTACAAAACCACCAAAAACGCTTGTGCTCACGTTTCCATTCAGGCCCTGGGGTATACCTGTATGTACAGGTTGGGAAAGAGCCACCACACATGTGAATGTGCCTCGTCCATATGAAAATAAGTTATTAATAGTATTTCATACTAGATCAAAAAATAAGATGACCGTAAGCACAACTGGTCAATTACTTCTCAATCTAGTGCTATTCCTGCATGAAGGAATGTATCATACTGGGCATTACATTCAGACATCCAGCATTATGTCTATGCTTTATGACTACAATGTTTGCACTATATGCTATACCACAGGAAACAGGGAAATGGATGACATAAGCATCACCCTTTGGCACTTGACCAGTTACATTACTTTTGACTCATCGCCAAAGGGGTGACCGTGATATATATTCTGTTGCTGTGTTTGCCGTCTCCTATGGCAGTTGAGGTGCTGTGGGTATCGCCTCAGACACCGTCTGCTAGAGAAAGTATACTGGCCTAAAAAAAACTGGGATAAGACATTAATTTATTTATTACCCTTCCATCCATGTCAAAAACAATTAGGGGTATTCCTCGCTCTACCCTCTGAATTACTTTCTATGAAAATTAGCCTACTTATACTGCTGCAGTCTTAAACCCAAAGCATCACAACATTGTTTATGCACTACACATAATTATTCTACCTTGACCATTATAAACTGAAAAGAGGAGGTTAACTTATGTATTATATATATCGACTACTAAGCAGGGGGAGAATAAAGATGAGCCCCAGAGATAAAGGTCACAGGCTGGATTACTGTGAGAGAACACAGATTTAATTAGTCTCGGGGGATTTGCGAGTAAACAGGAACACGATCTTGTGTGTTCAGATGTCGCCATGGTAATTATGACCTCTCAATGCAGACTCTCGAGAAGTTCTGCAGAGTTGTGGTTGTGCGTATTATTATCTCACCTTTGCCCTAATATGATAATAATTATTATTACTGCTATCATGTCATTATTATTTTTCCTTTAGTATGCAAGTAAGGCGCTGCGTGTGGAGCAGGCATGGAGACAGACACACAGACATTTCAGCCTGGCTTACATACAAACATATACCGTATGCATGCATGCACGCACATGCACACACAGACAACCATGTGTGCTACAGCCTGTTTCTGTTCAGTGCAGCCTGTGTTACATCATTTCACCTCAGGTCACCACGGGAACATGCACCATTTCACCTTTCAGGCGACCCCATTGGTAACCCTATACTGCCCCGATGACCACTTGGTTACATTATTTTCCACGCATATTTTTAGGTGTCAGACAGGGCTCTGCACTCAGTCACCTCCTTGCACGTACGACTGACCACCTGCTGTGAGCATTCACTAGGGCTGACCCATGCAGTTCGATAGCATAATGTCACCATGTGAAAAAGATATAAACTAACAGACTAAAAGTACTTTTTTACCTGAGTAAAAGTACAAAAATATTGACATCAAAAAGTTAAGTTACCAAATATAAAAGTACTCATTATGCATTACACACATTTTCAAATGTATAAAAACGAGATGGTTTATAACCACACCAATGCAACTCATTAAGTTGTAATGTGTGAGTTCCATTATTACCGGTATTGTTTGTTTTAGTCTAGGTTCCATACAGAAGCACAACTAAAGCCTTTGGGGGTTAAGCTGCATACCTCAACCCTTTAGCAAGTGTGTGTGTCAGCAGCAGCAGCAGTGCCAGTACGGCTGCATGATGCTGTGTTTGCAGATGGAAACCCCAGAGGGACTGAGGCTCTTTGCCATGACACTGAAAACAAGAGCTGCAGTGTCCATTATTAGCTGATCAAGACCCCAGAAGAGCATTTACTCAGAAGTATTTGAATCACATAGCAATACCCCAGGAAAAGAAAGGGACAAAAAGCAGACATATACCGTATAAAGTGGTAACGTCTAAGTCACTTCCATCATCTCTCAAATCACAGATGTCCCTGTCTTATCGCTGTCCTTGAATAAAATGCATTATATAACACGTGCTGACTAGCAGTCTTGTTGTAGATGTCTATCGGGTATGTGCACGCCAAATCTCATTTTCCAAAGGCGTTGCTAGATTTTGCACTCTACGTGGAACTCTGTGACCTCTACAGCAGCACTATTGTGATCCCCTGCTGCTTCAACACTTCTGGTCCAGACTGCCCCCAATGCCCAGGGCCAGTCGTCCCATCCCATGCCAAGTCTTATGCTTCCCGGTGTGCACACTCCCAGTGGAAACAGGTGGAGATAAAAGACAAGCGACCCGATTGCTTGTAACGTCAGCTTCCTTTGCCCTGAGCCCTCACTGCTGCCACTGCCAATAATATTTCCTTTGCAGCGTTCTGATAATGGCTACAATCATAGTTCAAAGAGAGTTCATGGGCGCCCTTGATAAACAGCGCTCAATATTGGGCTTGGTGCTTGCCAGAGCTGGCGCTGTCGGATGCTGGGCAGTGTGCAGTAAGTAAGTACCATTCTTCCACTGAGACTGATGGAAAATTCAACAATACGTACCGGTAATTCTGCAAGTGCTAGGGGTACTGAATGCAGAGCATTCCAAAGAGTGCCAGGCAGAGGCAAGGAATGCTACCCGGCACCGAACTGAGTCATAGGACCAGTGACCATAGGAAACACGAGAGGCATTTCCTGCTTCGCTTGGGCCACACAACTCATGCCTGATTTCATACTTTATTGTACGACGCTCTCTCACAACAAAAATAGCGGTGCATTTTCACATCGATTCGTATTTGTGAGCCGTAGCACGTAGTGAAAAAAATCCCTTTCATATTATCACATCTCATGTGTGTCGTTATAGCCAAGTTATGGAAAACAAGATGTAAGGTGTCTATTGGACAAGCACACAGAATCCCGAGCAATATTGTTTTTAACCAAATCCTTACTAGTTTAAGAAGAGCACGTACTTTAGATAGAAACAGACGAGCAGATACACCTTGGCATGTTCTGAACTTCTGAGGGATCGATTCACTCAAGGGACATGGGTCCAAATCCCTTATTGGAGCTATGTCCTTTCTAGAGCTTTAGTATGTTGTGATGTTTATGGAAGAGAATATGATAATAAATAAGGCTAGTGGTAATAATGATGATAAGGACAACAATGGTAAAGATGCTTTGTTGTAGGTGTTATTGATGTTTTGCAGATTATTATCATTCTTTTTTTCTCTCTATATTAATCTAATATTGATGCGTATTGTCTCTCATACTATATATTATTGTACTGTATCTGTATTTATTTATTAATAAAATGTATTATGGGTAAAAATCAAATATTATCGCCATTTCATTTGGTGTTTGCATGGACTACTTCCAACATGAACATTTTATAATGGCTGAGAGGCTATTGATGGAGCCATTATAAAATCCACAATAAAATGCGATGTGTGTGGCTTATTGCTTTTCTAAAACAGTTTGAACATAGTTTTCAGGTTAAATATTTAGCAATGTTACCCTCAAAACTATTTGCCCCCATCAAAGGGGCAAATAGAAAGAGGCCACACACTTCTTTGTTTTTAGTCAGTCTCTGTCTGGGAATCCAGGCCGCCCGGAGCCGCACATTTGTTATGGGTTAGGGCAGTCCTTGCCTTGACACCCACACGACCAGGGTTTTAATGTAATCAACCGCTCTCCTTCCCCAGTTTAGCTACAGAGCTGTGGGATCAGGAATGAATATATACAGTAATCAATTATAGTGGTATTAGAGTGGTTGCACAGGTATTGATTGCCTGTGTCCCATGGTGGGAGTTCTAAAACTAACCCTTTAGATCTTTTTTTCTCCTCCATATTAACACTAAATTCAATTCACTTTCCTTTAATGTCAATTATTTGCCAGTATGGGCTGATCAGTGCTCTTAATATAAAATCAATGTCTCTTTAATTTGCGGTCGGTAGGTGAAATGGCTGGCGAAGCAGTTTCTACTATATGACCTGTTAGAATGCAATCGATCCTACCTTATATTATCGTGTGCTCCACCATACATTAATTTGTTGACAGGCTTTTCTGATTAGTTTAAAGCTTCTGCTCCATCAGCAATTCCTGTTGAAAACAATAGAAAATGATAGCTCACTTGTTAGCATGCAGCTTACTAGGGTAGGTAGCCTAATCTAAAGTGCACAAGAGAGAATAAAAGGCTTAGGCCTACATGTCAAATGTGTCATGTAAGTAAGTATCCAAACAGATTTATTTATTAAATGTGTGTATTAGATTCCAAATAAGTAAAGACGCACAGTGTCAAAATTCACCTTGAGATTGTGATTTAAAAATGTATAGTATATACTCCACTGAGGGCAATGAACACAGACAAGTCAACATAGTGCCAAATCAACATCAGGTGATCAGTCACTCACATGCAAGCTACACGTAATTGGTGTGGACTACTTAAACCCTCCTGTGTACAGTACCTGCTCATTCTTCTTGCTGCTGCTCTGCTTCTTTGCTGATGCACAGAGTAGGCACATGCATGATTTCCCCCCAGGTCATCCTCCTCATCCAGACTGCGCACGTGGCAACTCTTAGACAGCCCCATTCATCCAAACTGAAAAGTCTGCAATGTGTTTGTTTCACCCTTTCCCAGCTAAGGACGAGATTGGACGGGTTAGGCCCCGCCTTACTTAACTTAAAAAAAAAAAAAAAAAAACTCCAGGGCCTGTCCTAGAGCCGCTTGAATTGGAGCTAATGAGCCCCCCCCCCCAATGGTCAATAAAAAAAAAACAACAACAATTGGCGATCGTCCAGGACTATTTCAGCCGTTTCTTTTTATCATTGACAATACTTCTTTTGTGCACTTTTGAATTGTTTTTGTGTTCCTGGAAGTGCATCAATTTTGTCAGTCTCGCTTCAAATAGGAGCTAGTTTGGCTCAATTCTCTAGTATGGCAAGATTAAAGGGATTGTGACATCAAAAACACTTTTGTTCATTTTTTGTGTGTTTCAGGGTCTCTTGACAACAATTTCACCCCCCAAAAATCTATGAATATTCAGTGATTTCTTTCTTTTCTAGACTTTTGTGAATAAGTATTGCAGAACGGCAAATGATGAGAAAAGCTCATTACCTTAAGTGTAAAGTAAATAAAGTAAAGTCGTGTAAAGTAAAGTAAAGTAAAGTAAATACTATTGTGACAGAAAATGTGACCACTACAGCACACACGAAGCAACTCGGACAACCGTCTACCACATGCATCATTGCATCATATGGTATCAGGCGACACAAGCATAGCCGAAAGGTGAGAGACGCATCAGTGAAGCAGATTCCATTTGTCAGGCTGGGCAGCGTAACCTTGCGGTAGCCTATATGTTACGCTATACCGTCTCACATGTGCTTTGGCTTCTCTCTACAAGTGATAAGTGACAGGGTTTGCAGGCTGTACTTAGGCTACTATGTTCACAGCTGTGGCATCTTGAACAGTCAAGTTGTCGAAGTCGAGACATTCACTGGGGAGAGGTTATTCATACATTGCTTAGGCCAGAGTTTCTCAAAGTGACACCAGTCCAAGGGCGCCGTGGAAGATTTTGAATTATATCACTAAATTTATATTATATCAGCTTTAGTGTCAACCAATGTGTGATATCTTAAACTGCCTTCAAATCAATCAAAAACAAAAGCAAAAAACCCAACAGATACCAAAAACAAATCTTGAACCTTGAATATTAAGTAAGGTGTACCTTTATTTGGTTAACAGCAGAGAATCGGCAAAATGTCACGTCAACACCCACAAAAGCCCAAGGCGATATAGCGTTGGATCATCTGTCTCATAAATGAGTAAGCACAGAGGTAAGACACAATTCTCAAACACATTAATATACAGCAAAATTCTATATACTGTAGTGGCAACTCTAGCTGATTAATTCACTTGGTACTGTGCAGTGGAACACTTTATATAAGCTTGGAAAAGAAATAAATCACTTTCTACTGGTGCGTGACATGTGGCTGGCTCACCTGCAGCAGAGGCAGGGCGATACTTCCTCTCTGACATCCTGACCTTGTTCTGAGCCAACGCCCACCACGGACACAACCAATGCTCACGGACAAACACAGGTCTCAGCTTGGCGATTCTCAAAGTGGTACCTATGAACCCTCCACCACCTCTCTCTGAAGGGGATCCAGGGAGTCCCCAATGTGCAGCAAAATGCTTAATACTAACACCTAACACCAACATTGTTGTTTAACCACTTTAAACCAAGATACATCGGCTATTTGAAAATAGACAATTTACAAGCTCAGAATATGTCGCACAGCAACGTGTTGTGACCTTGTAAATCAGCTACTTAAAAATATTTTTGTATTTTATAATAATAAAACAAAACCTTTTTAAGAACACAAATGAAATTTTGTGATGGGAGTCTGCAGCCAAATACGTCTTCATTTGTCCGTCCTTGACATGGAAAAAGATTCAGAACCGCTGAATTAAGAGGTTCAAAGGTCGTCCGACTCTGGGATGAGCGCGGGGTCGAACGTGGGAATCGCGGGGAGGCGGACGGGGCCGCAGGACGAAACCCAGCCCTGGGGCGCTCTGTTGAAGGTGGGCCGCTGAGCCACCGTGTCTTCATGGACCTCGGGCGGGACGGGGAGGTCCAGCGGAAGCCTCTTGACCGGGACGGGAGGAGGCACTGGGGAGTGGCCGAAGCCGCCAAATGGGATGGCCACCCTGGAGGTTTTAATTCATGGATGGACAGTGTTAACAGTGGCTGTTGTCACGTACTATTGAGGAGAAGTGAGAGGTGACAGAAGATGAAATCATTCATGCCATTAAATAGAAGCTACTAAGAACTTGGACCAGAGGACATCATTCTGCGAGATGGCTGCAGTTATATTGGCATATTATTTAATACCAATGACGTAAATTGAAGGGCAGCACTTGTTTTGCTCTCTCAGCATTTATACAAATACAGCACATGTATGCATAATGAATTAAATAAAGGATAGGTGCATAATAATACGTGTGTGTGTGTGTGTGTGTGTGTGTGTGTGTGTGTGTGTGTGTGTGTGTGTGTGTGTGTGTGTGTGTGTGTGTGTGTGCGCGTGCACGTTTGCGTGCATGCATGTCTTTTTTATATACCGTATATGCAAAGTTTTGCACGGATAGGAGGCCTGTATGAAATATTGGAGAAAAAAATTGATGCTTACCCCACCATTATTCAAAAATATTTTCATTAGTATAATGTACTATTGTATAATGTATGTGCTGTATACTGTATCATCATGAACAACAAGCACACCCTGTACTTTATCCCGGCAGACATTATCGATCACTGGCCATTGCCACCGGTTTCGTCATCAGTGCAATTAAAAAGGTCTGCAATGAGATTCCACTTTTTGTTTACCTTTTATAAACTTAAAGATATACTAGGTAACTTTTTCATAATATGCATTATGACTGGCGAATTTGTCGCATAAGTCAGTCCCTGAATTCAGTCCCTGAATTTCAGCCCGCAAAGTCTGTTCGGAAAGTGATGGGTGTACCGAAACGACACTAATTACATCTGATTAAGCTGCATTCTGATTGGTCCTTTATTACAAGGACCAATCAGAATGCAACTTAAACGCGCCAAGGATGCTGGGAAATATAGGACTCAAACTAAAAACTGCAGTGCCGGCAGTGACCACCCGTCAAGTTACCTAGTATATGGCTTTTACTATTGTTTCTTTATTTCTTACTTTATTTTGTGCCTATGAACATGAACGCAGAGGAACAGAAACTTCTGGGCTCTGTGGATTACAACTATGCAGTTCTTACCTGTTAAAGGACTTGTACCCTGGGAGCTCGGGTTGGGCGCAGGGCTCCGGCATGTTGCTGATGAGAGTGTCTGCCAAGGCAGGGTCACTGATGATAGCTTGTTCCCAGGGGGAGCGGTAGGCCTTTGGCACTGCTGTGCTGTTGAACTTCTCTGGAGGGACATCTTTCAAGGGACCTCCATACCCTGAGCGAGATAATACGATGATTGCTTTTATTTTGCTTATGTTGCAACAGTGATTGAGCAAAAGCGCTATATCACCCTTTATGTCAATAAGAAATTTGGAACTAAATAAAGAATGGAAAAAATTAACAACAATAATAGGTAAGATGGAAATGGTGTGAATGTGCTGTACATTAACATATGTGACAAAAAAACAAAGCACATAACATTGAGTGAAAATATAGGTAACCCACCCCACCTGTTTCTGTTTATTACATTAACGCTATTCCACAGGTTTCCCTTTCCACTCTCTCCTCTGGTATAAAAAACTGTTAATAGTTCACAGCAAATACAAGGAAGGGTATCTTCTTGCATGTGAAAACTGCATGAAGCTTGACCCACATCCCAGTATCAGTAGCTACTCTCATAACATAACTATATTTAATCACTCTTGAGCTTTGTAAGCATATAGATAATGTGTTTCCATATGCGCTTTTCTCCTCATCACAAAACCGCGTGGCCATTATAGAATTTGTATCACATATATGAGTCATGATGACTCGTATATCTTCCGGCAACATAATGTATTCTCTTGCGTGTGATTAATAAAATTCAGTAGATAGTCTGTGTCACTGGTGTGCTGTCATCATGTTCTCGGATCTTACACTTGCTTGCAGAATGGGCGCCCAAATCAATGACCATGCATGCGGCCACTGCAAGCAACCGGAAGATTATTAAACAGTGTGGGTTTGTCTCTGTGTCAGCCGTGTGTTCATACACTCATACAGTAAGTAGACCAGGAAGGCCTGCATGCATATCCATCTAAACAGCACTTCACCGATGGGAGGGAGGGGGGGTATAAGCTCAAGTATTACGTAATAGGGTGTGTGTCACGTGACTTCCATCCATCCCTCCTCACTCACAATGAACCATCCGTCTTCCTGACCCTTTGCCCTGAGGAGGTTGCAGGAGAGATCAAGCAGAGGACCCCGGAGAAGTTAACGCTGTTGTTTGGAGGAATCCATTGTACAAGAATTTCTTTGACCAGTTAAATATTTATTCTGGTGGTTGTTCAAGGTATTTTAAGGGTGATGATCTTTATCACAAAACCAAAACACACCCGGCGCACGTTAAAATTACTAGACAAAGAGGATGGTGTAACATTAATTTGACCGCCTTGAGTCAAATTGACTGGAATAATAAAATAAATAGTCTCCACTGTACTAAAGAAATGAGGTCCATCAGGATACGAGCAGTAAAAAGTTATAGCTTTACATATTCTGACTCAAATCAAATGACACAGCGTGCCTATGATGTTAAGCGCAAGCGCAGATTATATTTCCAGCCATTCCACCACTTACTTGGCTCTATAGCAGGACACGGCTCGGATAAATTAGTAGCCTGAGTCGCCTATAGATATATATGGACATCCACCAGTTCTGAACGGCTGACTCATCACATTTTCTGCACACGAGTACACGCAAAGCTTAGTGCGGAAATCTTAGTAACTGCCGACTACATATTTCCTGTTGAGCTGGACATCATTGCACATTGTGACAGCTGAATTAGGTAAACCTAATGAGCCGTGCCTGGCAGGCTTTGCGACTTAAATTAAACACACCACGCCTACTGTACAACACCTGGGCATGATGCGGGAGCTATTACAAGATCTATTGCTCAATCGATATACAATAGCCTCTGACCTAATTCCTTCCGCCGACTGGAACTGGTCCACCCAACACCTCAAAGTAGGAGAGGTGGCGATGAACATAAGCTCCGTGAATAGCACAACATTCTCTGTCCATGTGCTCATCCCTTAATTCAGCGTTGGTTTTGTGTCTAGTCTACTGGGCTAAATTGAGAGGTATTGGAGCGGCGTCTTATCTCATCAGTATCGGTATCTGCAGGAAGGGGGCAAACAGGAAGCGGCTCCTCGTTTCCTGTGGGCAAAACTGGCCAATTATATAAAAGAGGATCACAGCGGGGGACGAGGATAAGAGTGAGCATTGGCATCGGAGTAAGGAGAGAAGGAGAAGACGGAGAGAGAGAACGAATGATGAGAAAAGCTCATTATCTTATTCTACCGTGGGGCCAAGAGATTCCACACCAAGATAAAATGTTCTCACTTCATCAAAGCGTTTGAGAGTGGAAGAAAGGAAAACACTTGGATCTGAATTTTATTTTTAAATGACAATCCTGATAGCAAGATAGCAAGTGCTGCAAATCATAAAAGATAATATAATTGGAGACGTTTCGCATAGTGCACAATAAGATGTCATCCAATCACTCTTCTACCACTTATGCTGCCCACACTGCCTTTTTGCCTTTCTCTTTTTACAACCATGAAGTATGCTTACATTTTCTGTATTTCTGTGATAAACTGTTAGCAGTTTCGAACACATTTTCCATGCAAGGTTTCTTTTGTGTAGGGCAGTAGTTCTCAAATTATTTTGCTGGGGACCGCCTAGAATTCAAGGACCCCTCAGTAAACCCCACTTTGAGAACCACTGATTTAGTAATAGATGAAACAGAGATCAGCGTGATATCAACATTGTACTGTACTTGCTTATTATTGATCTTCAACTGGGGGCCACTTACATAACAGATTATTAACACAGTTCAGCCTACAGTATAGAACCTACCTGGAGCAATAGAATCTGGGTTTGATTCAGATGCTCTTGTGTCTGGCGTCATTGGGGTGTTAGGGGGTGGCTTGGGATGCTGGTCAACAACACCCAGGTTGTTTTCGCTGCTACCGGCATTACCGTTCTCAGGTTGGAGAAGCTGTCCATTCTAAAGAGAGATCAGAACAAACAGAACAAAGGGGTTAGATCTGAATGGTTAATTGATTTCTATTAATGACCTTTACCCCATTGTACCCAGCAGTGCAAGTGTAATCAATATGACATTGAACTAATGGTGTCATCATTAGCATCATTACGGTGTCTTTATCCAGGAACCTTCTGCCTAGAAATATGTTGTTTTTCATTAACCTTCCTCATAACAGAAAGGGCCATAGACTCACCTCCTGACAAGCAGACTTCTTTAGCAGAGCCTCTACCTTGATCCAAATTAAAATTTTACATTTTAAGTGCAGAGATATGTCACATAACCAGCCACGTCATGAGGTTCTTGCCAAGTAATGTTTCCATATAAATGTGTATGTACAATTATGGTAATCGTAACTCGTGCCAGCCAAGTCTACTGTATAATGTTTATTTGGGTGGCCTATAGGTCAAACCCGCGGCGCAATGTCAGACTCCAGGCATTACCAGGCATGGTGCTTGAAAGCAGTGATCCAAGACCCAGGCCATGAATTTAATGTTACCAGTATGGGTGTATGGGTTTACCGGTAACATAACCTCAGCTACATCGCTCAGGAAGGCTGTCAAGGTGAGCTGGTATTTCAACAGTATTTGAACACTGATTTCCAACAACATTAAGCAGAACAAGGCCCAGCTGCTTATAGGCCTTTCAACACAGGAAATTATGTTTTGCAGGACTTCAGTGTAATGTCTGCAGTCGTAGCCAGCAGCTTTCATTCCATTGAAGATATTTGTGATGATTTACTCCAGAACTTCCTGAGGAAATGTTGACAACTTAAAACTAAATCCCCCCCCCCAAGACAATAAACAAATCCGCTTAAAAGAAGTAGGGAGAGACACTCTCCTGAAAGAGCTGCAAAATGGGGAAAGAAAGCACAGTATTGCAGCTTATAGATATACATTTCCAGTCTGAAGGCATAGGGAGACTATGTTTGTGCATCCGTATGTTCATCTGTCTGCAGCCAACCACCGTTGTCCCAGTCACTGCCAAACTGTTCTCTCTCTCTCCCTCTCTCTCTACCCCCCCCGACCCCCTTTCTCTCTCTCCCCCTCTCTCCCTCCCTTCCTGGAAGCCAGAACCTCTGCCCTGAATTGATCCGATCAACCTAACGCCACCACAAGGCTGATTTTTGCACACACAAAAAAATACACACAATCGGTAGCCTACACAGTATCTCTATACTCAAGGATCGTCAAGGATCTGTCCAATATTTCATAGTCCAGACTAATTGGCTCAACATAGCCTCCAAGGTTTGGAGACTGTCAAATCATGAACAGTGTGTGTGAGTCCACTAATATTTTGCACACACGTCTCCTCTATAAGCTGAGGAAGAAATGCCCTCCATTTCACATTTGCCGGTTATCGCGCCACTATCAGGCACATTTTTGCCTAAAACATTTTTTAGAACAAAATGCCTCATGAATCCTACTGCTGTTAAAGGTATATGCTGCCCTTTTCACATTGACCTATCATCACGCCACTAGGCCACAATAACCTACCTGACCTGGCAGATATTTGTGCACACTTTTTCTAGTTGATTTTTAATTTGCTTTCATTCTATTGAATTCTTAAACATAAATTCATATACATGTATTTAAATTAGTTATTTAATTCATCAATTTGTTGAATCTAAAGAGTTTGGGATGGTGGACTGGTCAATCACTCACAAATAGTCCGATCTGGAAATCTACTGCATTCCAGGAAATTGTGAAATTGTGTTCAAAATGTGGAGCACAATGCTGCAAAATGTCTTTTTCAAACCAGTCAAACAAAATTTAGGAATCTACAGTACTGCTGCTGGAGAAATGGAAAGGAGTCTGTTTCTGGATCCATGTAATAATGCAGAACAATAAGCTCTGGAAATTAATTTTACATTTGATATGCAAAGCATTATCCAAGAAAAAACAAAATCTGTGCACACGGAAGAGGGGGGGGGGGGGTGAGGGGGTCAGCTGCCATCCTCCTTGGAGGACTGCTTTGGTGACGCATCAAATAGCACTTTACTTATTCTAATCTAGCAGCAGCAGTTAAAGAGGAATTCCACCCATTTTCAAAATTTTCCTGAGAGGATATAAATGTGAACAAATTGGACCCTAGCGCGTACATTTGGTTCCATTTGTACTCTCTCAGGCAAAAGGGGTGAAATACATCTCGATGATGTCATCAGATGTATTTCATCATGTTAATGATTTTTTCAGACCTCTATTTTTTTTTAGGAAATACAGAATTGCGGGAACTTTTTTATCATGTCCACACAACATCTCTAAGGTATATCAATGACATAATAAAATGGGTGGAGTTCCCCTTTACGCCTGCAATTTCTGGTCTGGTGCAAGGAGCAGCGCGGCCTCTAGGGGCTGCTAAAAGGGCTTTTAGTCTCTCATTGCTGTGACCTTATGTGTCACTTTTCATTATGCTTTACATTGCATCCCTTTGTGTTTGCTGCGTACAGTGTGGTGGCTTAAACTTACACTGGTGGCAGCGTTGGCTTCATTCTGTATGCTTTCGAACGTGTACTTTTCAGAGCGCATCTGGCGCTTCTTGAAGAGAACGGAGCCCCTGTTGGAGGTCAGAGACAGCTCCTCCAGCATGATGTCCTGCGGCACGCTCAGCTTCTTCCCCAGGTCCATTTCAACACCTAGAAACACAACCAAAGCGGAAGACAGGGGCGTTTTTGTCATTAGGCAGACTAGGCAGTTTTCCTAGGGTGCCCCCCCCCCCCCCCCCCATTGCTTAGAAAGCAATGGCGGAAGATGTACATGAGCTGTTTATTCTGCCATCATATGCGTTAGTCCTACTACACTGCATTGTGTTGAACTTTTAACATATTAGATGTTTTGTATATTCTGCCAATAGGCAATGTTCTGATAAACAAGAAATAAATATTTCCCGTCAGCCTCGCACATCCACTGACCATTGGCCTTTTGTGGTCAGTGGTCCCACACGTGCTCTAGCACAATGCGTGCTAATCACGGCAATGTCGTAGGTTTATACCAAAGGGCCGCATGCCAGATTTGCCAGAATATCCTTCAGCTGTCAGTAGCCTTCAGTTCAGACCCTCCCCCATCGCATCACCATGCGAGTTACACAGATGTCCTCACCCTGAAATAGAGTGTTCAAAGGACGATGACAAAGGGATTAGTTACTTTGGCCAATAAAACTTTGCTTTTGCTTATTTATAGACCGGGACATAGTGTGTGTGTGTATGTGTATGTGTATGTGTATGTGTGTGTGTGTGTGTGTGTGTGTGTGTGTGTGTGTGTGTGTGTGTGTGTGTGTGTGTGTGTGTGTGTGTGTGTGTGTGCCATGCGCAATTTTAATGAGTCTTTCTGAATTCTGAACCCACCAGGGACACATACACACAGTGTATCTTTTCAGCTCAGTACCGGTAAGTGCGTTAGTGTAGTGATATATTACAGTATATGCAATATGCCATTATATTGAATGCACACATTCTTATAGACCCCCCACAGGAACGCCATCCGCTGAGAGCAGAGTGAACGGTTGCGGAGGTCACAGAAAGACAAAGCACAGAGAGGGGTCAGAGAGGGGCACAAAACAAGGAAGTGAAGGGATACGTCTACCTTCCGGGCCTTGGATCTCCCTGCAGATCGCTGCCGCCTGTATTTGCCTCTCCCTCGTCGTCATGGTGGAGAACTGTGACATGGCTGCACCCTGGGGAGGCAGGAAGTCACAGAAACACACGGTTGTTACAAGTACACTGTTCAAATGTACAGCCACAGCATGCAAAAAGGGAACTCCATATCAACTGCAATATCGCTTAAACGGCATAATGCTTACAGTACACACACACACACTCCTACACGGCAGCATGCGTGCTACAGCAGCACATATAATTTATTGGACCAGGGGCGAAAAGGGCAAAGTTTGAACGTAAGCCTTTAAATAACATATGTTTGACAACAAGGCGACAATGTCGCAAACAGGTGTGACAATTGATCAAATGGGTCATCGGTGTCAATGAGTTAATCAGCTATTTCTTCCTGACATATTTAATGAAGCTAAGATAGTAGCTATATGAATAATCATTATCTGTGTCATTATTTAAAGGGGAACCTCTATTTTCAGCCACAAACATCATACAATTAGTTCTCACTGCTCATTATAAGATCACACAAATTCCATCTGCTTACTCCACCTCTCATTGGGGGGGCTATGAATAGACAGTTCTGAAACATGCCTACCAATGACATCATCAATTCCATGCCAATATAGAAACTACTGCCTTTCTCTGTAGGAATAAAATTCTCATACTGAATTCCACTCGTCGTTCTACTGCTTGTATATGGGAAGCCTTTGTGTTCCTGCTGAGGTCAACGTTACGCTCGCACTGCGTATTCTTAGCACCCATGTCACCGGTACAGATAAATAAGCAGCTGTTGAATCCTCTTCACGTCGCTCACTTGTCACTCCAAATGAAAACAATGCAAGTGGAAGAAGAATGGAGTGCTAACCAAAAGCACACTAGGTGTTGTTGGCCCTGAGACAAAGTTGAAATGGCATACTATGTATTAAACATAAAACCGGGTCATATAGATTAGAATACCAGTGTTTTTTTATAGCTCTGTGCAAGGACAAGCTGTTAGTATGGAGCATGGAGGAAAACACAAAAGTCACATCTTGAAAACAAGCACATTATTTTGTAACTCTACAATAAGCACATTGCACACCTGAAGTGAAGTGAAAGAAACTTACCTGTCCTGTAGGGCCCTATGGAGGAATGAGAGGGCGGGGTGCGTGGGGGGCTGGACAGACGGACGGACAGACAGACACAGGGGATGTCTGAAGTTGGGCTTCTGGTTTCCTTTGGAAGCGGACGTCAGGGAGATGAGAGGCGACGGGGTCAGACTGTGTGTTCTGCGACCTGCGTGGGTGCTCGTGCGCCCCGGCAGAGGGGCTGCTAGCCGTTGTGGGGTGAGAGGGAGGGGGCAGGAAGAGGAGTAGGGGGGGATGGTGGTGCAGGGGGTTGTCAGTGGCCAAACTGATCTGACTGACTGACTGACTGACCGACTGAATGAGTCACCGTCGCTGGCATTTGGTTCACAAGCAGAAGGGGGGCTAAATTTAGAGCTCCAGGGTGCCTACTAGCACCCTTTGCCGCCCATCTCTCTCTCTCACTCCCTCACTCTCTCTCTCTCCCCCTGTGTGTGTTTTTACACTAGCTAATGTTGGACTTGGGCTACATGATACCATCTTAGCTCATAGTGTCTCACTTTACCTACTGTATAGGCTACTGTATAACATGCACCAAAGGGATATCATTACCACAGTAGTACATGCATGTGCGTAGCTCTGGTGAAAACAAAAGTAGCAAAACTTCTGATACTGTGTTTTCTGTCTCTCTAGTGCATGTTGCCACTAGGCCAAGGAACTCAATAACTGAATGTTTTTGTGGAGTAGCTTGAAAATCCGGTCTGAGGCAGGAGATTCAACCTTCCCGTTTGTTGTTTATGCCAAGTTGTTAAGTTGGACAGGCATTGTTTTTCTTTTTTTCCAGATGAACATAAATTGATTGCAGGAATCAGAACGTTTTTTTTTTACTAGCCCTGTTTCAGGTTCTTGCTAATGCCTAATTCTTCACCACCCTTTGAGGAAAAAAAAAACATAGCTGCGTCGCTCCATCCCACCAAAAGTGCTGTCAAAAGACGTGCACGAGTGTCGTACACAACAACGTGTCATGTGGTGTCCAGGGAACCATACGTAGGTCATCATACATCGCCATCGAGCAAGTAAAAAAACTAAACTCGGCTAACTTGTGTTTGGAAGCCAATATAAACCATTAGCAATCAGCATCCCTTATGATAGCCTTTCTCTCATTGCCCTGTGTATTTTAGTACACACACCAAAACAAAACCACTTGCACCGCGAAGAGTAGATAGGACCTTCGTTGTATATACATTTGTAATATGTACTAACACAAAAACAATCAATGTCTTATTTAAGTCATGTATTTACTGTGTATCGCATTAATACAGACCATTCGCCTGTTGTGTATATGGTGGGGCAATAATACATTTTATCCAAGATCAAAAATGTCACGGTCGCTACTAGGCCTGCTGTTATGTAACAGGTTGTGACAAGCCCCCATCGTCTCACCCCTGCCCAGTGTTGACAAGCTACCACCATCCCTCATCAGCCCTCCCGATCCACCCGTTGAATATTATGAAGCATGTTACTCCTCAGGATAAGCCATTATACAGAACCAGACAGACACAACTGTACATCAACAGATCCCAAGAAATGCCTTGTGCATGACACTTGGAATAGAGATATACAACACCAAACAAACATTCTGATCTACAAATTATGCAATAGAATTACTTTTTTATTTTGTAAAATGATTCATATAAATTCAAAATCATTACTTCAATGTGGAACATGAATTGTTCTCCGTCATGGTTGGCACAGATGGAATTCCAACAACCATTAGCAATAGGAGATACATGACAAAGCAAATCTGCAAGTACACTCTATGCTTTGCACGAGACACAAGAAAATGTTGTGTGCCAAGTCTGAATCTGCAATTGTTTGATGTTGCTTTTTGTACCAGCACAAGGACTGGAGCATTCAAATAATCGTCAGACCTTATTTCTAAATATGCATAAATCATCATCATCCTTGGGAATCCATGCACCACATATTTGTTGATGACACCCAATAAACAACATGGCTCAATACTTTCCTAAATCCACAACATCACATTGTTGATATGCAGTCGATACAGTTATGTAATACCAGGATCATTTGTCCAGGTGTCCAGGTATAATCTGGAGAAAATGTCTGGTGGGAAAAAATTATGTCCTGTGTGAGCCTTCAAAATTCCCCCCTCTCAATCTATCACTGCTTATCTGTCACATGCTAAATGAAAAGGCAATCAGCGAAAGAATGAATTAATCTTTCTGAGTGGAGCTTATGTAACAAAAATGTCTGCCCCCAATGTGCTGAATTGTGGATTTATCTTTTCCCCAATGTTCAAGCCTGGCTTATATCCAGAACACAGCTTTGGGCTGTAGAATGATCCTGATCAACAGAAAAGAAAGAAAGAAAGTAAAAAAAAAAATGTATCTGACAATGCAATATATTAGTTTCTGGAGACAACAGTTTCTCAGGGATTGAATCTAATGCGTCCTTGAGCAAGATGCTCCCAGTTTGACGCCTTGCCTTGCATGGTTTCCTCTGCCATTGCTGTGTGTGTGTGTGTGTGTGTGTGTGTGTGTGTGTGTGTGTGTGTGTGTGTGTGTGTGTGTGTGTGTGTGTGTGTGTGTGTGTGTGTGTGTGTGTGTGTGTGTGTGTGTGTGCGTGCGTGTGCGTGTTCGTGTGCGTTAGCCTGGCCAGATTGAATGAGCTGTTGGCAAAAGAATGCCTGTCAGCAGATAGGTCTGGAATAGCTCAGTTGTACGGCCACTTCCTGCTCCAGAGAACCGGTGTGGTCAATCAGGACATAGTATTCAAATATGTTTGCGTACTGTGTCCCGATTGGCCACTCCAATTTGGTGGAGTAGGAAATGGGTGTGAAATTGAGCTATCCTGACAGGCTTTTTTTTGCCAAAAGCTGATTCGGTCTGGCTTTAGCCATGCTACAGTATATGTGTGTGTATGTATGTATGTAAAGTGACTTGGATGAAGGCACCAATTGCACCATTTAACACTATGGAGAACTACAAGTTTCATGAATTGAACAAAGAAAGTGTACAATCACAACAAAACTAGCATGCTTAAATACACCCATATCAGAATACCAAGCCTAGATGAACATAAACCAAAACCACAAATGGTGACCCCTCAAACTCAAAACCAATTCTGTTACTATAACTACAATGTGCATTACACAGCCTCCTCTTAGAACCCCTGTTCAAATTACTCACTATAAATTTCTTGATTCAATAATCATGCATGTGACTCTCTATGTTGTGTATGCTTGTCATGTTTGTTTTCCCTTATTTTTCCTCCCCAAGTACCTGTTGTTTGGTCGGTCTTGTTCACAGTCTAACAACTTCGACTTGTTCCTTCAAGTCGTAAATTAGGCCTACACATGTTACTTATTTTTGCATAGCTACATGTTATATTATTTTACCTTCTCAACAACATTCTCCTTGCTCTCTGACCATAACCAAATTGCAAAGCATTTGAGCATGTGAATTAGCGAGATGAAAACAAATGTCTGTAGCACACTGTTACTGTTTCATTCATATTCTAAAGTAAATAAACCAGTAAGCCCCAAAAGGCTGTGGTTTTCAACAATTTTAGAACAGCTACGAGTGTTGTTAGGCAGTTAGTAGTAGGCTAGGCCTACTTACTACTAATTAACTACGACCTAATACACTTCAGTTAGACTACTAGACCAGCACTGTATGCCCACAGATCCTCATGTGTTAATGTAACCAACTGGAAAATACATTTGTACAATGTACACACATGATTTTACAGTCTAAACCTCTCACAGTCATCTTCAAATCTTTCATCTATCCTCATACTTCCTTCAGCCATCATGACACTGATTCATTACATTCATGTACCAAAAATGAATTCATAAACTATAATTAGATTCACCTCTCTGATAGCCTATATATAGCTTCCATCGAAACACACTATTTCTGCCAACGCCATGTGGTGCTACTGTTGTATACTGACTTGTAGGTTGGCTGCCTCTTATACTCAAAGGTTGTGGCGGGCCCCAGGTTGGCCTCCGTCATGGACCTCTGCGCCTGCCACTGTTTGGAGATGGGCCTGAAACCAGCAGGCCCTGCGGGGGCCGAGGCGGTGCTCTTGGTCGGGGAGGTAAAGGACGGCAGCGGCGCTCGGCTCGGACTGCCGCGAGTCTGGCTGTGGCCCCAGGTCTGGCTGCCCGTCATCCTCTGTGGAGGCCGGCTACCGGACACCCTGGCCTTCCACTCTGCCGGAGGCTCGGGGAGCAACTTGCGCTCTGCCGCAGAGCGAACGTTGGACGCAATTGCCTGCTGGAGGTCCTGGAAGGCGAATGCCTCGTCCACGAGCCCCAGGGGGTGGCGGGAGGCCGCCTCCCAAGGTGTGGGCGCTTTACGGCCCCTCTCCGGCCAAGGGGCCTGCCTTCCCGGAGGAGCCGGGGAGGCCCGGGACGGAGGCTTGGGAGAGGAGGAGGTGGAACCTGACTTCTGGCCGAGACGGGGTACTCTGCTGGCGGGCGGGGAGAGGGAATAGCTCCTGCCAAGGGCCTGCAAAATAGAGGTGCAGACATGTTAACGTTATCATTCTGGATTATGTCTGACTCTCGCTCTGGCAAAAACAAATAGGCTACCATGAGGGGTGCAAACTTGAGAGATGTGGAAGTATGGAATAGTTCTACCCTGTCACATACTGTATAGTCATAATTTATGAGATGTTCCTCATGAAAAATACTAAGCCTGCTCACAGTATGTCAGCATTGCCTATTGCAAATCAGAGGGTTTATCTAATAAATAGGCTGCCAGGTATACACACTGTCCCTGAATCAAACCAATTAAGTCAAAAATTAACAAAATAAATGCACTTTTATCAAAATGAACAAGAGACAAAATCATAGATTTAACCATATTATAAGCCTATAGAGTATAGACCTACAGAGTACCATTACTTGTAAGGGAAATATCTGTGGCAACTGTTGGAAACTCTTTCACAATCAAGTTCAAAGTTTGGTCCACTCTACAGTAAGCCTACTCAGACATAGCCACTTCACTGTTTGTCCTGAGTGACAGAACAAACACTTAAAGGGCTGCCTTCTGATTTCTCAGAACAATTGACTTATGAGAGTGGGTTTCCACGGTAAGCCACTTTTAGCCCGTTTTTAAACGGATCTGCCTTCTGCTTTGCAGATTATAGCCAGCAACACTTCCAAGGTATCTCGATGAGACGGCAAATGTACCGTTGGTCGCTATCTAGCTCCTCTCTGTATCAAAGAGTAGACCGGGCTTTTAAGTCTCCATTAGAATGCCAAGACAGCCTGTGGATACACGTGGGTGACGAGGTTGGACAAAGCACCACTTTAGGCTACTGTACAGTACATTGCTCTCTTATTGTACTGAACTCTATGCTGGATTTAGAGACAAGTGCTGCCATCACCTGGTATAGGAATAGAAGAACAGCCAAAATTAAAAGACAGGAAGGAAGTGAGTGTATCATAACAGGAAAAGTGGAAGTGTGAACATGAGACCTGTGCAAGTGTGCAAGGAAAAGTGCATGCAAATATTAAATTGTGTAGTAATGTCTGGTAGAATGTTGAATCAATAAAACAGTTTAGATGACAGCTCCATATCCTGGACACAGATAGCATACAGTACACACTGTGAACTATTAAAGTATGCTATCTGGCTTCATTATGGGACCCCATGTCCATTGGCCAAAGGGTGGAACTATAGCACTCAATTGAGAAAAAAAAAAAAAAAACTTTGAACAGGCAATGGCATAGCCCATGAACTGTTTGACTGTCAACAATAAAACATTGATTGTATACTGTGATCAACCACTATTTTGAATTATAAATATTTATCCTAAACATGAATAGCTCACAAACCGTTAACTCATATTTGAATTAGAGCAGTCAGTCAATTAAAATATTTAATTGTGATTAATCACATGATTGCCCATAGTTAATCTTTGATTAATTGCAATTTTATTGCAATAACTGCTATATGTATGGGAACCTCTCTCTTTAGATTTAAAATTATACAGAAAAACAGGTCAAATCAATCTCCTCCAGCATCTTTGTTCAAAATTCACATGCAAACTTTGGGCCAGGAATCAGGAGTACATTTTTGTGTGAAAAATGTATGGTTTTATGAGCGCTTTATGAAAATTCTTCTTCCAACCCCAATAGAACATACAGTAGAGCAGACACGTTTAAGTATGATAGAGGGCGGCTGTTGAGATGGAGGCCTGCTAAATAGCTCTGAAAACAGTCTTACTCCAATCGTCCAAAGGGGGGCCTCACATGACTGTGCCAAGGTTTCTGCCCAACAGTGATTTGACTCGAAGACTTTAGACTTTTTATATGATGATAGAGCAGGGGCGTTTTTGCAATTAGGCAGACTGGGGGGGGGGGGGGGGCGCCAGACATGCTTAAAAAGGATCCGTAAGGGTCCATTTGGTAAGGTGGAATCCTGGGAAAATCTTGCCTCGGGCTCCAAATTGCTTAGAAACGCCACTGTGACAGAGGGTATAATGTAATATAGGCTACGTGTATGATGGAAATAAATGCAATGAGTATGGCTGTTGACAAAATGTCCATTGTGCTTTATCAATTTTATCTGACCAGGAAGTGTATTATCAAGTCTATCATCAAATTCACACACACACGCACGCACGCACGCACGCGCGCGGACACACACACGCACACACGCACACACGCGCACACACGCACACACACGCCATCTCTAAGGTATACTAATGACATCGTAAAATGTCAAAAATGTGTGGAATTATTTATAATGCTGAATTATCAAAATGTTTAAGTTCTGGGTTCAATGCAATGTTTGATGGATGAATCTGTCATAGAAGCAGGTGTGTCCAAATCATTAGCAAACATCGCCAGGTGTTCAAGTGAAGTCATTTGAATGGGTATCAAATGACCCCAGATATAGCTTAAGGAATTTGCTACTGAGGGCATCAATTGATATTAAAACACCTACTTAACGAATGTCCCTTATGAAATTGAAACCGGATGCATTGGGTAATGAGGGGATTTGCCCATAGCAAATCCAGATTCCAGAGTTTAATCCCCCGGAACTACCTCTAAAGAGATTGTTTATTTAGAGAATAATTCACCCGTCTATAAATACAAATTACCATATTGTCCTGACTATAAGATGACTGTCGTTATGAGACGACCCCCATTTTTCAAGACTTATTTGTGGCAAAATAACATTCAATGTCAAATAGTTTAGCCCCCAAATATAAGACAACTCAATTGTTTAGGATATTTCTGTTGGAAAAAAGTCTTACATTCGGCCAATAGTGTAGACTATGCAGTATGTTTTGATTATTTATCTATTCTTGGGGAAACAGACATAGCTTAGTAAGCCACCTTGTTTTGGATAGACTTCATACGGTCTACAGTGCGTAGCTACTAGCTAGTTATTATTAGAAACACATTGAGGGCATAAGGTAGCCACAGTATACTAATGGCAATCTAAGACATCAAGTGCTGTCTATTAAGTGTTGTTCTTTTTCCCCCATGTATAAGCAATGCAATAGTGTGTTGTGGGTTTAATTCCCGATCTGGACGAACCCCATCTGTCCCCTCTGACTAGTTACTGTCAAATAATGGCAAAAATATATTTTAAAAAAGAAAAGTGGTAAAGTGATGGAATTGTGCAAACTGCAAAGAAAGTCATAATGGAAACAAAGAGAACCCAGTTTGCATGCTTGCAAGGTGACCCAAAAGCAAGGACAGCCAGATGAGGATAAAAGACACATTTTAATGGCAGTGTGGAGAATTGTACAGAAAGTGCACTATGAGAAACACACACAAGAAAATGAAAAACAGAAAAGATGAAGGAAGAAAGCATCACAAAAAGCCTACAGTAAGAGAAAAAGAGAGCCTATTAAACTTACTCAGTTTAAGAAATGATTTTCAGCATAGATAGTTTTGAGATCTGTATATAAATAAAAGAGGCTTTGAAAAGAGGCAATAGATCGATAACCTTGTTGTACAGGAAAAACTCACATTATTATCTATAAGCCAGAGAAGTGGCAACTATAGCATTAGGTGAAACTGAAATTCGAACCAGCGACACTATCCTTAGCTTCCTCACACGCATATGCCATGGGATGGTAAATATAGCACCTAACATGACGCAACAGCTGGTGAAAGGTTGAAAATAAAAACCAAACCACTCAATTATAGGGCCTTCAGCAGAATGTAACTTTTTGCCATGTCAGTATTTGAAGACATTTGAAAATTTAAGTCAACTGAATATTGTTTTGTGGCGGTTATTAAAAGAAAGCACGGCATGTCAACTACGCTAGACACTTAAATAATTCCCGTGGCTTACGACATCACTGACATGGCACCCCTGCTTGAAGCCAGAATCATGCTTGGTCGCAGTTGTGACGTGTTGGGAGCTGGTGGGTCAGCTATTTTCAGTGTGTGACACTGGCATGAGACGGAGCATAAATGAGGCTCGAGTCCACTCCACCCCAATCCTAGTGTCCAACTAGCCCATTTGTCTCCCCTTAACTGAAAATATTGCACATGGTAACTAGTATTGAACAATATTATTGTAGCATATTGATATTGTACTATTATGTTATTAATAAAAATGTAATATTGGTATCGAAGCGATAACAAAATAATGAATTGATTGTGATTTTTTTCACTGATATTAACCAATATTTCACAGATATTTACGCAATAATAATGTAGTCATTAACTACTTTGGAAATTAAAAACAAAACAAAAGGAAAAAATCAGCAATGAGCTCAATATAAATAAAATATACAATAATGTGATATATTGGTATCGGCCAATTTGACCCTGAAAATTTCAATATTGTGCATCTCTAATGGTAACAGTATTTCTCAACATACATAATAAAACTCAGTATATAATTAGCTTTCCTTCCCTTTAAATCTCTTACATTATCAACGTCCCGTTATCTTTGTACAAAATCAACTAACTTTTTTTCTCTCTCTCTCTCTCCTTTCTTCCTGCTCTGCTCCACTACATTCAGATATTACCACCACATCAGATCCACCAGTCATAAGACTCATTCACTATACATCTCTGTGTGCATAATTTAATATCAATGTGTTAAAATGTACATGCTTTATAAAAAATATATAGTTGATGATTTATTTTTGACTGGCTGTGTCTGGTATTATAATATACTTACATCCTATGTTATTTTAATCTTTGATTGTTGTTTCATGAGCCTCAACTATGACTGAGGATGTTTTTGTCTCTCCCCCCTGGCGAAGACACTAAGAATGTCAATTTAAAACAAAAACCATTGCAGCTCAACTGTGTTATCTACCAGTGTTTTCAAGCCTTGGGCCTGTTAAACGAAGAAACCGCCTAAAACAAATCACTCTTTCTCAACCGCCACAGGCTTCCACACTTGTGCTGAACTCTTATTGGCAGTAAACTTGGGCTTGGGAGCAGCCGCTGGGCCGCTGCCAGAGGCAGAATCAGGCCTAGCAGCCAGGGGGAAACAAGTGACAGGAGGGTTGCTTCCAGAAGCAGAATCGGGTCTTGCAGCCAGGTGGAAATTGGGCACAACATAATTACTGGGGGGAGGAGGCTGCGGCTGATAGGGTGCCGTAGGGGCTGCCATGTAAGGAGGACTATTAGTTGGCTGGTATGGGGGCTGGGGAATCTGCTGATAATGGGGATTGGCTGATTGAGGAGATTGGGGCTGGTACGCAGCCGGGGGACCTTGTTGATACTGTGGGTTATAGGCCTGCTGGTACGGACCAACAGGAGCTTGCTGATAGGGATTGTTAACAGCGGGAGGATAAGCATTTGGTGGGACTTGCTGGTAGTGGCCGTCATGTAGGAGCTGAGGGGGCATTCCATAACCCTGCTGGGGGTATGGGGCATTCATTGGTCCAGCCGGCTGGACAGGAGCCATTTGCTCATATCTGATTGGTTGGTTTTGAACAGGGGGCTCAGGGGGTGCAGGGGCTTCAGGTGCAGGCTTTGGTTTTGCAGCTTCTAAAGCCTCTGCTGCAGGGCCATATACAAAGAGTGAGGAATCGAGCTGATAATGTTTAAACTTCATGACATCTATAACATTGAGAGGTTTGGGCGGGGGCTTGGCTTTCTCTTTTTTCTTATTTTTGACTGAGGGGCTATCTGGGGGGGGCTGCTTGATTGCTGCGGGTGGATAGGAGGGTGATTGGATAGGATTGTACATCTTGGGCGGAGGAGCTCGTACATTTGAGGAGTATTTGAACTCGGTTGGTAAGGACGCAGTTGGCGATGCAGATCGGCTTGCCTGATTTGCTTGCACGGTCTGAGAGTCCACAACAAACTTCTCCATGCGAGACTGCCTCTTGGCAAACAGGTCGGCTCCTTTCCCTCTGACGGCCGGCATCTCAAACGATGACCCCGCGGATGCGGCCGTTTTTAAGATGGTGGCCATTGGGTTGACGGGTGATTCAGATCTTTGACTCGGCGAAGACGATCTCTGGCCGATCGTGTACGAGCTCATCCGTTGTGGGGGAGGTGGTGGGACGCGGTTTTGTGGGGCATCTTGCGGAGGATGCCATGGTTTGGGCGAGCTCTGAGTCACTCTGGAGTTCACCAATGAAGGGTTGACGGGTGTTTGTTGTGATGGTGGAGCCCAGTTGTTCACAGGCGTTTGAGGCTGCATTTGGGCTGGAGACCATGCATTGTTTGGAGGTTGCGGTTGAGTCTGTTGCTGTGTAGGGGCCTGTTGCCAACTTGGTTGTTGCGGAGACTGCGCTGGAGCGGGCTGAGCCCAAGACTGCTGAGGTGGCATTTGATTCTGCTCCTGGTTCCAGGAATTCATGGGTGGGGGAGGATGTTCTTGAGCCTGCTGTTGGCCCCATGGTGGTTGGGGCTGAGCCGGGGCAGCCCCCGGAGCCCATTGATTCATAGGGGCTTGAGCCTGAGGTGGAGTTTGCGTTACCCAAGGAGGCTGGGGTTGGGCTTGGGACTGTGATGGAGGCCATGCATCCATGGGAGGCTGCTGCTGCTGCTGAGGAGCCGAGACCCAAGGTTGTTGAGGCTGAGCTTGAGGCTGAGGCCAAGCGGTTTGTGCAGGCTGAGGTTGCTGAGCCCATGGCTGTTGTGGCTGGGTTTCTGGTTGAGGCTGTTGAACCCATGGCGGTTGCACTTGGGGTTTTTGCTGGGGCTGTTGAATCCATGGTGGCTGAGGCTGAGCATCCGTTTGAGGCTGATGAGTCCAAGGGGCCTGAGGGTGTTGTTGCACTGGTTCTTGAGGCTGGGCCCAAGGTGGCTGAACTTGTTGAGGTGGTGTCTGCTCATGTGGCTGAGCCCAAGGTGGCTGGATTTGTGGCTGTGGCTGCTGTTGTGCCTGGGGTTGCGCCCAAGGTGCCTGGATTTGTTGCTGGGACTGCAGATTCTCTTGAGGCTGTTGCCAATGTGGCTGAACGTGGGTTTGCGGTTGCACTTGCTCTTGAGGTTGGGACCACTGTGGCTGGACCTGAGATTGAGCCGGTGTAGTAGTCCAAGGTTGAGACGGAGCCTGGGGTTGAGTCGGTTGAGGGGTCACCCAAGGAGGCTGCTGTTGTGGGGCAGGATTTGGAGGTGGTTCTTGCGACTGCACTTGAGCAGGAACCCAGGGAGCAGCAGGCTGCTGCGGAGCCTGTGTTTCAGCTGGAGCCCATGTTGGAACAGGTGCAGGTTCGGGCTGTGGAGCAGAATGGCCATTCCCCTGCCACGTTGGCTCTTGCTGGACATGTTGTGGCTCCTGAGGCTCTGGTGCACTCCATGTGTTCTGTTCCTCAGCTGGGGTGCTAGTAGGAGCATCCTGGGGAACGGTAGGGGGTGAAGGCTCTTCGACGGGCGCAGGCATTTGCTCCTGTTCTGGGGCTTGGGTAATCTCTGTGGTGGGGGCTGCAGCAGGTGCGGGCACACTATTTTCAGCATGCTGAGGCATGTCCTGGTTAGTACCTTCAATTTGCCATGGTAGAGCGTTAGGGTTGATCATAGGCTTTGGAGCCACTGGTGGTGGAATTTTGTTCTTAGCTCTCGGAGATTGAAGAAAATTGCATGCCTCGGCTCCCAAGCTAAGATAGTCTTCTTCAGGTCCTGACTCAAATCCTTTCTTGTCACTCCTATTGAGGAGGTTCAGCAGCTCAGGATTCGGGGGAACTTTGGGTTTGTCTTTGAATGTGAACATGGGTTTTCCACTGTATCTCCTCCTAGTGTCTTGCAAAACACCACTTTTTATTGCAGGTGTAGAAATGCGTTCATCGCGAGAAGCAATTTCCTCTCCTTGGCCTTGGTCTTGATTGGTCCCAATCACTGCAGGAGAATAGGGGCTAGGTGCCATGCTTTGAGCTGAGAAAGGCTTAGCGGTGCGGTTGCTGATCATGCTGTGCATTTCGTTGGTTTCCTGGTGGACTATGCCATTCACCTGTGCAGAGTACTGCTGAACATGCTGCTGCTGCTGCTGACTATACTCTTGCTGTTGCTGCTGATATATTTCCTGCTGCTGATAATGCTGCTGCTGCTGCTCATACTGCTGTTGCTGCTGCTCATACTGTTGCTGCTGATATTGGTGGTATTGTTGCTGCTGCTGGTATTGTTCCTGCTGCTGGTATTGTTGTTGATGTTGTTGCTGCTGCTCATAGTACTGCTGTTCTTGGTACTGCTGGTACTGTTGCTGCTGCTGCTGGCTTTGTTGCTGGATATTCACGTCCATATAGGCCCGAGCCTCAGTGGTGGCCTGCATGTATGAGCGCTCCTCCACCTGCTGATAAGCGACTTTCTTCTCAAACTCCTGCACTCCTTCAACGGGCATCCCCTGCCGCCGTAGTTCCTCGTGCTCCGCGGCGATTTCGTCCATCCTCTGGCGCCGCTGGGCGAACATTAGGGCACCCTTGCCCTTGGTGTCAGGCAAACACTCCATCTCTGCCTGGTCGTTGAGCTGGCGCTCGATTTCAAGGAGTCCCTTGTCCCAGTTCACGGTCAGCACTCCTTTACCGCCCGACACATTTGAGAAGAATTGATCGTCAAGTTCCGAGTCGGTGGCAGTGACAAGTGTGAATTCAACGGCGTGGGCGTCTTCTGGATTGTCGTCTTCGTCTTCGTCTGGGTCCGATTCAGGCTCGCTCTCTCCCGTGCCGTAGCTCACGAGTGTGTATTTCTTGGCTCTCTGCCGATGCTTCTTGAACATCAACACCCCCTTATTGTTGGGGTTTGGAGGAGCAGCCGTGAGAAGGAGTGCAATGCGTTTACATTTGGACTTGGCCTCCTTCACCTGCTTCTCGGACAGACTCTCGCTGCGCCTGAGCCCTGTGGAGAGACGGAAAAGCAGGAGACAAAACGTGTTCAGAGTGCGGGTCAAATGATTGCCTCAAGTGGCCTACTTCATTTAAAAGTACACGTGAAGCCAGGGGTATTAATAGACAAGAGACAAGTTGAGACCACTAGAAATCATTCCATCTCTTTGGAGTATGTGCCAAAAAAAATGACATAGATTCTTACTAACCGCTAGCTCATATAACAAAATGTGTCCCTATTAATATCTTTTATTTGTCGTTTTAAGTCTTTGCCTTTGTCAGTTTATTTAAGCCACTGTCGATTATAGTGTTCATTTAAATGAATATTATACGTTGTAAATGCATGCTATATGTTAGAACCCAGTGTGTGAATGATTTAAAAACAGCATCAGTAACATCAGTAACAATATCAGCCAATTGAACTTATTAGTAAAAGAATGACTCAACTCATGTAACCACAACTTTTTAAACAAATAATAAAAGCGACATTGCTGCTCTAAGCAACCATATCGTGTATTGATAATAATTCATATATTATTACAAACAACATGTAAGTTGTAAATAAATTCACTGTACATTCATTCATTCATTCATTCATTCATTCATTCATTCATTCATTCATTCATTCATTCATTCATTCATCAAGATTATATTCCGGCTGTTGCTTTCCAGGCCCATAACCTTATAATCAAACAATTACAGAACAGGTTTGCCTTATTCTTTGGCCCACTTTTAACAATCCTCATTTGTAAACAAACAAAACATTACATTATTAACACCCTTGCGGCAGTCTGTTCTGCATATTGAAGCCAACAGCAAAACACGAAAGATTAAAAATAGCCTGCCAGGCAACACGCTCACTGCACCCGGAGCATCTTTGCCACTCCTTATCTGTAAGTCGACAAATTGCCCACTTTAAAAATCTTATGCTCCTCTTGACTATGTCGCGTTTCCTAACACCTACCCAGTGACAAGACATCACACCCAACACCCACACAGTCTCACACACACTGCCTTGACCCCCCCTGACCCCCACCCCCACAATACAAGCTGTAAAACAACAAACTCCCCATTACATTTTTTATATTCCCGTGGATTCCTGTACCACTGACCTGAATGGTGGGAGAGACAGCAGGAAAGAGTGAGCGGTGGGCTCGCGTTTTTAGCTCAGCTAAGACAGCCAGTTTTAAAGGATCAGGTAACGGTCGGGGGGGAAGCACATGCTGGTGTCTATCAAAGGGCCACTTCTGCGGGCATCATCAGCGCACTGAGCGTTTTATTTATGTCTCCCACATGGCTCTGAGGAACGCCTCTGCCATTGTGGAGTGCTCTCTACAGACTTGACAGTGTCAGGCCCAATGGGTCATTATGAAAATGGTTTAGCTTTCGGTGGTCAAAATGCTCTGTTATATGTACACCCTATTGTGAATGTGTCAAGTTACTCACACTTATTTAGAGCACAGTAGGTATACTATACTGATAGAATAGGATATATCTCGGCTTCTATCCAAAGCACACACACGCACACACACACACTATGAGCGGTAGTACACACACAATAATCTACTAACACAGCAGACTTTGGAAGACTATTAGGTCACAGTAGCCTTGTGCGAGAGGCGGCCTTTATGTCCCCCAGGCATGAACAGTGAGCATACATACAGTATGCATGTGTGTGTGCGCGCACGCACGCACGCACGCACGCACGCACGCACGCACGCACGCACGCACGCACGCACACACACACACACACACACACACACACACACACACACACACACACACACACACACACACACACACACACACACACACACACACACACACACACAAAGCTGCAGCACAATTCCAATGGAGATTGGTATCACTACTTACTAGAGTGCTTTGGCCGGTGTTTGCTGGGCTTGTCTTGATCCCCCTCAGACCCTGAGGACAGCTGCTCCTGCTCCTCGGTCGCTGGACCTCGGTCCTCTGAGGGAAGTTCAAAAGTGACTGTGAAGGAGGCAGGAGACCCCTCTCTGTGCCCTCCTCCTCTTTCTCCCTCTCCTTCAGGTCCACTGCTCCGGGGGCCACCCACCACCACCACCCCTTCTCCCACGGTCACAATGCTCCTCCCAGCTGCCGGCTGCACTGACGACAACCCGTCTGGATGCTTCAGAGTGACCTCCACCTGCCCCAGCTCGGATGGGGAGCCGACCACTACCCCGTGCTGGCCGAGGGGCTCCCTGTCCGGCCGCGGGACGTAGAGAGAGCGGGTGGCGGTGTGAAGCGGCGTCTCCGCGCTCTCTCTGTCCGTGGGGATCCCCTCGACCCCGAGAGCGCTCCCGAGGGACGTGAAGCCTGTGTCCTCCAGGGTTTGGTCGGAAAGCGACACCTGGAGCTCTACCACAGCCCCGGGGAGGGAGATGCTCCGCTGTCCCGGCGTGCCGGTTTCATCCAGGACCTGGGAATCCCCGCCGACTTGAAGCTGGATCCGGGGTAGATGGGATCCCGTCCCGGAGAGCTTGGCGTCATCGTCCTCACCATAATATTCGTCGTCGTCCTGGGACTCGGCGATGTACAAATCCCTGGGGGCTTGGGATCTGCCCTTAGGGGGCAGAATGTGAAGGCTGGTGGTCTGCAAAGCCTCGCCGGAAGATTCTCTCTCTTTGCAGTATGTTTCCTCCGATTCAAAGTCTCCAGGGGCGATGGCGCATCTTTGAGGAAAGGAAGGATGAATGAATGAATGAACGAACAAATGAATGAATGAATGAATTAAACTAAGCTTTTCAAACCTTAAACACAGGATGTGCACATGGAAAAATAGTAGCCTCCTGCTGTTCAATGCAGACAGTTTATATAAACAATTAAAAGCAGTCATCCATCACTAACCATTTTCATTCCTCAAAATGTCACCGCACTTCGTTTTACTTGCTAATGATTTGATTGCGATTCCATTTAAAAGGGCAGTAAGCCTATAGTATAATATACGGCATGAATGAGGGATGAGGCCCGCTGGACAGTGTGGTCAGTGGTTCCAGCTCATTTCCAGGCCTCGAGTGGTGCATGTAGTCAAACAAATTCAATCTTGGTCGGCTCTTATTAAATGACTGCACCATGAAGCAGTGAAGTGGAAAGTAATCACATCTCAATGAAGTGTCCGCCTCATTTCCACTCGCAAGGTCACCAAGGGATAGAGGGGGGAAGAAAGAATACTTTATCTATGAACTTAATTGTTCAATGTAGTCAATTAGACCTCAGTGACAAGCCCACTTCTCCAAAGGGAAAGGGACACCAGTGTCTGGAAACATATTGATAACCATAAGCTGAGCGAGCAAAGTTCTGCAATGAGACTAGTCAGGAGCGACACTGTCCTCCTAGACAGCCATGATGGCAGTGGCTTGTAGCCGAAAGGTTACTGGTTCGATCCCCGGCTTCCCATGTGTTAGCGTTGATGTGTCCTTGAGCAAGACATGGAACCCCAACTGCTGAACCCCACTGTTCCAGGGTTCGATGTTTTAAATGGACAAATTATGTGCAAATGTACTTCAATCAATAGGATTACAGGGAAAAGGACATATTTACGTTTTGGTTTGTTTATGTGTGCACCTTTTAATTTTAATTCTAAATCCCATCAGTGCTTGACAATGTTATGACATTATATTCATGAGGTAACTGTGGTGTTCCACTGAGTAGATCCGAAACGAATCCACCTGGCATACTCTACTCAGGGCAATCTGGCACTAAAAATAGCCACACGCTCTACTGCCCTACAGAATATATATAGCTTTTACTATAGGCTAGCGGCAAACAACATTCGAGGACATGCCACTCCGTTACAGGCCCTGACAAACAAGCCTCCCACCACCTGAGGAGTGGAACAGCTGCTTGTCTATATCAGAAGTGACACGTAATTCAGAATGTGTGTTTTACACTGGCCAAGACACTCATAGGTCAACGTGGCTACGCAAACACAAAATGCTATATGCTGTGCTTCACCCGAGTAAAACAACAAGCCACTAGAATGTAAAGTATTTAGTACTACTATTGTCGTCTATGGTTTTCATCAATCAATCAAATGAATGAATGAATGAATGAATGAATGAATGAATGAATGAATGAATGAATGACTCCATCAATCAATCAAACATCACAGTATTTTTTCTGTCACCTACTATAGGTTGTGCTACTTTTTAGACCTACACATCTGTTGTGACTGCTTTTATTATCAGTTTTACAGTTAATTATGCCCCCATGTGGTTTCCCAGGCAGTCGGAATGCCAGATTTGCCCTGCAGTCAAAATGCAGTCAATATGTATTTCAATATGTATTGCTTACATGAATAAACCAATATAACCCATATAACCATGCGGTTCTAATTTGAATGAATGGCGTGCTAATATTTTAGAAATAATTCAACAATACAAATTAAGTTTGTTTTGTTTTACTTTAACTGCGTGGCCCCAGTGAGCTCCACAAAACGACCAGAACTAACCAGAGCAGAACACCCAGGACTCTGGCAATTAATTGATGTAGTTGACACCACTATATTAATGGACAGTATTTCATACAACCTCACTTCAAACAATCTGAACTATCCTTTTAAGAGTATATTCTGAACATAAAACATTACAGAACTCAACACTGGAATTACAACGTAAATACCGTCAAAGACATGATAGTTATTATTATTATTTTTTTTTTTTGTTTTTTTTTTTTAGTTTTAGCTAAAATAAATGTTAATAGTAATCTTTTTTTTTATAATCAAGATAATCCATTTCCTGAACAAGAGAGAGAATTAATACAGGATAAACAACAAGTGTGTTCTTTTTCCTGTATACCCGTGTTGGGACAATAAAGTTGAATCTGAATCTCTACAGTTGACATTACTGTAATGCGGATGCTACCTTTTGACAAGTAGCTGCAGGCAGTTGATGGAGGCGTCCATGAGAGCCAAGGCTTCTGAGAGAGTGATGCTGATGCAAGGCTCACCGTTGAGGGACACCAGCTCATCGCCATCCTGCACTCCAGCCACAAAGGCATTACCACCCTCCTCTACCTGTGGAATTCAGTCATTTGTTGAGAAACACTGCAGATGAGGTAGTAATAACATAGCCTGGTTAACCACTACCCCCTCTAAATCACATTTCATTCCTGCAGAAAAATCTTCAAGGGGAGTGATTAACCAGGCAACAAGGTACCAGATATTATACAATAGAATAGAGCTAGTGTCCCGCCCCTTCCATGACGTCGCACATGGATTCCTCGATCATTTCCCTCATAGACTTTTTGAAAATTATTTATATACTGTAAATACGATTATGCCGCGGACAAAGCCAACTCTTGTTGTGACAAATCATGACAAACACAATATTATCAATTTATCATGCAATACCTAATTAGCAATAAGGGGAAAAAACTGGGGTACAACTTTCTGTATCATTTTTTCTGCTAGAAATGATTTGATTGTCCCAAAACATTGTGTGTGTTGTCGTGATTTGTCACAGTTGATTGGCTTTGTCCACGGCGTAATGTCTTTATTATATTTTATTATATTATATTTTATTATATTTTTAAAAATTAATGGAGAATCCATTTCTGGAACACAGGCGACGACATGAAAGGGGCGGGACTGCTCAGCTCTATAATAATACAATTTAGGGGTGGGTGGGTCACCTTTACGATGCCCTGACCAAACAGCCTAACTAGGTCAGCTGTGACCTGATACTATCAATCATTATAGCTACTTTTCCAAGATATAATATTACTTGCCAAGTAACTGTCAAGCTGTGGTCGCTGGCAAGACGCTATGCTGTTAGGACCATGCTAAGCCAGAGGCATTAGCTCTGAGATTAAATACAAGGCTCACAGATAAAGTTTCTGTCATTCCTTTTGCTATAGATCTAAACCTGTCAATACTTGTAAATTCAGGTGTTGACAGCTCTTACTTTCAATAAATCAAACTGCATTCTTTTCAATAAACAGGTTCACTCCCTTCTGACCACACAAGTTGAGGTCGCACGGGTTGGTCATTTCCATACTGCATAATGGTGGTAGCCTACTGAGGCTTCCTTGGAACATACAGTAGCCTAGCAGCCATAGTAGAACATATACTCGGTCTCCATCAACACTACTGTTCATTAAGTCTTGCCGCGTGAGGTCAGTGCAGTCAGTGCCATCAATCCAGCATTCACAGCAGGTGTCTGACGATGTCATGTAAGCGATGTCATGCACCGGAAATAGATAATTTACAAGCTCACAGTGTGGTGCTCTAGTGAGCTTACGAATTAAGAACCACATTTTGGAATGATAGGCAACATATCGATGCACAGACAGACAGACAGACATTTCATGTAGACATAAAACTTATATTACCGGTATCAATAGCATAAATCGTAATATAGTACATAGCACATAATAAAATAATACAACATTTGTCTCCGAGATGTAGTAGAGTGGAAGCGTCTCTAACGTTTTGAAAATTGAGATACTCGCGTAAAGTGCTTAAGAATTGCACTTAGTACATTATTACATAGTACATAGAGTGAATGTGTTTACTGTTTATGGTAGCCATTCATTACACCGACATATGTGAAGGACAGCCTTTATAAAGCTAAACTAATGGTACCTCCTTTTATAACTGGTCCCACAGACTCAAACAGTTAACAACAGGAAGTCACAACTTAAGAAGAAACATACATTTCACATAAAAAGACAAATCTTAGTTCAGTACCTTATATTTATTTATTTTTCATTTTTGTTTTGCTTTGTGTTAAACTCTAGATATTCTGCAAGTAACTATTGACATCCATAGTGGCATGACATAGTGCTTGTTTAGGGATAGAAAGACTCATTTTCAGGTGGGTTTCAAATACGTGGTATAATCAAATCAAGAGGGAGAATTCTACAAAGATAATCTATCAACAGGTGTTCCAGCTCCAACTCTATCACCTCATTTGTTGCATTGCTCCCAAAGCTCTGGCTGGATTAAATTGGAATCCCATCCTGAGAATGTGTTTTCTGTTTAGGCCTATAT